>JARVLF010000018.1:0-600000 GCA_030849465.1 Moesziomyces globuligerus | reverse complement strand
AAGGTCGCGAAAAAGAGGTCAGCTGTCACCGGCCCGGCGAGAAAATCGGCAAGCAAAGCTCACTCAAGCAACAGCTGCCAATCGCAAATGCTCCGTCCCAACCCATCAGTCGGTCTCGCGGTCGTCTTGTCTCCATTGCGGCCCGTATGACCCGAACAACACCTGCCACAAGGCACAAGCAAGCATTCCGATCTCTGTCCTCTGTGCCTTTTTTCTTCTTTGTTTTTATTTCATGCGCATTGACTTTGGGCGCATTTCTTCTTCATCTTCTTCCCGAAAGACCTGTTGCACCTCGCACAAAAGTGGAGTCAGCCTCGTGCTTACGAGACAGAGAAGAAGAAAAAAAGCGAGGAAAGAAAAGGCAGCGAAAAAGGCCGTTTTTCAAATAAATTATTTCGTCTGATAAAGGCGGAAGAAAGGTGGCCATGAAATAGTATTGCAAAGCCACACCCAGCGAGCCAATGAGAGTCGACTCGTTTCCAGCTTCGTATGGGTCACGATCAACTCTTTCGACAGCATTGGCTGAGCATTCGCTGAGACGCCACGGTTGAGGAGCCTCGCACTGGCTCTGAACCGTCTCTCTCCATCGCCGGTCGCACAGCGAGACCGAGAGGATCTAGCTCGGCACCACGGCAAGGAGGCCGACACAGTACTGGAACGAGCCGGGAAGCTCTCTGGCCGGTGTTTTCCGATTTTGGTCGGACCCGCGTGACTGCTCCACGAGTCGGATTTCGTTCTAGAATGTTAGACCGCGTCAACTATTCGAAAAGCCGTCTGTCGCAGTCCCCGCACAGGCCGCTGCATGTCTGCTGGGCGATGTTCGAGTGGAGGCCGCAAGGACCCTGGACAAACGACTCGTCCATATCATCTTCACAGCGCCTACCTCTTTTCTCCAGAGCGATCATCCCATCATCCAAGCCACTAGGCGGTGGTACGGCAGCGCAGCTTCAGCCTCGCTACGCGCTGGTCCGAAGCAGGCCGACAGGAAATGGATCGATTCAAGCAGATCGATGCTAGCAACTCGTCGGTTGGCGCGCTACTCTTCCACGACGAGGAGGTAGTCAGCCTTCAGGATGGCATCGGTCTCTACGATGGCAAGGAAAAGGCTCTCCATCAGAGCAACGGCACCGTCTATCTAACCTCGCATCGCCTTCTCTACGTCGACGATCTCGAGCCACATCGCCACTCATGCAGCCTCGACCTCTCCCTGGTCAAGCAGAGCGAGTACTACGCCGGCTTCCTCAAGAGCAGTCCCAAGATCACCCTCACCCTCGCCAAGCTCGAGCTGAATAATGACGAGACAGACAGCGACCTGCACGCAGAATACAGCGCTCAGCCCAGATCTTCGACCCAACGTCGTCCCAGCCCGCTCTCGTCTCAGGTGGACTTGCAACCCTCCAGCACGTCAGCACGTCGAGACTGGAGAGTGAGCGCGAGCGCTGCAGACTCCTCAGCAGCGGGGCTTGGTGGAGCTAACTGGGTCTGTGCTATCTGTGGTTACAGCAATGCCGCCGATCGCCCCGTCTGCGAGCTCTGCGGTGTCACCAAGGAGCCCGCTCGTCCGACCCCAACAAGGACACCCGTTTCGGAGCGCATACAGGCATCGGAGAGGGCGGATTCACGGCCATCATCCCGCACAGCCGTTGCTGCCCTCCCACAAGAGCCCGCAGCGCCCGGATCAAGCGCGAGACAAGACGGCCTCGCTTGTGACGTTTGCACCTTCCTCAATCATCCCTCCATGGACAAATGCGAGATGTGTGGTTCCAACCTTGGAAACAACTGGCCAGAACGGCCTTCCTCCTCATCTCTCGTCGCTGCAGCTCGCAAAAGCACCGAGGTGGAGTCATCGTCTTTGCGTGCCAGCTCGGCGCCCAGTCGGGCCTCGACGCCCGCCTCGATCTCGCTGCCCCCACCCACCGATTCTGTCAAACTCAGCTTCCGAAAGGGTGGCGACAAGGCTTTCTACAGCCTGCTCAAGCCGACACTCAAGGGTAAGGCCTGGGCCGCATCCGGCAGCGGCACAGTCGGCGCCGCATCGTCCTCGAACGAGGCGAGAGCCATGCGCGTCTCGGCCGGCATGGTCGATCTCGACGGGCGCTCAGCAGCGCTCAAGCGCGTCGGCATCGACGGCATCCTCTCCTCGGTCGATTCGACCAGCCGTGCTCAGAGCAACGACATGCACGGCGCTCTCAAGGATCTGGAAGCGCTCATGCGCAAGGCCAAGCAGATGGTCGAGTTCGCCGAGTCGCTCAATGCCAAACTCACCAAGCAGGAGCAGGCTGCCGCAGCGGCACGCGATGCGGGCTTGCCGGAGGGTGCTGTCAAGCCCGATCAAGAGGCCGCGACGCTCATCCGCTCGTCGCTCGTGCAGCTCGGTCTGCCGACGCCTGCTGTGACGCCGGACATGGCGCGCGATCAGGAGGAGTACCATCGTGAGCTCGCACGCGAGCTCGCGGGCCTGCTTCTCGGAAACGCTTCTGGCGGCCAGAGAGAGGGACTGATGGGAGCAGGCAGGATCGCACCCAAGGGTAAGGGCAAGGAGTCCCTGCCGCGCGTGTCGGAAGACGAGCTCAAGGGTCGCGGTCTGCTGGGCCTCGACGAGGTGTGGTGCGTCTGGAACAGGGCGCGTGGAGTGGCGCTCATTCCTCCCCAGGCGCTGCGGTCTGCAGCGGCTTTCCTGCCGGACATCACGTCGCCTTCGGTGCGAATCAAGACGTTCAAGTCGGGACTCTCGGTCCTACACACACCTAGGTACAGCGACGATGCGTTTGCCGCGCGCATCCTACACTGGCTCGACGCGCTCGAGTGGGAGCACAGGATGAAGCGCATCGAACAGGCTCAAGCTCTCAGGATCTCGGACCGCTCCTCCGGTCCAGCCGCAATAGCTGGGTCCGCGGAGCTGGAAATCTCAGCTAGAGCGCCACAGGAGGTGAGCTACGGCGACAACCTCTCGCCCTGGGGCGCGGGCGCCTCGATCTTAGAGATCGCCGAGAAGGAGGACGTGCCCATCCTGCTCATCAACGAGATGATGGAGATGATCGAGGCGCAGACGGGCATGGTGGTCCGCGACGACGGCGGACCCAACGGAACCAGGTGGTTCGTCAATCACTTTGCCAAGCTATAGATCGTCATGCATCGTCAGAATGGCAAGGGAGCAGATCAGGAGCATCGTGCTTATGCATCTTCTGCACGTGATACAGCTTTGGTCTGTGACGTGAATAGAGAGGCACCCGGTGCCGCGTCCACTACGGGGGCGGACTTGTTCAGGCGTTCGCAAATGAGGCGCCTGCAGCGGAAGTGGGTGGCACTTGTGGAATGTTGGCGCACGCGTTGGCGCATCCACGATGACCGCGAAGAGATTCCCGCGCGCTTGGTCCTGCAGCCCTGTGGGTTCTGGCGATCACGGCACTCGAGGTCACGCGCTGCTTGCAGCGGTGCCGACCGCAGGATCCGGCCGGACCGGCGACCCTCAACCGCGGCGTATCTGACAATGACGCTCCAGATCAACACAATGCGTAGCTGCCTGCTTGGTGACCAAGACAATAGTGACACACTCACATGCCCGATATCTGCCCACCAGTAACGCTTCGGGCGGGTGCTCCGGACCGTTGTCTTGGTCTACCCGAAAGTGATCCGCTCTAGGGGGCGGAGATCGGTCCGCTCTATAGCCGCGCAAACCCGGCCAGACGGATGCTGAAAAGCCACGCCAAGAGCTTGGGCGGCTGCCAGCACATTGTGCACGTCGGGATGCATTCATTCCCCCTGCGAAAAGGGTGGGATGAAGCCGCTGCGCCTCAATGCTCTTTGTGTGACAACATCGAAGCTTAGACAAAAAGAAGACAATGGCAAAAGTGCTAAAGGCACGAGCTTGCTCCCCGTTCAGCACAACAACGTGTAATAATAAGATTAAGGTCGGAACAGCCGCGAAAACGTGCCCTCATTCCTGCCCTTGTCGTTGCGTCAAGCTCGATCTGCGATCGGGGCGGACGTGATGGCATCGGACGGAATACACGAGGTTGAGCTAGATTCGAGAGGTCCGAAGCGCAGCGAGCCAAGACCGACGAGTTGGCCGGATCACCATGCCGATGAGATGCATTTGCCGACGGAAGCGTGGCTGGGGCGCGAGAGCATCCGGAGCGGCAATTGCTGCAATGACGATGAGGATAGGTTGTTGTGCAAGCGGGCCGCGTTAGGTTCGTTCGTGCACAGCTTACCTAGAGTCAGCCCCGGTGCACCCTCGTCGGCACTCGCTACGTAAAGAGCCCGTTCCTCGGCTTTCCATCCAAGTCTATTGTACCCCGACGAGGCAGTGGGTGGGAGGAAATTGCTGCGACGCATGTCGATGGTCCTCGCCAAGGCTGCGGGGTCAGAGCTCCCATTCTTGATCGGTGGCTCCGGCAACCGGTGAGGGCTGCGCTAGCAAGTCGAGTGTGCGTCGGCATCGGCGGCATGATCGATACCGTCTGGACTGAATCCGATCGAGCCGGGCGATAGTGGATCGCGCCATCGATGGCGAGGGCGATTTTGGCGCTCGAAGCTAATCGCCTCGATCCTTGGCAGGAGTGACATCACGACTGCTACCGGTATTTGAGGAGCCGATAAGCCCGGTACATGTATGAGTCGGGAGCCAAGTCACGCGGGAGCCTGAGCCTAACTCCCACATACCCGACGGCTTGTGAGCCCACTTCATCTGACGCGCTGCGGGTAGCGCAGAGAATGGAGGCTCGCTGCGCAGCCGCTCTGGGCACTCATTTCGCCTCCGCAGTGGGCTGAACCGGCTCGACTGTGCAGCATGCGCCTAGCCACAAACAGCATGCCGGCCGGACCGCTTGTAAGCGGTCACTTCACCTGCACGCAGATGGGTGGGCAGAGTGGCTGACCTGCAGGAACTATCATGGGAACGAGCGACTGGAGCAGGAGAGGACACACATTCTGGCGGATCGAAAAGGGCCCCACACTGGCCCCTGTGAGTGGGTACGGCAGCGCAATCTCTGCTGGGATGGCGCACTCCACAGAGCATGCCGGTTTCTCTCGCTGCGACGTGCACGCCCCATGACGCTCCCACGATAGCCGCTTGGATCTCGAACCGACTCCCTTGCAGGAGCATGAAAGGTACATATACGGCCCCCGCTTTCTCCTCAATCGGTCATGCTTCCCCAGGACAGGATCACATACACGCTAGCATCCAGTCCATCTACCGTATCTAACCCACCGCTCTTCATTGTCCCTTCCTAACGGCCTTAACGTCTCCTTGCCCAGACCTCTCTCCTCTGCTCTCCACAACCACTCTATCTCTCCGGCCCACTCGCTGCTGGTTGGCATCTCGTTCTGCTCCCCTTGCGTACCCCTTCCCAAGTATCTCCTGCAGTGCCAGTGGCGTTGTCCTAGGCCCTGAGAACTTCTTTCTTCCCGGAGTCGCATTATCCCGAATCCTTCCACGAAGCACGTTCATCTCGGAGCGATCGACGATATGAGGTTTCCCGCTGCCACCATCTGTGCTATGGGAGTCATGCTCTCGCACGTCGTTCTTGGCGCTCCCATCCCTCGTCCCAAGCCGATCGAGGACATCTTCGCCCAGCAGATCCCGGATCCCAACCTGCTGCAGACCTCGGCCTCGAACGACAGCTACTCGATCGTGCCGGCGCTCCTGGCATCCGGCTTCAACCCGAACGACACCTCGGCTCTCAGGGGGCGAAAGTGAAGCTAAGCCGAGCTCAGCCATTCATACGCCACGCAACGCCACGCCATGCCACGCAACGCCACGCCACGGTCAGGCTTCGCTACGCCACGGTCTCGACAGCACCTCCGACGCACACTCTTCAAGCGCACAAGGGTGCCAGGATCACGATTGGGGCTGGCGATTCCTCTACAAGACTGTTCCCTCTGTCTGCTTGTTTGCTGTTTGATGTCCTTCCACCTTGCGATGCATGTTTACGAACCTTGTATCCGTGCTGTGTTTCTGGAAAAACTTGTTTCTTCTTGCTGCGAGTGCCGAAACGGCTTCGGCGTCGGAGTGTGGTCATGGGCGCTGGTAGACTTTGGTGCCTGTAAGCCAGGTTTGCAAGATCTTGGTTCGAAGCATGGTCTGTTCCTTATCTCCGTCGCCATGCTCGCTGAAGAGATCCGTGTCGAGTACGACAAAGTCGGCGCTCTTCCCGGCCTCGAGCGTACCGGACCACGACTCGGCCTTGCAGCTGTGAGCAGCGCCGTACGTGGCAGCTGCCATGGCCATTGCCAGCGGGAGGGCGAACTGCGGCGTGGTCTTCTCCGTCATCTCGGGCTCTCGGCCAGAGCGCCTGGTCACCGCAGTGTACAGATTGGGCAGGATCCAGTGGTGGGCGGTCGGAGCGTCGGATCCGAGCGCGATGGGTGCGCCGGCTTCGACGAATTCGCGGAAGGCAAACGCGCGAGCGCAGCGGCCGTGGTTGTACTCGTCGCCGAGCATCTTGCACCAGCCCTCCATGATGCTCGGGTCGCAGTGGACGCCCTGAATGCTAGCGGTGATGCCGAGCCTTCCGAGCTTCTCGACATCCCTGGGATCGGTCAGCTCGAGGTGCTCGATGCGATGACGACGATCACGGATGGAAACACCCTTTGCGGCGAGCTGGTCGCCGAGCGAGGCGATGGCTTCGACAGCGGTATGGACGGCGAGATCACCGATGGCATGGATGGCCACCTGCAGATCGAGCGAGTCGGCACACTGAACCGTAGAGGAGAGCAGCGGAAGCGGCCACATGAGCTCTGCGTTGGTCTTGTTGTAGTAGGGCTCCTGAAGGGCGGCGGTGCAGCTGTCGATGACGCCGTCGCAGACGAGCTTGATGCCGACGATGCGGAACCACTCGTCGTTGTGTTGCTGGCGTAGCTGGTGGGCATGGCGGACCTGCTTCAGACACTCCTCCAGGTCCGACTCGGGACGCACAAGCCAATGCGCAGCGACGCGGATGGGCAGACGGCCGTTCATCTTTGCCTTTACGCGCAGAATGCAATCGAGCGCGAGCGGATCGAGCGCCATATCGATGCCTCCGGTGAAACCGCTCTGGTGGTACGAGTCGCATGCTCGCAGAAAGCTCGCCTCCTGCTCCTCTTTTGTGGCGAGACTGGCGAGCTTGGGCCAGACAAAGATGATGTTGGCCATCTCGAGCAGCAGGCCCGAAGCTTTGCCTGTGTCCGGATCTCGCACGATCTCTCCGCCCTCGGGGTTGGGCGTCTGGTCGGTGATGCCGAGCTCGCGGAGAGCAGCTGTGTTGCACCAGTGCGAGTGCAGGTCGAACGACTCGACGTAGACCGGGCGATCCGGTACGACGTCGTCGAGCCAGGATGCGAGCGCCTTGCCATCGGTCGAGTTCTGCATCCACACACTGGCCAAGATGCGTGGCGCATCCGGCTTGGCCTCGGCAGCCTCTTTGATCGTCTGCTGGATCTGGGCGAGGTTCTTGCACTTGCCGACGTCGACCTTGTCGAGCGAGTTGCCAAAGTTGAGCAGATGCGTGTGGGCGTCGATGAAGCCGGGAACGACGAGCTTGCCGCCGCCGAGATCGACGTGCTCGGCCTTGTCCGCCAGCTCAGGGGGGAGGCTGGAGAGGCTGCCGACGTAGGCGAGCTTGCCGTCCTGTACGGCGATGCACTCTGCGAAGCGGTCCTTTATCGCCGAAGCGTCGGTGTAGTCCTGCTTGAGCAGAGACGCGGGAGCAAGCTCCTCGGCCTGGGCGGTGAAGAAGAGCGCATTCTTGAACAGCTGGACTGCCATTGCTCTGGAACACGTTTGGATGCAGCTGGAAGCCGATGGAGAGGAGACGTGGCGGGAAGACGAGCCGCAGACGTTCTGGGCGGGAGTATGGAGGGGAGTGGCTTCACGAGCAAGGACTCTGCGGGGCCGCGACTATATACTAGGTCGGTGACACCGCTGACGAGAAGGCTCAGGGCACTCGGCGCGACTCGCTCTTGCGGATAGCCCCGTCTAGACAGTCATGTGCAGGCGCTACCTTGCGTCGCGGAAGACCAGCGACCAAGGGGCGCACAGCTGCGGGGGAGGAGGCAGAAGCCGGGATAAGCAGCTCGTCAAGGTCCGAATGCTGGGATGCAGATAGCCGCGGGGTGGATGTCGCGCGAGCATGCACGACCACCTTCAGGGTGCAGCAAGCGCTCGTTTAGAAGCTTGCTTGCCGTCTTCTCCGGGGTTGCAAGCATCCAAGCGCCTTTCGACTGTGCTGCCCATCTTGACAGCGATTCGCCGCGGATGAGTGCATGCGCGCGGCAAGCGCGGCTAGTGCACAGACAGGAAATAGCGATGGGTTGAAGAGATAGCGGCGTAACACTTGGCTGCGCGAAAATCGAGCCGAGCTGATAAAGTGGCCCGCCCTCAGGGCCAAGCAATTCGGCACGACGCGGCACGGCTGATTTCCGAAAAGGGCTGCACAGCCCACAGCCCACAGCCTACAGCCAGCCTACAGCCAGCCTACAGCCAGCCAGAGGCGGATTCAGAATCTGTGAATGTGGCCTGCAGGCCGCGCGGACGGCAGTTCCGTCGCTGCCAAGGCGGGCTTGCTCTCAGGCTCTCTTGACCGCCCGCTTGGACCCCTATTGCTTTTTGATGGCTCCCTCTCAATGCTATTGTCTCCTACCTTTGCTCTTCACCATCGCCTCCTCATCGCTGCTGCCACGATCGAACCCACGATCCTCTGTCGCGGAGGAGAAAATACCGCTGCGAGACAGGCATCTCGTCGTTGACCTCTCCATTCCGCGTCCCACGCCACCTACAACATCGGTGTTCCTCACGCAGGCTTAGTACACCATGGCTCCTCGAGACCACCAGGAGGTTCCGGAACTCTCATACCTCCCCACCTACACCCAGACCAGGCCACCTCCGGACTCCGGTCCGCCTCCTGCATACGCCAATGTGATCCGCAAGGTCTACCCTTACTCGCTGCGACCCGTGCTGCTCGTCACCACCTTCTGCACCTTCCTCTACCTCCTCCTTGTTGCCATCTCCAACTTCAAGGACGTCAATCACTCGGGCAACAATGGCGTCATGAACATCATCGACATTGTCACCGGCGCTCTTCTCCTGGCTGTTGCGCTCATCGAGGTGATCGGCTTTGCTGCCGCCCTCAAGGTCAACCTCAAGCTCGCCCTGCTCTACTCTCGCCTCACCGTGCCCGCCTTTGTGCTCGTCATCGTTTGCGAGGTGCTCAGCATCTTCGTACACTACTCGTACAAGAGCAGAGTCATCGACGACTGCGTCACCAGGAACACGGGTGCCGTAGCGCCCGGCTCGTCCGGCTCGGGTTGGTTCGGCTCCGGCGGCGGCAGCAACTCGGTCATGTCGGCCGCCGACGCCCTGAACTACTGCAACTCGTCGTGGAGGAACGACTCCACCTGGGAGATCGTCTGGCTCGTCGTCACCATCCTGCTCGGCATCCCCTTCGTCATGTTCAGCTTCGCCTTTGTGCGTCAGCTGCGCAACCCGGACTCGGTGCGCGAGCGCCAGTCCAACGGCGGCTGGTGGGGCCGTCGCAACAACCAGCAGCCATACAGCGCCCAGTACGCCAACCAGTACGCCTCTGGTCCGTACGACCCGCAAGCGCAGGCCTACTCGTATCCTCCGCCTCCGCATGGCGCCTTTGCGCCACCCACCGGCCCGCCTCCGCCTCCGCTCAGCACCGACGGCCACCGCGATCTGCCCGGTTACGAGCGCGGCGACATGCAGGGCGACTTTGACGACGACCGCAAAAGCCCCATCAGCCCGGCAGCCGACTACGGATACGGCGGCCGCGCCTCCACCAGCAGAGACAGGGACGCGCGCGACAGCAGGCAGCTCGACGCCGCCAAAGACTCTCAGGTCACCGTCAAGCTCGACGACGACGACACAAAGCCTAAGGGGTTCACCAGGCACTCGCACGACGATGACGCGCCCAGGATCTGACCCGACAGCTCCGCTTCCACCCATCCTTCCTGTACCATGCTCTCCTCTTTTGTATTGCTCCTCCTCTTCTCCCTTATGTTACCGTGTAGTCGCACCCCGTGCACAAACTCCGCTTGTTTGCATTGCTCGTCCTTCCCGCCCCAGTCGTATTCGAGCCTTCAGTTCGCATCGAATGACATGCCATGCTTATGGTGCGCTGCGCTGCACGAAAGTAGAACTTCCGAGCAAAGTGGACCATGGCCTCGAGAGCTCGGTGGGCGATATGAGCTTTTGAGAAATGTGCATGACCTGACTCGACGTGGGTGAGTCGAGGTGGAGGCGTGCAGGATGCAGGGTGGAAATTTCGCGCACGAGCACTTTCTCAACGGTTCGGACGCGGTGCGCAGCCATGGATTTGGTAAGACTCGACTCTTCTTCCCGCTCCACCCTCGTTGCGTCCTTCACCACCTCAACTTGATCGTGAGCGTCGAGTGTGATTGGGTTTGATGCAGTCTCTCTCCCGCACGCGCACCACCAGCTTCCTACCGCGACTTCTGTGTTCTGTTCCGCGCCTCTCGCTTCCACGCGCGCTCTCGACCTCGGCCACGATGGATGCGCCGGTCCAGTCTTCCGACGGCGCCGTCACGGCGATCACGTCTCACAACCAGTACAAAACCACGGGTCTCGAACGCGACGAGTTATCCGCCAGTCCGATCGTCCAGTTCAACAACTGGCTCAAGCACGCGGGCGAGAATGGCGTACCGGAACCGGAGGCCATGACGATCTCGACGGTCGATACCTCGTCCGGTGTTCCGCGTCCCTCGTCGCGCGTCGTGCTGCTCAAGAAGGTCGATCCGCACGGCTTTCAGTTCTTCTCCAACTACGCCTCGCGCAAGGGCCGCGAGCTCGAAGCGAACCCGTACGCCTCGCTGGCGTTCTACTGGAAGGAGATCTCCCGCTCCGTCCGCGTCTGTGGCCGCGTCGAGAAGCTCAGCCCAGACGAGAGCAAGGCATATTACGACTCGCGTCCACTAGGCAGCAGAATCGGCGCCTGGGCTTCCCCGCAGAGCTCGACAATCGCTTCCAGAACCGAACTCGAGAACAAGGTCAAAAACGTCGAAGAGAGGTTCAACGTCCCCGGCTCCGCCGGCCTCGACCCACAGACAAAGTGGGAGGGCGACGAGAGCAAGGTCGACCTCCCACTTCCCGAGTTCTGGGGCGGATACAGGATCGTGCCTGATGAGGTCGAGTTCTGGTGCGGAAGACCGAATCGCCTCCACGACCGTTTCAGATACACCAGAGATATCAGCTCCAAGACCCCCGCCAACGAAGACAAGTGGTCCATCGACCGCCTCGCCCCCTGACACGATCCAGTGCTCAAATCTCAGGCTACGGCCATGTACCTAGACCATAGCGCACTGTTCTGCAAGTCGCACTTGTATCACCAGCCGATATATTGCTTGCGTGCGTCTCGACTGCACATTCACTTGGCGACCTTGCCGACGATGTTGTAGCGCTTGGTGTAGTACGAGTGCTGTCGACACGTGAAAAGCAGAGAAAGTCATGGTCAGTGACGTGCGGGAGCCAAATGCGTGTTGCGTAGGGATAAGGCAGCCACGTACCCAATCGTCGAGGACCTTGAGCTGCTTGTCGTCGAGCGTGCTGTAGTCCGACACGGCATCTTCGGGCTTGAGCGACGACATGCCGAGGCCGCGCGAGCCGTCCTTGCCCGCAAAGATGTGGTACCCCTTGCCAGGTTCTGTGCAGAGACCAAGGAAGGGGGGGGGGGCCTTGAAGATCAGTCACGGACCAAACGTGAGTCGAGATCGAAGGGGGGGGGGGGGGGAGGAAGGGGTAGACTTACCGTACATCTCGCGCTTGGGGGAGACGTCAAAGATGGTGCCCTTGACGGCGACGTAGACAGGCTTGGCCTCGTCCGTGCCGTTGAACTGCGCGAGCTCGTCCACCGAGATCGGATCGTCCTTGGGAGGGCTTGGTTGGGGAAGGCGCAGCAAGAAGAACAACGAAGGTTCAGCCCGAGTCCGTCCATGTGCGACTCGAGCATTGCAATGACACGCCGGCTGGAGCTACTCACTGTGTTGGCTTGGTCGATGGCTCCATCATGATGTTCGTGAGTGTGCTGGGTCTGGTTGGCAGTCGTGGTACCGTGGAAGGAAGGGACGGTCCCACCAGCGCCGTTTGAAGCTTCTCCACTTTTGGGTGGCGCCTGAAAGCTTGCTTGCAGGCCTGAGCGCGTTGCCCCGGAATTCAAGGTGGACCCGTGCTTGAATTGCTGCATCGTGTTAGACCGCACCGAACTGTATTGAAAGGCAGCAAAAAAGAGAGGCTGAAAGCTTCCAGACTGGCGCAGCTGAACGTCACTCGACAGCAGCTGGTTTTTTTTTTTCGTGCGGAAGGTGATCGAAATTTTTCCCACTCCACGGCACGGCTTGAGAAGCTCTGGACTTGCCCACGCGAGAGCCCTCTCCACACCTGCTTCCTGCTCGCCATCAACGACACCGATCTTCGCCATCCCTACACCTATCCTCTCCTGTTTCCTCACTTGTTTCTAGGCCCAGCCGCCAGCATTCGACTTACAGTAGCGGCCACGAGATCAGATTCAAGCCCCGAGTGCCGTGCATCGACAGCTGCAGCAACCACCCAACAAACCCGACACCTGCACCCCCGCCGCCGGACTGATTCCGCGCCCACCTCGACGCCACCATGACGACGGTGCAAAAGATCAAGGAGATCGAAGATGAGATGAACAAGACGCAGAAGAACAAGGCGACGTCCTACCATCTCGGCCAGCTGCGTGCCAAGCTGGCCAAGTTGAAACGCGAGCTCATCACGCCCTCGGGCGGTGGAGGCGGCGGTCCCGGCATCGGCTTCGACGTGGCCAAGACGGGTGTCGCTTCAGTAGGATTCGTCGGCTTCCCGTCGGTGGGCAAGTCGACACTCATGTCGGGCTTGACAGGTACGACGTCGGAGGCAGCAGCATACGAGTTCACCACGCTCACCTCGGTGCCCGGTACGATGAAGGTGCACGGCGCGCCGATCCAGATCATCGACCTGCCCGGTATCATCGAGGGTGCCAAGGACGGCAAGGGTCGTGGTCGACAGGTCATCGCTGTGGCGCGCACGTGCAACCTGATCTTCATCGTTCTCGACGTGGGCAAGCCGTTGAAGGACAAGGCGATCATCGAGAACGAGCTGGAGGGCTTTGGCATCCGGCTCAACAAGAAGCCGCCCAACATTGTGGTGCGCAAGAAGGAGAAGGGCGGCATCGCCATCACCAACACGGTGCCGCTGACCAAGCTCGACCATGACGAGGTCAAGGCGGTGCTGAGCGAGTACCGCATCAGCAACGCCGACGTCTCGTTCCGCATGGACGCCAACATCGAGGAGCTGATCGACGTCATCGAGGGCAACCGCATCTACGTGCCCGCCATCTACGTGCTCAACAAGATCGACTCGATCAGCATCGAGGAGCTCGACCTGCTGTACAAGATCCCCAACTCGGTGCCCATCTCGTCGCAGCACTGGTGGAACGTCGACGACGAGCTGGTGGAAAAGATGTGGCAGGAACTCTCGCTCGTGCGCGTCTACACCAAGCCGAGAAAGGCGACGCCCGACTACTCGGCTCCCGTCGTGCTCAAGACGGGCAGGTCCACCGTAGAGGACTTTTGCAACGCCATCCACAAGGAGATCATCAAGCAGTTCAAGTTCGCCATGGTCTGGGGCAAGTCTGCCAAGCATCCGCGCGGTCAGCGCGTAGGCGCCGATCACGTGCTCGAAGACGAAGACTGCGTCACCATCTTCAAGCGCTGAGTGCCTTCGGGCGGAAGCTTGCTGTTCAAGTGCTGAACGCATCCCCCTTCTGTTCGCTGCGCATACCTTGTCCGCCTGCTCTCACACTGCTCCCACCAACCATCTGTACTTTTTTTTTTCTCTCGCCACGTCCGCATCGTCACTTGCCGTAATACCTACTTGCATGGTCCTCCATCCACACTTCCGGCAGCCCTGACGCAACTCGGTGGAACAAAGCCGCCGCCTTGGATTGCAGTTGACATGTGCGTCAACAGGAGTAGGGGGAGGGGGGATTAGAAAGCGACGCCTTTCATCATTTCGGCGTCGTAGCGGGTTCCGCTGACGGCGAAGCTGTTGATGATCGAGTCGATCTCGTCGAGTTGGGACTTGTCGAGCGTGACGTTGGCCGCCTCGTTGTTCTCCTTGAGGTACCTTTCCTTTTTGGTGCCAGGAATGGGGAGGATGATGGGCGACTTTTGGAGGAGCCAGGCGAGGGCGATTTGGCCTGGGGTGGCGTTTTTGCGGTCTGCGATCTTGCGGATGTCGTTGACGAGTTCGAGGTTCTTTGCAAAGTTGTCGCCCTGGAAGCGCGGGTTGAAGCGACGGAAGTCGTCCTTTTCGAAATCCTCGACGCTCTTGTACTGGCCCGTGAGGAATCCTCTTCCGAGGGGGCTGTAGGCTACGAGGGCGGTGTTGTTGCGGACGCACCAGTCGAGGATGCCGTTGGTGAAGATCTCGGGCGTCCAAGGGCTGACTTCGATCTGAAGCGCATCGATGTGCACGACGCGGTTGGCAGCTTCGAGCTGCTCGAGGTTGTACTCGGAGACGCCGATGTAGCGGATCTTGCCTGCATCCTTGAGCTCCTTCATCGCTCCGACGGTCTTGGTCACATCGACGTTCGGATCGGGTCGGTGTGCGTAGTACAGATCGATACGGTCAACGCCCAATCGACGCAGAGAATCGCTGCACGCCTGGTGACACCATTCGGGAGACCCGTCGAAGAATCGCCCACCCTTGTCGTCGTAGCGTGCGGTGAACTTGGTGGCGAGGAAGACCTTGGATCGAGCCGACGGATTCGAGCGCAGGAACGCGCCGATCTGCTCCTCGTTGTAACCCAGCTTGCCCGTGCTCACCGGCGAATACATGTCGGCGGTATCCCAAAAGTTCACCCCATCCTCCAGACAGCGCGAGAGGATCCGGTCCACTCCAGCCTGGTCGACAGGCTCGCCGTAAAAGGCCGCGAGCCCCATCGCGCCGTAGCCGATGCAGCCCACCTGCTCGCCAGTCTTGCCAAATTCGCGTGTAGGGATCGGCATCTTGAAATATGATATAGGAGAATTGTTCTTCTGAACCAGGAACCTGCCGGGATGGGCAGAGGGGGTCGGGAGTATTTATATATCCTTCTGAGGGTCGATTCCAGGCGGGTTGGAAGGATTGCTAGCCAACGTGGTCAGTGCTCGCTGCACACTTGCCGCAAGCTACTGTATCAATGGCCTACGGCTCTTCTGATGTGGAGGGTGGCTCGGTATACTCGGCACGGATGATGGCTTCCGATGGCGGGACAAGCTCGACAACCGCGGCGGAGCCCTGTGGAGGTGGAGGCGGGCGTATGTTATCCCCGCGGATAAGTTGCTGTATGCCGCCGCTTCGTTTCGTGCGACAGGCCCCGCGCTCCGCTCACCACCGAGCTTGGCGCATTCTAAATTGCACCACACACCCCGACCTCAGCCCACGCTCTGCCCGCCTCGTTCCATCGCAGAGCATGGTGTGCCAGACTACACATCGCATCGCCACCGTAGCACCGCTGAGACCACGGCGAAACTCGGACGCATCGTTGGGACACTACTGCCCGAGCGCATATTCTGTCGGCCGCTAAGCTGCAAGCCACAGTCCAAAGTGCATCTGAGTTTTCCACCAATGCCCTGCTAAAGCACAAACACTTCTCCGTCTGGAGCTCGCTCGCGCTCACACACACACACACCACATCCATCGGCCGAGGCTGGGCGTCGCGGCAAAGGATTACAAGCGTCTGACTGTATTCAAGAGGATTGGCATGCATAGACATCTCGGAGCGGGGCGAGAAGACGCTTAGAGCTTCGACTTCTGGGCCTTGAGGACGCCGTCGAGCTTGGTGGCGAGCATGATGTTGCCCTTGACCTTGAGCTTGCCGGACATGAAGGCCTTCTGGCCGTTGACCTTGCCGTCGGCGAGGTCGATGAAGGTGTCGTCGGACAGGTTGATGGTCACATCAGCCTTGCCCTTGGCCTTGCCCTCGTAAGCCTCGGCGTTCTGTCGCATCACAAATGCAAGGGTGGGAGGAGGGTTAGAGTTCGTGGTCATTATGTCAAAGAAGTCAGCCTGCTGTCTCCTCGCCGCTGCAGATGCTGGGCGACTCCAACCTCCCTGTGAAAGGAAAGATCCAGGTGGCTTCGTTCTGCGCGCGAGAGATAGAGCAATGGGACACATACCTTCTTGAGGTCAATGGTCCAGACGAGCTCCTTGCCGCCGGCGTTCTTGACGTGCATCTCGAAGACACCGTTAGTCTGCAAGATAGCAGCGGTTCCACCAAAATCGGGCGTGGATGGTGCCGAGCGAGTCGAGGTTTGGTGGATCGACGAAAGGACGGCGGCGTGGGGTACAAAGGATGGATGGTGACAGAAAAGAGGAGGAGCTGTCAGTTATCAGTTTGAAGACAAACCACGTTGGCCCTCTCGCTCCGTGAGCCCACCGCTTCGCTTGCTGCACGCTACTGATGCGCGTCAAGACCGCGCGAAGCACCTGGCTCTGATCACACGCATCCGGCCGACGGCGAGGCGAAGTTCAGGCAGTCGAGGTGCTCCTAAATTGTCGATACGAGCAGGCAAGCGGCGCGAAGAGCCGTTGCTCCGATGGGCAAGTACGTACCTTCTTCTGGATGTCCTTCTTCTCCTTGTCATCCATGGTCTTGAGACCCTCGGTGATCTGCTCGAAAAGAGCCTTGGACTTGAAGTCGGACATTGCGAATGAGTTGTGTGGGTGGGGGTGGGTTCCGAAAAGTGGAAAGTAGGGAGTGCTGAAGGAGAGTAGCGAAGAAGAGCTTGGTGGAGTAGCAAAAGGATGCTGAAGAAACGCGGGGGGGTATATGTACTTGGGGCGTTGACGGATGGGCGTGAATGCCTGAGCGATCTGCTGCAAGCCGACGCTCTCACACTCGTGACTCTGGCTGGCTGGCTGTCTGGGGAAATGAGCTTTGACGGAAGCGGCCATGCTCAGACGGGCAGATTGAGCGCCGCTGGCCACGGGCGAGCGAGCTGGCCAGGCGGGGCGCGAGGTGCGACAGCAGCAGCAGCAGCAGCAGCAGCAGCAGCAAGGCGGCGGCTTTGGGTCTCAACTCCACCTGAAGCCCGGCTAGCGTGAATTGTCGAGTGTGCATTTCCAAAAGCAGCGTGAAAGTGTCGAGCCTCTGCCAAAAAGGACCGCTTCAGCCCGCAGCGCGGCATCTCTCCAGTCTCTACTCCATGCGTCGCAGAGGCCATTCGAAAATCCACTGCTACCGAGCCTGGAGTGCGGTCAGCCTGCCCGGCGTGCGGCGCTGCAGAAGCAGCTCCGATGCGCGTCGATCGGCACTCTCTGCTTCTCGTTGCGCAGCGGCCGTGACCGAATCCTGCGTCTGACGCCCAACGCTGGCCTTCTCGATCCCAGACACGATTCCCTCGTGAAATGCCACCGCGTCCGATTTGCTGGTTCGCATTCCCATTGGGTCCCCGCGCTGATTTCCCCAGACTCGCCTTGCAAAGCGCTTCATCCTCCTGGCAGAGGAGGTCCCCACCAGCGCCCTCGTTGCTCACCGATCCGCCGCCAGTGGTTACCGCCTCGCTGCTACTGTATCCCACGCAGACTGACCCTCTTGGCTCTTCCTTTGGCCCCCGTTGTTCGCTCTGACAAAGCTCAATCTTCATAGGCCACGCCTGAATCTGTGCTACTGACACTCTATCCAGTCGTGTGAGATTCGTCCATGCATAGCGAAGGATACTGTAGCCTGCGGCTGGGCGGGCAAGGCGTTCTGACACGCGCGCACGTGAGAAGCAGATGCGAAGGCGGCAGGCTATGCTGCCGACCGGCAGGAGAGCGAGCAAGACCAAGCGAGACCCCACACTTTGCTCTGCCCGCCTTCAATCCTTTGTCGGAGCTTTCGCAGCGGCCTGACTTACCCAACAAGCTTCTTACTTCCGGCGTCTCTGCTCCTTCCAAACTCATCCGCCCACGCTCGGATCGGCCGATCAACTCGCCGATGCTAACCTCCCCCACACCCCACCATCTCATCGTCCTCGTACTTCTTCGCCTCCCTGCTTGCCCCTGGTCTCCAGGCACCAGACATGCCGGTAGATGAACTGAATCTAAGCGCAGTCTCTCAGTGAAGATCACGTGTCGAGCATCGGCGAGGTCAAATACGGGTTGCTCGTGCTGATAGTGTACAGGGGTTTGCCAGGGACAGATGGACGTAGCTGGGACAGGAGGCTCTGGGAGCCGGGACGTGATCTTGAAACTGCACTATTCTGATCTGCTGCCGATCCTTGCGAGAGACTGGATTCGTGCACGCGGTTCGAGGTATGCGATGCCAGGGAGACAAACACGGCAGGGCGACGGGGGTCAGCAGCGAGGACTTTGCGGAAAGAGCTTTGGGCGGCGGATGCAAGGACTACCTACGTCTTCGGACTGCTCTGCTTCTTCGATCGCATCGCTCTGGCTGACGGTTCGCAGCACCGACTTTTTCGACGACTCCTGCATCTCTCCAGCGATAATCAGCTCGTCGAGAATCTGCAACGCAACAGATACAAGTATCGTCAGCACTCTGCTCTGCCTCGCTTCTCCTAACCGACTGATGTCGCACGTACTGCATATGCTTTTTGAAAGTTGAAGATCCTGTATCCAGCACGCGATGAGGCAAAGCGTCGTCAGCGAACGCTTGGTCGACTCGGTGGAGCGAGGCGAGGGTGAGACGTACAGGTCGAGTTCACAAACGTTGCCAAAGTATCTGTCGAGCACCTCGACGTAGCGGTGGATGATCTCGAGCGTCACCAGTTCGTTGTCGCCCTGACTGATGCCCGTGACAAAGAAGAGCGACGCATAGCGGCGGTAGACCACCTTGCTGTCCTTGTACTCGAGGAAGTTGCACATGCGCGTGCGCCGCGCGAGCACGAGCTGCGTTACATCCTTGGTGATCTTGAGCTTCGCCTTGGGCGACATGGTGGTGAACCACTTGGCCAGACGCACCTTGCCCTGGCGGCTAATGAGCAGGATCCAGTTGATCTATCACCGATCCCCGCGCCAGAGTGACAGCATGCAGGCGTCAGCATATGCCTCGCGTATGTAATCGCGGCACCGGTGCTGAGGAACTGGTACTGAGAGTGTCGGGGCTGAGACTTACCGCCATGATGCCGGACCTGCTTTGCTGGTAGACGATGGCGAATGCGGACGATGGCCGGGATTGGAGGGCGAGGTGGGGTTGGTGTGTGTGTCCCGAGCGCGTGCGCCAGCTGCAGCGGTGTGTGGGAGCAGGCACGCGTCAGCCTGACTAAGCGCCAAAAGAGACCAACACATGCCGCATAGCGTTGTGGAGGCGTGGTCTTGTGGATGCGTGCAACCTCAAGCCTTAGTTGCAGCCGAGCGCTGTCAGGGTGCCACCGGAAAGGGTTGACGCGTGCTGTCATCCAGCTCTGCCTTCCACCTCTATTCCTCATCGTGCCCAGGTCTCAGGAAACAGAGACGCAGTTTCGACCAGCGTTTGCCGGCGTCGGGATCAAGTACCAGCAAGCGACCGCGGGCAGGGCATGCTCCCGACTCACTTTGCCAGTCCCGCCCTCTCCGCGCAGCATGCCCCGGAAGGCGCCATGACCGTCGACAGCTCTTCCGACGGCGTCTCCGCCAGCTATCCGCCCACTGCTGCCGCGCTGCATCCGTCTCGGTCCGCCGACACTGTCGCTTCCCTGCCGCCGTCGAATCCGGCGGTGAAGCGGCTGCTGGGCGCGAGGGGGATCGCCTCGCTCACCATCGACACGGGCCCGCTCTCGGCACAAGCTGCCAAGCACAACGGCACGAATCCGACGCCGGCGACGACTTCTGCGCCGCGGCCGGCTAAGCGTGGGCGGTGGCACACGCTCGAGTTCAAGGTGTACTATGCCGTGTTTGCGGTCATGGTGCCGCTGATGGTGTGGGTGCCCGTGCGGCTCAGCCAGCCGTCGAATCCGAACTACTACACCTACTCGGGCCATCTCAAGCCGGGCTGGATCGCAGGCAGGCTGCGCGACGACAGCGACTTCCAGTACCGCTCCTTCCGCGACTACGTGCCGGCGCTCGTCGCCATCATGGGCGTTTACCTCGGCATCGCCAAGCTCTTCTCGTCGCTTCCTTCCTCCGCGTCGCGATACACGCGCATCGATGGGGCAGCCGCAGCGGCAGCGGTACAACCGAATCGCACCGCGTTCCTGACGGTCTTCACCACGATCTTCGTGTTCGTCCTGCACGGCTTCAACTCGATCAAGCTGCTGCTGGCCGTGCTGGCCAACTACGCGCTGGCCAAGGCGGTGGGTGGGACGAGGGTGGCGCCCGTGGCGGTGTTTGCGTTCAACGTGGCGACGCTGTTTGCGGTGCACTGGAACGACGGCTTCGAGTACGGACGCATTTCGCCGGCGCTGGCGTTTCTCGAGGTCTTCAAGGGGCTCTTGCCGCGGTGGCAGATCAACTTCAACATCACCATGCTCCGGCTGGTCTCGTTCGGACTCGACCTGCACTGGGCGCGGCTCGAGGCGTCTGCGGGCGGTCAGGCGGGGCGAGCGATGGGCGAAGTCGAACGCGAAGATCGGCCGGCGACGTACCAGGAGCGGACGCGGTTGACGCAGGCTCTGCACGAGTACGGTCTGGGCGCGTATCTGCTGTACGTGCTGTATCCGCCGCTGTTCATCGCAGGGCCGATCATGACGTTCAACGACTTTGCGCACCAGCTCCGACGTCCCGTGGCCATCGAACGGAGGACGGTGGTGCGATATGCGGTGCGGTTCGTCGTGTCGCTGCTGACGATGGAGCTGATCCTGCACTGGGTGTACGTGAATGCGATCAAGGACACCAAGGCGTGGGTGGGCGCGACGCCGATGGAGCTCTCGATGATCGGGTTCTGGAACCTGATGATCGTCTGGCTCAAGCTGCTCATCCCCTGGCGCTTCTTCCGGCTCTGGGCGATGGCCGACGGCGTCGAGGCGCCCGAGAACATGGTGCGGTGCATGGCGAACAACTACTCGACGTTGGGCTTCTGGCGCTCGTGGCACCGCTCGTACAACCTCTGGATCGTACGCTACATCTACGTACCTCTGGGCGGAAGCAGGAACCAGATCGCAGCGACGCTGCTGGTGTTCACCTTTGTGGCGCTCTGGCACGACCTCAGCCTCAAGCTGCTCGCCTGGGGCTGGCTCATCACGTTCTTCATCGTGCCCGAGGTCGTGGCGCGCCAGACGCTGCCGCAGCGCAAGTACGGCAAGACGTGGTGGTTCCGACACGTGGCTGCCGTGGGTGGTGTGGGCAACGTGCTCATGATGATGACGGGCAATCTGGTCGGCTTTGCCATCGGCACCGACGGGATGCGCTATCTGATCCAGCAGCTGCTCGGCAGCGCCGAGGGTGTCAAGTTCATGCTGGGCGCGTGCGCAACGCTCTTTGTGGGCGTGCAGGTCATGTTCGAGTACCGCGAGGAGGAGCTGCGCCGCGGCATCGACCGCAAGTGCTGACCAGCCCCAACGAGGCAATCCAAAGACAATAGATGCAACCCTTGTCGACCGCTAGTAAAGTGCAAAAAGGAGCGCAGGTGTTAGAGTCACATCGAGGTTGAGACGTGGTTTGTGGTTTTGTTGTTTTCAGCCCCGCTTGTGCGGACTCTGCATGTGAGTGAGGAGGCGCAGTCGGGAGATGGATTTTATTTTTTTTTGTAAAAATGCCCCGCAAGGGCATCAGGCGAGCGAGGTTGGAGCGCGCAGTGTTTGCATGGGTTAGCGGGGCCAAGTGCCGCATTGCAGCTCCGACGATCCGCATCGCATCTGCCGTCTCTCACATTCACCTGCCCACATCCGCTGCCATCCGCACCTCGCCTTTAATCTTCAGCATCGACGTGAATCCAATCACTGCTTGATGCAGCATGGTGAGGCTGGAGATGGTGTGAGAGGGTCGGAACGTACGCCCCGGGTCCAGGGGGTGGGAGGGCGGGGGTGGGGACAGAGCGCCTGTTCTGGGCACCTCGGCTAAGCAGCGGAGGCGCTGGGTGCATTCGAGGTTGAAAATCAGGTTTCCCCATGCAGGCCTTGGATTTGCCTTTCCCCATGCGTCGCGCGCTCCTCCGCTGGGCTGCTCCTCTTCGGCAGAGGCCCCGACTTGCCCCCTCTCTCCGTCTGTCCAACCTCCATCATCTTGTTTACCAATCGCGACTGGGTCGAACACCAAAGATGGCGCCTCCGCATTCGAGACCTCCGTTTGCGCCTCAGCTGCTCGAGATCCCGCTGCAGCTCGCCGTGGTGGCGTTTGGCGTGACGCTGCTCGGCCTCACGGCGTGGGACTACTCGCGCTGGATGATCCTGCGCGACAAGGCGACGATCACCAACCTCGTGACGATCAACGACAACGGCATGCTCAAGGTCGTCTTCGCCGGCATGATCGTCGCCGCCGTGACGTTTGCGTTTGGTAACCTCGCTGCGTTCCTCGCCTGCGCTCAGTTTCCCAAGCGTCGCGGCGAACGTACGGGCAAGGGTACCTATGGATACATCCTCGTCGGCTTGGTGGAGCTCGTGCTTTCCGGTGCTTTGCTAGGCATCGCAGCAGCGTATACGGCGTATGCGGTCAACAAACATCCCAGCTTCGAACGCGGTCCGAGCTACCAGGAACCTTTCACCGACGGTCAGAAGGTCTTCCTCCGTGCCATCTACGAAATGTTCAAGAACGGCCAAAACACAAACCCCCCCACCAGCACCACCCAGAGCCTCGCAGCTCTCGGCCCTTGGGCCGAGATCAACAACATCCAACAGGCAAACGCTTTCCTCGCCCAGAACAGATACCTCAACTACACCCACTACCGCATCACCACCGCCATCGCCTGGGTCACCCTCGCCACCACCTTCTTCGTCATGGCCGTCCACTTCGCCCTCCCCCTCGTCCTCAAGGCCCTCGGCATGACAAGACCCCCCAAGGGCCAGGAATCCAACCGTGCAAACGCCAGAGCGCCCCTCGGTTACGGCGACAGGCGCAACAAGTCCGCTGGCTACCAGCGCGAGGATTACGCCGAGTACTGATTCCCTTCCATTCCCCTCAAATCTCGCCTGCCTCAGCTTCGTTTCTCCTTCCTTTCCTTGTCTCCCCTACGCTCGTTCCTATCCCTTGCTTACGCATGGCTCCTCTTCGCTTGTAATTCCTCGTGTGCTCACACTCCTTTGGCTCGTCCAGACGGGACCCCGTAATGCACGCGCCGTGTCCCCTGACCCTCCTCGTGTGTGTGGCTTCACCATCGCCGTTCGTTCGCATTGTGGCCGGGCTGAGCTAGGTGACATCAGACCGCAGCGAAGAGATTAAGCAGGCGGCGAAGGAGGAGCAGCGGTGCGCGCAACAGCGCTTGCATCCAGTCCACGGGCGAGTGCGCTAGCCCCGTCGCTGGAGGGCCTGGGCGCACCTCCTCGTCTCCTCCGATTCCACTGCCAGGCCACACAGGTTGCGACCCGACAGCGCCACTGTCTAGCCAGGTGGGATGCGAGTCGACGAGAGGCTCGACAAGATCCGCTGGTCTCGTCCCAGCGCGACTGCCTCGCGGTACGACGGGCTCGAGGAGGCGGCCGACGTCGTCCTCAACGTCAAGCCCGGCCTCAGACACGCTAGGCACCTGCAACAAGGACTCGATCGCACTGTCAGCCAGGCCGTCCCGACCCACGGAGCTCTGCGCAGACACACTGGCGTCGAACCGTCCGGTCTCTACGATGCGTGACAGCTCGTCGATCCTGGCCAGCAGCGCTCGGTTGGTGCTCTGTGTTGCGCTGAACAGCATCGCCACCACGGCTGTCAGGAACAAGGTCCACAGCAGATGCGACGTGCGCACTATAGCATCGCTCGCACCGCCTGTTGGGGGTACACGAGTCGCCGATGCGCGCATGGCAGTAGCTGCATCTTGTTTCAACAGCTCCTTGTGCGCGGCAATCACCGCAAGCGCTTGCCGAATGATCTCGTCACTGCTCGCCGTCTCCGGAGCTTTCGATTGACTATCCTCCTTGGTTTGTTGTCCTTCTGGATCCTTCTTCTGCTGCAGCGGCGCCTTTTCTTCCGTCCGTTCCTCATCACAGGGCTCCAAGGGTGTCGCCAAGGTTGGCTCATCATGCTCCTGTACCAACGCGGACGGAATAATCAGCGCCCTTGGCAGCTGATCGAGCGCTATATGCGCAGCGACGTCGACGCTGAGAGATCCGCGCACGTTGATGATGACAGGGTCTGTGCTCTGCAAGACCGGCAGCAAGTTGAACGCGATCACGAGCATGTTTGACGCGGCACTCGCCGTCTCTGACGCTTCGGAGGGCGGCTGTGACGCGAGCAGCTTGGTGCTGGCGGACGACTGTAACGAGAAACGCCTCTTCTTGGTGTTCGACCCCGCTCCTTGGTCGAGCGAGAAGTCAAAATCGGCATCGTCGATGCCTTTGGGCGGAGCGACCTTGAGAAGATCTTCGTCGTCGACAGCCTGCTGGACTGACCCTGGCAGGATGACCATGTCGCCGATCTCAAGGCTTGATCGACCGCACAGCATCGCCTGTGCACTCGTTTCAGGCTGCCGAGAGGGACAAGGAGCCGTCGAAGCGCTGGAACCAAACGACCAGCTCAGAATGCCTCTCGATGCATCCACCATGTCAACGTGCCAGGCGCGTAGAGAGGGTCGAGCATCGAGCTGGGCGAACAGCTGAACCTCGCGATCCAATCCGGGAAAGAAGGCATCTACGAGTCGGACCTCGGCTTCAAAGTCGATCAACCTCGCCTCGTCGTCCGCACCCGCCGGCCGTCTTGGACTGTAGGTGATCGAACTGCGAGCTTTCTGCGCCCTCAGTGCGTTGGGCAGGGTGTGGTGCGCAGACCCACCGAGGACCAAGTCGCCAGCTTGCTCGGATGCGAAGCGTACGACAAGCGCATCGGAAGCTTGGAAAGGCCCTGCGATGGTGGATTCGTCCTGGTCTACGTCCGCATCGGAAACGTCGATGGCAGCGATACCAGTCAGCGTGTCGTCGTCCTCGTCGCTCGATCGAAGCACGCTAGCGGACGAATGTCTGCGAGAGGATGGTCGGGCGCTCGAAACTGGGAGGATGGGTGGATCGACCTCGACAGCGATGTCTGGCATGCCGAGCTGTTGGCTGATGGACTCGTCCACAGTGAAGCGCATGAAATTGTTCAGACAGAATGGCACGGCCATGCGCACGGCAAATGGAGCCAAAGGTGGGCTCGAGGCAGGGGGCACGGAGAGGTGGAGCGTGACCATGAACAGACCAGCGCTCTGGCCAGAAGCTGAGTCACGTGTCGACCTGAGCATGACGACGCCTTGATCTGAGCGGATGATGCTGGGTGGCGGAGAGCGGTCAGGAGGAGCTGCTGTCGATCCCCAGCGCGCGCTCTTTGGCGACTCATACTGGACGAAGCTATCATTCATCTCGTGGTGGACCGAAAGCGGGATGCCCAAGTGGCTGGCGGCCGTGGCTGCAGAGGTCGATAGCGCGGGCGCCGCTCCGGTGGCATCGAGACGATGGACGATGGCTTCGTGCAGCTCGATGCCAGAGCCAGCGAAGAGGACATGATCATCGTCCTGACCATGATCCTGATGGGGAAGCTGGATCTTGAGGAAGAGCGTGTACGTCGCCCCCTCGCTGGAGGCTTGCCCTTTCAGCACGAGCTTCTTGCAGATCCTCGACCTGGCAGAAGCAGTGCCTCGGCGGGGCGTGGAGGGTCCCGCTTCCATCACGGCGTGCAAAGTCACCGGACCGAGATCAAGGCAGACGCGTCCAGCGCCAGTTACGTCGGGGTCGTGATGGTCGCCGGCATGCAAGAACGTTCTCAAAGGCGAGGGGCGATGCGGTGCGTGTCACGGCCAAGCTCAGAGCAACTCGGCGCGTGCAGCCAAGATGGTGTCACGGCTGCAGGCTGGCGGAACGATAGCTGATTGATGATGATGATGATCGCGCAGCGACCCAGCGTGGCAGGGGCTCCCTCGCTCTCGTCCGCTGCAACCAAGGTGATGGAAGGGAGGCGAGATGCGGTGCAGGGGCGCGGACCTAAAGCCTGGCTATGCACTGTGACTTCAGAGCTCGAGGTGTGGAAGGCTGGAAGATGTGACTTCTGTCAAAAGTAACACATCCGCACTCCGCTCGTGGCTGTCCGAAGTCACAGTGATTTTCTGGCGTCTCGGCGCGTCCAAAAGGGCGATTTTTTCGGAACCGAACGGCTCGCGTTGCTTACCGCACGTGAGGCGAGCGACAGCCGTTTTGGAAGAAATTCTTTCCAGCCGTGACAGTAATGGACGACTCCACCTCTGACAGGCTCATCTTCTCCATTCCAACCACCAACAGCATCCTCACCGCTGCCCGGCCCTTGTCGCATCCACCTGCGCTTCCTCGTCGGCCTCATCATCATGGCATTCGCATCCAGATCTGCTGCGCTCTCGGCGTTACGGCAGCTGGGTTCCGGCCCTGCCGTTGCCTCCAGCTCTCGCAGTGTCGCTGCTGCCTTCTCGACATCATCTTTCTCCCGAGCAGCTTCGAGCCAGGAAGACGCCACAGCACGCAGACCACCGTTCACTGCGGCGGCTGAAGCCTCTCACGACCCAACAGAGCGCAATGCGATCGGGCGCGGTCGCAAGTCCGCTGGCAGGGGCAGGCCCAAGATGCTGGCACCCTTTGACGAGTGGATCCAGTCCGATGCTCGCGCGTACAAGCAGCCCAAGCCCGGTATGGGGCCCAACTGGATCGGCGACACTCCATTCCCTCTCAATCCTTCCTTCAACCCGCCACCTCCCGTTCGCCAGAGCACCAAGTCCGAGATCTGGCGCTTGCATCAGAGCGACCCGTCCCAGTACACGATCCGCGCGCTCTCGGACAAGTTCTCCATCGGCCTGCAGAGGATGGAGGCCATCTTGCGACTCAAGGCGCTCGAAGTGGAGTGGGCATCGCAGGTAAGTTTTCCTCGACGCGGCTGGCTCTCGACGATGGCTCTTACGTGATGAGCAAACAAAAATATTCGATTAGTCTTGAAGACATCTACATGGTTACCAAATTTTTACAATCCTTACTATACTGAATCCATCGTCGAGAGCGATGCCAGTCCTGCTGCGCAAGTAGGAAAGGATGGAACGCTAACAGTTATTTTTTGCGCTACTGCGCTACAGGACAAGCCGCTGCAGAGCGAGTTCCAGTCGAACATGGACCGTCTGCTGGGCGCACAGGACCGCAAGCGCGCACCCGAAGCCGAGCCGGCGCAGCAGTCGAAAGACAAGTCGGTGCGCGGCCAGCAGCACGAGGAGTTCTCGGAGGCCGAGGCGTTCGATGCGCCTTCGATCATCGCACCGGCGTTGGCTGATGAGCGGCTCAAGCGCTCCTCGATGATCGCCGCGCTTCCCAGCGGCGGTCCCGACCCGGACGCAGCGAGCACCAGCAAGGTCGTCAAGACCAGCAGAGTGCCCTTGGCCATCACCGACGTCTCGGGCGACTCGTATGCCGGTGCCGGTCGGGTCAACCGCAACGTCCGCAGAGCCGAGAAGAGGAAGGGTCCCAAGGCGGCCACGAAGCGAACAAAAGCATAAGCACACAGATCTTAGTCACAATGCTATTTTGCAGTCGTTCTCGCACAGCCATACAGCATGCTGGCAAGCAACACCATTTCCTGAGAGTGTGTTCTGTGATCGCCGCGAGTATGCTGCCTGCGCGCAGCCGGAGAAAAGAGTGCAACTTGACGCGAGTGGCACTACGAGTAGAGGGCGAGGACGCGGTCTTCGATGCCGTCGCCGATCCAGCGGATCTTGGAGTCTTCGAGACCGACGAGTTCGAGGTTGTCGCGCTCGGCGAGGTGAAGCTTTTCAAAGTCGGGTGCCTGGCCTGGAGCGGCGGGGTTCATCATGCCTGCCATGGGCGCTGCGGCACCGGACATGGCAGCCATGTCTCGCGTGCCATCGGCAGCATTGTCGTCTCCGAGTACAAGGCGGTAGACGGCGTTGAGGCCAAAGAGGGTGAGGAAGTACCAGCTGAGCGACGAGACCCAGGTCACATCCAGGTCGGGCGTCTCGATGCCTCTCTGGAGCATCACCTTGAAGCGCAGCGTCAGCGGGAACGGCAACTTGACTGCAGCACCGGAACAGAGCAACGTACAACAGGTCAGCTAGGAGGAAACAGCAAAGCGGCAGGTACGAGAAGCTGGTAACTTACGCAGCACGAATCCCGAAAAGAAGAAGTTGATCCAGCCCATGATGAGGGTCTGCGGGATCATCATGACCATCTGTTTCTTCATGCCGTCCATCATGCCGTCCATGCCACCGGCGGGCTCGAAGGGGTTCTTCGGACCTTCCTTCTCCTCCTTCTCCTTGGGCTGCAGATACGAGCCGTTGGACAGCGCCTCGGTCAGGAACGCCTTGCGCGACAGGAACGACGAGGGCGGCAGCTGGAAGTAGTTCTGTCGCAACGCACTCGCTCGCGCCATCACTCGCCTGCAAGATAAGGAACAGAGCAAAGGTCAGATTTATCGACGCCAGGAATGCGCACAGATGTGGGGTGGAAGCTTACTGTTCACGCAGCGCAGGGGCTGCGATACTCTTTGGCGCCGAGTTAAGCAGCGAGATGACATTGTGTCGAAGCACGCCGACCAGGATCATGACCACCAGAATGGGGATCAGCACCCAGTCGCGGATCGCACTGTCGAGGAACAGGGATTGTTCTAACGCCATCTTGATGTACAGCGAGTCGCCAGCGGTGTGGCGATGGTCGAGGCGATACAGAGGGTGAAGGAGCTCGGTGCGACGATGCCTTGTTGCTCTCGAGAAGAAGGCGGGTCTGTGCTGGGCTTTGGAGAGAGAGAGAGCGCGCGTGTTCGGCTGAAAATCGCGGAACGATGTTACGCCATTTCAGTGCACAACGTAGATTCGCGCTCAGGGCAAGTACAGCTCCACATCAACCATCCTCACTGGACTGGCGGCTATCTTCGACCCTGACGCCATTGCTCCTGCCATCCTCTCCGCCAAACCTTCAACACGAACACACGAGCTGGAAGAGCTCCAAAAGTACAGATCATGCAAAGCCCTTGACACCATCATCTGTTTGTGGCAACGCCGTCCTTCAACAAGCTTCAATCCCGCGGACCGGGACAGCTGAGGTCCGTCGGTCGCCATGTCCGAGCCCCTCCTCGGCGTGATCCTCGCCACGTCCTCGTCGCGAGGGTCCCACATCGTATTCCGCTGGCCGAACAACCCCAAGATCTTCAAGCGCTACTCCAAAGTCAAGTACTACACCGAATCGCGTCCGTCGCATCTGCCGCGTTCGCAGGTGGACGACGAGCTGGATCCCGTGCGTCAAAAGGCCAAGTGGGACCGAAACGACGAGGACGACGACGATCGTGCGCACTCTGACGATGCTGGTCAGAGCGATACGCCCTCCTCGTCCGATGCGGACGATTCGGACGGAACGCTCGGAGATGACGACGAGAATCGATCGGTGCGCGATCGCGCCGAGACCGTCGCCTCCCAAGGTCGCTCCCGAGCAGGTGCTGCGCCGTCGACGAGCAGATCCAAGTCCAAGCCGCGCAGACCCAATCTCGGGCTTGAAGAGTCGACGCCAAGCGTGCGCTCGGCCGACCGCCACAACGCCACACACAAGGACCAGGATATCAACGATCGAGCCCCGGACTCGGACACGGGGACCTCCAAGGAGCTCTCGCCAGAAGAAAAGGCAAGGAGGGAGGAGAAGGCCGCGAGAGCTTACAAGACCTACCTCGGATACGACATCGAGATCCTCGCGAGCATACTCAATCCTCGGCCTGAGCTCTCGCATCAGAAGTTCGAGCTCATCGTCGACGACCTCGCCTTCCTCGGCCATCCCGTGGCAGCGAGCAAGGCGGGCACGTGGGGCGAACCAGACAATGACGACTGCCATGACCGCAATGTAGGCGCGACGGACTCCGATGATGCGGATGCCCATGCTCTCGGGTCGTCTCAACGCCGTGGCCGTTCCGGCTTACGCAAAGAGATCCGTCCTTACGACGTGGCCGATGCTGCTCCGACCAAAGAGGCGGATGCCAGGAGAGACAAGGCCGACGCCAAGGCTTCGGAAACGAACGGGACCGCATCTAGCGCTCGCGCGGGTCAGTCGACGGATGCGCCCGGCTCGCGCTCCACCGCGCCGCTGAGCCAGTTCCACCTGGTGCTCGTGCTCGACCGGCCGGATCCGTCGACGGCCATGTCCGGCATGGACCTGTCGTCGTGGCTGCAGCTCTTCTACGACAACATCGTGTTCAAGATGACCGCGGCGCTGTTTGCCGAGCAGTCCAAGGCGGACTACGTCGGGCGCGAGACCGAGAAGCTGCTCGCGCTGCGCGAGCGGTGCATGGACGACGGCCAGGCGTACACCGCCTACGCAGCCCAATGCCTCGGCATCTCGTCGCTCGCACGCTGCATACGCGACCTGCACAGGAGCATCAGCACGTCCTCGGACGCCTTTCTCACCATCAACGACCGCATCGAAGTGCACCTTCAGCTGCCTCCGATCCTGCAGGAGCCCGCGAATCTACCCAAGACCATCGACATCGAGACGGAGCTCGACCCGAACGACCCGATCTTCCTCTCGGGCGGTGGCTTCGCCGGGCTCGGCAAGGAGGGTGCGGACGAGGACGGTGGAGGAGGCACGTACGATCGGCTGCTGGACCTTGCTCCGCACCAGCTGAGCTTCGAGGAGTGGTGCCGGACGACGGGGCCCTACCTGCTACCGTGGAAGACGCTGCTGCTGCTGCATGATCAGCCGGACGAGGCGGCGCGCGGTCGTCAGACGCCCGGCAGCACCAGTCCCGCGGGCGACGCGACGCCAGGAGAGCACCAGCCCGAGACACACGGCTTCGAACAGCTGGCCAGGAACTTCACCTCGCTCTTCCGACCCGACCTGATGCATGCGCTCAACTTTAGCGAGGTCGCCGACATGCTCGGATGGGACCTGTACGAGGACGTATATCCGATGGTTCGCCATCTGATCTACTACCGGCAGGCGCGAGTGATCGACATCCCGCGCCCGGGGCACGTGTATGCGATCTCGCCGCTGTTCGACGTGGCGCGGCTGGGCGCGCTGGCGCGCGTGTGGGCGCAGGCTTTTCCGGACCTGGTGCCGCTGCCGGTGTTCTTGTCGCAGCTGTCGTCGTCCAGCCGCGCGCTGAGCGCATTGCTGCCCGGGCGGCACCAGCGCGAGTTGGCGCTGAACGTGCTCATCTGGCTGCTGCGGAGGGAGGTGGTGGTCAAGATGCATATCCGGCTGCGGCTCATCGCGACCGAGGCCATCAAGCGCCGCACCGCCGAGAGGCGTGCCGAGAGACACGACCGACACAGGGCGCTCAAGGAGCGCAAGCGCGAGAGGGCCGCGCGCGCAGAGGCTCGCCGCATCCGCAAGTCGCAAAATGCAGAGCAGCACAGGAGGAGAGCGGCGGAGCTCGCGGATGGGAACAAGAAGCGCGACGAGACGCACGAGGATAGAGGCCGGAGCAGAGAACGCGATCGGTCGAGATCCGTCGACGCACGCCAGCGCCTCCGCGATCCGGCAGCGGGCGAGGAGCTCGCGTCGAAGGCTGCATCGCAGATGAGTGTCTCGCGGCCCTCGGTGTTGGTAGATCCTTCCAGCGTCGTGGAGGCTGCTGCACTGGCAGCAGCCATCTCCGGCTCCAACCAAGACCTCACCCTTTCCAACACGGATGAGCCCAATACCAGCCACAGCCAAGACGCCCGTCCTCCTCACCACCACCATCACCATCATCATCACCACCATCATCGTCGTCACGGCGGGCACAGGGATTCTGGTGCACCGTCCGAGGGCAGCGGTGGTGGTGGTGGGGCTGGAGGTGAGCGAGGGATTCCGATTGGGACGGGTGCGCCGCTGGACGAGCTCAAGTTCGAGCGGCGACCGGTGCTGCGATCACGGTCGCCGTCGACGGCGGCACCGGGGATGTCGGTGAGCTTCAGCCTGAGCGAGCGCGGTGAGCTCGGAGGGCGGGCTCGTGCGGATACGTCGGCGTCGTCGTCGTCCGGTGGCGGGATCAAGGGGCGGGAGGTGTTGAGCATGACGCCGACGACGGGTGCGTACAGTCGACCGACGACGCCGGCGGGGGTGGGGAGGACTGTGCCGGCGCACGTGCGCGATCGATCGTTGGGCGAGGTGGTTTCGTCGAGTGCCGAGGGCAGTGTTCGCCGCGCGCGCGGTTTCAGCACCGGCGTAGCCAGGAAGGTCGCTCGGTCCAGATCGCCCTCCCGCGCGCGAATGCGCGTGAGGGGGTTCGGCTTGGGTGCAGAGGTGGAGATCGATGAAGACAAAGACGATGACTCGCACCTCCCCGTTCAGGTGCAGCCTCAACCAACGCAGTCCAGTCGCAGGAGGATCTCAACCGCAAGCGAAAGACCTGATTTACCTCCTCCCAGCGAATCCGATTCCGAACACGACGATTCGTGCTCCTGCTCATCCTGCCATTCTGCCTCCGGCGAGACCGATTCAGACCTGTCGTTGTCGTCCGACTCCGACTCAGACTCGGTCTACGCTCCCCCTAGAACAACAGACGACTTTACGGAATCCCTCATCGTCGAACCCGCAAGAGCCTCGCGAAGGGAAAATGAATACATCGCCTCCATGGTCCACGGAAAAGACCCCGCCACGGTCAAAAACTTCTTCCGCCTCCTCCCCTACCTCAACGGCAAACACTCGATCGACGAGATCGAATACCGCGTAAAGATGCGTCGCCGCGACATCCGTCGCCTCCTCGCCATCTTTCGCGAATTCATCATCACCTTCATGCATCCCTAAATCCCAGCCCAGCCCAAACTCCCATCCCTCGATCTTGCCATCATGCATCTGTCGAGCGTGTGTTTAGATTTGGCGTCGTCGCGAACGAGTCGGTGTGGGGTTGTGTTGTCTATAGGAGAGGTGGCTGCAAGTGTAAGGACGGGCGGTGGGGTTCAGCTCATCATGGGCTGGAAGGCGGGACGAAGGAGTTTTCTGCCCTCGACAACGTCGTGCGCCAGACGTCGGACGTTGGCCTCGGCGATGATGACCTCCGGTGCGAGCTCCAACTGGAAGGCGTGGCGGATTGCCGCCGAGATGCGCGCCGCCTGCTTCCTGTCCCAGATGACAAAGTCGTGTGCGCCATCCGTGCCGGCCAACGGCACGAGCGGCTGCACCGACTCGGACGTATCCACCGCCTCCTCGGACGCACTCTCTCCACCCGTCATCACCGTGGGAGCCGGCTGGGAGATCGACAGCCGGAGCGGCCGCGTCGACGGCGCCGAAAATCGGACAATGTCGCTGATGATCTCGGACGTCTGCGCCAGCTCGTCCTCGTCCGAGGCGTAGCGGTCGCTCGGCGTGCCGACGTAGATCTCGATGGGCTGCGAGCGCGCGAGGACGTTGTGCTTGGCGTCGTGGTGGTAGCGGAACTCGTACGTGCCTGGCACCCACGGCAGCTTGCCATCGCAGAACACCGAGACACCGCGCACCTCTGCGCCGTCGGCAGCCTGCTTGGCAGCCCCAGCTTCGGCGGCATTCTCTCCGCGAGGCACGTCGCCGATCCAAGCGTCCTCGGCGACACCCAACCACTTGCCCTGGCTCGAGATCTTGGTGACGAACGAGGCGTCATCGGCGCCCTCCTTTCCGCCAAAGCGCGAGAGCAGGTAGACACCGATCCAGTCGCGGCGCGAGTGGTTGGGCGCCGCGCGCCACTCAACCGCGATCGGCTCGCCGAGGTGGAAGCGCAACGGTTCGGACGCGGCCGTCTGAGCCGGCGCACGGACGGAAAGCCCGTAGCGCGACCGATCGACGCCGTCTGACTGGAGCTTCTGGTCATCCTCGACGCGCACGATCAGAAGCCGGTCGCGGCTCTGCTGCAGGAGCACCTTGGTCTCCTCGAGCATGCCTTCGAAGCGCGGGCGCGACTGGCGGAAGAACTCCTCGAACGCCTCGGCCGCATCGCGCTGCACCTTTTCGATGGTGCCCTGCACGTTCTTGATCGTCGGATGCTCCTGCGCCAGTCGGAAGAGATCCGAGTCCTTGGCAGCCACCCACTGCGACTTGAGCTGCTTGGTCAGGCCCGAATCCTTGCGCAGCGCCGCCTCACCGTACAGCTTGCGCATGTGCGGACCCTCGACGTACGAGAGGAAACCCCAGTGCGCCACGTACGAGACGATGGCCATCACCAGCGTCAGCTTCGACCCGGCCACGAGCGCCAGCCCGAAGAAGGCGGCGCCTCCCATGCTGCGCTCGGGGTTGTTGAGGAAGCGGTAGATGCCCGTGTAGTAGAGCTGGTGCGGGTACTCGTCGATGAAGAAGTCGCCGTACAGCCAGCCAAACGGTCCGAGCACCTCGTACGACGAGTTGGCCGTCCACACGTGCAGCGCGACCAGCAGCAGTCCGAGCGTGTGGCGCAGCAGCTCCGGACCGACGGTCCAGTCCGGATGACCGATAGGCGTGTAGCAGTTCCACGCAAGCGCGCCAAACGAGATGTACGTCATGACGAGCGAGGTGTTGTAGATGGTCTTCCAGTGGCCAAAGGCCTCGAAGACGGCGTCCTGGGGCTGCGAGTAGGCATAGTGCTTGAGGAAATGGCGGACGATCCACTTGGATTCGGACTGACGCGAGAGCGCCATGCCGAGCCCGAAAGAATGGAAGGTGCGCCAGGCGAGCGCGTTGGCGAAGAGCAGCGCGAGTCGGGCGGTGCGGCCCATCGAAGGAAGCATGAGCGGGAGGAGTGCATAGCTGGCACCGACGACGAGAAGGAAGTCGTTGGCACGCATCAGGTCAAGGTTGCGGAATCCGACAGTGTCTTTGCGGAAGATGCGATGGTGAAGATCGTGCAGCGTGGTGGCGGGGCGCTCCTGCTTGGCCTGCTGGATGCCGGAGAGATGCTGCTTGATGGCATCGTCGGAAGAAGAGGAGGTCCGGAGCGCATTGCGCTTGAAGGCCTTGCGATGTTCGTCGTCGGATGCCTCGTCCTCGGTGGTCAGAGCGGTAGAGCCTTCGGTCTGGCTCGGAGTAGGGCCCGCGAAGTCGTTGGTCGCAGCGTTCGAGCGCGAGCCGACGTCCGCTCGGGCGGCATCAGCATCTTCATCAGCGTGCGCAGCCTTGCGAGAGGCAGCATTGAAGGGAGCCTGTCGGAGTGGCACGCGAGCAGCCAGAGGCTTTCTCTCTCCGTACGTCCGTTCGATGTGAGGGCCTTCGAAGAAGGTCATGAAGAGGAACTGCGCAAAGTGGGCGGCTAAGGAAACGAAGAGCACGGCGTAGCTGCCGCTGACGAGCGAGAGGCCGTAGTAGCCCGCATACCCGATCGAGTACATGGGATCGGGAGCGATCTCGTAGACGCCATCAAATACGAGGCTCTGGAGGCAGAGGAAGAAGCAGTCGCCCCAATACCAGGCGTAGTCTTTGACGACGCGGTGCGCGTCGATCTTGACCCAGAGATTGAAGAAGATGAGCGTCCAGCCAGCGACCCAGCGGAGGATGTGCATGGCGAGCGAGTGGCCCTCGGGGAGACGGGTGCAGGAGAAGGCGAAGAGCGAGTAGGCGACAAAGTCGTTGAGGAGGATGACGTCGACGATGCTGCGGAACATGATCCACACGTTGTAGTCCATGGGCATGGCGTCGAACTGGTAGTCCTTGTCCATCTTGGTGACGAGCTGCTGCTTGATCCAGTTGTGGATGCGCGGACGACGCTTTGCGTCCATCCATCCGTGGTGCTTGACCTGGCGGATGATCCAGCCTCTCTCGCTCTGCTGCTTGAGGATCCAGCCGAGGCCGGCATTGTAGGAAGCACGCCAGAAGGCGAAATAGACGAAGAAGAAGAGCTGTGCAGCACGACGGGAGAGGGCAAAGTAGAGGATGATCTGGAGGGAGAGAGAGGCGACGGTGACGATGTCGAGCGGAGTCTTAGGCTGACGCGGGTCGAAGATGGAGGAGAGCATGTCCGGGGTATGAGGTACCGTAAAGACTGTAGTGACGCAATGGCATCATTGCCAGGGGAGGTCGTCAAGCGTGCAAGGCGTCGAAGAGGGCACATGACCGACAGCATGCAAATCCGATGGAGGCATCGAGACGGAAGGGGAAGGCATAGCGGAGCAAAGCAGAAGGAGATGCAGATCGGGGCGGGCAAGAGTAACGTCAGATACGGTGGTTCGGGAAGCAGAGAGGTGTCAGTCGGGAACGTCGATGGTTCGGCAGACTGCACATCCGCCTAGGTGCGCGAATCGTGCCGAAGAGGACGCTTTCCGAACCCGACTCGCAGCAGCGGGGCGAGCGAAGGGCGAATGGGGCCTGAGGAGGGGCACAGAGGCACAGGCAGGCACGGGGGCGGTGCGAAACTTTGGCGGCGGGACGGGCATCGAGTTAAGCCGCGGCAGAACTGGCGGGCATGTGGTGCTCGCCTGCAGGCAGGATGCGGGGATGTGTGGGGTTCGGATACGTACCTGTGCCGTCGGGAGTCCTTCCAAGCACCTTTTCGAGCCGTTTGTCCGAGCCAGCTGCGTTCTTGGCCGGATGGTCCTTGAGTCCGGACGGGCTGGCGAGCTCGGTGAGGTCGGAGCGCGACGAGTTTGCGGGGCTGGCGTGCATGGTGCGCTGGCGCAGCCCCTCGGACGCCGCAGCGTCGTGGGTGGAAGCGGTGGCCATGCTTCGGTATCGCTTCCAAGTGGCTGGTGGATGAGGCGATGGGAGATGGTAGTGGAGGATGGTCCGATGAGACGATGCGTTGCCAGGCCGAGAGGGAGATGGGGAGAGAGCATCACGAAAAGGGAAAGGGCGGGCTGAGCAGTGCATCGTCCGACTCGCTCAGGCGCGGCAGCAGTCACAGTCTTCTTGTCTCGCTGCTGGGGGGATGTGACTTTTTTCGAGTCGCGCCTCGGATTTCTTCGCATCGACGTGGAAACGGAAGGCCCGATGTCTCGCAAGCGCCAAAGCGGATCTGCCGATGACAGGGCCGTCCACTCCTCCCATCGTCTCGAGGGTCGGCGCTTCCGAACTCAGCCCTCTGCCCGATGGAGCGACTTGTTGGGAGCCGGGACGGCCGACGCTCGCTGCTCGCACGACATGCAGGCTGCGGTGTGATTTTGAAAGAGGCATCTCCCGCGAATCTTCTGCACAGGCCATGCGCACTTTGCGCCGTGCATTCTTCTCGCCCAACTTCTCGGCTTTGGGCGTCCCTTTTTCACGGCCCATCAGGCGAGCTCCTCATTCGCCAACACCCGCACCCTTGCAACCTCCTTCCGCCGTACCCGGACCCACCGGCCGAAAGCCTATTGCGCTGCACTTCTTCATAGAGGCCAGGTCGCGATGGATTGTCCGAGGGTGCAGATCAACGAAGAATGCAAGCCGGCCTAGGATGGCCGGCCGAGCTAGTGTGAGAGCGGAATGACGAAAGCAGAAATCGGAAGAAGAGATGGACAGAGTAAACGGAGGAGACGATCCAAAGCAGAGGCGATAACCTTTCGAGTCTGTAGCGCGAGCGTCTGGGTCCCTTCCCTAGCCAGTGGCGTCGGGGTGGATGTGGATCTCGATGGAGAGGCTGCTGTCGTCGTCGTCGGCTTGCTCGCTCGAGGCGCCCGAGTCGTCGGCCGCCTCGATCGCCTGGTCGGCCGACACGGCGCGGCGGACCCTTGCGGCCATCGCTGCCTCGCGCAGCCGTGCCTGTGCGTTGACCAGCGCCATCGGATCCGACGCCACCCTCGCCGTCGCCTCCCTCACCGCACGGCCGTCGCCGCCGGGGAACCGAACGCGAGCGCTATCACCCACGCGCGCCTCCTTCCGCGCAGACTGAGCACGCATCGGTGTAGCCGTCTCATCGTCCTCGCTGCCGTTGTCGCGCCGAACCGGACCGGGCGGCGGGATGAAAGGACGCGGAGGTGCAAGGCGCGGTTCGGGGTCGTGTGACTTCGGCTTGCCCCACTGCTCTTCCAGAGACCGGAAGCCTGGGGCAGAGTAAAAGACCTGGTCAGAGAACATGACTTGCGGAGTGGACATCGTGGGCCAGTCGGGCGAGAGCATTGGCTGGCCCAGTTGCACGGGGCTCAGGCTGGCAGATGTCCAGAGGTGCGGCTGCATCTGGATCCCAAGACCGTGGGCGCTCAGCAGGCCCGGTCCGAAGGGCAGCTCGGGAGAAGCAGCATGCATTCCCAGCGGAAACCCTGCTCCCATTACCGGCGACATCATCTGTCCGGCACCCGCACCCATACCTCGGACGGCACCGAGACGTTGCATCGTCCTCGCGCCTGGTTCCCCCGCACCGCAGTTGCTCACTCCAAGCTCAGTTGAGGGAGGAGCGAACGGGGAGGGAGGGTGTACCTTTGCTCCCGCAGCTCGGGGATGGGTGGAAAAGAGACCGAGATTCTCGAGCGTCTGCTTCTGCTGAGCCGAGTGTTTGAGCTGCTTCTGCGCCTCGCTATCCGCGAACCTGACCTGAAGCGGCAGCGTCGTCCCTGGCAAGATACGTCCATGCAGTCTCTCGATGCACGTCCGAGCCGTCTGCCTGTCAAAGAGCCGGACGAATCCGACGCCCTTGCTCTCGCCATGCACGTCGTAGAGGATCTTGAGACTCGCCACCGGATGCGGATTAAAGAGCTGCTCCAGCTGCGCCTCGTTCAGCTTGACCGGCAGATTGCTCAGGTAGACATTGGTGGAGCTTGCGTCCGCCATCCTTCGCAACCGCGCCGAAAACGATTCCTGAACCCCCGAGCACCGACAGATGTCAGTCAAAAGGTACGACTCGTGTGCAAAGGGACAGGAGGAAAGGGGGGGGGGGGGTGGCTTACCTTTGCAAAGGAGGCAGAGAAGCCGTGCGAGTTGAGCCATTCGATCGCATGCATCGCCATGTCCGGCGTGGCAAACATGAGGAAGCCAAAGCCTTTGCACAGACCCGTGTGTCGGTCGACCATGGCCTTGTGACTGATGACGACGCCGCAGAACGAGCCGAGCAGATAGAGCATGTTGTCGTTCATCCTGTTTCATCACCAAAGACGCAGAACTCGTTCAGCCGACTTGTCTACGTGTGCTCAGAGGTAAAGAGGCGTGCGACTTACTCCTTGGGGAGACCGTTGACATAGATGTTGGTTTCATCGTTGTGGCCCGTTCGACCACCATCGGCCCTTGATCGGTATCCTTGTCCGAACATTGGCGTCTGAGCCATGGGGTGCTTTGGCGCCACGGGGTCTGGCTTGTCGTTGAGGTTCGGAGGCGGGAAGCAGGTGCGTGCGTATGCATCGTCGCACTTGGCGTCCTCCTTGTCTGCACTCGGTACGAGTGTTGCCGAGCTGGGAGCTGGCGAGAAGCCAGCTGCGTCCTGCTGACCCAGTCGGAGCGGTAGGATGTTGATCTTGCGATCGAGAGGGCTGGGTTGATCGTGATCCTCGTCGGTGTGATCGCGACGCAGGATGCGTGGACGCCACGGCGTAGCCGGCGCAGCCATGCGCGTCCGCTTGTCCTCCGCCGTCTCGCTCCACCGCACCGAGGGCGTATCGATCTTGACGCCAGGAGAACTGTGCGCGTATACCATCCCGTCGTTGCGTCCAATCATTCTCGACGTGCTTGAAAGAGGCAGAAGAGCGTTGCGAAAGAGCAAGGGCGGGGGGGTTTATATCTCTACTCTTCTCCCTGGCAAAGTGCCACGCATTGATCGACACCGTGCGCCCTTCGTCTGCAAAACGCTCATCCGCCGCCACAAGCGGATCGACAGGTCCCCGAATCGGCCAGTGGCGTCAAACTTTGCCTGCACACAGCATACATCGGATCCATCCCCTTCGCATCTGCCACCAACCCCTAGACTAAAGAGACGGGATACAAGCCACATCAGCACCTCCTACCCCAAGACCCGCCCGCATCTTTCCGAGCCACGCTTGGATGGCGCCACATCTCGACCAGGCACATCTACACGCGCAGTAAGAAGACTGGAGATTGTTCTTCCCGGGAAGTGTATGCGTCATAATGATACAGTCGCGGCTCTTGCTCGACCCGACCCCACCTGGCCTGTCCAGCCTCTTGTTCTAAAGGCGCGCAAGAATGCTGACAACGAGCGGCAGGCACGATGTTTGAGAGGTATATGCACATGTGTGCAGCTGCATTGCCGTTCGAGATTCCGGCTTGGCCTCAGGCAGGTGCATCTTGCAGTACGCAGCCGAGACCCTTGGTCGCATGCAGTCGACCGACTGGACAAGCTGTATGCATGCCTCCACTCGGTGCTTGGCCGATGCACAAAGATGTGCATGTGTGCGTCTGCTCACTTTGCGTTCTCGAAGTCGCCGGCGGAATCGTCGATCAGGCTCTGCCGCTTGAGCTGACGCTGGGTGCGGGTGCCGTTCTCCGCTGATGGCCTGTGACCGTTCGGGCTCGCACGATGCGCCCTCTGCGCCTCGCCCACACGTGCTGCGTGCGTCTTGCCCTGTCGGATCATGGGCGAGGTATCGCGCATATCCTCGTCGTACTCGTCCTCGTCGAGGCGCGCGAGCCCCAACGCCTCCTCGTTCTCGTAGGCATTGAAGAGCACCGACGAGCCGGCGCTGCTCCTCCTGCCGTGCGCAAGCACGTTGGCGCTGCGACCTGGGAAGTTGGACCTGCCGTTGGCGAGGCTGCTCATGGCGCGCTGCTGGTCGAGCAGGCGTTCGTGCTGCTCGGACATGCGCGTGGTGCCCTCGCCCGTGACGAGCGACATGCGCGGCTGCTGCGTCACCGGGTCGATGATGCGGTTGAGGTTGAGCAGATACACGCCGGTGAAGATGACGATGAAGCCGCCGAGCAGCGAGACGGCTGCCGAGGTGGTGGTGTTGAAGCCCTGGAAGAGCAGCACCGAGGCGAGGATGGTGGAGGTGGTGAAGAAGACGTAGTAGATGGGGTTGACGACGTTGGTGGAGAACTGGTCGAGCGCCTTGTTGAAGTAGTTCATCTGGGTGAGGATGCAGACGACGACGACGATGGCAAAGCAGTAGGTGGATGGATGGGTGAACTGGTTGCTGCCGGCAAAGGTGAGCTTGAGCGCGACGCCGAGGCCCTTGACGCTCATGACCGAGATGGAGCCGACGAGGCTGCAGATGGAGATGTAGACGAGCGGCGTCTTGCGGCCGTACTTGGGCACCATGCGGAAGATCATGAAGAGCGAGAAGCCGAGCACAAAGGTGCAGTAGAAGAGGAAGCCGGGCTGGAGGGCGTAGTTGAGCATCTCGTCGATGGTCTGGATCTCCTTGTCCTCGGGCGCGTTGACGACGATGATGACGGTGCCGACGAGGCAGAGGGTGCAGCCGACCTTGCCGAGGCGGCCGAGCTCCTCCTTGAGGATGAACGAGGCGAGGATGGCGCCGATGAGCACGCTGAGCGCGCCGAGCGGCGTGACGAGGATGGGCGGCGCAAAGGTGTAGGCGGCAAAGTTGGCGACCTCGCCGACGATCATGGTGGCCATGCCGGCCCACCAGATGGGGTTCTGGAGGTAGGTGTGGCCGTCCGAGGCGAGGCCGGAGTGCCTGTCGGCGGCGTCCATGAGGCCCTTCTTGGTGATGATGAAGCTGGTGCCGATGGCGAGCGAGCTGCTGATGGCGAGCGTGAGACCGATCCACTTCTGCTGTGTGAGCGAGGATTGGGTGGACTCGGCGGGAGTCTGCGCTTCTGGTGGCAGGTAGCCGGGTCGATCTATGGGTGCTGGAGCCGCGTGTGTTGCGATGGTGCAGAGGAGCATGGCGATGGTTGCACATTGGAGCATGCGTTGCCGCAACGCTACGAGGGTGGTGCGAGATGTGAGCATTGTGTCAAGAAGCACGCTGCCACAAGTTGAGTGAGCGGGCAGCGATCGATGGGAGGCGTGTCCAAAGGGTGGCGAGGAAGTGCTGCGATGCTGCTGCAGCACTTGTTGAAGTTGACGTGACCAGACAGCTGGAATGAGCCGCCGATGTTTCGATGCAGGGATCCTTGGGCGAAGTCGTCAGAGAGGAGACAGAGACGCGTATGGAAGCGAGAGATGCAAGGTTCTGATATGGGCTCTGCCGGCAGAGACGGGGGGTTTGAGGCTGGGTGCAGACGGTGCGTTGGATGATGCGCGATGCAGGAGCAAGGATGAAGGGGTGACGTGCGAAGTCGTTGAACGGTATGCGGACGAGCAGCAGCCTGTGGCGAGGGCAATGGGGAGAAAGAGAGAGAGGCGTAGAGGTGGCCGAGGAAGCTCTGGCGGTCGCGAGTGGATGAGGAGCGGAGAAGGGCGTCAGACTGATTTGGCAGTGGAGTGCGAAGTGCGAAATGCGAAATGCGAAATGCGTCGGGCTGGCCGCGGCGGCGGCGATTCCGAGTGGCGGACGAGCCAAGCGCAAGCTGCCGCGCTCTGCCGGGAACACTCTCTCGGCCTCGCCCTCGCTGCTCTCGCTCTCGCTCTCTGGCCACGCGTTCTGCACGGAGGTGCCGACGGTTGTGCCGCTGCCAAAACGGCGCGAATTTCGTGAGGCGCTTCTGGCTGTTCTCGCTCTCGTTTCGGCAGTCAGTGCCTGTGGGGTGCCTGAGTGGGCTTCATGACCGACGAAGCCTCTCTCATCAACGTCTCGGCGGAGCCGACCGAGATGGGATTGCTTTGAATAGCAGGGTCGCAGCGGTCCTGCCTTGCGAACAAAGGGAGCCAAAGCGACATGCGTCAGCGGATTCACTCCTGCAGCAGCAGCAGCAGCAGCAGGCGTCGCCCGCACGTCAGAGACGCGTTGCCGCCTCTTTTCCAGGCTTCGGTGGAGGTCAGCGGTGGCTGGCTCTGTGTCTCAGTCGGAACCAGCCCGATTCGACCCTAGACGTTTGCTGTCAATGGCTCGGTCAGAGGTCATGCTCGAGATCGTCCAACTGCGTCGAGTCCCAGCGACCGACTCGACTTTAGTACTGTCGTCGTCTCTCGCCAGTGCCAGCGTGTCCATGAGCGGTGCTCTCGAAAGCCTGGCGCGTGTCGCGACGTGCTGTAACGAAGCCGGCCACGCTCTCATGCGCCGCCGACCAACACGCCGAGACCCTGAAATCAGAATTTCACCTGTCCGCATGCTTCTCCCAGCTCCCCACTCGCTTCCATCTACCTCCGCAACCGACACAATCACGACGGCCATCATCCAATCTCGGCCTCATGTCGACTTACGCGCGCAGATCATCGCAGCGGCATCGTCGCGATGACGACGCTGTCGTCGCTTCGTCCAGTCGCCACGCCGCGTCTTCGAGTCGACGCCGCGCCGCTTCCGACTCTCCCGCACCGGAAAGCAACGATCGCGAAAACGACGATGTTGAGGACTTTGATCCGGCCGCCTCGCTTCTCTTGCTTCCCTGCACCATGCTCACCGTGACCGACGGCGCACGCCGGGAAGCCGATAAGCTCGGCGACGCGGACATACAGAAGAAGGCGGCCGAGCTGGTCCGCTACGCGCTCGCGTGCGAGTACCAGCGCAGCCTCATCCGCAAGGACGAGATCCGCGCAAAGGTGCTCCCCTCCGGCGCACGCGCCTTCAGCGTCGTCTTCAATGCGGCTCAAAAGATGCTCCACTCCACCTTCGGATTCTCCATGGTCGAGGTGCGTCCCAAGGGCGCCGACAACGCCGAGCTCGCCAAGCAGGCCGAAGAGGTGCTGCGCGCCGCCGCATCTTCTGCAAACGGTCTCCGACCGCGCAACCAGCAGCGAGGCGATTCCGCAGAGCCTGCCGGCGATGGCGCACTCGGCAGCAACATCTGGGTGCTCAGGTCGTCGCTGCCCGCCTCAATCACAAGAGCGCTCGTCGACGACAACCAAGAGCTCACCAAAGCGTGGGCTCAGGCGAACCCCTCGAGCTCATCGGGCCAGGCCTCGCAGAGGAGACGCTCGACCGCAAGAGAGGCAAAGTCAGCACTGGACTGGGATTCGGCCGATCACCAGGCAGGCGAGATGGGCCTCCTATACATTGTGCTTGCCCTCATTCTCGTCAGCGGCCGCACCATCACCGACGGTAAGTCTACCAATCATGTGCTATAACCACCTCCAGCCTCGACTGAACGCAGCGAGGTGTACTGACATCATCCTTCTGATCCTGCCTGCCAGCTACGCTGCATATGTATCTGCGCCGTCTCCACCTTCATCCCGAGACGCCGCTACCAAGCGGTCTGCGCGGCACGGGACCTGCCTTCGGCTCATCCTCGAATGCGTCGCAAAGCACTCAGACGCAGTCTCGAGGTCGAACTACGCCGGGCACGCTCGACGGATTCCTGAATGCCATGGTCAAGCAATCGTATCTGGAGCGCCAACGCTCGGATGTCGGAGTCGATGCGATGGATGCGGCGGTCACTCAGGCGCAGACGCAGGGCCGACGCAGGGGCCGCAACAGCGGCGGTGGACGTGCAGGTGCTGGAGGAGCTGACGACGATTCCGTAGTGTGGGAATGGCGGTGGGGCAGCCGTTCCGAGGCCGAGGTGGGCGAGAAGCGCATCGCTGAACTCATCTCGACGCTCTTTCTCGATCCCACCGCCCTGCCGGATGCCGCTGCCACCGCAGACGCAGACGAGGACGAGGAGACCCAGGCGCTCGATCGCGACCGCCGCGCCAAGCGACGCAAGCAGCTGCTCGCCAACATTGCATCGGTCGCTGGCTCGCAGCTCGTCGACTGAATCTTGTCGCGCGTACAATTTCATGCTATGCCGAGCACACCCCGCACACTCGCATTTGCGAATGCCTCTGCTGCCATGAGGCTATCCGATTGTAGCGAGACAAGGAGAGTAGGATCGCCGAAACGTGAGCGTGTTAAGTTGCTGGTGGGAAAGTCTCCATCGGCTTCTCCGGAGTGTGAGTCGTGCGTGGAGCTTTTTCGCCGCGCGTTGATTGGATGCGGAGAGCACGCCGCCTCAGATGCACAGGGTGCAGCAACAGCCGTAGAGTTGCTCTTGGCTCGAGCCCGCGGCCAGCGTCGCTAGAAGCAGCCTTGATGCAGCTCACTTAGCCGCCAAGGCTGCAACGAGCGGGAGAGCAACCAGGAGGAGCATGCGTCAGTGCAATCCGTTCGAGCCGTGGTGTGTTGGGTGCATGCACTCTTCCGCTTCGAGTCAGAGCCAGGCCGGCGCCTGCTTCTCGCATCCGCCCGCCCGCACGCAAGCGAGATCCGATGAGATAGCTGTCCACAGCCCCGATCCAGTCCGTTAACCCATTCACAGCCCTCGCCGTTCCCGACCGGAAGCAGCGGGAGTCGAGTGCAACACGACATTCCGGGACCCTCGATCCCACACAACCGCCCCCTTCCTTCATATCGACTCCAGTCGGCACGCTCAAACCCCCACGCCGCAAATCTGGGCGCTGACGCTCCAGCAAGACGGTTGCGCTCGTGATACGGTCCGCTTTCACCTCGCAGCTTCACGTGTCGTCCTGCTTTCAACATCGCCGTCCTCCAGCCACAGGTCGTCGTCGCTCTGGTCTGACCGTACAAGCCCCGCCTCACTTGAAGCAGCCCGAGCTTCGTCGTGACGCCGGATGTCGGCGGCGGTGCGCGCTGCCCTGGCCGCCAAGAGGGCCGAGCATCGTTCGCGCTCCTCCTCCCCGACCAAGCCCAGCTCGACGCTTCCCAACGCAGACGGCGACGACCCCACCAAGCCGGACCACCTCCCGCATTTCGGCCGCGAGCTCGATGCTTCCATAGCCAGTCCCTTTGGCTCGCCCAAGCCCGCCTCCCGGCCCGGCTCAGCAGCTGCTCAGCGCAGCTCGGCCTCACCCGCACCCAGCATGGATCTCAACCAAAAGTCCGAAGAGGACATCGTCCGCCTCAGCATTCAAAACGGCAAGGTCAACCTCTCGGCTCGTTCTCCCTCGCTTCAGCAGCTCCCGCCCTTGCTGCTCTCGCTCCTCGCCGACGAGCCCGCCTCCTGGTTCCTGCAAATCCCCGAAGATGATCGACAGCCCTGGTACATGCGCGAGGAGCTGCACACGCTCCAGCTCGGCAACAACGAGCTGCAGTCCCTCCCCGAAAAGCTCGCCGAGTTCCGCGGCCTCAAGCGCCTCGAACTGCACAGCAACAGGCTGCCAAGCCTCCCTCCCGCCTTCTTCCAACTGTCGGCTCTCACCACGCTCACGCTCTCCAAAAACGACCTCACTGCGTTTCCGCCTTGCTTGCTCGCACTCGATAACCTCGTCACGCTCAATCTGTCGCACAACAAGATCCAGACCCTTTGGAAGCCGCAGGACGTGCAGTCGGCTCGCACGAAGCGCGAGGCATGGGACAAGGAGAACCAGACGCAGGAGAACGGCGTCTGGGCCGGTCTCTCGCCCTCCAAGAAGGATCGCAAGCCGCTGGCCCCGCCATCGGACGTCCAACTGAATGCACCCATGCGCGCGCTTCGCTCGCTGGACCTCAGCTATAATCGGCTCTCCAACGCCGCCCTCAGCATCCCCGACCTTGCCAACCGCCGCAACAAGTCATCTCAGCCCGAGGCAGACGGACAGATCGGCTCGCTTCTCCTGCCTACGGGTCTGAGGACGCTCAATCTGGGCCACAACAACATCCGCGGACCTGTCTCCGTCTCGCTCTTCCGAAATCTTGCGGCACTCGAGGACCTCGGCCTGCAAGGCTGCGGCATCGCCGACGACGTCTTCACCACCGAAGGCACCTCCGACGCTGCCAAGACCGCCCTGCCCAGCCTTTCTGTGCTCGACCTCTCCGGGTGCGAGCTCGACGACCTCGCCAAGATCGAGGCTCTCTTCGGCTCGCAGCGCATCCAGACGTTCGACCAGGCCATCGGCAACACGGATCCGCCTGTCAAGGCCCAGGAAGCGGCGGAACCAGCTCGCGGCATTCCGGCACGCCAGCTCGTGCGCGTGCTCAACCGGCCCACCGCCGCCGACATCGACAAGATGCAGGACCGCAGCAACGCCTCTGTGCTCTGCCTCCTGCTTCAGGGCAACCCGCTGCGCGAAGAGACACTGCGGCAGAAGCGCGGCGGGCGCTCCGCTGCCTCTCCCGAGAAGAAGGCGGCTTCGCCCCTGCCGTCCGGTTCGCCTGCCACGCGTGGCTCACCAGCAACGGTGCCTGCGACGGCGGCGTCTGCGACGGACACTGCCAGCGCCGCCACCACCGCCGCAGCACCAGCAGCATCGCAACTGCCGCCCAAGCCTAAGGTCGTCAAGGAGGACTGGGAGATCCTGGCCGAGTCCGGGCTCAACACCGAGCTCGGGCGGCGGAAATTGCGAATCGAACAGGCGCGACGCGAGCAGGAAGCCGCTGCGGCTGCCACCGCCGCTGCTGCTGCTGGGTCCACTTCGCCAAGCAAGCCCGCGGACGGCGGCATCGGCGACGACGGCCAGGCTCGTGGGCGCAAGGCTCGTGCTGCGGACGATGCGGCCAGTTCCGACCCGGACGCGGGCTCGCAGGAACGCAGCGCCGGCCAGGGCGCAGACGAGCTGGACGACAAGGACTCGGGCAGCGCGCTCGCCAACGCCAAGCTCAGCAGCAAGAAGAAGGAGGCGCTGGGCCAGGTACCGTGCAAGTTTTTTCGGAGTAATGGATGTTCGGCCGGCGCATCCTGTCCCTTTGCCCACACGCTCCCGGGAGACGGAGGGCAAAAGTCCGTTTGCCAGTGGTTCCTAAAGGGCAATTGCCGCTTTGGACACAAGTGCGCGCTTGCACATGTGCTGCCTGGTCAGCCAATGAGCATGGACCGCAAGAACAAGCGCGCCGCCCAGCACGGCCAGCCCCTCCCGCAGGCGCCGGGTCAGCATGCCTCGGCGCTCGCCGCCGGTGTCCCGTCGCACTCGCACCTTTCGGTCGGTGGACAGGGCAAGGCTCAGCCGGCAAATGTGCCGCGTCAGGTCTCGGCGCAGATGGCGCAGGCTCAGCCGCAGGGCGTGGCTGGACCGCAGCAGGGTGGTCAGGCGAGGGGGCAGGGGGTGGTGGGGCCAACGCCGTCGCAACTGCCTGCGGGCGCGCGCAACCGCAATGCGTCGTTCACGACACGCGATCACGATCTGCCCTTCGGCATGCCCGAGGACCTGAACCCGGCTGCCGCCGCCCCCACCACCAGTGCCGAGAGGGGTGGATTCGAGGGGGGCCTTGCGGGTGTGAATCCGGACGCCTCGCTCTCGACCTCGTTTACGGGGAGCGTCTCGTTCCAGCGACCCGGCTCGCTCTCGCAGAGTTTGAGCGCCTCGCTGTCGGCGCAGCCGTTTGGCGGACTGGACTCCTCGGCGGCGGCGGCGGCGTTTGGCACGTCCGCCTCGGCCTCGCGCGCGTTTGGCTCGAGTCCGTTCAGCCATCCTGGCGGGCACGCGCTGTTCTTCAGCGGGAGCCAGGATTCGGAGGGCGGAGCGGGACCGTTTGCGCGCGGTCGCGGCGATGCGTTTGGTGCACGCAGCATGGGTCGCCGGGACGAGGGTCTGTGGAACGGGATGGCCGCTTCGGCATCGCAGGCGCGCGGCGGCGATCGCGGCGAGCGCGAGCTCGAGGAGATGGAGGATGCAGAGGACTTTTTGCCCTCGAGTCTCTCGGATCTGCTGACGCCCGCGGAGCTCGAGCGTAGGAGGCGTAGTCACGGCCTCTCGAGCTCGTTCGCGGCCAAGGATGAGCGCGTGACCGTGGCGCAGAGCATGCCGTCGCACGCGCTCGGTTCGTCGCTCGGTTTCGGTCGCAGCGCCATCGGCGCCGAGCGCGCAAAGGCGAGCAACATCGCCACAGGCTTCCAGCAGAGCAGTGCGCTCGAATACGCCTTCCGCGAGCCCGCGGGGCTTTCGACCTCGGCCACGCGCACCGCAGCCCACCACGCGCCAGGTCAGAGTCTCCCGCAGGGCCTCGCTGCGGGTCTGAGCAGGCTGCACCTGCGCACGGGCGGTGCACCGGCAGCCGAATCTGGCTCGCTCAGCGGCGTCTTTGGATCCGTGGGCGGCGCAGAGAGGAGCGCGTTTGCGCCCTCGTCGTTCACCCAGTCCTCGCAGGGTGCGCTGCGCGTGCCCGGCAGCATGGACGAGTTCGCCCTGGCCCCAACGGCGCCTTCGTCGGTATTGCCGCACAGGAGTCCGCTCAGCTTTGCGGTCGGTAGTGGCGCGACAGCGGGTAGAGTGAGCGGGTCGTTTGCCGAGCGTCCTCCCAACGGAGCGTTTGGATCGCCTGGTGCAACGGGCTCGCCTTTCTCACCTCCACTCTCGGCCATCGGATCGCACAGGAATGCCGGCGGCGAGGGCATCGCGATCCCAGAGGGTGGCGCCCAGAAACAGGCCGCCGCAGGCACCAGGTTCGCCCACCATCCGGCTACGCATAGGCTCAGGGCGGGAAGCTCGGCTGCGGCACCGCACTCGCCTCTCACCCTCCCCGTCGTCACGGCAGAAGAGGACGAGGACGAAGCCATCTTTGAGCTCGAGTAGACGCTCGATCCCTCACCACTCATCATTCACACATTCACAAAAAAAAATGCCATCGTCGAGATGAAACGCTTTTCTCCCCCAATCACCCTTTTGCTTGACGTGGTTTTACCGAGGTGAGGTTAGGATTGGCGGCTGGATCGGATGGCGTCTCGGAGCTCTTGGCTGATGTAGAGGTCTTCGGCGAGGTTGTCGAGGGGAGTTGATTCGTCGACGTTGAACTTGCGGAGGTCGTTGAGCGAGAGTCCCTGTGCACGGAGGTAGAGTTCGTCGATCAAAAACTGGCCGGTGAAGCTCTTTGGGTCCTGTTCGAGGATGCTCGCTGCGGCTTCTGCGACGATCTGGGGATTCCGCCAGCGGCGTTCCTGGACGCTTGCGTCCTTGCTGACGATCTTCATGGCCGAGGTGGCGATGAGCGTGTAGGGCCAGAGCGAATTGACTCCCACCTTGCCCACGGTCTCTGCAGAGAGGCCGAGAGTGAGGAGCGACATGCCGAACTTGGCGATGGTGTAGGCGCTAGCCGTCTGCGCAAACTGATGCGGGAAGATGGCGGGTGGATCCGAGGCGCCTGGTGTGGAGGAGAGCGTGTTGAAGTTGAGCGGAGGCGAGAGGGTCAAGATGTGCGGGTGGGATGATTTGACCAGATGAGGGAGGGCGAAGCGCGAGACGAGCCAGGAACCACGAGCGTTGATGCCGTTCATGAGGTCGTAGCTCTTGACGCTCGAGGTGAGCGTCGGCGTCATGTTGATGGCGCTCGCATTGTTGATCACCATGTCGAGCCCGCCGAACTTGCCCACCACCTCCTCGATCGCAGACTCCACCGCAGGAGCATCGCGGATATCCAGCTGCATCGGATGCGCCTTGCCGCTCGAACCCGCCTTGTCCGCTTCGGCTGCGATCTCGTCGCACGCAGTGTAGATCGTCCCAGGCAACTTTGGATGCGGCGTCGCCGTCTTGGCGGCGATGACCACGTTGGCGCCTCGCGCCGCAAGCGCCTTGCCAATCTCGAGTCCGATGCCGCGCGATCCACCGGTGATGAACGCCGTACGCCCTGCGAGTGCGAGACCGACCATGGTAGACGATTCTAGAGCAGTTGAATGCGGTGCAGACACGGCAGAATGAGGTCGGGACAGTGGACGGAAGAAGTGGATGCTTTAAAGCAAGCAGCGCGTCGGGGTGAGGTTCGGCTCGGAAGTCAAAGAGTCGCCGGAACGTCGAGGCTCGGTGGGAACCGCGGGCAAGAGCGTGTGGAGCTGCCGAGCGCGCGCACAGACGTGACTGCATGCCGGCTAAATCTTTGGCTCGTGAAATTGCATGCATCACCCGTGCCACTCTTTCGACAATTGTACCGCTGCTTGGACTCGAGTGTTCGGCCAGGTCACCACCACAGCAGGGAGATCAGACACACGACAGTGCTATTGCAAGAGATGCGGATGCAGATGCGGATGCGGATGCGGATGCTGAGGTACAGAATGCACAGTATGCAAGGCCTGCGCTTGTTGGACCGGATGTCCGGCTGGGTACGACTGTGGGTATGGATGCGCATGCAGCGGTGCTCCTGGCTGAGGATGTTGCGTCTGGTGCTGTCGAAACGCTCTGAGCTGCTCTCGCAGGTTGGGATCCAGCACATGGTCCGACTTGAGCTGGTTGCCGAGCGTGAGCCAACCTCTGCGGACGTTGTGCTTGCGGCCGAAGAGCTCCACCTTGCGGCCACCGGGACAGAGCCGTTCGATCATGGCATAGAGCTCGTCGGGCTTGCGCGACGTGTCCCTGACCTCGGACACGATGACATCGGCATTGATGCCTTTGTGCACCCACTCTGGCAGTGGCGGCATCACTCCCGCTGCGCGACTGCCCACATATCTCTGCGTAGATCCAGCCACGGGTGCGCTTTCCGCGCCTGCGTCCGCACCTGCTCGCAGCTTGGCGCCGACGAGGCAGTGTTCCTTGGTGTGGTTGAGATGGTGGCCCGTCCGGCCCGTGCGGATGAGGCGCTGGGTCTGGCCGACCTTGACCCAGATGAGCTCTTCGATGCGGGTGTAGCCCCAGTGTGCGAGCAGCTCGAGGCCGAGCTCCATGGCGCGTCCGGTGACCCAAAGGAAGAGGAGGCCTTCGTCCTGGAGCACGGGGACGGGCATGGCGCGCATGTCGTCGTCGCTCATCGTACCGTACGGCAGCGACATGTGAATGTCCCACGGCGGATCGGCGAGGATGATGTCGAACTTGCCCAGCATGCCGTAGTCGAACCGTTTGAGGTCGCAGTCGATCCACTGTGCCTCGTGCTGCGCCGCATCGCCGGCGCGGACCCACGCATCGAAGCCATGCTCCTGCAGCGTGCGCCGCGGATGGATCAGGCCGATCTCGCGGGCTGTATCCGAGTCCGCCGTGTACGGATGGCGCGGATCGGTGGCAAAGACGTACGGCGCCTGCGGCGGATCCGTATCCAGCTGGAAGTGAAGGTACTTGCACGAGGCGGTGCGGTGGCAGGTGTTGAGGTAGCTGCAGTGGCCGTAGGACGCGTCTGTATGCGGATAGACGATGGGCTTGAAGTGCAGCTTCTGGCACGTCGATGCGGCGGGACAGTCGGCGCGCGTGAGATGGAGGCAGAACTCTTGGTATCGGTTGTCCGTGCTCGCCATCAGCCGCGTCAGCAGCTGCTGCTTGGCAGTGGGGGCGGAAAGCAGGGCCGAGGTGATGGCCTCCACCGCAGCATCGTCCGTCAGCTCGCCGGCCGTCATCGCAAAGAGAGGATGGGGATTCAGATCATCCTCGGCTCCAGCGCTTCATCGTACGAGGCCTGATGAGCGCGTGACAAGGCAAGACGAAAGCTGGACGAAGTCGGTGGGGTTGAAATCAAGACCCTGAAATCGATTGTGATTTCTCGACTCGGCCCGATGCGAGAAACGCCTCCACACCCGTCGAGACTCGGCCTGATCCGCGCGAGAGCGGCTGCAGCGGCAAGGAGCGCATTTCAGCCGCTTCGCAACTGGGCTTGCCGGCTCAGGAAGCCGCTCGCTGGGCCGGTCCGCCTCCGTCACGCGCCCGGCCCCACTCTGACCCGCACCGACAGCTTCGCATCTCGCCGACAACTCAGAACTCAGCTTTGGCTGCACACTTGCCTCCCATCCACCAACAGCACTGCTCGACTCCTTGAACCCATCGCTTGACGCTCCCATTCTGCACACAAAGGCATACTAGCATGCCGGTGCCGGACAACCCCTCAGCCGCCTCGGCCGGCTCGACGCATCTCGCCGCGACTGCGCCAGCGGACCTCTCCCTGTCGCAGTCCATCTCGGCCTCGGCGTCCGACCTCAAGCGGCCTGCTTCGGCCGCATCGTCCATCGACGACAGCCAGACGCTCTCGCGTACCAAGGCCGCCAAGTCGCACTACGCCCGAGCCGCACGCGCCTTCCTTGCCAAGGATCTGCCCACGGCCCTCGTCCAGAGCCAGCTTGCTGCCGACCTGATCGGTGCGTCGAACCAGCTCGGTAGCAGCCTCACCGCCTCCGCCTTTCTGCAGGACTCCGATCTCGACGTACAGAAGCTCGTGGAGAAGATCGCCATCCTGCGCCTCACCGTTTTCACCCAGGTGTATACCGACTCGCGCGCTTCGGCGAGCATCGCGGATGCGCTCGCGCAGGCAAAGATCAAGGCGGATTCGGATACGACGGCGATCGACCGCGTGTCGCTCTTGCTGGCCAAACAGCCGCTGAGCCTCATCAGCCATTTGTGGTTCGAGGCGCTGCGCCTGTGCACGCACACGTCGGCGCAAGCAGATGCGCCGTCGCTCGATCCGACGCCCGAGACCATCCACCTGGCCATCGAACTGCCGGCTTCGGTGGTGTCGTCCGCCGTTCTCGCAGCGCTGCGCCTCGATGCGCTCGAGCCCGCAGCTCGCACGGGCACCAACGCCGCGCGCTTGATCGCCGAGTGGTACCTCGCCTCGTTCTCGTCGGCGTTCGGCGCAGCGCCGCCGACGCCCAAGGCAGCTGCGGCGTACGAAAACATCGTGGGCCTGTACGCGCTGCACGTGCTTGCATCGAGGCTCGGGGAATGGGAGTATGCGCGCGAGTTCGTCGGCTACTCGAGTCTGCCCGAGAGCGTCAAGTTCGGCCTGCTGGAGCAGATCGGCGAGGCGCAGACGCATCTTACGGGCCAGACGCAGCGCGAACACGACGCCATCGCCAGCGCTCAAAAGGCGTATGCGGACGAGAAGGCGAAGCGAGACGCGGAGGAGAAGCAGGCAAAGCAAGCCGCCGCCGCTGCCGCAGCCAACGCTGCCAACAAAGGGGCCAACAAGGCGGGCAGCAAGGCGCGCGACGTGGCCTCGGGCATCGGCAACTTTTTGGCGCGCAAGCCCGACTCTGCGGGTAAGGATGCTGCTGCTGCTCAGTCGTCGTCGTCGTCGTCGTCGTCGTCGCCCGCGACGTCTGGGTCGAGTTCCGAGTCCGGCGGACGAAGCAGGCGAGAGCGAAGCCAGTCACCCGCGTACTTCTCTCCGCGCAGCGGCGCCGCCGAGTCTAGCTCGTCGTCGTCGACCAGCCCGGCGATCTCGCCTGGCTCGACTCGCAGTGTCGAGGGCTCGCACAAGGCGGCCGCGGCCGTGGGGGGAGAGGAGGAGGCGAAGCAGGCGCGGAGGGCGGTACGTCGATCGAGCTCGTCGCGCTCGTCGGACGCGGGCAACGAGAGCAGCACGTCGGCGGCGTCGAACCACTCGCGCCGCTCGGCGCGCAAGGAGGCGCGCGAGTCCAAGGAGACGCGCTTCAAGGACGACGCAGGCTACGCCTCGACGCGCGCCCATCTGTCCCGCTACATGGAGGGTGATCACCACCACGCGGGCGCGGCCGCGCACCGACGCGACCCCGCGCGAGGCACCACGTCCTCGTCGTCGATCCTGTCGACGATCACGGCGTTGTTCGATGTGCGTAAGGCAAGCCAGCCGCGCACGTGGCTCATGTCGGCGATCGTCGTAATGCTCGTCTTCTACCGCGTCGTGCGCCGGACGCCGGCAGGAGGCGCGACGTCCAACTCGGCGAGTGCCACGCGCAGAAACGCCGCCGCGAGAGAGGCACGCAACAAGCTCGTGGGCAGAACGGCGGCAGGCGGATCGACGGGGAGCAGTCTGCTCGGATTCAACTGGATCGTGCTCGTATGGAGCAAGGTGCTCGCGACGATCAAGATGTAAGTGACCCGAGCGGACGCGAAGGCGCATAAAAGACACGAGCACTGACATGCTGACCTTTGGCTTTGGATCCATGGCAGGGGCACGCAGGTGACGTATCTCTGATCGGATGCCCGCTGAGGCTTGATGCAATGCCACCACATACACACGATGATGGCGAATAGCGGAGGAATCGGTGGTTGTTGTGAAGAGGAAGCGGGATCGGCGATGAGCAGACACGCCAGCAGCTGAAAGCCAAAGCCGAAGCCGAGCGAGGGATCGGCGGTGGGGTTGAGAGAGAGAGAGAGCTCCAAGTCCGAGGGTGGCTGCAGCTCGTTCCGAGCGTCCGCGCGTTGGTCGCATGCCGGCTTTGACAGCAGAGCCATCGGCAGCACCTCACGGTCCACGGGCACACGCGTCGGTCGGATTCCTTCTTCTTGTCTCTGGTTTTTGTTTTTTGTTTTTGTTTTTTGTTTTGAATTTGACGCTTGCGTTGTGGCTGTCGACGCTCCTCGGACCCACTCAGCTGTGGCTCCATTTGGACGATCGCCGTGCCGAAGCACGACTGTGGTCCATGAATGAGCCCAGGGGGGACGTGACCGGCGTCTCACGACATGAACAATGCCAGAGACCCACCTTGACGGGCCTGACGCGACGACCTGAAGAGCAGTGTGCATGTTTCAGCGTGGGCGCCTACGGACCCTGGTTTGGCTCTGGGATCTGCGTGAGTTGCAAGCGGCAGCGCTGCACACGTTGGAAAAAAGATTTAATAAAAACAGAAACGCGCCATGCGCTGCAGTGCAAGTGCAAGTTTTGGGTGAGTTTGCGGCGCGCGGTGGGCGGTGGGCGAGAGAGCACGAGGACAACGGAGCTGCAAGCATCTGCAATGCGTAGTGTGGCTTCCGCGTCGGCTCGGCGTCGGCGTGTGGACGACGGCCAGCAACAGAGCGAGCAGCCTCGGCAGGATGAGAGCGTGCAGTTGGCGAGTCAAGTCACGCTGTCAAATCACCGCAGCGCCCGCCAGCTGAGACTCAGGCCGGCGTGCACTGTATGCCCCTGCCTCAAATGCCCGCCCAGCCCCGTCACTCTCAGACCGCAGGAATCCTCACCCTCGTTGCTCGCTGGATACCACCATCTCTCCCCCTCCGCCCCTTCCGCGCAGCTACTTGGCCAAGCCAACCTATCCTTATTCCTGCGTTCTTGACTTCTCACTCCCCTCTCTCTGCAATCCCACCCTCCGCCACTCTTTCCAACGGACCGCATCCTCTTCAAGTCCCCTTTCAACTCCCACACAGGCCCCGGTGTCGTCGCTCTTTTGCTCCTTCCACGCTCGTTTTGATCATCCACCCCCGCCCAAGCGACACTGCACCACGTAGATCACCAATCGCACCGCGCATCGACACCAAAGCATAGGCGACCAGCTTGCCTCGATCGACTCCAAGGGTCCACCCGCATCCTCGTCTTCCACGTGCTCGGCCACATCTGCTTCATCTCTACCCGCGACCCACTGCGAAACAAAAGACACGGCGTCGCGTTCGACTGGCTTCAACATCTCCTTACAGCTTCGGACCGTCCGTTCCGATCCCTTGGGCTGCTTATTTGCTTATCGGGTGGCATAGGCAGGTCCTCGAGCTCCCGACCATACCTTCACGCGTCCTACGTAACTTTTCAACCCAATCGACTATCTGCATCGATCGGCAAAGGCTCAGCGCATCCTCCTGCACCTCTGCTCGGCCATTAGCGGGCGTCCAGCTTCCTGACATGGCGATTCACGCTGACATGCCCAAGGGCTTCGTCAAGCATGTCGTCCGCCGAGCCCACCTTGCTGCCAGGGCCACCACCTCCGCTACACAGTCGCTCCAGAGCGGCGCCTCGGGTACCGGCTCCGCCGCTGCCAAAAAGACCAGCTACATTGCCGAGCAGACTTCGAGCCTCGAAGCGCCCGTCGTCGCCATCATCCTCGGTGGCTTTGTGGGCGCCTTCCTCCTCTTCGTCCTGATCGGCATCACGTGCAAGTACGTCAACCGTCCGCGCTCGGATTCACCGCGCCAGAACTATGCCAAGGGCATGTTTCAGCCTTCGGCGGCTGGGTATGGCTCGGCGGCTGCCGCGCACGGCGGCGGTGCGTATCGGCCCAACGAATCGACGCACGACGTTTCCAATCCCAAGGCAGGCCTGCTCGACTCGGCGCAGCCCATGGGCAGAGGCGGTCGCTACGAAGAAGCCGACAGCTCGCTTGGCAGCTCCAGCGGATACGGTCATGGTGGCCCCGGTCCGAACGGTGGATTCGGCATGATCCCCAGCAATAGCGCAGGAAGCTTCAGCGGCGACGAGTCGCACCGCTTCGGCCCACTCAGAGGCGGTCATGCGCGCGGCGCGAGCAGCGGCATCGAGCTGCCCGGGCCCGCGGCGTCCGGCACGTTCCGCCGCAACGTCAGCGGCGCGCATCCGCCCATCCATGCGACCGGCGATGACTCGTACGACTCGCCGCACTCGGCAAACGCCATGGCCTCGACGTCGTTCCTGCCAGACGGATCTGGCTTCACGCCCGGCCAGATCTTTGACCACAACGCCGTCAACGGCGGCGCGCCCAAGGGCTCGTCCGAGATGCGCGAGCCACGCAACAGTTATCTGGGCGGACCGCCCGCTGGGGTGATGCCCCGACGCGCGAGTCTAGCCCAGGCCCATCAACAGCAGAGGCCGTATGCGCGTGGACCGCCGCCGGCCAGCTCCAAGAACCGTCGCTCGCGCTACGGCCAGGCGCATCTCGGCTCGTCGAACGATACGGCCGCCTCGCGCCGCAGCCGCATCGACAGCGTCGGCCCAGGCACCTACCGCAAGTCGATGTTCATGCCGCAGGAAGGTCACGATACCATGCCCGGCGCCGAGTACGCGGGCGGAAGCAACATGCGCAGGACGGGCTCGAATACGACGGAGCGCCTGGGCGAGCCGAGGCCGCTGCGCCGCGTCGACAGCGTGGGCAAGGGCGATGCGCGCAGGTCGAGCAGATACCATCCCAACGGTAGGGCGGGCAGGATCCCGTCGATGATGGTGGCGGAAGAGGCGCCCGCGGGCGGATACAGAGATGGGTTGCCTGCGGCGGGCGCGGGAGATTACTTGTCGGCGAGGGAGGGGATGGGGTGGGGCGGAGGCAGGAGATCGCCGTACAGCCCGGGCTCGAATGGCTCCACCAGTCCGCTGGGGCCTCTCGGCCCAAATGACCATGTGCCGCAACAGGGCGGTGCGGGTGTCAGGATGATGCCGTATGGAGGAGGATTTGGCGCCCCGATGCCCAGGCCCGGCATGGCGACCACGCAGATCTCGTCGCCGAGCTCGTTTGCACAGGCTGCGCCGCTCGGTGCTGGCCTGGGCAGGGGCATGGAGAGTGCGTCCCACGCTGCGGCGAGGCAGATCTTGTAGCACGTCGTGGCTGGTTCAATTGCATTCCCGTCACCTTTGAGTCGCTTCGTGTGTGTGCTGTGTGTAGATGTGTGTGTGCGAAGGCTATCGGGGTCGGGGTTCGGGGAAAAGAAGCGAGTCTGCGGGTGGGGAGGATGCAGTTGGCGCGTGGGATTTTGGGTGAGAAATGCGCGAGAGCTGAGTGGAGTCGGCAATGTGCAGGTGCAGCTGCGAGGTCAAAGGTTGTGTCTTCATTTCCACCTGTACATCTCGACTCGGTGTGGTGCTGAGCGCTGGAGCTCTGCAGTAGTACGATAGCGAAGGAGACGGTTCTGGGAAGCTCTCTTCTCTTATCACGGTATGCTTCTGCTCTGATTGGAGAGCTTTGCGGTCAGTGACAGAGCAAACATGTCCCGGCCAGCGTCTCCGAACGAGGAGGTGGTGGAGCTGCTTCGATCGCCGCCGACGGCTCAGGCATCGTTGATCGCAGACGACGACGTCGCCTCCGGCTCCTACAGACGTCCGTCGCTGGTGGGCGGTGAAGAGGCGTTTCGCAACGTCACCGCGTGTTCGCCACTCAGCTCTCCTCCCGACGACTCACCGGGCCCGTCGAGACATGGACGAAGATCAATGCTCAGATCAGGCACCAGTGGCTCCATCACCCCGCTTTCGGCTACAAGTCCAGACCCGACTCCCAGCCCAAGGAGTCCAATCGACACCTTCGCCACCACCGCCACTGCCGCCACTGCCGGTAGTGCCGGCGGCGGTCCGAACGGCCGCAGATCAGAGGGACTGCTGACGGTGCTGGCTACGCCGGAGGATATGTTCCGGTCTCCGTCGCAGCAGAGCACTGCATCGGACGCCGATGGCTACTTTACCGCGCGGCCAGGCTCACCCGTCGATGCGAACGATGCCTTCCTCCTCGCACGCACACGCAGCGCGCTGCGCCGCGACCGCGTCTCGTGGAGCGGCCGCTCCTACGCCACCGCCTCCTCCTCTTTCCATCCGGAACATCCGGACCCGCTCGATACCGACCTCGCTACCGCAACGACCAGCATGGCGATCGATGACGAAGCGTGCTACGTCGACGACACGGCGTCTCCGGCCAAGAACAAGACGGGATGTGTCGACTTTCTGACGTGCTTGCCACCGGAGCTGGCGCTGTGCATCGTGTTCATGCTGCCGACTCACTCCGACTTGCTCGCTGCGGCGGGCGTGTCGAAGCGCTGGCGCGCGATCGCGATGGATCAGGCCGTGTGGCGCCACTTGTTCTTCAGCAGACCCGGGTGGGCGATACGAGAAGATGCACCCATGGTCCTCCAGCACCAGGCCGAGCTCAAGCGTATCGAGGCCCAGGCCAAGCGCACCGCCGCGCGCGAGGAGGCGGAACGCCTCCGCAGACTCCAGGACCAACGCCAGGCCGCCTCAACCTCGAGTCCGTATCGAGACCGTCTGGCCGCGCTCAAGAGCTGGAGGGAGACGCTCCACATCCCCTCGTTCCCCCTTGCGGGTCTGAGCCTTTCTTCCACCAACGCGGACGAGCCAGTGAGACGACGAGATACAGTGGCTTCGCCGTCAAGCGCAGGACCCATGAGCCCGCTTCGATCGCCCACGGCCGCCACGGGTCGATTCGGGCTCTTCCTCAGCCCCGCTCGACCAGCACCCTCAACACCCGCAGGCGCGAGGAGAGCACAGGAGGCAGCAGCAGCTTCGTACTTTGGCCACGACGCACCCATGTCGCGCCAGGCCAGCACCAGCTCCACCGCCCCGGGCACCGAGGCGTCGACCTCGCGTAGGCCCTCTCTCGACTCCAACACCGAGGTCGCCGAGGCCGAGGAGTTTTTCGCCGCCTCGCTCAACTGGACCCGCCTCTACTGCGACCGGTACATCCTCGAGCGGCGCTGGACGCGCGGACACGAACCCCGCGCGCGTGCGGTCGACGAGGCTCTGGCCTCTGCGGCGGCCGAAGGTGCGAGGGAGAAGAGGCGGTTCGAGCCGAGCAAGCGGTTCCTGCGTGGGCACGAGGACTCGGTCTACTGCATCCGGCAGGACGACGGCGTCGGCACGGGCACGGCGGGCAAGCTCGTCTCGGGCTCGCGCGACCGGACGATCCGCGTATGGGACGTCGAGTCCGGCGCGTGCAAGCACATCATCCAGGGTCATACCGCCTCGGTGCTCTCGCTGCAGTACGACGACACGATCCTCGTCTCGGTCAGCTCGGATGCGCAGGTCTTCGTCTGGGACTTTGCGGCGATCCTGGCCACGCCGCGCGCCTCGGCAGCCGAGCCGGCGACGTCGGGCGAGACCGAGGCGCTGGTGCACAACAAGAGCCAGAGGCTGCACTGCGTGCTGCGCGAGCACACGTCGGCGGTGCTAGACGTTGTCTTTAGCGCCGACTGGATCGTCACCAGCTCCAAAGACACCACAGTTCGCGTCTGGCGACGCTCCGACGTCGTCGACCGTGCCGCGCACATCGAGGGGCCACCAAGAGCGTACCGAAAGTTCTCTCACACGGGGCCCGTGAATGCGGTGGATCTGCAGGGCAACCGCGTCGTCTCCGCTTCCGGCGAAGGCTCCATGTTCTTGTGGGACCTTGAGTCGGGCGAAAAGGTGCACACGTTCAGCGGACACACAAAGGGCCTCGCGTGCATCGTCTTCAAGGGCACCACGCTCGTCAGCGGGTCCAACGATCAGACGATCCGCGTCTGGGATACGCTCAGCGGCAAGTGCACGCACGTGCTCGGCGAGCATCACATGCTCGTCCGCACCGTCGCCTTCTGTCCGATCCGCCGCCTCGTGGTCTCTGGTGGCTACGACCGCATGATCAAGCTCTGGCACATCGGAGAGGCCACCACGCCAGCAACGCGGCCGAAAGATCAGCCAGAGGAGGCAGCGGATCGCAGCGACGCAGTAGAAGGCGGAGAGAGCGAGGAGGCGGGCATGGCGGTGGGGACGTGCTTGCGTGACTTCCGCTGCCACAAGGCGAGGATCTTTGACGTCGACTTCAACACGACGCGCATCGTCTCGGCGTCCGAGGACCATCTGATCTGCATCACCCACTTTGGAGGTAAGGGCATCGACGCTTCGCTGTTCGCATAGGAGCAGAGCCATCGCTTGTCGTACGTGCAATGGACTGCTTCCCAGACCCCACATGCTCGTTCTGAGCGCTCGTGAGTGTAGACAGCGTGGTCGGATGAGAGGTGAGAGAAATTGCGCAGAGTTGTTAAGCTGCGCCGGGCACAGGGTCCGGTGTTGGCAAGCGCATGCGGTGCTTCTTCCAAGACTCGAAATGAGTCGCCGGTCGTGCACGCACCTCGATCCTGTCCCTCACAGCACCTGCCATCTCCCGACGATAGAAAGAGCAGCCATGACAATGGACACACTATCTGCGGACCTTTCTCGGTCGGCCACCGTCTCTGGCGCCTCGGCCTCGGCTTCGGCGACGTTGACGCCTTCGGAGCGGGACGCCGTCGTCGCTGCGGCCAAACTCTTCGTCCAGCGTGCGTTTGCCTCGCACGATCCGTCGCACGATTACCACCACATTCACCGTGTCCACCTGCTCGCGCTGAGCCTCACGCGCTCGCCCGAATTGCCGCCACTCGACATGCTCGTCGTCGAACTCGGCGCGCTCTTCCACGACCTCACCGATGCCAAGTACACCTCGTCGTCCACCACGCCCTCGTCGGTGCTGGCGCCGTTCTGGACCTCGCTCTCGGTCGCACCGAGTCGAGCGCAGATCGCGCTGGTCGAGAAGATCGTCGGCAACGTCTCGTGGTCCAAGGACGCGCGGCGTCGCGCACAGGCGGTGGAGCACGCGAGCGCCGCCGATCTCGAGCTCCGCGAGTGGCTCAATTCGTGCGCCGAGTTCTGGTGCGTCTCGGACGCCGATCGCCTCGACTCGATCGGCAGCATCGGTATCATGCGCTGCGCAGCTTACAGCGCCAAATGCAATCGCCCGCTGTACATCCCACCCAACAACCCGCAGATGGATCCTGTTCCGCCCGCAGAACAAGCAGAGGGCTACAACGGTTCCGCCATCGCGCACTTCCACGAGAAGCTGCTCAAGATCAAGGACGACAGACTCTACACCCAGCAAGCGAGACTCGAGGCCAACCGAAGGCAAGCCGCCATGGCCAGCTTCATGCAGGAGCTCGACCTCGAGTGGATCGTCGCCAGCCAGGGCGCCGAGCTCGCGAGACTCGAGCAGGAGCAGCGCGACGCCGAACACGACCACGCCCATGCGGCCGACTCTCAATGATCATCGCGAACATCGTCGCAGAAATCCAAACGGCCTGTGCGCAGTGCGGCTGAACGGGTCCTAATCGTTTCTAATCTACATCGCAGGGGGAACTATGGGGGGATCTAGACGCCGTTCCAGCCGAGCTCGGTGCGGACACCGAGATGCGTGACGTCGGCGGCGGGCGTTTCGTCGATCCTGACCACGAGCTTGCGCGCGCGAGGCGCCTTGCCATCGCGCAGCATCTCGAGTCCCGACCTGCGCCATGCGTCGGACGAGCATTGTCAGCGTCTGCATTCTCTCGTGCGTGTCTTTGGGTCTCCACGTACCTGATTCCAGCGAGGCCGTCGGGGAGCACATGCGGGCTGCACGGCGTGAGCGCCCTCTGCTCAAGCAGCCGCGTGAGGTGGCTGAGGACGCGCTCTGCAAAGACGCCGTCGGGATGGTAGAAGGTGGTGGAGAACGAGATGCGGTGCACCTGGACCTTGTCCGCGGTCGCTTTGGGGTTGCCCGCGAGCGCGATGAGCTGCGCATCTGCTCCGCCGCTCGCAAGCGCTCGTAGACACGTATCGGCCGTTTGAGACGAGACGCAGTCGATCGCGTACCGGAGCACGCCTCGGCGCCGCGTGAGCTCGGCGCGGATCGAGTCGAGGATCTGCTCGGCGGGCTGGTGACGGTCGACGCACACGTCGACGCCGAGCGAGCGCAGGAGCGCAAAGTTGCTCTGCGACGCCACGGCCACCACGCGCACGCGGCTCAGTCGAGCCAGCTGCGCAGCATACAACCCCGTCACCGCCCCACCACCGTAGATCCTACAAGCACACGCCCCAAAGGCAAAGTGTCAGTACCGCTTCTCTTCCTCTGCATCGGCCGAGGCTACGAAGGCTTACAGAATCCACGCTTGGTCTTCGAGGTCGAGTTGGTCGAACTTGGCCTCGAGTCCGGTCTCCGGTGTGGGCTCGACGAGCGCGAGCTTGAAGAAGGCGAACAGGGCCACTGCTGCAGTGACCAGACCTGTGCCCAGCGTAGCTGCCTCTTGGTCGGTGATGTGGTCGGGAAGCTTGGCGAGCGTGCGCGTGCTGTGCACCGAGAACCTCTGGTATCCACCGGCGCGCATGTGCCTCGAGTCGGCACACGTCCAGACGCGATCGCCGACCTTCCACCCCGCTGTGTTGCTCTCTGGAACTCGAACGACCTGACCTGCAATGTCGCGGCCTAGGATCCAGGGGAATGCGGGGATGCCAAAGTTGAACGAGACCGACTTCCAGTCGACCGGATTGAGGCCGACGGCGAGGTTGCGCACCACCACCTCGTCTGCGGCCCTCGGCTCGGGGACGGGCTGGTGCGGCGTCAGCTCGAACGAGAGCGTCCAGCCCTGCGAGCACGAGCGCACCAGCAGCGCCTCGCTCTCCTCGCCCTCGGGCTCACCCGGCGTCGAGGGTGCCGAAGACGACGAAGATGACGACGAGCGACGCAGCGGCGGCGAGACGGGCAAGGTCGTCTCGACCCAGCCTGCGCCCAGGCACACTTCGTGCGTAGAGGGGATGAGGAAGCGCAGAGCTGCTTCCCTCTCGGCGCGGCTGTACGCCGGATAGAGAGCAGCAAGATCCGAGGACGTGTCGTCTTTCACAGCGTTGCGAGTGGGCAGCGGCGAAGGCTGACCGCCCAGCTCGGCATCGATGATCTCGATCGCCGCCATCGTGGAGGCGCTATGAGATGGATGCTGTGGTGGCGTAGGTCGATCGACAATGCCTTCAATGAACGCTCAAGATGAAGCTTTGTCGTCAAACCCGATGGCTGGGAAGCAAGCTCATATGTCGCTGTGGAGGGATCAGTGCAACTTGGCTCTAGAAGCTTCAGCCGACTAACTTGGCCGGAGGCACCTTGCTTCCTCGTACGCTGGATGCTTCACGTCGACTTTCACACCTGCGCCTCTCTGATGCCACCGAGCACAAATCTCTACGGATCCGCTGTGGTCCTGCGTTTTTCCCGAGTGGAGGATCCTCCGGCGCTAGCTCTGCGACCAGGCACGCAGATGTTGTGCGTCCGTAGATGGCTTTGTGCGATCGCGTGACAGCCCCAACCTGGTCTTGCGCCCTCGTCCACATCCTCGAAAAAGGCGAAGGAAGCTGGGATCGATCTAGAGGTTGCGGGGAATACAGCCGCCCAAGCTCGATGGCGATAGCAGATTGCGGAGGCGCGTGCCGGGATGGCGAGCGAGCACGTCAGCGGCCGAAGCCAGGCGCGTTCGGCTGTCAGAAAAGTGCCCAAAAGTGCCGGCCGCGTCGGATTTCGCACTAAAAACGTGCCCGCGCCCTTCCGTCCGCTCAGCATCCGACTCTCACGCCATCCTGTTCCTCCGCCCGCAACCGCGCTAAAGTTCACCCCCACCGCACTCACCCCGCTCACCTTTCCATGGCACTGTGCTCTGACACGGCGCTTGCCGTCCTAACCTTGTCAGACAAAGTTGAGCTCCAGTTGCGCGCGGGAGATGCTCACGGTAGGTGGGTTCGCACGCGGGACGGCGTCAAAGTACGTGATCTCAGTCATGCGTGGCGGAAGAAGCTCAAGGCCCTACCCTCGGGCCAGATAGACTGCGACTCCCGATTCCTTCATGGCTGGTTTTCGCCAGGACCCTGGTCGCTAGAAGCCGCACGGGCACCGGGGCTGATTCGGCAGCTGATCCGAGATCCAACTGCACAGCAAGCATGGAGCTCGAGGAAGAGAGGGCAGGTTGCCCCGTGAGCTAAAGGACAGCAGGTTTCGATCGAAACGTCTGAGGCTTGCGACGGCATATATATGTACCTCACGTCTGAGATTGCTGACCTGTCGCACGCGAATCCTATCGCTCCTGACCGACAAGCTCAGCCCGACACTTCTCGCAACCTAATCATATCTAGACGTCGCAACCTAATCATATCTAGACGTGTCGAGACTCAGAATGGCACCGACCGCAACTGTAGCTCCGGGCGACACGGCCAACGTGGGTCCTACTGCCGTCAAGGGAGCCTCGCGCATCCAGCCCGATCCCGAGGTGGTGCAGTACCCCTCGTTCGACAAGGACCCCGCCACCCCCGCCGAGGTCTTTGCTCGTGCCGAGCAGGTCTCCGAGCTTCTGCATGCTGACGAAGCCATTCGCGACCGGGGCAACGTCGTGCCTTATCGCCAGGTGCAGCTGCTCAAGGACGCCGGTCTCGTCACCATCCTCGGCCCCAAGTCGGCCGGGGGTGCTGGTCTGACGTGGAAGGAAGCGTACGAGGTGATCCGCATCATCGCTCGCGGCGACGGATCTCTCGGTCAGCTGATCGGCTACCACTACCTCTGGTCCTGGACCGCCGCGCTCGTCGGCACGGATGAGCAGAGGGTCAAGTACGAGGAGTGGATCACCAAGAACAAGTACTTTGTCGGCGGTGCGGTCAACCCGCGCGACTCGGATCTCAAGGTGCAGGAGGATGCACAAGACGCCTCGAAGCTCGTCTTTAACGGCAAGAAGACCTTTTCGACCGGTAGCAAGATCTCGGACGTGACAATCCTCGAGGGCGCGCTGCCGGACGGCTCGCACGTGTTCGCGGCGGTGCTGAGCAAGCAGTCGGGCATCGTGTATGGCGACGAGTGGGTCGACACGCTGGGCATGCGCGGCACGCAGAGCGGTGGCATCAGCATCAGCAACGTCGTCGTACCCTGGTCCGACGCACTCGGCTATGTGGACAAGAAGTTCGTGCCCCTAGGCGCCTACAATACGCTCAACCTGCCTCAGATTCAGCTCGTCTTTACCTCGTTCTACCTCGGTATCGCCGAAGGCGCCCTCGCACGCGCCGCCGCCTACACCAAGGCCAACACGCGCGGCTGGCCGTACCAGCCCCAACCCGTGGCTCGGGGCACCGACGAGTCGTACATCCAGATCGGCTACGGCGACCTTCAGGCCAAGCTCTGGGCTACCGCCTCGCTCATCGAATCGGTCATCACCGAAGCTGCCGCCATCCTCCACACCTCTCCGCGACAGGAGGTCACCGAGGAGCAGCGCGCCAAGTTCGCCGTCCGCGTCGCAGCCGCCAAGATCAACGCCGTCGATGTCGGTCTCGCCGTCACGAGCCAGATCTACGAGCTGACCGGCGCACGCGCCGTCGCCGGCAAGTACGGCTTCGACGTCGCATTCAGGGATCTCAGAACCCACTCGCTCCACGACCCCATCGCCCACAAGCGCGCAGAGGTCGGAAGATTTGCTCTCCACGGTCCCGGCAAGGACGGATGGCCCACCCCGACCTGGTACACCTGATCGTGTTCGCGCAAGCTCTCTTACAACATCAAAATGTCCCGGTAGCTAGGTCCGCCGCTCCTCGTCGAAATGAATGCTGATACTTGGCTCGCTCCCTGCAAGCGATTCGTGTTGGTGATGCTTAGAGTACAGATTGGCAGTATGAGATGCTGGAAGAGTGAGAGGTGTAAGAGGGGTATAGTATCACATGTGGCGGGAGCGAGGCTCATGCCGTTGTCTTGGCCTTCTTGACTGGGCTGGCAGCCTTGGTGTGGTTCTTCTTGGCGTTGGCCGTCTTTTCGGGGCTTGCAGCCTTGCTGTCCTTCTTACTCGGGCTCGCTTTCTTGGGGCTCGCTTTACTGGGGCTCGCTTTCTTGGGACTGGCTTCTTTTTCGGAGCCAGCAGCTGCGCTCGTCTCCTTCACATCCGACTTGTCACCAGCGGCTGTCTTCTTTGCCTTGCGCTCGAGCGCCTGTTGCTTCTTCTTTTGGCGGAACTCGGCCGCCTTCTGCTTCTTGGCCAATACACGCTTGCTGGGTGGAGCCTCTGCGAACTTCTGCTTAGCAAGCGCGTCCTGTTCTTCCTTCCATGCATCCATCTGATCGACCGCATCTCTTGCATCGACCTTCTTGCGTTGCTCTTCCGACAGCTCGTCCTGGACGAAGCGTTGGAAGCGTTCCAGGCGCCGCTTGTGACTCTTGCCCTCCAGATGTGCCGTGACCAGATGTGCGGTCTTGAGAACCGCCGCCTCGCATACGATGCAGCGCGAGGCGAACACGCCGTGCTTCTTCTCTCCTTCGGTGGGAACGTAGATCGGATCTTGGATCGCGTCCTCGATGGACACTTGCACAGCTGCCTCCTCGACCTGCTCCGCCTCGTCTTGTTTGGTACGCTTTCGCTTTTTGGACTTGGCCCCATCTACGGCATCATCGCCTGCAGATTCGCTGTCCTCATCGTTGTCGTCGTCGTCTTCATCTTCACTGTCGTCCTCGTCGTCGCTGTCGTCGTCTTCACCCTCGGAGCTCGAGGACTCGTCAATGAGCTTGTCGACGCCAATGGCAGTATCGTCGCCCATGGCGAGCTGGAGCTCATCGGCGTCGGCCTTTCTGCCGGTGGCCTTTGCCACGCGTTTGAACATCTTCGAAAGGGTGGAGGATTGGTAGAGAGGAGGGACGCGAGTTGATGGGAAGGTAGGCAGCACCGAGTCGAGGATGTCGGGAGCAAGAAGCGAGGAAAAAGTAGCCGGGCTGTCCAAAAATTCCAGAGAACCCTGCCTTGACTTTGGTTCGAATCTCGCTGTGTATCGGGAAGCAGCGAAAGGAGGAATCGGGGGATGCTCCACTTCCGACGCACCGAAAGGGTCGAAATCCGGTTCGGATGCACGCACGGATGCATGCAACGTCCAATTTTACGCTCTCTCCGTTTGCCGCTGAGTCGGCAGCTGCTATCCGCACCCGCTTGCGCCGCTTGCGCCGTTTGCGGGCTGTGCACTCACCCTTCCGCACCTCGCATTGTCCTCTCTCTCTCAGGCTCGCCGAGCTTTTATCACCGCCAGCGTTGCGCTGGACTTCGACCATCCTCTGCTACAAAGGAGATGGCCGGACCATCATCCTGCGATCAGCGATCATCATGTCGGCCCACGGACAGCATGCATCTGCTCCCGATCGCACGGCCCATCACTCAGTCCGATCATGGCTCCGCTCGCTCCTCTCCAAGCCCTCAGATCCCACACTAGACATCAACGAGCCATCAGCTTCGCGCTCAGCTCCGATCGCCCCTCCTGGAGCACCAAGCTCCAGCAGCGCCGACATGATCTCGTTCCACCATGTCATGGAAGACCACGACCAATCGCGCTTCCTCCCGCCTCCAAGATCATTCAGCGGTGGCTCGAGCACCGGTTCCCTCTCCTACGAGTTTGCAGCACGCAGAACTGTGGCGCAGCCCATACCGACCCCGAGAATGGGCCCGTCTCATTCCTCGCACACCCTGTCTCCGCCTCCATCCGTGGCCTCGCCTCCCGACGCGAGCGCCTCCCCTCCCAAGAGCCCTGGCCTCGCTCGAACACTCTCCATCGGCGTCGCATCACTCACGGATCGCTTGCATCATCAACGAAGAGCCAGCGAGACCTATCGTAGGATGCGCTCGGGCAGCATCGCCGCCGAGAACGACACCAGCAACCCTTCGCTCAATATACCCAAGTCTCTCGTTCCCACCGCCCCTCTCGTCTCTTCCCCTCCACCGCTGGCCGATTCAGATGGAGCGGCCGCCCTGTCATTTCCCCCAGCCTTCCAGAGCTCCACGTCAAACGAACAGCCGCGTAGTGTCGAGCCCTCTTCGTTGCCGGCCGCCGGTAGCGAGAAGATCTCGGATGGATTTCCGGAATCGAACCCAATCTGCAGCATCAGCAAGACGCTCGAATGTTCGTCCCTCGAGCCGTCGAGCCGCGTGGACTCTACCGACTCTGCCTCATCAACGGCTGCGCCATCGTCTGCCACAGAACTGTCCAGCGAGCTGCTCCTGCCCGAAGGCGAGAAGATGCTCAAGGTCACGCACAAGAAGGTCAAGCCGCGCATCTTCAAGCTGGATCCGGATCGAGGCCAGATCCTATGGGAATCCAAGAAGAACAACCGAGTCAACCTCGAGTCCATTCGCGAGGTTCGCTTCGGGCCCTCGGCAGCGTCCTACAGGACCTCTCTCAACATCTCGTCCGCGCATGAGCCTCGCTGGCTCACCATCATCTATCAGAATGGTGGCATCTACAAGGCCTTGCATCTTATCGCGCTCAGCGACCCCTCGCTCGCAAGGTGGCGCACCAGTCTGCTGCACCTTCAGTCGCTGCGCAGAGAGCTCATGGGCGCCGTGGGCGCGTCGACTAGCATCGAACATCGCCGCCATCTGTGGATGCGCCATCACTGGAAGGACGCCGACCAGTCCAACGACGAGAAGCTCTCCATCGAGGAAGTCATGCAGCTCTGCCGTCGCCTCGGTATCGAGTCGAACAAGGTTCACCTTCGTCGCTGCTTCAACCTCGCAGACTGGCGCAATCGGGGCTATCTGGACTTCCACGACTTTCAGCACTTTGTCTCTCTCCTCAAGCAACGTGCCGACGTCCAGGCCATCTTTGCCGCATGGGCCGATGTCCCGCTCGATCGATTCCATTCCACTACAGTGCCGCCGGATGCTACAACCGGTGCAGATTCGCCCAGTGCCGCGGTGTCCATCAACACTCCAGCTGCCTCTCTGACCGAAGTCAGCTTGACAGCAGGACCTGAACCATGCCGCACACGGGCCATCTCCACCGAAGCTTTCCGCCGATTCGTTCGCGAAGAGCAGGGCAATCGCCACTTCACCGACAGCCAGATCGACGACCTCTTTCGCCGCCACTGCAACAGCCGACTGTCGACATCACTCTCAACCGCTACGCCCCTCGAGCGGGCGCAGATGGACTACGATGGCTTTCTCGACTTTCTCTCCTCTTCGGACAATCCGCCGCTGCTCGATCAGCTTCCCCTGTTCTCCACAATGGTCGCAGATCCGGAACCATCATCGTCGATGCGCAAGTCTTTGTCTCAGCCTGCAACAGATTTCGAAGCGGCGAGCGAGGCGGCACACATGAACCAAGGATCCGAACGAGATACTGGCCAGCTGTCTCAGCCCCAGACGCCTTCGCGCGCCTTTGCCGATACGACGGAAGAGCTGATCGCGGCAGGCGCATGCAACTCGACCGCAAATACGAGGAAGGTGGCTGCGCATCTGCGCAAATCTACGGTGCAGCACGACATGACTCGTCCACTCAGCGAATACTACATCAGCTCCAGCCACAACACCTACCTTGTCGGGGGTCAGTGGAAGGGCGACAGCACCGTCGAAGGCTACATCCGTGCTCTGCTACAGGGTGCCCGCAGCGTCGAGCTCGATTGTTGGGATGGACCCAACAACGTGCCCCAGATCACGCACGGCCGCACGCTCACGAGCCGGGTGCCGTTCCAAGACGTGATCACCGCAATCGCTCGCTACGCCTTTGTCACCTCGCCCTATCCGCTCATCCTCAGCCTCGAGGTGCATGCTGATCCGCCGCAGCAGGAAGTCATGACCCGCATCCTCAAGGATACGCTGGGCGAGATGCTGCTGACAAGCCCCATCGCTTCTCGTCCCATGCCAGGAGCCCAAGAGGACCTACCGTCACCAGATGAGCTCAAGTTCAAGGTGCTTGTCAAGGCTAAGAACGTGTCGCTGGCTGATAGCCAGCGTCTCCTGTATGACAAGAGGCAGGCAGGCATGCTTGGGTCTGCGACGCAGAGGAAGGACGAGCCGGTTGTGATGTTGGAACCTCCGACCTCTGCGACGGACACGACCACGACGACGGACTCGGAGATCGAGTCGCGGCTTGCGAGTGCCAAGCAGCTGGTGCGTCGTGTCACCCGGCGCGCACACCGCGGCGAGAAGCCGACAGCTTCTTCGAGTTCAAGACGCTCCAGCGAGGGTCTTGAAGTGCTGGAGAAAGAGAGGGATGCCCTAAGCGAGGCTGGGCGCAGGCCTAGCAAGCAGAGCAAGAAGATGATGTCGGCGGCGCTCACCTCGCTGCTCATCTACACGATCGGCGTCAAGTGTCGCGGTTTCAACAAGAAGGAGACGTATGCGACGCAGCACATGGTCTCGCTTTCCGAGAAGACGGCGCTAAAGCTGATTCGCGATGCCGTCTCGAACGAGGCGCTGGTCAAACACAACCGCACCCATCTCACGCGCGTCTATCCGTCCATGACGAGCTTTGCGCGTCTGCACGCGAGCCGCAACTTTGTGCCGCTCGACATGTGGGCGACGGGCTGCCAGCTCGTGGCGCTCAACTGGCAGACTGCTGACCTTGGCTTTGAACTCAACCAGGCCATGTTCGGTCGCAACGGCCGATGTGGCTACGTGCTCAAGCCCGCAGCGCTGCGGGTCAAGGAGCTGACCAAGTCGGCTGCGGGCAAGGCGCTCCGCTTCTCCCTAGACCTCAGCATCGTCTCGGCACAGCAGCTACCGAAGAAGAGCAGATCGGGCAAGGAGAGGGACAAGGACAAGGACAAGAGCAGTGGCGACGGACGCGATCCCATCGATCCCTTCGTCGTCGTCTCGCTTCTGACGCCCGACTGCTGGGGAAGGCAGCCAAGAGGCTTGCTGCAGAAGTCGGCTCTGCGCGGAGTCGCCAAGTCGGCGCCCGCGCTCGCGGACGAGCAGAGACAGGGTAGCAGCGCCTCTGCTTCCACTCAAAGCAGTGCGCAGGGAGCGGAGAGTAAAGCGGTCACAGACGAGGGTGGCGACCGCGAAAAGTACGCAGAACCGGTTCCAGCGGGCGCAGAAGTGGATCCCGATTCGGCGCAGCTCGGTCTGCAAGGACAGGGCGTCTCCCTAGCAAACGAAGACGGAAGTCGCGCGAGCACGGCTAGTCTTTGGACGACGAAGGGACTGGCGCCTGCGCCGCTGTTGAGGACGCCGACGGTGCGGAGCAACGGCTTCAGCCCCGAGTGGCACACGGACATGAGTGTGCTGATCGATGTGCCGACGAGCGCGAATGCCGAGCTCATGGCCCTCGTCGAAGCGACGCAGATTCGCGCGGATGGCACCTTGCTCGACCATGCTGAGCTGGAACGCGTGAGCCGCGGGCTGCTCGACCTGTGTTTTGTGCGCTTCGAGATCTTTGACGACGATCTGGAAGGCGACGACATCCAGACCGACCGCACCACCGCTCCTGCGCCGACCGAGCTTTCTGGTGCGCCCCGAGCTGTGGACCCTTCGGCGCAAGCAACACCGTCCGATGCACCAGCCAAGCCAACGCCTGATGGCGAGGGTGGGAGGTCCGGTGCGCTGGCAGCACGAGCAAGGAGCGGGAGCGAGACGTCGGTAGCGTCGTCGACGAGCTCCATCGATGCTGATAGTGTGGCGGCCTACTCGGTGTGCGTGGGCGCGCTCCAGCAGGGGTACCGCCACCTGCCGCTGTACGACCACCAGCTCTCGCAGTTCCTCTTCTCCACGCTCTTCGTCCGCTCCCGCCTGCGTCTCGTCGGTCTCGTCGACGCAACGCCAGCCTCCAAGAACCAATAGGTCCAGCAGCTAGCGCATGTCGCTCCTCGGGAATTCTGAATGTATTTTCGTATCCTCAATTTCATCATACACAGCACGTGAATCCCTCGGAAACAATCGTAGCATCGTGCTACCATGGAAGGTGAAACGCATGTCAGACGAACCTCATAGTAGCGAGACTTTGCCGCCGGTCGTCGTCCGTTCAAACTTCGGGTGCCTCTCCGTGCATAAAGTTGTGGCAGTGGCTGTTGGAGGGGCAAGCACAGTTACCATGCTTCTGCTGTTCAGTAGCAAGCGTATATAAGCGTCTCCGGTGACCGGCCGTACATGAATCAGCATTGATAGTGTAGGGGTATCATGAGTCGTTGCCACTCATCGCTTCTCTGAGGCGTGACTACCGATTCGACTCGACCGGGGTTCGAGTCCCCGTCAATGCAATTCTTTTTGTCCTTCTCCGCCTGGGCAGGACTTTGCTTTTTTTTTCGGCGCTGTGTTAGGGCTTTGACGCTCGGGGTCGGAGAGGGAAAGTGGGTGGATGGACAGTGGGGCAGGGGGCCAGTGTGGTGGGGAGTTCCGAGTTGCATGCATGGATGATCAGAGGAGAAGCACGTTTCGCTCTCCGACGACTGCTCTGGCAGCATGTTGGCAGCGACGAGCGTCGGGAAGCATGCAAGCTGTAGATCAATTCGAGGGTCCGTCGACTCAGCCGCCGAGCCTGCGGTGCGAAGTGTGGTGTTGGTCTTGGTCTGCTTTGGGACTCCGCCGGGTGCACCTGGGACGGAGAGGGCGGGGGGTTCGAGTTGCCTAATTGGGTCCGACGTGTTGTGATGCTGCACCCGGTCGCGCTTGCTCACGAGGCAAGTGGGGACAAAGGCTGGTGAGCAGCGCAATATGCTGTCGGTAGGGGCTCGAGTCGACATCCACTCGCAGATGGTGGGCGATCCCGGTAGCTGATCATTGACCAACCCCCCCGTTTTCCCGTCGGTCGTTCGCGCCAATCTTTGCATCCAGCGTCCTTCACTCCCCAAGCGGGTCCGCTTCCCGCTCTCATCTCCCCTTACCTCCTCCTCTCCACCCCCCTTCGACTCCCTGCTCGTAGAGCTCGCATCGTAGCACGGGCATCGTTTCTTCCTTCACCATCACGACACGCGAGGCTTTGGTTTTCGGCAGCATATATCAACATGCGCATTGCGGCGTGGACACTTTTTACGTCGCTGCTCGTTGCAGCGGCTAGCGCACACATCTCGACGGTCAGCGAGGCTGCGAGCTCCTCCTCTTTGTTGCTGACATCGCGCAACGTACTCGGCTCCACACCTGACAACGCCTCGACATTCGAGACACGTGCGGTGGTCGACATCGAAGTCGACGCCGAGGAGGACGACGAGGAGGAGGACGATGGCGGCGCGCTCGAGAGCCGCGGCAGGAAGAAGAAGAAGAAGGTGCAGCACCGCAACCACAAGCATTCGCGCAAGCACAAGTCCAAGGCCAAGCCGAAGCAGAAGGCGACTCATGCTGCTGCCACCAGCCAGGCGGGTGGCAGGTACTCGGGCAAGGGCACCTTCTTCATGCCCAACCAGGGCAGCTGCGGCCAGTGGAACAAGCCAAGCGACCACATTGTTGCGCTCTCCGCCGACATCTACCAGGGCGGCAAGCACTGCTTCCAAGGTGTGCGCGTCTGCCACGCCGGCAAGTGCGCCAATGCACAGGTCGCCGACCTCTGCCCCGGATGCAGAAAGACCAGCCTCGACATGACCAAGTCGCTCTTCATGGAGCTCGCCGATCCAGACGAAGGCGTCATCGACATCCAGTGGTCCTTCACCTGACCTCTTACCTCATACCAACGATCGCGGATCGTGCTCGCTCCTCAATCATACGGATGAAAGCCGGAAGCTCGAGCCCTCACCCACTCCCCCTCTTTTCGCCTTCTCCACTCACGTTTGTTCCTTTCCCGCCGTCGCTCTTTTGAAGAACCCCACCATACCCCGTCGTTCAGCCCACACAGATCCCGTCGCAATGGTCGCATGTGTGCCTGCTGTATGCGTGCCTGAGTCTGCAACGATGGCGCAAAAGCGACACGTGCGTTGGCGTAGAGGAGGCCCGAGTCGCGCGAGCCTCGAGCAGCGCTGAGCATGCGAGTTGTAAGCGAGCTGTCACTGGCGAGCGCGAAATTCCCATGTGCAATGGAAGCCAGCGCCGATGCGTGCCTTGTCCAGTGGAATCCAACCAACAGAACACTGCATGCTGAGCGAGACTGACTTAGTTGGCCGCAGCTGCTCACCATACTCGCTCGAAGAAAGCGATTCAACTATCTTCGGAAGGTCCCTCAGAGGATCTGATGGCCAGCAGGCGACGGCGGCCTGCAACAAAGGCTCGGGCATACTAAAAAATCGCGGTTGTTCTTGTTAGAGCGACGGCGAGAACAAAGTTGGGGCGGGTCCGCCCCCACGCTGAGCGCCACCTGGCTCCGGCACATGCTACCTTCTCTGATGACTTGTTCATGCATGGGCCCATCTTTGAACAAGCCGGCCAGTAAGTCGACGTGCTGGTGAGTGGCAAGGATGACATGCACCAGCGTACAAGCAATTGGTACACGGGCCAGACTTGCTGGATTACAAATGCGATGGCCCGCAGACCACCTCGGCGAATTGCTCGGCCAGAAGGCTGGGTTCCATAGCTCCCTCCCCCACGCCGCCCGAACCGAGCACAGAGGGAGCGCTCCGCCGGGCGAGTGCCCTCGCCTCCTCTTCCCCCGCGCGCACGCGTGCACTTCGGTTCAGGGCAGCTCGCCAGCTCCACCTCCCCTGGTGGGATCGGTCACCTTTGCTCGGTCCGGCGTTCACCTCGCTGCAACCCGTGGGGCCCCTCGTCTCTCCACCCCATCGCGTCCTTCTGGATCCCCCATATACTCCTCTATACTTCTCGCGCACCAGTGGACGCGCGACGCTCTATTCCTCTACCCCATCCTTTGCCCCCCTTTTCTTGGATCTCCCGCACAAGCGCGACCTCAAGCCTTCCCTCACTCCCTTCTCACGCAAGTCGACCTTCGCGATCATGGCACCTGGACAGGTGGAGCTGCGCTCAACGGCGCGCGCCGACCCGACGCAGGACGGCGAGGTGAAGCTCAATCGCATCAGCTCGTTCATCACCCAATCTCCGGACAAGGGTGCGGCGCAGTCGATGCTGCACGCCTGCGGCTTGACCGTCGAGGACATGAACAAGCCGCAGATCGGCATCTCGTCCGTGTGGTGGGAGGGCAACCCTTGCAACACTCATCTGCTCGAGTTCGGACGCCAAATTAAGCAGGGCTGCGAGGCGGTGGGGATGGTGGGCCTGCAAAACAACACCGTCGGCGTCTCGGACGCCATCACCATGGGTGGCCCCGGCATGCAGTACTCGCTCCCCTCGAGAGAGCTCATCGCCGACTCGATCGAGACCATCACGCTCGCACAGTACCACGACGGTAACATCCAGATTCCTGGCTGTGACAAGAACATGCCTGGCTGTCTCATGGCGGCGTTGCGACACAACAGACCGACGATCATCGTCTACGGCGGTACGATCCAGCCGGGTAGGCACGGCGTAGATGTGCCCGGCATGGGGAGGAAGAAGGGCGATCCATGCAATGTGGCGGACAATTTCGAGGCGACGGGCGCATATGCAAAGGGCCTCATCACCGCCGAGCAGCGCGTCGACTTGATCCGCAACGCTTGTCCCGGTCCAGGTGCATGCGGTGGCATGTACACGGCCAACACCCTTTCGACTGCGATCGAGGTCATGGGCATGGGGTTGCCCATGACGAGCAGCACGCCCGCCGTGTATCCCGAAAAGGTGCAGGAGTGTCTGCGCGTCGGTGGCTTCCTCAAGAACCTGCTCGCCAAGGACATCAAGCCGCGCGACATCATGACCAAGCAGGCGTTTGAAAACGCCATCACCATGACGCACGTCCTCGGCGGCTCGACCAACGCCGTGCTCCATCTCATCGCCGTCGCGCGCGCCGGCGACGTCGACATCACCATCGATGACTTCCAGCGCATCGGCGACAAGACACCCATGCTCGCCGACGTCAAGCCGTCCGGCAAGTACTACATGGAAGACATCCACAACATTGGCGGCGTGCCGCGCGTGCTCAAGTACATCCTCGAGAACACCGATCTGCTGCACGGCGACGTGATGACGTGCACGGGCAAGACGCTGCGCGAGAACCTCGCCGACGTCGAACCGCTGGACTTTGAGTCGCAGGACATCATTCGTCCGCTCGAGAACCCCATCAAGGCTACCGGCCATCTCACCATCATGCGCGGCTCGCTCTGCCCCGGCGGTGCCGTCTCCAAGCTTACGGGCAAGGAGGGTCTCACGTTTGACGGTACCGCCGTCGTCTTTGACTCGGAGGACGGCATCACCGAGGCGATTGCAGACGGCCGCGTCAAGGACGGAAGCGTCGTCGTCATCCGCTACGTCGGGCCCAAGGGCGGACCGGGCATGCCCGAGATGCTCGGCCCCACTGGCGCCATCATGGGCGCCGGGCTCGGCCAGACGGTGGCGCTCATCACCGACGGGCGCTTCTCGGGCGCCTCGCACGGCTTCTGCACCGGCCACGTCGTCCCCGAGGCGGCCGAAGGCGGACCCATCGCGCTCGTCCACGACGGAGACAGGATCACCATCGACGCCAACACGCGCCAGATCAACCTGCACGTCGACGACGACGAGCTCGCCAAGAGGAGCGAGACCTGGGTCCGGGAGAAGAAGGGCAAGACGCTCAAGGTCAAGCGCGGCTGGCTGTACAAGTTCGCTCGCGACGTTCAGAATGCCTCCGAAGGCTGCGTCACCGACCGCGACCTCTTCTAGCTACCGTCATCCTGTTCAGTAGTGCGCAAATGCAAGCTTTGGTGGGACTCACATGAAGGACAGTCTGTGGGGTTGAGGGGGACAAGTGGGGCCGACGCCGAGATCCGAGATTTGAGCCTAAATTTTGGCCCGGCCGGAATTTTGAGCGGTGGCTTCTTGCTGTTCTCCAAGCTTTGGCTTCCTCCAGCCCATCTACACATCTTCTCTACGACCAGCTTGCTTCGCCAGCCAGGAGTGCCTTCCATCTCCAAAGCCGGACATCAAGGATCATGTCGTTTGGATTCCAGTTTGACGAGTCGGAGCTGGACGACGAGTATGTCTCGATGGCGGCGGCGGCGCCTGCTGCGTCGACATCCACAGCCAACGGCGACTCGTCCGGGTCGATAGCGCAGGCGGCGTATCAGTCGTACTCGCTCGAGGATATGATCGAGAATCTCCCGTCCCGCATCTCCTACTCGTCCATCAGCGTGCCGCTTGCCTCTCGCGGCGGCGCCGCGCACCGCCTGCTGCGCCGCGACCTGTTCGATGCGCGCTTCCAGATGCTTCTCGACGATGACGAGGCGGAGGCGGAGTCCAACGCACAGTCAAGTGACATGGGAGCACAGGTGGATGCGCAGTCGGACTTGATACCCGGCGTGTACGAAGGGGGGCTCAAGACGTGGGAATGTGCTCTGGATCTCGTCGAGACGCTCGATCGGCTCCACACGCACGTCGAGGGCGGCCAGCGCTGGTCGGAGCAATTCCACGGCAAGAGCGTGCTCGAGCTCGGCTGCGGTACAGCGCTACCGTCACTATTCGTGCTGGGACATGTGCTCAACGATGCGCCTGCTCACGGCGGCGTGGGAATGACTCTGAACTTGGCCGACTACAATGCCACGGTGCTCGAGCTGGTGACGCTGCCCAACGTGCTTCTGGCGTGGTGGTCGTCTGCAGCCGCGGCGGACTTCCGCGCAGGGCATGGCGCACAGCATACAGCGCAGGAGCGCAGTGAACTCGCGCGTCGCGGTCAGGACCACTTTGACACGGCGGCCGACGAGGTCGAGACGCACGGCGAACTCTCCATCACTCCGGAGCTCCTCGTCGCCTTCCGCAGCTCGCTCGAGCAGCGCAGCATCCGCATCAACTTCATCGCCGGCGCCTGGTCCACCTTCCCCGCACCGGCGTCGGGGATGGATCTGGTGCTCACATCCGAGACCATCTACGCGCTACCTTCGCTCACGCCGCTTGTGCAGCTGCTGCGCTCGTACGCCTCCCGTCCTGCGGCGACCGTGCTCGTCGCTGCCAAGGTCATCTACTTTGGCGTCGGCGGCGGCGTCGAGGCCTTCAAGCAGACGCTCGCCGAGATCGCGCCCTCGGCTCAGGTGGTGCCGGTCCATTCGGTCACGCGGGGTGTAGGACGCACCGTCCTCTCGGTCACATTCTGACCGCACGAATGCAAGCGTAGTCAACCAGAAACAGCATGGACTGGGTGAGATTGGAAGCAAGATAGGTCGGACAGTGGGTCAGACGAAATCGTTGGCCAGGTCGCCACACCATTCGAGCATGGCGTCGAGCCAGCGTGCGATGGGTTTGTGGGCTGTCCAAATCTCGTTGGCGATCTTGTGGCCGGCGGTGCGGGAGAAGACGTACCAGCCGAAGAGGACAAAGTCGGCGTGGGTGGGATCGTCGCCGCCTGCGAACCAGACGGGCTTGTTGGAGCGAGGCTGAGGTGTGGAGGTGCTGCGTGTCGAGTAGGAGGCGGGCGCACTGGAGTCGCTGCCGCCTTCGCAGGTGAGCATGGCGTTGACCACCTCGAGCTTTGCGATGACCTGCTGGACGTGATTGGAGACGTCGGCTTGCGTCATGGCGGTGATCTTGTTCCAACGGGGCGTGCCGATCTTGACGTTGGCAAAGTAGTCTGCCGAGTCGGTGTCGAGCATGGCGTGGATGCCCCGCTGGGAGAGCGGACCGAGATGCGGGGCGAGGACGGTTTTGCCAAACTGGTTGAGCATGGCAGCGAGACGCTTGGTGGCCGAGCTACCAAAGAGGCGATGTCCGTCCGGATGGAGACGCTCGAGGTATTCGGCGATGTTCCACGAGTCGACGATGTGCGAGCCGTCGCTCAGCTCGAGCGCGGGCACGGTGACGTTGTCGGCGATGCGCTGCGAGAGGTCGTTGCGGATCTGGACAAACGTGAGGCGCTGACGCTCGTATCCCACGTTGAGCAACTTGAGATCGAGGATCGTCTTGACCGTATGCGGCGAGAAGCACGCTTTACCGCCGGGTTTGTCGGTCAGATCGAACAGCACGAGGCCCGAGGTGCTCGAGGTGAGCGAGGTGCTGTCCGCGCGCGTCGGGTGTGCGGCAGGCTCATCCACCTGACGTGCGGGAGCTGCTGCGGGCACGGCAGCGTTGACCGTCTCGGCGGCGCCCGCATCGCTAGCAGCAACACGCACGTTGGAGTCGGTCTCGGAGATGCTCAGGTCCTCGAAGCCGCTGTCGGACGGAGCGGTGGTAGTGGGGACCGTAGACACGCCGTCTTCGGTGTCGGCGGTGGAGCCGGCGCGCTTAACAGGACTTGCTTCGCTCATGTCGTGTCGAGTACACGTCTATGCGTTGCTAGAGAGCGGTAGTGGTGTTGAGAGTGGCAGAGGAAGGCGCGGCGATCGGTCGGATACGATGCCCGGCCTGGGTTGCGGGTGTGGAGGCGAACATCGACAGCTGCCGCTTCCTCGGCCAGGTCACACGATTCATGATTCAGACGATTCGGACACCTGGGCTCTCGCTCTTGCCGCTCGGCGCTCGCAGTCACCATTGCAGCTGTGCGTCCTCTCCAGGGTCCTTGTACGGCTGCCTGCCCTTTCCAAGGCTGCTCGACAAGCCGGGCACGGCGGCATAGCCGTTTGAATGTGGAGTCGGCCATCCCCTAGCACGGACCAGCCCTCCAACCGGCCAAATCGAATTTGAATTCAAGATGTGATATGTTTGGGTATAACAATCAGCTTAAAACATGTGCAGCATCAGTCTACTCTTGGCATGCGCTTTGCGCTCACAGCTGCCATCCATATCGTGTGGGAGAAGCTGCGTTTAGGGCGGCCGGATGGATTATGCAGGCGGTATAGGTGAGGCATGGGTACAAGTACAGCAATATCGTGGCGATGTTCCGTGCGGAGGCAGCGGTGTGCGAGAGCGTCTTGGTCATGCATCGTCTTCGCTGTCACTGCCGTAGGCGGCCAAGCTACCGAGGCCGTTTGTGGTTGCGGGTGCAGCGGACGTCTGACGCAGCGTCTGGAGCGATGCGAGATTCGACATGGTCTCTGCGTTGAGCAGGGCGGCTGATCCGGATCCGTTCTTGTTCTCGCTGGTGGCGGCAGAAACAGGACTTGCAGCCGGGAGGGGCTGGCTGGCCTGTGCGGCAGCGAGGACAGCCTGTCGCTCGCGCGCAATCTCTGCCCATGCGCGTTCGTTCTCCTCGTCGAGCTTCTTCATCTCGTCGTCGGCGTGGCTTTGCTGCGCAATGCGACGTCGCTTGGAATCGGCATCCGGGTGGGCGGGGTTATCGAGCGCCTCGAGCGCTCGCAGTGCCTGCTGCGCTTCGATGGCTTGGGTCGACATGCCGGCCATGATGGCACGCTCGCCCGCCCTACGCATCTGCTCCTGGTTGCGCTTCTGCGCAGCCGGGTTTGGGTCGTCGGAAGACCAGCGGACGTTGATGATCTCGTCGTGGTCGAGCGACTGGTTGAGCATGGCCTCTTTGGCGAACTGCGCATTGGCCTCGTACTTGAACGTGACAAACGCACACGAGCGACCGTTGAGTACGCGCAGCCTCTCGATCTCGCCCCATTCGCCAAAGTGGCGACGTACCACGCGCTCGGTCGCATTGTCCGTCTCGGGACGCACCGAGTTGTGCTGCGGGCGGTAGGTCTTCGGATCGTGTTTGGGCCGCGGGCCTTTCTTGCCGTTCGCCTCGTTGACGCTGCGACCGCCCTTGAGCGTCTTGCCACCATCGCGCCACGCAGTATTCTGCACTTTCGGAGAGGACACTCCGTGCTCCTCGTGGATGCGGCCTACGTAGAGCGTGCGGTTGATCTTGGAGAGGGAGCCGGTTCCACTCATGTCGTCCTTGTAGTTGCCGAGCTTCTCGCGACCGAAGCAGTCGCGACCTTGGCTGGGGAAGTCGTTTGGACGCGGCAGGCGATGGAGAAAGTTGCAGTCGACGCCGTGAGGGCAGCATCCTCGTGCAAAGTGGATGCAGCAGTAGACAGCCTCGTCGGGTGCGATCGCCGCACCCTGCTGGATGCGAGCCGCTTGCGTGCGGAGCAGGACATCTGCCTTGGTGTAGCCGGCGTCACGCGCGATGTCGCATCGAGTCTCGCGCTTCGCCTTCTGTGCCTCGTTCTCCTCTCGGTCGACGCCAGCGTAGTTCTCGTACCAGATGTTGAAGGTGCCCGCCGATTCGGGGCGTGCGCTAAACGCCTCTCGGATGGCGTTGAACTTGACGATCGACACCTGCTTGCGAGCCGGACGCGGCTGGTACGAGGTCGAAGCGACCTGTGCCGAAGCATCGCCGCTTTGCTCTGCCGCCTCGCTCATGGTCCAAGGTATGAGGGAGGGGGCGGATGGAGTCGGTCGACAAGCCTCGGCGGGACGTTCGGGTTCGAATCCTGTCCAGTTTTCGAGCTTGTCCGAAATCCGACTGAGCGGCGTGCGGCTGGAGTTTCTAGGTGTTAGGCCGATAGCATCTGCGGCTACTCACACGATCTGATGCCGAGCCTGAGCATACAGGCGAGCGGGCCAGCAGCACAGCGAGGCAGAGGCTGTCGGTGCACGCGGCTACTAAGTTTTGGCCTGCACAGCACAGTCGCCAGTCGGTTGTCAGGGCATAGCGAGGCCAACAGCGAGGCCAACAGCAAGGCCAAAGTGTGTGTTGGCCTCGACTCGGCCCATGTCGCCAAATTCGCATGTCATGCACCGGTGCACACACCAACGCATCCAACCCCTTTCGCATTGCAACTCAACACCTCCCCCGCCCCAACCGCACATCGCCTACCCTTGGCCTGCATCTCCTCTTTTGTCCGCCTTCCTTCTTCTTCTCCCGTCGCTTCTACTCATCCCTCCACACCATCTCCCCCGAGCCGCGACACGCAGCGTCGGCAACATAGCTCTGTACGGGCCTCGAGACGCGCCGCATGCCTTGCCTCACGCCGCCTCGATCCAACTGATCCGTCCCTGGTCGCTCTGGCCTCGCTGGCTCCCGCCGCGACCGGCCTCCCTCTCCCAGCATGTCCACCCAAGGCGATACCGAAGCCGAGAGCACAGCCTCGACAAGTCAGGCGCACACGGAGCCTTCGTCGTCGTCTCACGCTGCACCCACACCACTCACCGAAGCAACGACATCTCGACCTACGACAGAATCCGCCGAATCATCGTGCCAATCTCCCACGGACATCGAGAGTCCGGTGGTGCCGGGCGCATTCGGCTCACCGGGCCTCGCTACTTCCTCTGAATCCACTCACATCTCCCCCACCACCGCATCCTCGGCTTCATCTCACCAAGCTGACCAGGACAAGCCATTGCCGTCCATCTCTCGGAATGAGACCGGCCATTCAACAACTGAAGCGTCTCCATCGGCGTCATTCGATCAGCGTGCCGACAATGCTTTCTCGACCGCATCACCCGAGTCGGAACTCACACCGTCCATAATCACCACCGTCAGCCCCGTCCGTCGTTCCGTATACAAGCGCAAGATGAGCTCCAAACCCAAGGGCATCTTGAAACCCGCTCCGCCTCCGCAGAAGGGCTTCTCCTTCCGCCGCGACATCCTCGAGAACATCAACTCGCGTCTCGCACAGCAAGGTGTCAACGTGCAGGTCCCTCTGCCTCAAGGCGGCACCGCCCAAGCCACCGCCTCCTACATCGGCGGCATGTTTCGAAGGATCGGTGGCATCGCCGCTGGGGCTGCCGCAAACGTCGGCGGCGCCAATGCAACTTCCGTCGGCGGCTTGCTCTCCAGCGATTCACCCACCAGGTCCAATGGTTCCTTGCAATCATCGGTCGGAGCACCCGGCGCCAGGAATAGCACCAGCATCAGCGGCAGCAGCAGCAATACGTATGGCTCTTCTTCCGCCTTCTCCACAGCATCCTCGCAAAACGCAGAGTCGGACTCCGCATCCACCTCGTCCTCGCCGTCCTTGGTCAAGAGCAACGTCGCCGCAGCCACCACCTCGGCTGCGCCACTCAAAAAGGTTCAGTTCCAAGTGTCGCACATGGCCGTCACCTACCCGATCATCGGCGCAGGCACTCCCGAGGATGAGGATCTCACCCGTCTCCGCATCGAAAGGCAACATCGTCGCATGCTCAAAGCTCGCCGCGACAAGCCCTGGACCCCAGAAGAGCTCGAGGCGCTCTACCGCGAATGCTGTCGCACCCGCGAAGAACATCCACTCAAGAAGATGCGTCTCGTCTTTCAGGAGGCTGCACAGTCCTCGCCGCCCGCGCTCAAAACGCTCGACCTCTCCTTCGTCCCGCTCGACCGTCATGCTGTGGAACCCATCGCCGATTTGCTCAGCGTCGACTTTGGCCTCAACAAACTCGTGCTCGAGAATTGCGCGTTGACCGACGACAGCCTCAAATCCATCCTCCATGCGCTCCTCGTCTCGGGCACCTTGCCCAATCTCAGCATCGCCAGCAACCGCAAGATCCGCTTCCGTGGCTGGCGCTTTCTCGCCATTTTTATGCGCAGGGCGCGCGCGCTCCGCTACCTCGACCTCTCTGAAAACTCGATCGACCGGTCCTCGCTCGAACACCTGCTCGCCGTCATCACCAAGCCGCCAGCTGCCGTGACCCACCATCGTGCCCCTCAGCGTCCATCGAAGCAGGCGACGGATGGCAAGCGAGACGCCCTTTCAACCTCAGCCGCTGGCGTTGAAGGTGGGACGAACGGGAAAGGCGCCGACCCGGCAGCATCAGCGATGAATGGGGATGAGGTGTCGGACGACAACGACAGCGATGGCGACGACGAGTTCTTCGACGACTCGGGCGAGCCGCTCATGCCAACTGCGCCTCTGCTCAGGGATGTCTCGGACGACCCAGATCCTCCTTCTTCCGCCATCATCTCGCTCCGGCTCGAGAACTGCGGCCTCAAGGCCGCGTCGCTCGAATTGCTCTCCCAGTCGGTTCGCTTCTCTGATATTCGCCACCTCTCTCTGCGCCGCAACAAGATCGGTCAGCTGGCATCCGTAGCGCTCGCTATCATGCTCAAGGACTATCCGGATAGCCTTGCCGTGGATCCTTCCTACAACGGCTCACCGCTGGGCGAGGGCAAGTCGTACTTTGAGGCCCATGCGGCTGCGAACGCGCACACCAGAGGGCAGGCGCGACCTGATGACGGTGCAGCCGACCGCAGTGGGCGCACGTTGCGACCAACCGGTGCTCAGATTAGCCCGGAGAGGCGCACGCGCAGCTACTCTCCGGGGCTGCCTGAGGTTCCGCTCATCGTCTCGAGTCCTGGTGGCGGCATCACCTCCCGCAAGATGCCGAGTCAGTTTTACGCCAATGGAGCCGGCGGTCAGCAGCCCACCACCTTCTACGGAGCTCACACCGAGCAGCTGCAGGATGCTATGCAGACGAGCATTGCGAGCGCAGGAAGCGAGCTCGACGTGCAACTGACGCCGCAGGAGACGCTTGAAGCTCGCCGCAACTCGGCACCCGGTCTGAGCGAGGAGGAAGCCATTTCGATGTACCAGGCGAAGCGAGCGCGGCGCATCCTGGCGGATCTGCCACGTGTGGGTAACCTGCTGACGCTCGACCTCAAGTCCAACGATATCCGCGGCGGCGTCGTCTACCTCGCGCAGGTGCTCAAGAAGAACCGGACGCTGCGTGTGCTCAACCTGAGCGACAACAACATCGAGATGCCCGGGCTCGTGGCCATCGCCGAGGCACTCAAGTACAACTCGACGCTCGAGACGCTCGACATGAGCCACAATCCTTGTTCGGGTCCCGGGCTGGAGGGGATCACGACGCTGCGAACCGCATTCGCGCTCAATTCGAACCTCAAACGGCTCTTCCTCAACGACACGGACCTGTCGTCGGAAGCGGCGATTGCACTTGCCGAGTTCCTGCCCGAAGCACGCAGCTTGATCCACCTCGATCTGGCCGAGAACTTTGGCATCGACATTGCGGGCGTCATGGCGCTGGCCGTGTCGCTGCGCATGAACCGAAGCCTCCGATGCTTGGATCTCAATATTCCGCCCAACAATCCGGACTTTGCGCGGCTCTCGCAGGAGATTCTGCAGAGCTGTGTGCGCAACACCGAGCTGGCGCAGCAGCGCGCGACGCAGAAGGGCCTCAAGCAGCCGATCGCCGCGCCGATCTACAAGTCTGTGGTGGCCCGGGCAGCGAGGGAGAACGACGAGCGGATCAAGGCCATCGAGACCGCGAGGGCGACGGCCAAGGAGGCGGCCAAGGCCAAGGACAGGGCGGCCGTCGAGAGCTTGCTGAGCGCGTCGGGCGAGTGCCGCAACGTGCTGCGCGACCTGCTGACGGGCGAGGAGAAGCGCCAGCGCGAGGCGCCCGAGCAAAAGGTCACGCCGCCGGGCGAGTTTGTCGAGGATCTCACGCAGCAGAGCGCCAAGCTCAGGCGGAGGCTCGCCGAGTTGGCGGCAACGGTCGAGGATGAGGAGCTGCTGGCTCGCATCCTGGCCGTGCACGACGAGCTCGGAGATGTCTCGAAGCGCCTCGAGGAGTTCTACAGATACGGCTCGGCACCGGCGATCGATGTTCGCGCTGTGGATGCTGGATTGCCACCGAGCGAGGTCGCGAGGGCCACGGCGGGCGTGGGGGTGGCGTCGAGCCAGCTGCTCGCAACACCCGATCAGGCACAGCTCGACTCGGGCCTTTCGTCGCCTGCGTTTTCGATCGCCGACTCGGACGAGGAGGATTCGGACGACGCCAGCGCTGCACCTCAGGCGCAGCAGACAGGAGCGGCGAGGGAGCGAGACGATGCGGGTGCAGCGGCGGTAGGCAGGCTACAGGGGCTGCGGATCGATACGGGCGCAGCGGACCGCGAGATCCCCGACGACGACGACAGGCCAGATGTTGCGACGGCCCGCTCGCCCAGCGAGGACCGCGCCAAGGGCCAGCTCAGCGAAGAGGCAGAACTCTTCCGCAAGGCCAGGAGCCTCGGGCTGGACGACGACGACGACGACGCGCAAGCCGACGCAGCAGCCAAGGACGAGAGCGGCGAACAGCTTCGTCAGGACTTGCTGCATGCCCAAGTGCCGCCCAAGACGGACGGTAGCCCGTCAGCCGAGGTGACGCCAGCGTACGCTGCGGACGGCCAGTGATGCACGCCAATGTGCATGTCGTTTATGAGCCCTGTGGTCCGTGGTGGTCCGTGGTGGTCCGTGGTGGTGCGATGGTGTGCCGACAGCGCGTCGTGAGACCTGGCTTGAGGAGCGAGCAGCGAGGGACTGCAAGCGACGCACGGTGGCGCAGAGGTGTGCAGGCTTGTTGAAGCAATTGCAGCAGAGCGAGCGGAGGAGCAAAGCCGCACCTGAGCGAGAGCAACGATGGCGACGGCGACGGAAAGCGATGCGGCAGCATCTCGACGCTGCGCCAGAGCCGTGCGCCAAGTAAAGACCTTGGAGTCGGTAAAGGACCAGTGTCGTGCAGTGATCCCCGTGCTTCGTGCTTCGTGCTTCGTGCTTCGTGCTTCGTGCTTCGTGCTTTGTGCTTCGTGCTTCGTGCTTCGTGCTTTGTGCAAGTTGGACATTGTGCGGGGCCTCACAAGGGTGGCGCCAGCAAGAGTGGATCGCACGCAAGTGGTAGGCGCATCCAAAGCTACAAAAGGCCTGAGCAGTGCGCGGCTGCGAGTCGCGACACAAGCCTGCTCGGAATGCCAATTCTTCGTGCAAGATGGGCTGGCGGTGGTGGTGGTGATAGTATCGAGGTATCCGGGATCGAGCCGAAAGCTGGATCCGAGTGTACGAGCAGGTTGGCAGCGACATGTAGGAGCAAAGGTGCAAAGTCTGACGGAGCATGTCGAGAAGAGAAAGGCGCCAGGAAGACGGCGGTGGTAAGAGCATCGTCGAGATTTGTGCATCGAGTTGTGGATTACCATGCATCTACAGCTTGGTTGGCGAGGCGGCCGCGGGGGAGGTATGAGCAGGCCGAATCTTCCTGTCATTCAGGGTCGGTTGTGTCCGCTGCGTAGGCGTAGAGGCGACTCGCGTGTGGGTGAGCGCAAGAGCCGTCGAGGTTCGAACTCGGAGGTCATTTCCACGTTCGCATCGATCTCTCGTTTGGAGTTGAGATTCCAGGACACTAGCGATAGAGGAAGGTCCGTATATGGTTCGAGCCCGATACCCCTGGATGAGGCAGTCGGAGTGAAAGCCGGGGAGGTCTTTTCGCAGCGAGGGCAAGAGGCGTCATTGTTCGAGTTCACTGTACAACTCCGTGCAACGTTTCGGTTCAAGCCGGGGGTCAATTCGTGACGATCTGATGTTTGGAGTCGAAACTCCAGGATACGAGCGATGAAAGAGTGTCCGTATTGCAACGAAAGAAGGAGCATTCGACATGGGATATCTGGGGGGTGTCTGCTCCCAAGGGGGAGCCTTGGGGAGGTTGCGACTGGGGGAGTCCGAAAAAAACGCAGAAGGACGGAGGGTCGAAACAAGGAGCGGCGGCCATCAAGCACCGTGTAGTGCCGAGGAGTAGAAGACAAAAGAGGAGTAGCAGACCGCGCGAACCGGTGTTCTGCGGCATAAGGGGTGTGAGCACACCATGCGCAGATGGTGCAGCAGACAAATCGTCGCAATCGCGATGCGCTTCTTTGCGGTATTTGACAGCAGCATGCATTGCGCAGCGCTGAGCCGAAGGAAGCAGCAGAATTCGTGGTAGGTTGCGGGAGGCAAAAGAGGCGCGAGTAGAGCGACCGCCGGAGGCAAAGGAAGCAGCGGACTTCGCGATGGGTTGAGTGAGGTGGAAAGAGTGGTAGCAGAGCGGCAAAAGCGGAGCTAGGCAAGACGAACGCAGAACGCCCAAGGTCGAAAATCGTCAAAACTGGGGCATCAAAACCGGACGACGGAAGTGTCAAGGCCACAATCAAGTGTAGGCGGCCTGGCGTTCTGCCGACTTGGGCGAGCTCTTTTGTCCGCGGCGGAGTTTTCCAAAGAGGCTTCCGTTGCGGGCCAGACCGGACGTCTCGGAGCCTGGCGAACGGGCCTCGGATCTCTTCGCATCCGTAGCGGCAAAGTACGAGGTGTCTTCGTCCTGCTGTGCCCTGGGCGTGAGCACGTCGTTCTCGTTGGGAGTGACCACGGTTCGATTGGTCCTGCGTCCGTAGCTGCCGTTCGAGACGCCGGTGGCGGCATCGGCGGCCGCGGCTCGCGAGTCGTACGACGATTGGCCGCCGGCCATGGTCGGGGGCGTGCTGGGCGAGTGCTTGTGCTGCGCGGCCCTGCGCCTGCGGTCGCGCATCTCGACGCCGGAGCCGTCGTCAGGGGCGGGCACGTTGGGGTTCTCGCGCATGCTGCGGATGCGCTTGATGAGACTCTTGCTGCGCTTGGGCGCGTCGGCACCTGCGGCGGTGCGCTGGTCCCAGTTTGGCTCGGGGAAGGGACTGGCACTGCCGGTCTCGAGCTCCTGCTGTGCGCGCGAGGGCTTCTTCTTGCCGGTCATGATGGCCTCCATGTCGAGCACGCTGCTGGCGGCGCTCGTGGTACCGCTGCGGTCGTCCGGGTTGGCCGAGTAGGGGCTGAGTGTGGAACGGGTGCGCTGCTTGGGCTGAGCAAAGTCCTGCCAGGGCTCTGCGCTGACGCCCCAGACGTCTGCGTTGGGGTTGGAGACGTCGTAGCGGCTGTCGGGGACGTTGGAAGGCTGTGTGTGGTAGCCCTGACGACTTCGCCAGATGCGTTCGGCTTCGGCGTCGCGGTCGGCGTCAATGTCGTCGTCGAGCGGGAGTTCGGCGGTGGAGCCTTCGGCATGCATGGAGAGGGAAGGGACGAGGGGAGCGGTGGAGCTTCGGATTCGACCGCCGTTGGCGCTGATGCCTGAGCGTGCAGAAGCCTTTTCGTCGGCGGGGCTGGCGTCAGCGGCAAGCGTGTCGGCTGCGCCTGGACGGGCGGCACGGCCAGGCTTGCCACCGGCCAAGTTGCGAGGCAAGCCGGTCATGGGGTCGACGTTGGGATCGAAGGCACCTACGGGCGCACGCTTGCCCTTGTTCATGTGCGGGGCGCAAGCGTCGTATGGCGAGTCGTGGTGGAACACTGTCGGGTGAGGGCGGGGACGAGGTGAGATTGGGCCAAGTGGGGCAACAGGATGATGGGCGGGTTTGGACGACTACTTACTGCTGGAGCCATTGATGCCCGAGAGGTCGAGGCGGTCGATGATGTCCATGCGACTGGTGCGGGCAGCGGTCTTGTTGATCTCGTCATTCATGCGCTTGTCCTTTGCGCGCTTCTTGGCCTTGTCGTCGGCGTTGTTCCTGCGGAAGGCATTGGCAAACTTGTTGGCCATGCTAGTGGAGGACTTGGGAGGGAGCTCGGGAGGTGGAGGGAGGGTGCGGTCCTCAAAGGGGCTCTTTGCGGGGACCATGGTTGGCGGTTCTGAGATGGGGAGGGGCTGGAGACCAGAGTAGGAGGACTCGGGGTCGTACGAGGGGTGGTGGGCGTGTCGGGAAAAGGTGGCGTTGGCGTTGTCCGGGTTGGGGCTGACGGTGACGACGTCGGAGAGGGCAGCGAGCACCGCCTGACGGTCTGATGAAGCGTAGGCTGTGGACGGACGGCGGGGCGCGGGGGCAAGCGGCAAGCGGAGGGTCAGAATGGGAGCACAAGGTGGAAGATGGGAGGGCGGAGGTGATGGTGGAATGGGCGAGCAGGCAAGCAAGATCGGGAGCTGGGCAGCGCGGGGGAGGCGACGGAGGAGCAAGCGGGAGCGTCGATGGCCAAAAGCTGTGCGGGACGAGATGGGAGAGGCGCGATCGCGGGCATCTGGTGTGTAGTGTAGACGATTTGTGGTGCACAACAGAAGCACCTCGCAGCTGCGCGTAGAGTGAGCGGGCGACCGAGGCGAGGCGTGGCGTGGCGAAGCGAGGCTGGAGGGGGGAAAGGCGACCCTGAAGGAAGCCACACCGAGCTGCGCGGCTGCAGCCGACACTGCGCATTGAGAGGGGCCATTGAGTCGGGCAAGCGACGCAGAGTGGCACTGTCTCACAAAGTAGGCGCGCGCGCGCGCGCGCCAGGCGGACGAGGCAAGGCGATGGGATGGCTGTGAAGCACAGGGGTCCTGCAGGCTGAGTGTGCGCTGTGCGAGCAGTGTGCGCAGTGTGCGCCGTCAAGTGTGGCGCGTGAGCAGAGAGAGCTGAAGCAGCCAAATTCGACGCACGCTCGCAGCGGGTCGCAGGCACGAGGCTCTGCTGTCGCGCTCTCCTGCCGCCACGTCGGGCTGCCTCGCCCAGTGCGTCCGCGTGCCAACCTCGAAAATCTGGCCGGACTCCCAGTCTGCGGGTCTAACAATGGTCGCATCTGCAGAGCACCTGCTGCTCGGAGCTGCTCGAGGCTTGGCTGCGTCTCGTGGCTTGGCATCAAAGACGCAAGCCATTCTGCTAGCACGCTGTCCGACTCGCCGAGCCGTAGCCATGGCGGTGGCTGTGGCGGCGGTTGTCGCTGCATCTAGCCAAGACGTCGAGCGTCAAGCCAAGAAGCGCTGGCTTGACGCAGCACCGCTACGGACCCAACGGAACGGCTGCCAGCGGATCCGCGCCTCCTTCCGTATCGCCCCTACCGATGACAGCCGCAAAGAACAAAGATGCGCGATACTGAAGCTCGGCAATCTACCTCCAAGCGCTGCGAATGCCACAAAGACTTCAAAATGCAAGCGCAAGCCCTTTACTTCGAAAGAGGCGGCTTAAGGTTAAAGGTTCAGGTCTTACTCACCCATGATGATTGACTGCGCTGCGACCAGCTCGACGTGTCAAGATTGAGGCCAATTCCGGCGATCTACTTTGCGAAGTTGCGAGCGTCGAACGTCTATGATAGCCGTGCTGAAGGTATGCGAAATGAAGTCGAGCGTCGGAACTGCGTGCGCAGTTGGTAGAATGACACCGAGCTTATGCGAGGAGCGGCGGGGGATCCGTGCCTTCCTTCCAGGTTGGATTCGAGCTTGTGGTGGAGGATGGGTGTAGATGATGGTAGCAAGCGGTGACGATGAGGAGACGACGGGGTTCGGGATGATGATGGCACGCGCGACCAGCAGTCGATCTGGGACCGGGATCTTCATTTGAGCTTTGCTGCATGAATCTCGGGTCCCCCCTGTGGCTCAAGTGCTCGCGTTGGCTCGGGCTTGTGGAGTGGAGCTGCTTTTTGGCCTCGGTCAGCGCCTTGTTGATCCCTCTGAGTGTAATTTCAATTTCCTGCCTTTGGCTCTCATCTCGCCTGTGTTTGTTTGCAGCCCTGCCCACTGCGCATGCCCCTCCAGCCGACAGAGCGGCCATCGCTCATTGTGAGTGCGATGACGATTCAGTATGAGAGCCCCTCTGTCCCCACAAACGCACCCACACCGGCTGGGCAGCCTAACAACTGTCATACAGCTCGATGACTCCGTCAGCCTCGCAGAAGCCCACAGGAAGTATAATAGTGCCGTGGTTTCAAAGGGCGACGGTCCAGATCCAACCACGGCGACCTGCGGCGAATTCCATGCGGCGACCTCCTCGACCGCCTTTTTCCAGCTGCCGAAGGGAAGCTCATCCGGCCTAACACTGCAAAAGTTTTTCGTGCTTCCCCCACGCCCACTCTTGTCTGCAGGGTCCTGAACGAGGCCATTGTGGCCCGCCTCTCCGAGCATCCTGAACACACAACCATCGCCGTTCCACCCAGCTTGACGCTTCTGACAGGCAAAAGTCACTTCGCCTCGTGAAAGAAGACCTGACCGCTAGAGTCTTGACTTGGCAGCGCATCAAAGACGAGAGCTCATGCTCAAAAAAGGACCGCAGCAAGCAAGCCGAGGCGAGCTTTGGCGGCTCGCCTCGACAGGTCGCCCTGCGCGATGCGAATCAGCAAAATTTCCAGTTTGTCCGCTCTCGGGGATTTGCCCGTCGTACCGCATTTGCCGTCGGTACGGCAGCCCGGAAGGGCGGAGGTCGGCTGCCCTTCGTGGCACACTGGCCATCGACTGCAGCAGCGCCACATGCTCGCTTCAGAGATGCGGCCTCGTGGGCAACGCTGCCGGAGCGCCTTGCTGAGATGCATGAGTGCAGCAGCGCTGCCGCCTTGCCACTTGACCTCCGCCCCGCGGCCTGGTAGGGTCCGCAAACCCTTGTACACACATATGCACAACGTCTGCACATGCGCCCGACAGACTGCCCGCTGAGTGGACTCGTTTGTTGGCGCTCGAGTCGTCGCCGAAGACTTCATCTGCCTGACTTCTCGCCACCACCTCCCGTCCAAGACATCGGAACTCACAAGCCACCATGTCCGATCCTCGACCGATGCAGGAACATCCACCTGCTCCCACCGCCGCGGCCAAGCTGGATGCGGAGCAGATCTCGGTCTCTCGCATCTCGGACGGCGCGAGCCAGACGAGCGCAAGCACGCAGGACAACAACTACGCCGCCGCTTTGCTCGCCAACGGCCAAGAGGCGAGCTCGGCCGACTCACGCTTCGTCACCGGCCGCGCCGAGCTGTGGGCCTTCTACGTCTACTACATCGGCAACAGCGGGCTGGGCCCGTTCAACTTTGCGCCTTCGCAGTTCCAGAACCTCCTCTATCTGCAGGCGACCAACCTCGGCGCGGGCATGTGCGGCAACGACGGACAGCCCGACTGCCGTCTCCGCTTCGCGGGCAAGGAGAGGACGGTGGAGAGCACCGTGCTGCTCTGCAACGGTCTCTCGTTCGCCGTCCAGGCCGTGCTCTTCCTATGCATCGGTAGCTTTGCCGACTACGGCAGGAATAGGCCCTACATCCTCGTCGCCAGCACCGTTGTCGCCGTCGCCGTCAGCTTCGCCTGGCTCGGCGTCACTCAGCCTGAACAGTGGCAGACCGCCATCGCGCTCTACATGCTGGGACTGATCACCTATCAGCTATGCCTCAGCTACTGGACCGCCGCCTTCCCAGGCCTGGCTCGCGATCTCCCGCACATGCGCAGCGCTCGCGAAAACCTCGTCCAACATTCGACCAGCTCCGAACCGGCAGATGCAAACGCCGATGTCGACGGCAAGGACGAGAGTCCAGCTGCCGAGCATGTCGAGGTGGACAAAGAGGACCGGATGACGCCGGAAAAGTACAGCCTGCTCGAGACGATGGCGATCAACCGCATCTCGAACATGGCGTTCACCGTGTGCTCGGTCGGCGAGCTGGTGGTGCTGGCGGTGATGCAGGGCATGTTGTACGGCATCCATGCTGATCGGGACGAGGCCTCCAACACGCGCGCGCTCTCGGCGGTCGTGGCGTTCAGCGCGGGCGTGTGGGTGCTCTGCGCCATCCCCTGGTTCGTGCTCGAAAAGCGCCGACCTGGCCAACCGCTGCCACCGGGTACCAACTACCTCACCGCCGCAGCCAAGCAGGCGTACCTGGCCGCCAAGCATCTGCGCCACCTGCGCCAGACGCTCATCTACCTCGTCTTCTATTTCCTCTTTTCGGACGCGCTCAACACGACGGTCACCGTCATCTCGACCATCCAGAACCAGGTGGTGAGCTTCAGCACCACCAAGCTCAACCTCCTCCTCATCGTCGGCATCGCCGCCCAGGCCGTCGGCATCTACGCCTTCTGGCTCGTCCAGAAGCGCTGGCGACTCTCGACGCTCTTCATGTTTGGCTGGGTCGTCCTCTTCACCCTCGTCCTGCAGGGGTGGGGATTCATCGGCATCTTTACGCAGAAGTTCGGATTCCACCACGAGGCAGAGGTCTGGGCCTACCAGGCCTTCTACGGCCTCTTTGTTTGCCCCTGGTACGCGTATTCCCAGACCATGATCGCAGAGGTCACGCCCAAGTCGTACGAGTTTCTCTTCTTCAGCCTCTTCTCGCTGGTCGGCAAGACGAGCGCCTTCATCGGTCCCTTCGTCACCCAAGCGATCGCCGACGATTCGGGCAACGCTTCGTCGCCCTTCTACTTCCTCCTGGCCCTCTCCCTGGCCAGCTGCGTGCTGCTCTGGCCGCTCGACATCAAGAAGAGCAAGCTCGAACAGGCGCGCTTCATCGAGCACGAAGCGAGGGACAAGAACCTCCACTCCGCCGATATCGCCGTACCCGCCCCCGGAGCCAGCGCACAGCATGTATAGAGTCGGTCAAGGATGATAGAGAGCTCGATTGCCGTGGATTGGAATCGTTACGTGCTTGTCGGGTGCCTGACGTTTTGGAAAGCTAAACTTTGCCCGAAAGCGTGGGCCGGTAGAACCGAGTGTGCAAGGTCTAACAGCGGGGTGGCGCGCGAAACTCGCAAAAGCCACCAAAAAGTGGAGCTTTGGGAGCGGCTCAGCTGGGCGGCAATTTGGATCGGGTTGCATGGATAAGGCGCTCTCGAGCGGGAGGCTGACTCGGGCCTGTGCGTTAGAACTCACGCAGGCCAAACTGGGCCCTCGGATCCACATCTTGGCTCTGCATCCATCCTTCTCTTGCCTCTACACGGTCGATCCATCGCCTACCTACACCGACATCGCTCACGAGGACGGAACGCCGAATCGCGACCCTGTTCCTTACGACTCGGCTTGGCACTACGCTGGAAACTTGGAACGCGGCTCGCTAGCAAGGGGGAAGTTGGGCGGTTATGGAGCAGATCCTGAGCATACTGCTGCCGTGTTGTTTCGGCGACCGGCATGCACGGACACGCTCACGGGCGGCGGCTGAGCAGAACGAACGCACACCGCTGCTGGCCGATGGCACGCACGCCTCGATAGCCTCGGGCTCGACCTCGGTCGCGGATGGCCAGACCGAGACGACGGCGAAACGCAAGCGGCGGCCGCAGTCGATCCTCCCCGCTCCCGTCTACGACCAGCAGACGCTCAAGACGATCCTCGATGACCTGGCCGCCAAGCTCGTCGATGTCAATGCGCCCGATACCCTTCCACACCCTGCTCAGGCCGCGCAGGTGGCGCAGCGGGCGCAGGGGGAAGCGACACAACCCAAGCAGACGACAGGCAAGTACGTGACGCCAGTCCATTCGTTGCGCGTCGCGTTCGCTTCGGGTTCATTACCGCAGGGGCAGGAGCAGAAGCTGGTGGATATATGGCCTAGAGAGCCGGAGGAGGTGGCGACGCAGCAGAGCCAGGCACAGGCCAAGCTGTCGTATTCGGCCGCTCTCAAACGAGGCGCAAAGAAGAACAGGACCAACAAACGAGCTGCCCAGGCTCCCCCTCGACCCGACAACCCGGCAGCGTTGGAACAGTCGACCTTCAATGCGCTCACCCAGCTCGCAGCCGACAAACCGCTCGTTCACAACTGGTTCCTCGACGATTCCACCGACCTCCATCCACCGTCATAACACATCATCCCCTAACCCACACACATACTCTTCCGTTGTACTCTTTTTTCTTATCCACCAAAACATCATCTGTCGCATTCGCATCCACATTCGTTTCTCCCTCGCCCGCTCAATTGCACATCCCAACCTGCGATTCCAGGCAGAAAGACCACAGTGGCAGACAACGTGTGAAAGTGGGATTGCATGGCTTGCACGGCTGGGGTGATGGGCTCACGTGGGGCGCGCGGTGGGGAGCTGCTGGAGTTCAAGCGTCTCGCCCGGTTCCGGCTGGGGCAGCGGCACGTCTTGAGCCGCGACGGCTTCTGCCGGCGCCGGAACCGGAGCGGTGTGCGCTTCGAGTTCCGGAATGACGGCTTTCTGACATACGGGACAGCGGCCCGAGACGGTGGTGAGCCACTGGTCGACGCACGAGCGGTGCATCACATGGCCGCACTCGAGCAGCCGCAGCGGCTCGGGCTCCGGCTCCTGCTCCGGCTCGGGCTCTTCAAAGTCGCACAGACAGATGGGACATGTGGCCCGATGCGCTGGCAGCGCATGCAGCGGATACTTGAGCCCTCGCTGCCCGGACTTTGCGCCCAACGAGGGCGCACTTGCCCGACCTTCCGTAGCTACCCCATCCCCTGTTCGACCACTGGCGGCTGCTGACGACGCTGCTGCCTTCGAAGTCTCAGCGGGGTGGGAAGGGGATGAGCGCCGCCGTGCCACGAGGATCCGTGTCAGCCGACTCAGGCGCCCAAGCACGGGATGCGAGACACCCTGCATCGTATCCTGCGTAGCCTGCCGCGCCCCCAGCCCCAACCGTTGCGCCGATGCTGGCAACCCTTGCGTCTCGGCATCTGCTTGAGCCGGATCCGACGGCGCCTCGGCGGACGAACCGCCGGCGTGCGTCTCGTCATCCGCTTCAGCAGGAGTGTAGTAAACGAGCCTGACGCGCTTGTCCACTTCCTGCTGGTCGATCTTGCCGGTCTCCGGATGGAGCTCGCGCTGCGGCAGGCGGTGATTGAGGCCGAGTGCGCGCAGGATGACGATGAGCAGCGGTAGAGCGCAGACGATGAGGAAGGCGAGCACGGCGATCTCGATGATGAAGATGTAGACCACGATGAGCGAAGCGAGCGCGGCCCAGAAGAGCGGCACCGCCTCGGCGGGTCGTTGGGAGCATTCGGTGGAGCTGTAGACGATGGCGTTGCCCACAAAGAAGATGACGAGCGAGGCGATGCCGAGCAGCGTGCTGATCTTGCCCACCTTGACGTCGAGGTACTCGGAGCCGAGGGGACGGTCTCGCTCGGCAATGGCGCGCGCCTCGGGCCCAGCTCTGCGGCCCTGTCGGGTGCGGTGCGGGCTGAGACCGAGGTAGAGCTCGACGGGGATGTCGAGCGCGAGGCGGACGATGTGGACGACGAGATACTTGAAGAGGCTGTCTGGGTTGCACACCCTGCCGTCCTCGTGCGAGGGAGAGACGCGGTGCGAGCCAGGCAGCGCGAGTACGGGGATGAAGGCGACGATCTGGGCGAAGGAGACGCAGATGCGGATGAGGAGGACGATGCGCCTGCCGCGCGGGAGCTGTCGCACGCCGTCCCACAGCGAGCGCAGCAGGTTGCGTCGCAATGTCAGCGCCTCTGTGAGCGATGCCGCATCCTGTCGGGGTGGCCCGGCGGCGTTGGGACGCGCGGCATCCGTGAGCGGCACGCGAGGCTCTAGTACAGCAGGCGTTGGCTCAGCGTTGGTGGACATGCCGTCGACGCGATGGCGAGCCAAGGCGTGTCGAAGTGGTGGTGGGAAGGAAAGGCCGGCGCGAGGATCGAGCGGAGCGGTTGTGGGGAAGGCCTACTGGGCACGGACGGCGATACGGGATGCCGCGGAGCCAAGGCGGCGGTCACGCGAGAAGTCCCGACTGAGCCTAGTTGGCCTTGGTGCCGCGTTCGATATACCGATGACGCCACGATAGCGATGAGAACCGCTGCCTTCCCCTCGAGACGATGCTGTGGCCTACTCGAGCCTTGCCAATCGGAAAGCTTTGGTGGAGGGTCGTGATGTAGCGCGCGTGCTGCCGCGGCAGAGGCGTACAGTATGGCTGGAAGTGAGTGCTGAGCACGACACTCCTGAGCATGTCACTCGCTCTCCTGAACCCCGACGCCTGCGCTGTCCACAAGTGGAGCCAAGCTTCTTCTGCACGGCCACGCGTCACTTCGGCCCCCAACATCCCTTACTCGTGCCGCCAGCCTGCAGATGCCAAGACCCCGTTCCGAACCGCCAAGGCTGTGTTGATTTCCCTACACAGTCGAATCTAACATCCAGTCCATATCCTTCACCTTGCGCCAAATCTGCCCTGATCCAGCCCGATGCTAAAATGCGCATGTCCCCAAGTCACAGTAGCCAGCCTTGATTTACTCCTTCCCGACTCGACATCCTCGCCACACTCTCCACGGCAAAGCAAGGGAATCAATCATGACATTCGAAACTCTGAATGGAGCAAAAGGTAACATCGCATCGTACGGGACATCTATGTAGCAGCAAACCGCCGCATTCGGCGGCAGTCGCGGCTTGGGGTCCAACCTCGAAGAAGAAGAGCCAAAGTCGCCAGCGGTGACGAGTCGCTGGCAACAGCCTTGTTCGACGGGCCAGACAGTCCAAGCCGCGCCATGTGAGAACACTTGCAGAGCACGGCTGGACTCGGCAATCCGTAACATCGCAATGAGGCAACCACCTTGGCGCCGGCCCATACATGGGGCCAGCAGCAACTGAGGCTGGACCAGGCGGCGAGAAAAGTGGAAGCAAGGACGGTTGACGATTCCGCCTTGATTCCCTCTTGCGCGCACCCGTGCAGCTGTGGACTCAGTGTGTCAAGGTGTCGATGGCAGGATGGGCCGAGTCAGCGGGCTTGAGAGAGAGAGGAAAGGGGAGGGAGAGGAAAAAGGAGAGAAAAAAAGCAAAGACGAAGATGCACCCTGACCAGCACCCCTTCTAGGCGCTAGGCAGGCGGTGGACGATCGCCATGGCCGAGTCGTCGCCGTGCGAGATCGAGACCAGGAAGCGAGAGCCGTTGGCAGCCTTGAGCGCCTCGCCGTACAGCTTCACCTGCGGTCCCTCGGGCGTGGGCACAATCTCGACATCCTTGAGCGAGGCGCCCGAGCCCTGCGAGCGCACGCCGAGCGACTTGAACACCGCCTCGGCAGCGCAGAAGCGGCCGCAGAACGACGCCCTGGCGTCCGGCTGCGCTCGGCAGTACTCGATCTCCACCTCGGTGAAGTTGCGCGAGACAAAGTTCTCGTTGTCCGACGGGAATGTCGAGATCTTCTCGCAGTCGATGCCGATGCCCGCAACGTGGCCCATCATCTTCTGCAGCGACTCCTGCTGCGCGGCCACGTCGGCGGGCTTGGCAGGCACGATCACGTCCTCGGTCGTGGCGAGCGCAGGCATCGGTGGCAGCGGCGCCTTGAAGCCGTAGCTGTCGCCCATCTCGACCGCACGCGCGTTGAGGTTCATCAGCACCTGGTCCTCCATCTCGGCGGGCCAGGGGCGGTTGTCCTTGATGCGCACCAGGTCCTCCTTGGTGAGCGCCGAGTGCATGCGCGTGTAGGTGAGGTGCTGGCGAGCCTTGCGGCGCTGCACGTACTGCTCGAACATCTGGGGCGACAGACGACCCAGGATGTGGGCGGCGTGCAGCACGAGAATGATACCACCCACCTGACCGAAACCGAACGACGACACCGCAGCCGCGTTGACGTGCTGCGGCGTACGGTGGATCGAGGTCGAGTTGTACAGCAGCATGTCGAACTTCTGCAGCTCGGGCGAGATGTCGTCGGCGTTGCGGTTACCGCAGACAATCGAAGTGTGCAGCGACTGCATCACTCCGTTGAGCGCCCAGGCGGCCGCACCACCCTTGGCGTGACCGCAGAGCCACTTCTGAGCCATGACCGGCACAGCGTGGCCGGGCGTTCGGCCCATGCGGGTGAAGAGCTCCTGGTACACGTGCGACTCGTTCTTGTCGTTGGCCTTGGTGGCCGTCATGTGTGCCGAGATGACGCCGATGTCGTCCGCGGTCAGGTTGAAGCGAGCAAGCGCGCGCTGCATGCCGTCGGCACTGCTGATCACACCGTGACCGGGGGCTGGCAGCGATCGGCCGGCGCCGTCCGTGTGCGTGTTCGAGTAGGCCACGATACCCTGGATGGGCATGCCGAGCTTGATCGCGTTGGCAGCCGTGGTGAGCACCTGGACACCGCAACCCTGCGACTCCATGAAGCCGCTTCGCGAGGTCGAGAACGGTCGCGAGTGCTCCGAGGGCTCACGGCCCGCGGCCAGCTCCTCCTTGCCGTTCGAAGTGGCCTTCATGTTGGCGAACTCGAACGAGCCCTCCTCCGAGAGGTCATCGAAACCACCGGCAAGCATGAGCTCGGCCTTGCCCGAAAGGATCGTCTCGACGGCCACGTCGATCGACTGGAGTGCGGTGGCACAGGCACCGACCACGGTCTTGATCGGACCGGCCGACGACATGACGAGCAGGTTGACCCAACCGGCGACCGAGTTGATGAAGGTCTCCTGCAGGATGTCCTTCTGCACGTCGGTGTCGTTGCGGCGGTCGCGGAACATCTTGCTGAGCGACGTCATACCACCCATACCGGAACCAATGCAGCTGCCCACCTTGCTGGGATGGATGTGCTTGTACAGCTCGTAGGGGTCCGCGATACCGGAGTTGACGAGCGCCTCCGAGGCGCAGACGAGCGCCCAGAGCGTGGTGCGGTCGACCTGGGCCACAATGTCGTCAGGGATGCCGTAGCGCTGGCCGGTCCAGCCAGTCGGGATCTGACCGGCGACGAGGCGGTCGAAGGCAACCGCTTTGGGCACGAAGATGCGGGCACCCTTCTTGAGCACCACGAACCAGCCACCCGTCGAAGCGTCTTGCCATGCATCGACCTTGTCGCCGTGCTCGAGCTTGTACTTGGCGGCTTCCTCGGAAGAGACCTCCAGAGGCTCGAGGTCGTGGTTGAGCTCGATCTCCTGCTGGAAGCCCTTGCGGTTGGGGTCGTAGTTGCGGAAGAGCTCGGGCTCGATGAGACGGATACCGGCGTGCTTGACGATGTGCTCCTCGTAGTTGGCACGGATGTCCTTGTCGTCCACGGGCTCGCCGCTCTTGGCGTCGACCCAGCCGACGTAGGTGGCACCCGACTTGAGCTGGCCATCGTGGTGCTTGATCAGGCCCATGATCCAGGCGAGCTCGATCACACCCTCGTTGGTGAGGTGGCCAAAGGCCTCCATCTCCCAACGAGTTCGCGACGAACCCCACGGTCCGACCTCGGCGAAACCGGTGATGACGACGACCTTCTCGAGGTCCATCTCCGCGTAGCTCTTGGCGATCTCGCGGTTGAAGTCGAGGGTGCCGACCTCGGGGAAGCGGAAGGTGAAGTTGCTTCGCGGGTTGATGTGCACCTTCTTGTGGAGCGCCTCGGCGGCCGAGCCCTTGATGACCTTGAAGTCAGCCGAGTTGTCGGCGACCAGGGCACGCTTGGTGGACGAAGCCTCCTGGATGGCAGCGCGGAACTTGCCAGTCTGCTCGGCAAGGTCGACGATCTTGTCCATGCCACCGTTGAGGTCGACGAGGAGGGCCTCGACCTGGCTGACAGCCGACACGGTGGGAGCCAAGAGACCGAGCAGGTTGAAGGCCATCTCGGTCGTGCTGAAGGTTCGGCAGCCGAGCTTCTCGATCTCCTCGGCGACCGTGTTGGACGACGACATGAGACCCGTACCACGGCACCAACCGATGATCGCACCGGTGATGCAGAGGTACTGACCCCAGCTCTCGCTCTCCCATCGGTTGAGGAGCGTCTCGAGGCCGAGCTTGCTCTCACCGTAGAGACCGTCACCACCGAAGGTGCCGTGGTTGGGCGAGAGGGGAAGGAGCACCTGTGTCGGCCTGGTGTCGAAGTTGCGGCTGGCCTTCTCGGTCTTGATGGCACCGAGCAGGCGAACCAGGTTGGTGAGCATGAGTCGGTGAGCCAGCTCGGACTTGTCATCGATGCCGTCGATCTCTCGGCCGTTCTCCGAGATGGCAGCGAAGGGCACGACAAAGTCGAGGTCAAGGTCGAGCGAGCCGTAGATGTACTTGACCAGGTTGTCGACGTCCTGCTTCGAAGCCTGGTTGAAGGGCACCACGGTGAGGGTCGAGCCCCGCGAGCCGACCTCCTGGTAGATGCGCTGGTAGTACTCGACGACGCTGCGGCTGTAGCTCGACGTGGTGATCACGACGCGCGCACCACCGGCGAGAAGGCCCTTGACGACCTCGACACCAATCGAAGCCTTGCCGACACCCGTGAGCAGCGCGTTGCGGCCCTTGAAGCTGACACCCTGCGAGGCCATCTCGCCGAGAATGTCGAGGTAGACCGAGGTCAGCTTTCGGCTGAGCTGCCACTGGCCCGCCACCTTTCTCTTGACGTGCAGGAAGGGAGTGCGGTCTTCAGCTGCCGGCGCGTCGCTGACCTGAGGTCGCTGCGTGTTGGAACTGAGGCGGCGGCTGCGAGGAGCCTGGCGAGCAGGCGCACGGGCCTGACGAGCGGGGCCGAGGGATCGGACCACCTCGCTGTACAGACTCTTGATCGTGGCCTTGCTGAGCTTGCTGACCGAAGGCTCGTTGCGGATGAGCGTCCAGAGCTTGGCGACGTTCTCCTGAGCCTTGTCCAGGTTGACCTGGCTGCCGGCGCCGAGCAGACGGCTGCCGGCGGCCATCTCCTTGACGTAGGCTTCGAGCTTGCGGACACCGACGCGCTTCACCTCGCTGTAGGCGATGTTGCCACGCGAATCGATCTCGGTGTGCGGAGCAGTGGGAGCGTGCACCTCCTTGTAGACCGCGTCCTCGGCGCAGGCCTCGCGGCAGTTCTCGATGAGCTGCTGGCCGTACTCCTTGGCGAGGGCGTAGGTCGGGCCCTTCGAGGCGTCGATCTGGTCGATGTGGAACTGCATGTATCGCAGCAGGCTGGGGTCGGCACGGTTCATGAGCGTGATGCAGCGAGCGGTGATCTCACGGTCGACGGTGGTGAGGCGGCCGTAGATGATGTCGTACAGCAGTGTCATGGCGTCCTGACGGGCCCAGTTCCAGTACGAGCTGAAGTGTCGCACCTTCTTCTCGGTGAACTTGGGCATGATGCCGTTGGTGTAGAAGTCACCGTGCTCGGCAGCGATGGCGTCCAACTGGGACTGAGCAGCCTCGAGCTCCGCCTTGGTGCTCTCGGCCAGTCGGCCACCGGCTCGGCCGTCCATGTTGAGGTAGCGCTCGAGCACCTGGATCTGTCGGCGGACGTGGTCGTCCTGCTGCGCCTTGAGCTTGTCGAGCTCCTCGCTGCTGATGGCGACACCACCGGATCCTCCGCCTCCGCCGCCGGCGCTAGCCTGGCTGAGGCTGATGCCGGCAAGGCCAGCGTAGGTCTGGGCGACCGAGTCGAGCCAGGCCTTGGCCTCAGCCTCGGAGCCGAGACGCTTGGCAGGCTCCATGGTGATGGCGACGAGCAGAGCACCGTCGATACGGCCGGCTCCGAGACCCCAAGCCTTTTGCAGGTGCGACTTGACGGCAGAGAGGTTGAAACCACCGGGCAGCTTGCCGCCGACGGTGCGGGTGATCAGACCCGAAGTGGTCTTGCCAAGCGAGCCGCTGTAGCCAGCCTGGAGAGCGCCACCGAGCTCCTCGAGAGGAAGCTCCTCGCCTCGCTCGGGCAGGTTGCCGAACTCGGCGAGCAGGTCCGAGACGAGCTCGTTGCTGAGCACGGACTTGCCACCGACCGAGTCCTTGATGGACTTGGACAGAGGCACCTCCGAGATGCTCTTCTTGAGCTTCTGGGCCAGAATGGCGCGAACCGTGTCGACAGCCTTGAGCGGCTCGTCCGGCACGTCGGCGGCAGCGGCACCACCAGCGGCGGCAGGAGCCGGAGCCGGAGCGGCTGCGGCCGCGGGGGCAGCAGCGGGGGCAGCAGCAGCAGCAGCCGGGGCTTCGGGAGCGGCGGCAGCCTCGGCCTCGCCCTCCTCGTCAGCAAACGAGTAGTAGAGCGACTCCTTGTCCTTGCTCGAGCAGAGCATGACGCGCTTGCGGCCCTGGGCGAGGTCGACAGCCGAGTACTTGAGCGCCTGAGTGCGCTTGGCCATGCCCACGAGCGTAGGGCTGGGGCCGAACTCGACGAGCCTCTCGAAGTTGTAGTCGGTGAACATGATGTCCTGCGTCTCGATCCAGCGCACGGGCGAGGCGAACTGGTAGGCGAGCAGCTCCACGACGAGGGTAGCGGTGAGCCTCTGCACGCGGTCGGGCGACTCCCACTCGTCCTTCTCCCAGTTCTTGAGCACCTTGTCCAGACGGGGCGAGTCGGTCTGAGCGAAGATGAGCTCGGCGTACGACTTGGTCAGCTCGAAGGGAGCAGCAACCAAGTTGGGGATGTAGCGGCCGACGAGCAGCTGGGGTCGGATGGCATCGACGTTGATGCGCTTCGAGAGGTACGAGCGGAAAGGCGCCACACCGCCAGTGAGGTAGCGCGAGTGGAAGGGCACATCGATACCGGGGAGCGGGATCGTGGCGAAGCCGCGCTTCAGCTCGATACGGCCCTTCTTCTCCTCCTCGAGGGCAGCGGAGAGCACCTCGCGAACGATCTCGGCGAGCTTCTCGCGGACCTCCTCGATCGGCATGATCTCGTTGAGCTTCTTCAGGTCAATCTTCTGGACCTTGATGAAGTTGAGGACGTTGCCGAGCGTGGTCAGGGCGACCAGGTCACCGGCAGCGACGTACTGCTGGCCAGCAACGTTGTGGTTGACGATCTGGAGCAGACGGCCGGACTCCTTGCTGATCGAGTCGACGATCTCGGCCAGCGCCTGGCCAGCAAAGGCAGGGTTGCCATCGCCGACGATGCGGAGCGGGTTGCAGGCCATCATGGCGTAGTTCGAGGCGCCAGTGACGGGGTCGCGCTGCACGCAGTTCTGCATGGACAGACCACGGTAGAACACAACGTCACAGAGCGACTTGACCTCCAGGACGCTCGCGACAGCCGCAAGCGAGGCGTACTCTCCGAGCGAGTGACCGGCGAAGGCGGCATCGGGTGTGATGAGACCGCGCTGCTTCATGTCGCGGAAGGCACTGAGCTCGACGAGCACGAGCGCGATCTGAGCGAACTGGGTGGCGAAGAGCAGACCCTTGGGCGACTGGAAGGTGTAGCTCTGGCTCGAAGCGGTGATCTCGGGGAAAAGAGGGAGGGTGGCGGTGTTGCCATCAGCGTCGGTCGACTCGTAGGTCATCGACATGTAGCGCTCGCGGATCGTGTGACCTCGGACACCACCGAAGTGGATCGTCTTGGTGAGCGGGTTCTGGTTAATGATCTCCAGAATGCTGAAGCCCATGGTGCTGCGGAGGTGGCCGTCGGCCTCGTCCCAGAGCGCCTTGGCGGTGGGGCTCGAGTTGTACAGGTCCATGCCCATGCCCTGCTCCTGCGAGCCCTGGCCGGTGAAGACGTACACGGTAGCGGGCTGCTTGATCTCAGCCTGGCCGTCGATGACCTTCTCGCCGTTCTGGTTGAAGGTCTCGACCTTGATGACCTTGTTGCCGTCGCGCATGGCAATGTGGCGCAGCTTCACGTTGAGCTCGTCGCCAGGCAGCACCATGCCGACGAAGTTGGCTTCGAACGACAGGCAGCGGTCGGGATAGCCCTCGGCTGCAACGACCTCGACAAACTTGCGCGAGGCAGCGCTCGAGAAGAGGCCGTGGGTGATGGTGCCGGGGAGCGAGGCGAAAGACGAGAAGTAGGGGTTGATGTGGATGGGGTTGAAGTCGCCCGAGACGTTCGAGTAGGGCTCGTTGGTGGCGGGGGCGACAAACGTGGAAGGAATGTCCGAAGTGCCGAGCGTGTAGCCAGTCTCGAGAGGAGCGACACCGCCGGTCGAGACACCGCCGTGGCGCTTGATGTACTCGATGACCGGGTTGCCGTAGCTGATGGCGTCGGCATTGTACTCGATCTCGCCGACCTTGATCAGGTCATCCTTGTAGTCACGGACGTAGGCACCGCCGGTGACCTCGACATCCGAGTACGAGGTGCTGTCCTTGTACCTGAGCAGGTTCTGGATCTTGAAGTGGAGGGTGGTGCCCGGAGCCAGAGGCTGCGGAGCCACCCAGTCGAACCACTCCTTGGCCAGCAGAACGGTGGCGTCGGCCTTGGCCGAGACATCGAGGACGAACTCGTTCTGCGACGTCTCGAAGCACGTGTCGAAGTCGGTGAAGCGACCGCGGAAGAAGAAGCTCGAGACGACCGAGATGACGGGCACAAAGGCACCGCTGGCATCCTGGCGCAGGACGGTGCCGGTGACGCTGACCGACTTGCCCGTGTCCGAGATGCGGATGCTGCTGGCGTGAGCGTTGGCCGTGCAGACATCGCCGGCTCGGAGCGGTCGAGCATCGTCGACCACCTTGAACGAGTTGCTCAGGTGGACGAGGCTCAGCAGGTCGGCGTCACAGCTGGCCATGAGCGCCTGCATGATGGCCTCCCAGCCAGCCACGATGGCAAAGTCCATGGGAGCCTGGCCCTTGGTGAAGACCTCGCCGCGGTTCTCGACGATGCGGCAGAAGTTGCGGATGGCCGACTCGTCGAGCGACTTGACGGGGCTCTTGAAGTCCTTGGCCGAGGCAAGCTGAGCAGCGGCGGGCATGTCGGCGTGGAACCAGAGCTGCCAGTAGAACTGCTTGATGCGGTCGTTGCGACCCTCCATGACCTCGTGGATCGAGGCGAACGGCTGGTCGGGACGGTAGGTGAAGTAGAAGTGCAGGGGAACGGACTCGCCGAGACGCTCCTCGAAGAGCGTCACCTGGATCTGAGCCGACTCAGGCGACTTGGTGATCTCGAGAGCCTTGAAGCCATCATCGTGGCGGCCGTAGGAGCGGGCGGCACCGAAGAGGGTCAGGCTGATGGGCTCACCGTCGGCGGCGTAGGCAATCTTGGCCGTCTGGTTCTTGCGAGGCGCGAGCATGCGCAGCATCGGATTGTCGGCGTAGTTCTTGCCCTGGACGACGCTAACGTTGCGCAGGAGGGCACGCAGCCAGCTGGTGCGCGAGGTGGCGAGGATCTCGAGCCACTCCTTGGTGTCGGGCACGGCGCTGCCAAGCTTGAAGGTCTTGACGTTGCCGGCGACCGAGACGTCGACGCCAGAACGAGCGCAGAAGTCGGCCTCCTCGATGGCGAGCGGGTCGCTCGACACGTAGTCGGCGTAGGGCACCTTGCTCTCGTCGTTGTCGTAGTAGCGAGCGAGCACGCGGGCAACGAGCTCGCGCTCGATCTCGCCAAGCATCTCGCCGGCAGGCACGTTGGCCTTGGTGCAGTGCTGCACAGCGACGGAGCCCTGGAGGATGATGACCTTCTGGGCATCCTGGCCGACGACCGCATCGAGATCCTCAGACTGCCAGAGCGAGTCCTTCTTGAAGAGAGTCTGGAAGTTGTCGCCGAGCTCGGGGATGAAGGGCACGGGCTTCTGGCCGCGACGCTGGCAGATGGTGAGGAAGTAGCCGACATCCTCGGCAGCCAGGCGGATCTCCTTGGCGCCAGAGTATTCGGCGAAGAAGGTATCAACGAAGCTCGAGGGCTCCTTGTCGAGCACCGAGTAGCTCTGCAGGAGCGACTCCTTCTTGCCAGCAGTCTCGATACCGGCGAAGCGCTCCTCGACACGGCGGCACCAGTCACCGAAAAGCTTCTTGAGCGAGGGGTCGATCCATCGGCCCTGGTGAGCGACGAAGAGGAGCTGGAGCATGCGGCGCGTCACCTCCTCGTAGGTCATGTCGGCGACGTTCATGAGCGCAGTGCCGTCCAGCTGGGCGGGGAACCAGGGCTTCTGGAAGTCCTTGTTGAGACGCTCGATGAGCCAGCTCTTCTTCTCCGAAAGCCAGACGCGCTGCTTCTCACGGGGCAACGAGAAGAGCTGGTCGTCAAGCTGGCGCCACAGGGCAGCAGCGCGGTTGTGGACGTAGCTGATGCTCTCGCCGAGCTCGGAGTTGCACGTGATGGTGCCGCCGGCACCCTTGCCGTAGGTGTCCTGCCACTTGTCATCGCCGCAGCCGGGCGTGTCGACGAGGAGCTGCTTGACCGCATCGGCGGTAGCGGCCTCCTTGGCCACGAGCATCCACGAAGCGAACAGGAAAGCCGAGAAGGGCATGGGAGCGTAGCCGAGCTTGACCGACCACTCACCGGTGAGGTAGGGCCAGACACCCTCAGCGTCACCGAAGCCAGAGCCGCCGACCAGGATGAGGTTCTTCTGCTTGCGCAGCGAGGCGTACGTCTGCAGGATGGGCTGGTGGAAGTCCTCGGTCGAGTGGTGACCACCGGCACGACCTCCGGTCCACTGGCAGACGATCTTGAAGTCCGGGTTGGCGGCAGCGATGGCAGCCACGGCGCGCAGGCCGTCGGCAGTGCCAGGCTTGAAGCCGACGTACTCGATGCCCGCCGCCTTGAGACCGTCGATGATGTCCTTGGCCTTCTCGGTCGAGGGGATACCGGCGGCGACGGTGAAACCCTTGCAAGGGAAGCCCTCACGTCGCATCTGACCCCAGAGCGGGTACTGCCAGCCGAATCGTCGCTGGTCGATGAAGAGACCGTTGAGTTCGAGACCGTTACCAGGCTCGAGCTTGGCCAGGATCTCGTTGACACGCTTGCGCAGGCCAGCCTCGCTGTGGAGACCACCGCCAGCCAGCTCGATCACGTAGCCGGCGTTCAGGACGGCCGCGTTGATGTCGGCGCTGACAGTGGTGGGAGTCATACCGCCGACCATAAGGATGCCGCGACCCGTGGTGCGGGAGAAGGGCGTGTCGATCTTGATACCGTTCTTGGTCCTGATGAGGCGCGGCGACCAGACATCGTCCCAGCGCTCCTCGAAGGCGACCTTGGTGGCAGAGTAGAGCTCGGAGCTGCGGGCGTGGGTGCCACTGGGGATGACGATGCGGACACCGCGTCCCTCGAGGATACGAGCCGAGAGACCGCCGATACCGGAAAGACCGCCGGTGCCGAAGTCGATCAGGTGGGTGGCAGACTTGGGCAGGTCGGAGGCCTTGGCCCAGTAGATGTGCTTGACAAAGATCTGGTCGGCGATGCTCTTGAGGATGTCCTCGGAGCGGTAGGTGGCGAGGTCGGAGCCGTCCTCGGTGTTCTTGACGGCGACCTTGAGCTCGGAGGCCTCCCAGACCGTGGAGCGGCCAGCGTAGTCCTCGCTGAGCATCTTCTCGGTGGCACCAGTCAGGTAGCTCGAGTGGTAAGGCACGCCGACGGGCAGGAAGTTCATGCGAAAGACGGCCTTGCGCTTGCTGTAGGGGACCTTGCCCTGATCAGCGCCAGAGTCGGCGCGGATGGCGCGGAGACTGCCGACGAGACCGACAAGAGCCTTGGGGAAGCCGGTCACGATGAAGCTGCGAGGGCCGTTGAAGAGCGAGATCGAGACCGCCTGCGACTCGGGCAGATGCGAGTTGGTCTTCTGGATGTGCTTCTCCAGGATGGCCTGCTCGAGGCCCGAGACGGAGAGCATTGGCGTGGGCTCGCCCTCGCCACCATCGACCGTGTCCTTGACGAGCGCGGGGTCGATGGCGAGGGTGGGGAAGAACTCCTGACCACGCTTTCCGATGTGGAAGAGGAGCTCGAGCGCCTTGGCGACGTTGGCGTAGAACGACTCGAGGCTGTCCGAGGCTGAAAGGACGACGGCCGAGATGATGCCCTGCGAGTGACCGGTGGCGCTCTTGATCTGCGCTCGGAACTCGGCAGGGGTAAGACCCGAAGCACGGACGCTGACGAGGAACTGCGTGATCTGCGTCAGACCGATAAGGGGCAAGCTGAGGGGCACGCTGGCCAGGTATGCGACGGCAGGCTCGGGCGCGGCGCCGGTGAGCCATCCGAGCACGTTGAAGCCGTGCGTGTAGTAGCTGGCGAAGCCCTGCTTGACGGCATCCTGGACAAGCTTGTCAAAGACGGGCTGGGTCGACTCGAGCAACGGCTGCACGAGAGGTCGGTACGAGTCGAAGAGCGTCTGGAGCTCCTTGAAGTAGGCCTGTCGTTGCGGAAGAGCATCGCATAGGGGAGAAGAAGGTGTCAGTCATCGGTTCTCCCGTTCTCCAGCCGCTTCGCCGTCAAAGCCTAACATCGTCCGACGCGGCTCTACCACCAGTGCTTTTCCGGACGGCTAAGCGCAGCAGATGCAGGGTCGCGTCGATTTCGGGCTAGCCGAAGCCAGTGCACCGCAGTCTCTTTTTTTTGGAATCTCTTCCGGTTTCGCCGAGGTGCCCATGTGGGCAAGACGGCCAAAACGGCGAGGATGTCCCATGACGCGGCGAAATTGCGCGTCATTCCCTGCCTGGCTCTGCAGCACTCGCAAAAGAGGCCGCTGACCCCAACACTTTGGAAATAGGCGAAGAGTGGGGGATGGAGGAAATTCGGCCACAGCCGAATGGACGCTTCCCGCTGCCCAGTCAGGCACGCGAGCTGGCGAGACAAAAGTCCCTGCGCATCGGCGCAAGAACGCTGCCATCAAAAAAAATGACAACGCCGCCGGTCTCGGTGGAAAAGAGGGTGGAGCACTCGCATGGCGACAATGCTTTTGAGATCGTAACCGAAGTGGGATGGGAATGGTCGGAAGGAGGCGACTTACCTCGTTGTTGCCTTGGCCACCGAAAACGGCGTGCACGTCGGCCTTGTTCTGGGTCGAGAGGGCAAAGAGCTTGGGCGTGACCAGCGCCGGCTTAGCCTTGCCAGCAGCGTCGAGCTGGGCGAAGGCCTCAAAGTAGCTGCGCAGGATGGGCGTGCGAAGGTCCGTGTCGACGGCGGCGACGAGGTCGTGGACGCTGCCGTGCTGGGCGAGGAAGTGCTCGTGGAAGTGGACCCAGGCGTGGTGGAGAAGGTTGAGCTCGTGGCTCGAGGTCTTGACCGAAGCTCGCGAGGCGAGGAAGCCGAGGAACTTGGCGGCCAGGCTGATCTTGGCTTCGCCAGCCGCCTTGTCGGCGGCGCCGGCGTCGTCCTGCTCCTCCTGGACCTCGAGCACGTCGGTGGTCTCGGGCGAAGCAGCAAGAGAGCGCTGGAACTCCTCGCGGAGGACGTCAGCGACGATCCAGGCGTCGAAAGGCTGCGAAGGCACGGGAATCTGGACCTCCAGACCCGAGGTGGAGGCGATGGTCAGTGCACGAAGGAGCACGCCGTTACCGTTGCCGTTGTTGCTGCTCTGGCTGCTCGTGGTCGAGACATCGACGTAGCTGTCGTCGGAAGGCGCGTTCTTGCTGACCGACATGGTGGGAAAAGCTGTAAGAAGCTGGGAGCGGTTGTAGGGATGCTGGATAGGCGTCTCGATCGGTGCAGATCGATGTGAGTTCACTCGCAGGTGGCAAGAGCAAGCTGGTCGTCAAACAGCACGCTCGCAGATCTGCAAGGAGAGATGAAGCGGATAGGTCGCAGAGCACTCTTCCGTTGAGAGGCGGCGGAAGAAGAGGGGCGAGTTTCCGAAATGGAAATGGATCGGATGCGATGAGAATCCGCAGTCGTCGAGCTTGAGGTTCCAGTCGTCACGTGGAAGCGCCAAGCAAAGTGATGCAGGTGGAGAAGAAGGAAGAGCCAATCCCGTCGTCACTCGGTTTCAGCAAAGAGATGCGAATATGAAGATGCAGGGCAACGATGTGAAGGCGCTGCGATCGAAAGGGGGGGATGGTTGGTTGTGGAAAGGTGATGGTGTGGTGGCAAGGTCGGTGGGAGCGAGAGAGGGGGAGAGAGCAGCTATGATGGGAAGCTCGGACGGTTGCGCAGTAGTGCATGGGCCTCGAGCGGAAAAGGTGGCAGGGTTGAAGCTGCTCTGCTCGACCAACACTTTTGGTGGCTGCGCTGCGCAGCAGAGAGGGAGGCAGAGCCCCAACAAGCTTGGTTGGTCCAAACTCACCGCCAACTCCCCGCAACACAAAAAATGCACAGACGGCGGCGAGAAATCCAAAAATAATAAAAATGATAAATAAAATAAAATAAAAACCGAATCCAGTTGACAGATTGCAGATTTCCCACAGCTCCGTCCGTACAGTACCGCCGCAGTTGAGTCGCGGTGAGTTGCCGGCCAGGATAAGGATGGGGGAGAGCGTCAAGTGCTGGTTGCTGGTCTGCCCTGGCTTGGCTTGGGTGTGTGAACGGCGCCCGCACTCATCATCGACAAGGGAAGCTAGGAGGCAGCCGTCAGTCGGCCAAGCCGGGCGGGAAACGGCGCTGTCGCGCAGCAGCCAGGGTTCGCTCCCCTCCTCGCGGGCCACATAACGTTTCTACCTGACTTCCCGAGCACGAAACCTTGCCGTGGCGCCAGCCTCGTCCATCTCCGCCTCCGATCCATCAATCGCGTATCTTAGCCAAATGCTTTGGATGATAAGGGTGGCATTGCGATGGCAAAATTGAGATACAGTGGTGGCGAAGCTGCTTCCGCTCACACGGGGTCAGAGACCCGTCCAGCTGCTCCTGCCTGCAGCTCTTTGGCGTTCGACCGGATCCCATCCGCTTCGGGACGGTGGGGGCGGGTTCCGTACAGGCTGAAGCTTGTCGCCATCACTCTTGACTCCATTCCGGTTTCCGTCGACCTACCGAGACGTTCCGAGCATGTGCTTGCGGTAGCTGTCACTAGCCCATGGCTGCAGACAGCGACAGCGCCTCCTCCACGCATCGCCGGCTTGGCAGCTCGGATGGCCCTAGCCGCTATTTTCCCCCATCTCGCCTGGCTTTATCGGCGCTTGCACCGTCAACTTCAATGGAGTCACTCTCGATCCCATGCGGCTACGCAGCAATGTCGGCGCATGAGCAGCTACAGTCGAATCCACACTTGCCAATCCTCAGGCGACGCCAACGGCTCTCATCGCGGCGGCGTCGGGCTGCGCTCGTCACTGATGCTACCGAAAGGAAGGTCAGTGCGCTTTGCGTGCGTGGAGGCAGAATCTCGACGCATCGATAGCAACCGTGCCGAGTCTAAAAGGTTGCCCTCCACCCCCACCCGATTCCGAGCTCGAGCGTGGTCGCGGCAGATAATTCACAGAAGAGCGCACGGTCACCCTGCCAGAAGAGCCAAGGGTCCTTTTTGGCCCGACACTTCTCGGCTTCCAGTTTCCGTTTTTTTGGCTTTCCCGGGCCCATGAAACTTTACTGGCTTTGTGCGTCGAGGCAGGCCCACCGGAACAGCGTTTCGGAATCGCCTGGGAGAGCTACCGGCTTAACCTGACGCGATGAACGACGTGCGATTGGTGCCATCCGCTGGCTGAGCAGCGCCGTTTTCCCACGAACCTGCTCGAAGCTCAAGATTGAGCAGATCGACGCTTCGACTTGTCGAGCGATTGCAGCTGCGATGGACTGTCGAAGATGTTGTTGACTTGCAGCTCAGGGAGGGGCGAGAACCGGAGTTCTTCCTCCGCTCTGACCTCAGAGACCAGTATGATACCGCGGCGCTGTCGGTGCCTGGCCTTGCCGTGGCTTCTCGATCTCCTCGTCTGTCTATGGCCGGTGGAATCCGCTTCTTGCTGCCATCAGCGAGCGGTCCATGTGGCGTGCCCGTCCATGCGTGCCCGCTCAATTCGTTCCCCCTCATCCTGCTGCTCTCGTTCAACTTCGTGAGCGCGTGCTCTAGGCTCCTTTCTCGATCCTCCTAGTCAAAGCAGCACGTAGCAATTGTCACGACCCAGCAGCACCGAGCCACTCACTGGTACAGAAGCTTGCGTTGGGTCGAAACCACGCTGCGGCAGGAGGCCGCCTACTTTCGGTTTCGGTTGGAATTCAGGGTCCAACGCTCGCTCGGGCCAAAGTGACACCAAAAAATCCCGAGACGTTGGGCGCAGGCCTAGCCCGGCGTGGCCTCTGAGCTAAGCCAAGCCGTGCCCTCGACGTGTGCATCCGCTAGCGGGCGGCAGCACGGCTTTAGCGCTCCCATCTGTTCGAGCTCAATGGTCGGGTCAAGGCCTCGAGAGGGTGCAACGTGGCGCACGCTCTGTTCGCATTTTGGTAGATGGCCAGCTCGCTTCTTTGGTGCTAAACGGTTGAGCCGAGAGGCTGCGTGCGTGGCATTTTGACTTTGCATTTTCTGCCAAAGCCACCGGGAAAATCCGCTGCCCTTTTTCCTGCCTGCGCTGGGATTTGCCCCAAACTTCGCCAACCGACACGCTTCAGTCTGCAGAACCTGAACCTGTACGGTTTCCGAGCGTCGCTGCTTTCCCAAAATTTCGAAGCTCGAGGTGGGCCAAATCAAGGCCCGTCCGCTGCTCCAACGAAGCCGGTTGGGCAGCGGGTGGCGCTGGCTCCCATCCCTTGTTGCTCCGAGCTCGACGAGGCTGTCTCTGCGCCCCGCTCGGGCAACGCAAGATCGATATCGGGTGCTGATACAGCGCCACTCCGAGACAGCACAGACCACGTGCGCCACATCACCCTGGACCTCATCTCCATCGACGAATATTGCGACACAATCCAAATCGGCGATCTCGCCGGCAATTGATCATGTCGCTGTATCCGCTCTAACAGCGTAAATCTTTTTCCTGCCTCATCGAGTAATCACAGATTTGGCAGCTCGGTGCCGGCCCACTGTCGGGTCGGGCATGGAGCCAGGGTGCTCGCGAAGAAAGCCCTTTTTTTTCTCCGCAGGCAGCCGGCGTGGCTCGGCGAGGCAGAAGAAACACACCGCCTGGAGCCGCAAACATCTGTACGAGAAGCGCAGCAGCCTACATTTCACGTTTTCACCCGCACATGCCGGCCACACGAGGCCTCCCTTTCACCTCACCACACCTCACCTCTGCACATCACATCACACACCCGCGACCCACATCGATCTGCACCGAAGTAAGCTCCTTTGACGACTTAGCGCACGGCCGCCGAATCTCTTGATCGCCACGCAAGCCTCCTCTCGGTTCGTCCGCCTAGCACAAAGGGACCGGCATCACGCCTGACAGCCTCGACACCTGTGCGGCTTGATCGCTATCACCGGCAGCATTCGACTCCATCCTCTGTTCCTTGCACTCCGTCCCTGGCCAAGCTTGTCGACCATGCAAGCTTCCGGCGTGTTGAGAGCGGCTGCGCAATGCAGCCGGTCAGCCGCCCCAAGAAGAGCGCCGGCGATCGCATCGGCACGCATCCCGCACAACACACAGGCAGCCATGCTCTTGTCACGGACGCTGTCAAGATCATGTCACTCGAGTCTGGCTTCGACACAAATGTCGTCTCTGGCGTCGGGACGGCACGAGCTCAGCTTTGGAGCTGTGCGCATGTTGCATCAGTCCAATGCGCTCTTGAAGGCGAGCAAGTCGACACCAGCACCCGCACAAGCACCCAAGACCACCGACTCGGTGCCAGCAACAATAGACAGCTCATCCAAGCAGCTCAGCGACAAGAGCGAGCCCGAGACGGACGTCGCGGAGGTCAAGCCGACCAAGTCTTTGTCCGAGCGGGCCAAGGAGCTGTGGGCGACGGCAAAGTACCTGTTCAAGTTCTACTTCAACGGTGTCAAGCAGATCTGGGCCAACCGAAAGATGGTGCAGCTGGTGCAGCAGAGGGTAGCGTCTGGCGGCGCGGCGTTGACGCGCGAAGAGTCGCAGTTGATACGCACGCACAACGCCGACATGCGCAAGCTGCCGCTCTTCCTCTTCATCCTGCTCATCCTCGAGGAGGCGCTGCCGCTCGTCGTGATCTGGGCGCCGTCGCTGCTGCCGTCGACGTGCATCCTGCCCAACCAGCTCACCAAGATCCGCATGGGCGAGGAGGTGAAGCGCGCGGATGCGGTCAAGCAGCTCCGCGAAGCGGACAGCGTCGGCCAGCTGCTGCCCATCGTCAAGGAGTCGCCAAAGGGACCCCAGCTTGCGTCGGCGCACAGTGGAGCCGAGAACGATGTGCTGAAGCAGCTCTCGAGCCAAGAGCTCGCCAAGGTGGCCAAGATCTTCTCGCTGGCCACCTGGGGCGGGTCGGGGATGGTCCGTCGACGTCTGGATGCGCATCTGGCGTACGTGCGTGCGGACGACCAGCTCATGGGTGCGGATGCGGGGCTGACCGCCATCCCGCAGCACGTCGATGCGCTCGCCAAGGCGTGTGGCGAGCGCGGACTGAGATGCTCCGGCATCGAGCATCTCGACATGGTCGAATCGCTGCGCAAGTGGCTCCGCTACACGACGAGGAACCCGCAAACGCGCACGCTCTCGGACGGCTCGCTCGCGCTCCTCCCGCTCCAGATGTACGACGCCTCGGCGCTCAACGAGGTCAAGAGCGAACTCGAGGCCGAGAGCGCGCGCGGACTCATCGACAAGACCAAAGACGTCCTCAGGGAGGTGGTCGAGGAGGAGAAGAAGGTCGTCAACCGCGACCAAAGGTCCAGCCAAGAGTCGCTCCGCAAGCAGCAGCAGCAGCGCTAATCATTCCCACATTCCCACGAGCGTCTTGGCATGGATCCCAGCATTTCACCACACACATCCCCTTTAGACTTATCTCCTTCCACACCTCTCTCTCTCTCTGCAATTCCTCCTCCAGCTTTCCGGCTGAGCACGCTGACAGCCATCTGGCGAATTGATAATCACCTGCACACCGCAACCACATGGCTTCAGAGCAGCCAGCGTGCAGTGACGAGCAGACCGGGACACGGCGGTGTTGGAATGGGAGAAGAGGCTAGCGATACGGAAGGGGTGTGTGAAGCCGAAAGGATCGGGGAGAGAGGCAGCGAGAGCGTGTGAGCGAGGAGGAAACATGCAGTTGAGAGGACTAGATGATACAAATGGTGGGAATGCGAAGCGAAGACCATGCTTGTGAAGGACAAAAGAGATGAGGGTAGGGTGCGGATGGGGGGATCACATCTCCATGTCGCCCATGGGTTCGTGGTCGGAGAAGCTGCCTACGTCGGACATCTCGTCTTCCTCCTCCTCGTCTTCGTCCTCTTCCTGGCCGGCGGCATTGGCGGCCTCGCGCGTCGCGAATCGCTGCACGTAGTCCTTGACGCGCGCCTCGTACGTCTTGGGCTCGCGCATGAGGAGCGCGGCCGCTTCGCCGTTGAGCGGATCGGTGGGGTTTGGATAGCGCAGCAGCTGAGGCAGGAAGACCTCGAAGATGTTGATGCAGTCGAACATGGGCGACCAAGTCTGGTTGATCACGTCGAGGCAGACCGAGCCCGAGAGCTCGTCGATGTTGGGGTGGAAGATCTTGTTCATAAAGCCGATCGAGGGCGACTTGTACGGATACTGATCTGGCAACTCGACGTGGATCTTCCACACACCGCCGGCAAAAGGAGCTGGCGAGAATGAGAGAGGAGCACGATCAGCTTCTGAGGCATTACGATGACCGCGATGGGCATCGACTTACTCTCCTGTGGTCCGTGGAAGCGGACGTAGAACTCTTGCATGCTATCGTTGATGAGGGTGATCTCGTAGTCGGACATGAGACTGAGCAGAACATGTTGGCACGAGTGAGAGCACGAGGTCAGCGACTCTTCCGCTAGGAGACGTTGAAAGGGCTGCGGGCCACTTACAGCTTCATGACGTCGGTCTCGATGCGACGCTTTGGAGAAGTCATGTTGGCCTGGCTCGCAGCTGCAGCGATAAGGCAAGGAAGGTGTGCGGAGTCAAGCTGGTGGTGCGGGCGATGAGGTGGCTCCGAAGCGATGCGGGAATAGGCTGCGAATGCGCGCCGCCGGATGGATCGAGATGAGCACGTTTGGATGCAGAGGTGGTCAGCGCGGCTAGCCGGAGGAGATAGGGCGAGGCGGGATGAATGCTGTGAGTGGATGCAGAAGCAGGCAGGTTTGCGCGCAGGATTGCAGGCAGTAGTGCGGATGGTGTTGAGCAAGGCGAGTGAAGCTTGGATGCGTCTAAGTAGCGGTGAGTAGCGATGGGAGTCGGGATGGATGGTGTGCTCGTGTGGTCCTGTGGTGATGTGCTGTGCAGGGTTGGGTGGTGGGGGCATGCGAGATGGCTAAGCTGCTCAGGGTCTCGTGCGATCAGAGCCTCGGCTGATGCGATGCGACCGGCAAGCGATGGCACCAGCCTGCATGCACCCAACAGTGAAGTGACCCTTAGCAGCCGGGGTCCAGGCTTGCACGCTGTGAAGTGCATTACTCTTCAGTACAGTATCACACGCTTGCAGCCGCTAGAGCCAGACAGAGCCTTGAGCCAGAGCCAGAGCCAGAGCCAGAGCGGGCCGGGCTGGCCCCGCAATCAACCCGCTCGACCCGCACTCACAGCCAGGCCGCTGCGCTGGAGCCGATCTGCACCTTGACAGCCGCCTGCAGCTGCCTCGCTCGCGCCCAACTGCCGCGCCCTCGAAAATTGGCCTCCTCGATCCGTTTCCGACGCCCTGGCCTGTAACCGCTATCTTACAGTAGCTCACCGGAAAGGTGCCCTCGGCCCGCACCCTCAGCCCTTCTATCCATCCCGATGCAGGTCAAGCTTCGCGCAACCCATGCCACATGCCAAGGGCTGTCAGGTGGACCCTACGCATCGTTGGCCCGGCCAAGGTCGATCTATGCAACCCGTACGCTCCAAAGACTCCTGAACCAGCGCACGCCGCGCCAAAGTGGAGGTGTTGCTCGGAAAAAGCGTGCCAGCCCAGCACGTTGAATTTAGGCGCAAGGCCGTATCGCACGAGACCCTGATGAGGTCACGTGATGCTTCCCACCGGGGCTTCCGCGGGCGCCGACTGCCACCTGCAGCCGCATCCACCCTGCAACACTGAATGCCGTGCTCTCTCCACGCCCTCGTCACTCGACCTCGAAAGCATCATCTTCGGCACTTCCGCGCAGTGCAGTGCACTCGTCATCTCGAGAGAGCAGCCAACGAAGCCGGTCGGATCCCTTCCGCCTTCCCGCAAGGAACCTCAGTCTTGGCCCACGCACGCACATACCCTCTGCTCGCACGCAGCTAAGTGCTGTCCCTTTCGGCCAAAGATGGATGCCCAGGACATCGTCTCCAACATCGCATTCACGACCTCCGGGTCGCTCGTCGACTGCGTCGACAAGAAGATGCTCGTCGTATTGCGAGACGGCAAGAAGCTCATCGGTGTCCTCCGATCTTACGACCAGTTCGGTACGTTCCGTGTCCGCACTCTGGCGTCTCCTCAGCTGCCTTGCCAGGCCAGGCCGCATCTGACCTCTTCTCTGTTCGCACATTCGCACAGCTAACCTAGTGTTACAAGACACGGTCGAGCGCGTCTTTGTCGGCAACCGCTACGGCGACATTGCACGCGGCGTCTTCCTCGTCCGAGGCGAAAACGTCGTGCTCATGGGAGAGATCGTAAGTGTCCAAGCCTCCAATCCATTTGTCCTGTCTGGCGCCAAGCTGACCCTAATCGACTTCGACTCGTGCAGGATCTCGATGCCGAGGACGAAGTTCCACCATCCATCGCCGCTCCCCTGCCCCCATCAGCGCTGCCTCAGCTCCTCGCCGCCAAAGAAGCCGAGGCCGAGTCCAAAGCAAAGAGCGAAGCAAAGAAGGCCGACGTCCTCCGCATAGCCCGCGGCTTTTGCGCAGACAAGAGCGGAGACGGCGACATGTACTAGTCCTTTCCTCCCAACCCCGCATTCCCTGCCCCCCCCCCCCCCTCCACCTCAAATGTACACTATGCAACCAGCCAACTCTCTCACAGCCTCTTCCGTCCGGGTGCGAACAAGCACAGCACGAGTGACGTTTAGGTATTAACTGGAAGAGCGACAGTAAGGTAGGATCCAAAGCCCAGAGCCGTTTGGGTCTAGGCCGTCTACCTAGCTTGCCAGTCTCCAAAGTGCTTTGGAGCGTAGACCAGGCGCAGGGCTTAGTTGTCGGCCATGATCATGTCATAGGCGATGGGCTTGTATTCGGTGGCCAGCTCCTTCTCGTGGAACCAGAGGCCGATCTCCTTGGTGGCCGACTCGTGCGAGTCCGAGGCGTGGATGATGTTGCGGCCGACCGAGATGCAGTAGTCGCCACGGATCGAGCCGGGTGCAGCGTCCTGCGGGTTGGTAGCACCCACCAGGCGACGGCCCTGGCGGATCACGTCCTTGCCCTCCCAGACCATGGCGATGACGGGGGTGCCGCAGGTGATGTACGAGACCAGACCGCCGTAGAAGGGCTTCTTGGCCAGGTCGATGTAGTGCTCCTTGGCGAGCTCCTGCGACGGGACGACGCTCTTGATGGCACGCAGCACGTAGCCACGCTTCTCGAACCTCGAGATGATCTCGCCCACAATCTGGCGAGACGTGCCGTCGGGCTTGATCATCACGTACGAGCGCTCCGACGAGGTGCCGAGCTCGCCAGCGATGGTCCTGGGGCCCTCGAGGTGGACAGAGGGAGCGGCGAAGGCCGAGTAGGTGAGGGCACCGCCGGCGATGAGCGCGGTAGCGCCCATGTAGCGGCGAGCCGAGGCGTTGCCAGAGGTGGCAGCCTGGGTCGAGAAGGCACGCTTCGAAGCGGCACGGAAGGCGGGGATGGCAGTGCGGGCGAACATGTTGGCAAGAGGAAGTATACGAGGTGATGGTTGGAAAGAAGCGCTGCGAGGACAGGCGGCAGGTAGCCCCGAGCACTTTGATCCTCCTCCTCCTCTTCTTCTTCTTCCTTTCTCGCGAGCACTGACCATCTCGTCCACTCTCGATCGACGACGAACTGTTGAATTTTACTTTTCTTTTTCTGGGCTTTTTTCTGTATGCTTTTTTTGGCCGTCCACTTTTTGTAAGATTTTTGGCTGGATTTCGTTTGCTGGGCGACTTTTTGGACACCGTTCAGGAAGAAGCTGCGCAACTTTCGAGAAGCCTTCGCTCCACCCACCACGGCCTCGGACATCATCGGCAAGATGGAGGCGGAGCAGCTCTTCCTGGGCTCGCAGGGCTCAGCGATCGACATGACCATGGAACCACCCACCGCATCGCAAGAGGCCGCCCAACCTCCCTCCACCTCTTCGCTGCCCACCTCGGCGACCTCGGCACTTCCACCCGACTCGGAACTGGTGGCCTCGCTGCCTGTCTACCTGAGCAAGTCACTGCTGGGCGACTCTTCGCTGCACGTATTCCAGTACCCGATCTATCCGCGCGACCGACCGCTTCCCGTGCCGTACTCGGCCGCTGCTCGAGGACTCAAGGTCTCGAGCCGATGGCGACCCCGAGCCAACCGAGTCGAGGTGGAGCTCCCCCTCGACGTGCGAGCCGAGGTCTACAACTCGGAACGCGGTGTCGACTACGGTGCTGGCGCCGATGTTCTGGCGCAGAAACAGGCTCGGGCTGATGCGGCTCACGGAGGCGCCAGCTCGACGAGCCAGGCAGCGTCTGGCAGCCGCACGCGGGTAAAGAAGGAGAAGGAAGAGGAGGCGGCGGCAAGCCGAGGTCCCAAGAAGCTGGAAAAGATCAAGCTGGAGAGCACACAGGTGCCCAACGCCACCGAGTACATGGTCGGAGTCATCAAGGACCAGGCTCTCCACTTGTCGCGGCTCGAATCCATCGTACAGCTGCGTCCGTCGATGGACTACCTCGACGCGCTCGACGAGGCGCGCGAGGCAGAGAGGCGTCGCGACCGTGCTGCGCTCGCAGGCGAGATCGACTCGGACGAGGAAGACGAGGAGGAGCTCATCGAGATGGAGGCTCCCGGGGAGGGGTCGTCGCGATCCAAGGCAAAGAAGGACGTCAAGAAACCGTCGGCCCAGACGCTCAGCGTCGCTCTGCGCACCGACCCCAACGCCAAGAAGGGTGGAGGTATGGGCATGGGTGGCGGATCGGGAACGGGCAGTGAGGCGCGCGACCATCTCATGGCAGCCCAGAGGGAGGCAGAGGCAGAGCGCTGGATCGATCTCGAATGGAGAGACGAACGCTCCCACGAGGCACAGCAGATCTTCGACGCGCAGCTCTTCGCCGGAAGCCAAACGCCCTTGACGTGCAAGACCAAGCCGCGAGAGTATCTCCTGCACGCTCTCCCTTGATCCACGCTGCCCGTCCTTGCTATCCAGCCCCGAGACCAGGCCTTGTGATCCTCTGGTCTATTTGCATCCAGCACTCCGCGATCGACACAGCTACGGATCGCACACTTGTATTTGTACCACCACCCTCTAGCATTAACATGGCATGAACCACGTCGACTTTTGACTGAGTCACAGGCACTTGTCAGAAATTTTGACACTTCAATGTTTGATCGCACGAAGTATCGCACCTGCAATTCATTTCGCGGGTTTCACGCTGCTTGTCTGGCCAAGTGGAGCATGCGGGCGGAGATGGGCTCGAGCCAGAGAAAAGCCATCCGCCAGGCTTAGCGGGCAACCGCGGCGCTCGAGTGACGTGCGGGGCAAGAGGGCCGATGCACAAGGCCACCGTCCCTTCCTTCCATAATCTCATCTCGACATCCAAGCTGCCCGGTAGTGCCGACCTTCGTGGGCACAACCTTGGTTCATCATGGACGACGTCTCCGCCTCGCCAACGTCTGGGAGGGGGAGAACATCGCTGTTCAGCAACTCGGCGCTTCCCTCGGCTTCGCCCTCGGCTCAAGGACGACGTCTATCGTCGTCGTCGCAGCAGTCCGAGATGTCTGCATCCAAGAGCTCGGGTGGTCTGTTTCAGCAGACTTCGATGGCGCTGCAATCGTTTGCCATCGAGTCGGTGCTGGCTGCTTCGGCAGCACCACCCAGGCTGCCGGTGGCGCAGAACAAGGAGCCCCTGTCGCTGCCCACCACCACCAAGAACTTCCGCGGCTTCGTTCAGAAGTCCGGGCCCATGTTCTGGTTCCAAGACGGCGTCGAGGCGACGCTCATGTGGCAGGATACTAGCTGGACGCTCATGTGGATGGCCATCTGGGCCGTCATCTCCGTCTACCCATGGCTCCTGCTTCTGGCACCCAGTACCATCCTCTCGATCATCCTTGTCATGACCCACAGAGCACGCTATCAGGACACCATGACCCCCAACATCGCACGCATGGAGGTACCACGCTCGCCCAAGACGCGTGCAGCAGACGCTAGATCACCGCCCGTAGCATCTCCAGCCGAAGTGCTTGCTTACTCCACCACATTCCCCACCAGCACGGGCGAGGGCGCCGTTCAACCCCCTCTCATGCCCAACCCCCCACACGAGGGAACGGTCAAGTACTACGAGAATCTGCGCGACATCCAGAACATGATGAGGATGATCATCGACGGCTACGACCTGCTCGCCCCTACGGTGCCGTATCTCAATTGGTCGTCGTACAGTCGTAGCCTTCACATCCTGCAGCTGTCGCTGCTGACGACGGTGCTGATGTTCTTCATCGCGCCCTACGTGCCGTATCGCGCAGTGATGTTCCTGGCGGGAGAAGGCGCGTTCATCCTCAATCACCCCTGGACGAAGCCGGCGATAGATGGGCTGGCCAAGCGCATCGACACCTCGAGGGAAGGCAGGAAGATCCTCAAGATGACCAAGGAAGGTGGGCACAAGGTGCGCGAGTGGATCGAGCAGGATCGCTTGGACGATTATGTGTGGGAGCGCGGCTGGAGGAACGTCGAGGTATTTGAGAACGAGCGATATCTGCCGGACAAGCGTGCCGCGAGCTCGAGCGGTGTCGTGGGCGGATGGAGTGCTCACAATCTCCGCATGGGCGAGCGGATGCCCTGGACCAAAGGTCCCGATGGTTGGGCTTCGGACGAAGTCGATTTCCTGCCAGGCCACCGGATCGACGTCAGGTACGTAGAAGTTCCTCCTGGACCTGCATTGATTTCCTATCGCTGGGTGCTGACCTCGTTTGCATCCGCCTGATCGTCGTCGAAACAACAGCAGACAGGTGGCGATGAAGCTCGAGCCGGGCTGGGAATGGATCCCTGGCGATGACTGGCGTATCGATTGGGGCGGAAGCTGGTCGGCGGTTGGTGTCGATGACCAGGGCTACGTCTACACGGATACGAGCTGGCAGAAACCCGCCAGCTACTCGTACGGTCATGGTGGCGGAGTGCCTGACTACCCACCCTCGATCTTCGATGTCGGTCAAGATGCCGAGGAGCTCGATGAGGACGATGACCAGTCCGACGTCCGAAGCACCCTTCCGCCCCTCAGCGCCGGCGTCGTCGATCACGATCCCAAGATGCGTGCGGAAACGCGACGCAGACGCTGGCTCAGACGCGCCGTCCGAACCTCTTCCGCATAGACCATGTAATCCTCGTCACAGCAGCCATCCATCTCACGCATTGCACCACTGCCGTCCACCATGCGGTCTCAGCGCTGCAGAGCATCGAGTTTGAGAGGGGATGGTATTTCGAGACGCGCACACCAACTCAGGTGCTGGTCTGCGCGAGGCTGTACAGGCCCTGAACCGCGCGTCGGAAGAAGGTGATGTTGTAGTCGATGAGGCCCGTCTGCTTTGCGTGGACGTCCGAGTGGATGAGCGCGGTGAGGGCGAGGCGGTGGTTGATCTGCCAGAAGCACAGCGAGCGATCCGGCTGGAGGCGGGTGACGGACGAAGCCCATCGCTGTACCGTCGCGGGCGCTGATCCGGGCGACTTTGCGCCGGCGTCGCGGCTCGCCGGCGGCTCCTTGGACATCCTGCCAAGCAGAAAGCGACGCGCAGACGAGGGCGAGGTCGATAGCTGCGCAAATGCACTGCCCGCATTGCTCGTCGCCGCCGCACCCGTCTGCGGCGCTTCCGGCTGAATCCCTGCATAGAGGCCGGCGAACTTGGCGAGGAAGCCGGCATAGTCAAAGACGAGGTCGAAGCTCGCCGCGTCAAACGGCGCCGAGTCGGTGCCGATAAAGGTGCGCGTGGGGAGGTCGAAGAGGAACGCGTTTTCAAAGTGGCACGAGGAGCAGATCGAGTCGCACACCTGCTCCATAGATTCCGCCAGCGTGAGGCTCCGACGCGCCAGCCCGGCCGCCGGCCGGGTGGGCTTGCTGCCGTCCGCCGCTGCACTTTCGTCGCCGTTGGAGCCGCCGTGCAGCTCCGACTCGAGCGGCTCTTCCGGCTTGACCTTCTGCGCCAGGCTCTGCTGCAGCTTGCTGATGGCGACAAACACGCTCGTGTCGTAGATCGACGTCGCGTGGCAATGCAGCCGCACCGCCTGGTCGAGGTTGATCAGCCCGGGCTCCGGCGCGACGTCGGAGCGATGGCCACCGGAGAAGCTCGAAAACTCGGAGGCGCTGGCATCGTAGCCGCCGCCGCCGCCGCCGCCGCCGCCGCCCGAGCTCGAGTTGCCCGCGGCGGGCGAGCGCGAGAAGCTGAGATCCTTGCTCTTGCTGCGGCTGCGGTCCTTGTAGCTCTTGGATGGCTTGGTCTCCTTGGGCGGGATCGGCTCGGGATACGACCACGGCTGCGCGACGAAGCTCGGGCTGCTGTCGACGAGGTCGTCGAGCACCTTGCCCTGGATCGTGGAGAGGGTGTCTTGGCGGTAATCGTTCGAGTAGCCGTCGATCTTGTGCACAAAGACGTGGAACTCGATGGTCTGGTTCTCCGCAAAGGCGGATAGGATGACGGTCTGCAGCTTGGAGAGCGCTTCGTAGTAGTCGTCCTGGGCATCGATCACAAAGACCACGGCGGAGACGTCGGTCCAGAGCAAGAGTTCTGGGGCGGGAGCATTTGAGGCGGACGCGGTGGAGGCGAGAGCAGCATTGAGCGTTGTTGTGGGTGTGTTTCGAGCGGGAACGGGCGGTGGTGGACCGACGCGGGCAGCGGTGGGCGGAGCGAGGGGAAGGCCTTTCTCGAGGCGGACGTCGCCGAGAAGCACGCGGCTGGGCGTGTCGATGATGCGGATGGGGAGGAAGCTGTCCGAGAGGATGAAGTTGGGTTTGGTGGTCGACTCGAGGAAGACAGTGTCGTCCGGATGCAGCTCGTTGTATACGACGTTGAGGATGGAGCTCTTGCCAGACCTGCGCAGCCCGATCACAGGCACCTGTAACCTCTTTGCCTCCATGCTGAATGCCAGAGCTCGGCAGTCCCGATCGATCCGTCCTCGTAGCAGTGGATCGCAGCGATGCTGAGCGGGTCAAAGGAGGCGTGTGCAGGTTTGGCACGTCTGTGGCGCGCAGACAGTGACTTATGGCAGGCTCTGGCCGGATAGCGGAGGTAAGAGCCGATGGAAGCGATAAGGAACGACGATTGCCTGGACGTCCGTGTGGAGTGGCTGGTGCGTGAGTGGCATGCAAGCCCAACTGGCATAGGCTCTGAATTAGGCTTTGACACCGCTCTTCTTTGACCAGTGCGGTGCGTTGCAAGAAGACCCTGACTGCTCCACATGCCCGCCCGCCAAAAATGGCAAAAAGGAGAACGCCATGGTTTTGATCTTCCAATTCCTGCTTGCGATTCTTGCACCTCGCTCTCCTCAACAAAGTTCGCCAACACCTCTCCGCGCCCCACGGTCATAGCTGCCAAGACTGCGCCGTCGGCCCGTCCGAAGCGCCTCGACTGCGAAAATGGCGCCAAAGGCGAGCGTCGACAAAAGCACGTCGATTCGAGCGGCTTCGAAGAACAAGCAGAGATCCCAGCCCTCGAATCGGCCTGCTGCGAGTCCCTTCGGCTCCTCCGCTGGCGGCTCGCTCGCCGGATCGCTCTCGTCCCTCTTCTCGCCACAGCCTCACGGCAAAGATGCCGCTCTCGCCTCGCTGCTGGCCTCAACCTCTAAGCCGGCACCAAGCATCGGTGCCAAGTCCGGCCTCTCTGCCTTCGGATCATTCTCGGCCGCCCAGCCTCCAGCTGCCTCAAATTCATCCACAGCACAACCGCTGCAGCTTCTCGACCAGAAGCAAAAGTCCAAACAGGCTGAACCGAAGGTCGATCCGAAGGACGCTGCCCCAAACAAGCCGCAAAGTGCAAGCAGCAAGGATGCCCAGCCTCGGTCCAATCCCGACCAGTCCTCTGAAAGGCCCAATCCATCGGGGCAGGCCACGTCGTCGAAATCGTCGACACCGGCAAGCGTCTCTTCGATACCTAAGGCCGCACCGCAGGTTCCTGCAGGGCGGCGTCCTGTCTTTCGACCCGTCTTGGCCAGTTCCACGGCTGTGAGCTGGCCCGAGATGCCAGTGGCGGGCTCCAAGACGGTCCTGCACACGCTGCTCGAGATGCTTGCTTCGCCCGATGTGAAGGACGCCGTACTCAAGGATCTTGGGCGTAGATCGCGCCATTCTGCATCGAAGCACAAGCTGGAAACAGCCGCGTCGGCTGGTCCGCAGGTGCTGGCGGGCATCAACAGCATCACGCGCGCTCTCGAGGCCGAGATTCAGGACGACCTGCAGCGGCTGCAGACCTCTGCCGCGGAAGACGCCAAACAGAAGGAAAAGAGTAGCGCGCTCCCGCCGCGAATCGAGATCATCTTTGTGTGTCGGCAGGACGTCGCGTCGCCGACGCTGATTGCGCATCTGCCGATGCTCGTCACTGCGCGCAACGCCGCTTCGAGCGCGTGTGGTGAGGGACACGGCGTGCTGCTCTTTGCGCTTCCGTCTGGATCCGAGGCGTTGATCGCCAAGGCGCTCGGCTTGCGTCGCGCATCCGCCGTCGCGTTCACGTCTGCATTTCCCTCCACGCACCTCCGCCGTCTTCTGGACGCTGTCGAAAGGGAAACAGGCAGTGTATGTCGACTGCACGCCGACTGGCTCGAAACAGCCTTGCGGACAGCAAAGCAGTCCGGGAAACGAGCACGGTCGTTGCAACAGATCCCGCCGACGGTCAAGCTGCTCAGAACCACGCAGCCCCTGGATCTCAACGCTTCTAAGGCGGTGAAAAAGTCCAGGAGGAAGGAACGTTCGGCCCGCTGGAAGAAACGCAAGATGCAACTCCAGCAGTCCATCCGCTCCCTCCGCGCCGAACTCAAGCACGCCAACAAGAAGCAGCGTCAGGCAAAGATCAAGGCTTCTTCGGAAGCGCCCATGCTCATCGACGCTTGAAGACCATCCACCCCTTGCGTGTAATCGACTCGGTCAATGGAAACTCACAGTTGCGATCGCGTCTGGATGTCTACCGAGCGAGCAAAGCGCGACCGATCCTCGTGCACGACCGTTGAATTGCGCATAGCCGAGAGCATGATGCACAGACCCTTCGCGGACCAGGCTAGCACAGCGCCGAGTCCGCAAAAGGCGAGAGTCCAGGTTGAGAATTGGCAGTGCTAGGAATCAACATCATCTAAGCGTCATCTGCTGAGCGGTGTGTTTGCTTCAGTTTTCAGCATCTTGGAAATCGTCGTCGTCATCATCGTCGTCGGCCACCTTGTCAGCACTGCCTCCAGCGGCGTCGTAGCCGGCGAGCGTGTGCTCGCCGTCGAGCGCCTTGCGGCCCTCGTCCGTCAGCTTGGGACGGCCATCCGAAATATCGGCGTCAAAGAAGCGCGGCACAAACGTCTCGCCCTTGCGCTTGCGCTCCGCGGCGGTATTCCTCTGCATCTGCTCGATCTCCTGCTTGTTCTTGGTCGCCTCGCTGTACTTCTGGTTCAGGATGGCGTTGGTCACGGGCTCCCAGATCCTTCGGCTCTCCATCTCCTCCTGCGCTGCCAGAGGCCGCACCGACTTGGCGATGGGATCCACATCGTTGATGTTGAGCAGCAACCTCGACTCCTTATCGCCCTTCCTCTTGTACATGATCTTGCCTTTCCAGCATCCCTCAAACGTGGCCACCACCTTGTCCGACGGCACCTGCTTGGTCGACGTGTACTCTTCCGGATCGTCGTTGGGTCCGTACTCGTAGATGACGCCCTCGAGCGCATACTTGGCCTTGGTGATCCAACTCTCGTCCTTGTAGTCGACGATGGCTCGCAGACGGCTGCCGTCGTCGCCCTCACCCTTGTCGCGCTTGCCGCCGCGGCAGGTGACGTACAGGCTGTCGCAGATGGCCACCCAGAGGCTTCCGCGCAGAAGGCCGTTGATCGAAGCAGTGGGATGTGTGATCTGGTACTCTTCGCCTGTCGCACCGCACTTGGCATTGTCGGTGAGCCGCAGGAAGATGCCCTTGTTCTGTTCGCCGGGGAACACCTTGACGCTGGCGCCAGTGAATTTGGCGCCGAGCTGGTCGACACCGTAGAGCTGAACGCCGGCATCCTTTGCCTCGCAAAAGAACGACGAGATGGGTGGGTGGTGGCTCACTTGTTCGGTAAGGAAACAGAGTCGTCTCTTGCCAGCTCGCTGCAAGCTCGAGCCCGAGATGGAGGCGCCGTCGGTAGCGCTGTCCGCGACATCTTCACTCGCACCGGCGGTGTGGGCCGAGGAGCCTGCGGCGTTGGCAGCGTCCGAGGTGGCGTTGTTGGTGGTGCTCTTCTTTCTGCCGAGCAGCTTCGAAAGGCCCTTCTTGGCCGAGTTGGTGTTGGAAGAGTTCTCCATGCTGAGGCCTCGGACCGACGAAGGTCGCGATCGGTCCTGCGGTTGGACGAGAGGAGAAGGGGGTGCGCTGCCCTTCTTGGCATTGAAGGTGGGCGTACGCGCTTGGGTCGAGGCCAGAGGCAATGGCTCCGGCGCGTCGGTTGAGAGCGACTGGACGGGCAGGATGTGCGAGTCGGAGACCTTGGCAGGCTCAAAGTCCCAGTGGCAGCGGAAGTGCTCGCCGAGGATCGAGTTGTAAGGCTTGCATACCTTGCCCTTGACGTACTTGAGCTCCTTCGTGAAGGTGAAGCGGAGCACGGCGAGCATGCGGTCGAGCGGATCGTCGAGATCGGGGACGAGGGTGAAAAAGTCGCCACGATCGAGGTAGTTCCAGTACTCGAGATTGGGCACAGGCTCGAGGAGGTTGGCGGGAAGCGAGATGCGGATGGCGGCGATGTCCTTGACGCCGACCATGCGCTTGAGGATGCCCATGAGCGTCTTGAGCTTTCCAGAGTCACTCTGGTCCTTGTCAGATGCAGCACCCATCTCCTCCTCGTCGGTCATCTGGACTGTCTCTGGCGGGGCGGCGAGCTCGTCGGCGGTGGCATCCTTGTCGCTGACGGCGACGGGCGCCGGGGCAGCATCTGCGCTGGATGACATGTCGGCCAAGAAAAGCTATGCGAGTCGTCAATGATTGTGTCGAGTCGGATGCAGCAAGATGAAAGCGTTCGTTGCGCAAGATCGCTGTGTAGCTCCCCCGGAATCTTCTAGCGACTTTCGACGAACGAGAAGGGTATGTTGCAAAGCAGAAGACAGCCTTGCCAATAGTGCTAGAAGGATGGCCAAGGGGAGTGCCTACAACGACGGCGACGGGAGAAAGGTGGGTGACGGAGGAAGTGACGAAGGATGTGCTCGGAGCAGGCCGACTTGAAAGATGCGAGGGCCAAAGTGGTACGAGCGCAGGCAGCGGGCGGAGCGGTGTTGGTGCCGCTCTCTTTCTCTCTCTCTCAAGTAATGTGACGCACAAGCATTCACGATCCAGGCTGCAGCCAAGGTGACCAGGCGCCCCTCTCAAGCCAAGTTTCATTGGCCGTGAAACTCGGCCTGGGCCTCTTGCCTCGTCACGCCAGCAGCTCAGCTGGAAAAGGTGCGCATTTCTTGACCTCGCATAGCCGTCTCTGCTTTGCTTTCTTGAGCCTAGGGCCGGGCTGGAGGTCAACACGCGCACGAATCTGTCGCCAGGGGCGGGGCTCAGTGTGTAATCCAAGGATGGAAAAAGGGGCGCTGCATGAGCCAGCCAAGGCTGCGTGTGCGTCGCTACATTTAGGATCTCGGCAGATGGCCGGCTCAACTCGAGCCCGCTCTGCTGCACTGAATCGCTGCGATTTGCGCGAGGAGGCAGAGCGAACGTGTTGGTTTTGGCGCGGGGTGAGCGTGCATCCCACATGCATCTCCAGCCGCTCCACCCTGGCTGCGACCCCAGCGCGCGTCATGGAACGTGCGGAGCTCGCTCCAAGCAGCACCACCGGGCGAGCAAAATTGGAGGGAGGGATGTTAGTGGGGCAGGCGGTGCATCCATCTCGGCCGGTTCGATTCCAATTTCTGGAATTCGGACATCTCGCTTGGTCGGTTAGGGCGATCCGCGTCACGTCGGCCTGTCGCTTTCGTGAAGCTGGGGGCCTGTTTATCTCCACTGCCACCATCTTGCGCTCACCACATCGCGGCCTCTCTTGATGCCGGCCAGCATCTGGAGCTTTTACGCGGCCACAAACTAGCACGTTCGCCCTCCGCTACCCTGTTTAATCACGCGCGCTTCAGTTCACGCTTGACTGGCTCCACCCCGACCCGCGTTGCTCTCGGGCCGATGCTCAACGACGCACATTGAGCCAGCAATCAGCACCGCTCAGCAGACCTCGGACCTTTGCCGCTGTCGGCGCGTCATTCTCCCCATCTGCGGTCCTTGTCTCATCGCTCTTTGCTGCTTTACGATCCGTTCGAGCCGTTCTTCAAGGCAGTAGCCTTCGCCGACGCTTGTCGGTCTCAATCCTGACGCCCTCTCGAGCCGCTGTTCCTGACCCCATCGGCTCCGAACCACGTCGTGCAGCATCGCCTAGCACTCCTTTCGAAAGCCGCCACCGTATCTTGACCTCCGACCTGGCATCACTTTGCGCGCAACAGCGTCTTGCCGCTCCTCCGAGTGATTCACGCTGGTCCCGATTCGCAGCTGCTCTGGACCGCGTACAAGCGACAAGATGGGTGGAAAGGACGCTGGTGCCGGCCTCGCAAGGAGCGCTTCGCGTGACGTCGGAACCTCTTCCGGACCCCACTCTGCCGCCCGGCCCAGCAGCACCGTCCCGTACTACCGCCAATTCCTGCCCGTGCAGCTTTCCAACATCTCCGCCAATGATGCGATACCCCCGCTCGAAGAGCTCTCAGCACTTGCCAGACACTTGGGAAGGATAAAGGCTGAGTCTAGCGCACGTCTCTCGCGCCTCGAGCTGCGCAGCTCCGATCCCCTGCGACCCATCTTCTTTTCCGCTCCCAACGATCTTTTCAGTCCGCCTGGCCTGCCCAGCGGCCCAATCAACCTCTACTCGGATTCCTCCAAGCCGGGATCTTCTGCCGCCTCAGCTTCCGGCTCACTCGCCAAGCAGCAAAGGGCGCGGGAGCGTTCCTTCGCCTCTCCTGCACCTTCTTCTGCTAATGCGGCTCCCGGTGGATCCGCTAGCGCCGCTGCAGGAGGCGCCTATGCATCCAAGAACAAAGTCAAGATCAAGCGCGAGAGGGACAACGACAGCGCCCCTGCCTCATCTTTATACCCGGATGCGAGGTCGCCGCAACATTCCGCCGGCGCAGGTGGTAAGGTTAATCCGCGCAGCAAAGCAGCTCGTGCCCACAGCTTGGATGTCGGAGGCGACGACGAGAGCGTCATCTCCACCGACCCGGAATGGGACCTTGACGAGGACTCGATGCCAAGCCGTCCCGGACGCACGTACGCCAAGAACAAAAAGCGCAGACGCAAGGACGTCGACGTCGAGTCGCATGATGGCGAGTCCGGATCCGAATTCGAAGCTGGCGCCCTGCTCGGAGCTGCAGGCACGGCCCGGAACGCTGCCACGTCCAAGCACGTCGGTGCCTCTGCCTCCGCAGCCGCAGCACGATCAGCAGGCGGTGTGCCTGGGCTCGTCTCTCGCAGAGGATCCGAAGTCGGCACGTCGTCCGGCGGCGCAGCGACACCTCAGATTCCGGCCATCGGTATGCGCCTTAAGGCCAACGCAGCCAGTGCTGCCAACCACAATGCTCCGGGCTTTCCAAGAAAAGCCTCTGACGGCACACAGGTATCAACACGTCGCAACAGCGAATTGCCTTCGCCCTCCCCGCTGCCTTCCACTCCGCTGGCCCATGGCAATGCAGTCACAGCACCGCCGATCATCTTCCAACCCGCGCCAGGCTGGGAGCTGCCAGCTCGCACCCCGGCCACCTACATTCCCAAGCTCGAGAAGTCGCGTCAGCCACGAGCGTATCCGACCAAGCCTCAGCAGGTCAACGAGGATTTCGCCAACAAGGACTGGAAGGAAAAGGAACGCGAGCGCGACCGTCTTTTGGAGCGCGAGAGCATCGGGCCAGGCACGCCTGGCGGTCCCGGCCCGGGTCAGAGTCTGGTCAAAGAGGCCACGACTGGAAGGAGGGGAGGCAGAGACTTGCAACAGACGCCCATCCACACATTCTACAACTACGCGGACGCCTTCTTCAAGACATTGACCGAGGACGACCTTGCCTGGCTCTCGAGCAAGTCGGATGACCATGAGCCCTTCCAGATGCCGGCACTCGGTCGCCACTATAAGCAGATCTGGGACGAGGAGGACGCCTTGCTCGCTAGTGGTGCAGTGGATATGTACGGTAACCCTGTGTCCGCGCTCTCGCGCTCGCCGTCGATCAGTCTCGGCGGAGGCCTACCCCTCGATGCGGCTGTCCTGGCAGCTTCGCGCGCGGGTGGTACCGATGAGGCCAGGACGACTTCGAGGCCCGAGCTCGAAATCCCGCCTCCGCCGTCGTTCCGCACCAAGCTGATGGGCGACGAGCATCTGGGCTTGGAATCGCCCGCCGTGGTCGATGCGCGCAGCGGACCTCTAGCGGAGCGTCTGGTGGCTTCACTGCTGCCGCCGCGCCAGGACGACGGCGACCGAGAGGAGGGTCAGGCGATAGGATCTGCTGACGACGCTGGGTCCGCGCTTCCTATGCATGTCCTCGCGCGTCTGAACGGACACGCCAAGCACGAAGACGAGTTTGGTGACGAGGAGGATGCCGATGGCTCGCCCGACCTGGACTGCCAAAACGTGGTGGCCGATCAGGACATGGCCACATTCGAGGAACGCATCGCCAAGGAGCTCAAGTCGCTCGAGGTACTGGGTGCCGACGAGACTTTGGACTGGTCGGCGCGCGCGGATGACGAGATCTCAACCACACTGAGGATGGTGCAGCGCGAGCTCGCCCGCCAGCAAAAGGTCAACGAGTTGCGCAAGGACCGCCTGTTTGGCATCGCGAAAGACCGCATGGCCTACCAGGATTATCTCAACTGCCTCCACTCGCTCGAGAAGGAGATCGAGGCGGGCTGGACACGGCGGCTGCGTCAGATCAAGGCGAGCCTGGGCAAGCGCAAGAAAGGCAATCACAATGCTGCGGCTCATCACGACGACTCGAATCTGTCCCAGCAGCTTGGCGCAAACGGTCTTCAGTCTGCAAGCGGGACGCCACAGCCAGGAGCCGTGCCTTACAACGGACCCGTGCGTCCGCAGCTGCCGGAAAACCTTGTGAGCGCCATGGAGAAGCGCAAGAAGCTCCAATTCGCCTTCAAGGAGCTCTTCGACGAGGCCAAGCATGCGTGGCAGACACCCACAGAGAGCGTCTATGCGGATCTGCATCTCGACCAGGTCGAGTGAGGCCACACTAGGAATCACCGATGAATGCAGACATTGCTGCTGTACGGAAACCTGGCCATCTGAACGTGAAGAACAGTATGTGCGTGAGGGAACCCTCGCAATGTCCTCCAGCTTGGCCTGTCAGAGGTTTGGTGGGTGTGCCCAGCTTGGTATGGAGGAGGATTATGTAAGCATTGTGATGCGTGTTTGATCGCTATACTAACACTTTCGTCTTATCGAACAGTCGCGTCGTGTGGCTGCAGTGTACGCTGCTGCGAGCACGTTGAATTCAAGCAAAGCAATAGCCAGCTGGCAACTGTGCTATTCACCTCGCGTTTGGGCAATTTCGATCGAGCCTCCAAAGCATTTCAGGACTTTGGCGAATTCCTTCACTCCTCACGCACGGGCTTCAGTCGACGCGCTCAACAGGCTGTGTCGCTCGCTGGGCCGTCTCAGCCAAGGCGGAATGATTTCGCCCCCTTCTTGCCCTGCAAAGCCAGCAGCCCTGCTGATACCGTCGTCAGTACGCTAGTGGCTTGAGAGAGCGTCTTGGCCGACGCATTGCCACAGCCAGCCGAGCGCAGATGGCGGATAGCGGTGTGTTGGTGTGTGCAGACGGAATGGGGGTCTGCGTGCAAGCAAGCGTGTGCTTTGTCGAGAGGCTGTGAGAGTGGATCGGCTCGTGCGGCGTGCGCGTTTGAGAGTGCGCCTCCGGTGTGGACCGCGTTCAAGTGTTTGCCTTTGCTACCTTCTGCAACCACCTGCTCCACCGTCGCTACCTTCGCTACCTTCGCTATCCTTGCAGCTCAATTTGGCCATTCTCTTGTTCGTCGATACGCTTGGCTCGCACTTGCACCCCACCGCTTGCCGATCCTTGCCCGCTACGCCGATCGATTCGGATTGAGCAGCACCATCGTCCCATCTCGCCCGCCCCTGCCTGCATCCACAATCCGCAAGGTCCCTTCACACGCTCGCGACCGTTGCTTGATCAATTCCCGGCCTCGCTCCGATCTTCAGGCCGTTTCTAAAGGGTCGTGTACCGGCATTGATCCAGCGTAACCGCGACACTAGTCACCAGTACTTCCATCTCTACCTCTGAACTCAGCCATCAAAACACGCCCCCACACCGCCCTCCCATTCAGAAGCAGACACCATGGAGGCCGACGAGCAGCTATTCCCTATCGCGATCTTGATCGACGAGCTCAAGTCTGACGACGTCACACTCCGCCTCAATGCCATCCACCGCATCTCCACCATCGCCCTCGCTCTTGGTCCTGAGCGCGCACGCGACGAGCTCATCCCTTTCCTCCAGGACTCTCTCGATGACGAAGACGAAGTTCTCCTCGCGCTCGCCCAGGAGCTCGGATCCGGTTTCGTAGAGTACTTGGGCGGACCAGCATATGCGCATCTCCTCCTCGGTCCCCTCGAGAACCTCGCCGCCGTCGAAGAGAGCGTCGTTCGCGAAAAGGTGAGTCTCTTTGCGCCCGCTCTGCAGCCTCCTTTCCCTCTCTGTATCGCAAACCGGACAGCGATCTGACTTCTTCTTCCATTTCTTGCCTTCCACCTAACAGGCATCTGAGTCGATCGTCAAGATCGCCGAAGTCCTCAGCGAGGCGCAGATCGAGGAGCACTACATCCCCCTCTTGAAGCGCCTCTCTGGTGGCGACTGGTTCACCTCGCGAACCAGCTCCACCTCGCTCTTCTCCGCCGTCTACCCCAAGTCGAAACCAGCCACACAAGAGGAGCTCCGAAAAATGTTCACCGCCCTTTGCAACGACGATACCCCCATGGTCCGACGGGCCGCCGCACGCGATCTTGGGCCGTTCGCCAAGAATCTCTCCAAGGAGCTCGTGGTCTCGGACATCATCCCGCTCTACCGAAAGCTCTCCTCAGACGACCAGGACTCGGTGCGTCTGCTCACCGTTCAGGACCTCATCGCCATCGCCGAATCGCTCAGCCACGACGAGTCCAAGAACTACCTGCTCCCCTCCATCCGCAGCGCCGTCCAGGACAAGAGCTGGAGGGTCCGCTACATGGTCGCCGACCACTTTGTCAAGCTCGCTTCCGCCGTCGGCGAGGATGTCGTGCGCGACGAGCTCGTCATGGCTTTCGTCCACCTGCTCAAGGACAACGAGGCCGAGGTGCGCACCGCCGGTGCTGGCCAGATCCCTGGCTTTGCCAAGCTGGTCGACCAGGACATCATCCTCGCACGTCTCATGCCCTGCGTGCGCGACCTTGCTGGCGACAACTCGCAGCACGTACGCGCCGCGCTCGGCATGCAGATCTCGGGCCTGGCACCGCTCCTCGGCAAGGAGGCCACCATCGAGCACCTTCTTCCCCTCTTCCTGCAGCTGCTCAAGGACGAGTTCCCCGACGTCCGTCTCAACATCATCTCGAAGCTCGAGCAGGTGAACGAGGTGATTGGCATCGACCTCCTCTCGCAGTCGCTCCTCCCAGCCATCGTCGAGCTGGCCGAGGACAAGCAATGGCGCGTGCGACAGGCCATCATCGAGTACATCCCGTTGCTCGCCAACCAGCTCGGCGTGCAGTTCTTCGACGAGCAGCTGAGCAACCTTTGCATGTCGTGGCTCGGCGACACGGTGTTCAGCATTCGCGAGGCGGCCACGGTCAACCTCAAGAAGCTCACGGATGTGTTTGGCGTCGAGTGGGCGCGACAGACGATCATTCCCAAGGTGCTGCAGATGGGCACGCATCCCAACTACCTGTACCGCATGACAACCATCTTTGCCATCACCACCATGGCGCCTTCGCTCGACACGTCGGCGATCACGGCCGACGTGCTGGAGACGGTGCTGCCCATGGTCACCGACCCGATCCCCAACATCCGCTTCAACGTGGCCAAGGCGTTCGAGGTGCTCTCGAGCGTGCTCATCAAGACACCCGAGGGCAAGGAGGTGGTCAAGGCCAAGATCACGCCAGCGTTGGAGAAGCTGCAGGAGGACTCGGATGCCGACGTGCGCTTCTTTGCCCAGAAAGCTCTCGACGCTGCCAGCCAGCAAGCGTGAGCAACGCCGCAAAGCGAAAAGCAAAGTGAAAAGTGGTTCCCGTCCCTCTCTTGTTCCCCCTTTCCCCCTTCCCATACAGTGTTACGTCTGGCGCCTTTGCAAGTCTCAAACCTCCATGTCTTATCCCGGCTTTTACGTGCGTTCGAGGCTGTCGGAAAGGTGCGCCTTGTCTGCGATGGGCGTCTGACGTCGTAACGGAGCATTCCCGTAGCTGTGCGGGATGGTTTGCGGGCGCTGCATATTGAGAACAAGCTGGTCTGACAAGGGTCTGGTTGTGAGAGATGCAGAATGATTTTCGTTCCACCTTTTTGGGACATCATTTTAGGGTCTCCCCTTTTTTCCTTTCGAGTGGAGATGATGTCAATTCAAGCATCGGCGCTCAATTTAACGACATTCCCCGGCAGCCGTAGCACACTGACCGAATGCCGACTCTGCTAGCGTCACAGGCGATACACGTCAAACGGGGAGATGCGACTCAATAAGAACATGTTTGCAGGCAAAGAAATGCAGCGGTGTACACGGCTTAGAGGGAGGGCGGGAATTAAGCGCTCTCGATGTCCTTGATGTGCTGGGCCGAGTCACCCTCGTCTGTACACGGCGCAACGTCACGAAGGCAAAGTCAAGAGGGAGCGAACAAAGCATCAGAGTCTGGCCATTGTGATGCGCGGATGAGGCGGTGCGGGAGGCAAACTTACCCTCGTGCTTCTTGAGGATCTGCGGATTGCACAGCAGCATAGCCAGCGAAAAAAGACCAGGACGAGATGCAGAAGCGAGAGCGATTAGCAAGACACGTTCGCGAGACGTAGGGACGACGAGAGATACGAACCTCGAGGAGAGCGTCGACGTAGGCCTGCTGGGCAGCCTCCTTGGAGAGGCCCTGGTTCTTGTTCCAGGCCTCCCACTTGTACTTGCCGGTGAGGTCTGTGAAGCGATGACAAAGGGCATGGCCACACACGGGATAGGTCAGTACGAGCAACCTCGACCGAACCGCTTCGAGAGGGGGGCTCATGCTTACCGAACATGCCGGGCTTCTTGGTGTTGCAGTCGCCGACGGTGGCCTGCTTGTAGCTGTTGCGATGGATCCCCGAGCATCGAGCGAGGAAAGAGGATCAGCGGCTGTTTCGCGATGTACGATGCGTGTGGCGCGGCTGGCAACTTACAAGCCGTAGAACTTGAGCTGGTCGTCCTGGCTGGGCTGGACGGGGCCGTCCTTGGGGAGCGAGCCGACGATGGAGACGGCCTTGTTGAACTTGGCTTCGACGGACATGATTGATGTATAGACTTCGGAACGACGTTTGAAGCGAATTCAAAGATGAAGATGAAGGGTGGAAAGGAAAGGTTGCCGGTATGGATTCACGCCGTTGACTCGCGGGAGGGCAGCTTTGGCCGGAGGAGGAGTGTTGCAGCGGGCTGGACAGTGCGCACGGCCTTGCGTCCTGTAGCGGCGAGCGTCAGCCAGCTGGGACGGCGCTTTTCACGCTGCACCTAACCTTTGGGCCACCGCCCACTGCCCCAGAGAAAAACAGCCAGGCCAACCCAACACTCACGATCTGCACCTCGAAAATCCACCCGGCTTTGGCGCTGCACCGCGCGTGTGTGGAGGCGTGCTCGATGCAGATCAACCTCTCCAACGCTTTGCCTGCCTATAACGACCATCGAGTCGCAAGACACAGTCCGGTCATCGATCTCAATCGGTACGATTGGCCAGCTGAGTTGAGAGCGTTGAGTGTGTACCGTGCGTCAAAATCTCCCGAGTTCGCTCTAGAGGAATAGTGATGCACACATGGACTGGAATCGCTGCATAGATCGACAGCGGTGGCGGCCGAAGTGCATGTGTGCAAAGCCATGCGTGTTATTCATTCGCACGAGTCAAGCCCGATCACCACCAACTCTCGACGTGGATTGGATGGATGCAACGCGTCTCAAGCCGAGACAGCCATCCACCTCGGCTCGCGTTCCTGGCCTCACCACTCACACTCTCCCCAAGCCATCCCCCATCCCGCCGGCAAACACCGCTCAGCCACTCACTGCGCTCACCGCCGTTTGCCCGTCCAGGCTCCCTCCGATTCGCAGTCCGCTGTGCCAGACCCCGCCTTCTCCAGGCTTGGTCTCGAGTCCCTCCGCCGATCAGCGTTGCTCGTTGCCCGATCGTGAAACCAGACTGCCGCTTCCACTTTCCTCTGCCGCTTGCCCTCGTCGCCCTCGCAGGCACCGACAGGCCCTCTTGCCAGATTGGCAATCGCAGCTACTGCCCGTGATCTTGAACGAAGACCTCTAGGTCGGATTCTACGACTCAGAGGTGCCGAGCTTTGGGCCATCGCTGCCATCGTCTCGCTATTACTGGCTTTGCAGGAGACGAAATCGCATTTCGAGCCACTTGGAGCTTTCGAGCCCGCGGAGTCTGTTCAGGAGAGTAGCCGTGTTGGCTCTGTTAGTTGAGAGGAGTTCGCGCTCCCAGCGCGATTTGCAACAACCGCGAAGGTCGCGAGCCAAAGTACACACGAACGCGACAGAGCGCGCATCCGGACCAAGCTCCGTGCCGATCTCACACCCAAGGCCGGTCACCAGCGTCCAGGCTCAGGTCGCACAGCGCAGGGCGATGTCCAACCTTCAAGATCCAGGATCCGACCCTTCACCCGACCTGTCACTCCCATCTGCAGTCCCTGCATCCATCTCTCCCGCTCCCCATCTCCCTTCTACTTCGGTGCCCACGTTAGCTCCGGTGTCTCCCGCGCATCCCGCCCAGCCTCTTGCCCCGCCACAGCTAGCTCGCACACCGCAACCGGACCGATCAGCGCGCGACCCGTCATCTTCACTTTCGCCCGCACCCTCTTCGACTCCTTCCGAGCCGTCTTCCCATACCTTCAGCGCGTCTCCGGTAGCGCCTCCTATTCCCGTCGCATCGTCTGGGCAAGCCCACCCGGGCAGACCTTCATTTGATTCCAGTCCAGCTGCCACCCCGTCCATCGACCACCGCGCCGCTCCAACCCATCCGCTCGCTGCCGGCGCCGTCTCATTCGTCTCCGTTCGAACACCTTCGCTCTCGTCCACCTTACCTTCAAGTGTACAGCCCGAATCAAGGCTCCAATTGCTTCCGAGCGCGCAGCAACGACAACAGCACGCGCACTCGGCAACCAGTGACGCCGATCGTTTCGCATCGCACCCATCCAGCTATCTCCATCTCCCGCCAGCATCGACCGCAGTTGGAGCATATCCCGCAGCTCAGTCTCCGCTTGGCCAGTCACGCCCGCTCGACCCGCACGCGTCTCAACCGCAGCAGCGTGGCATTCCCCTTGCACAGCCAGACTCTCGGACAGGTCCTCCTTCCACTCATCCGCACGGCCGCCCTCTCATCCGACCTGGACAGACAGACGCGCACCGTCTGACCTCTGCGCCGCTACCGTCTCAAGTATCTCCTCCTTGGCAACGTTCAGGCTCCACTTCCTTGCCGCCCGGGGCCAGCAGCTCTTCTCGCTTCCCAGGCCGAGAGCATCTCCACCTGCGACAAGCCTTCACCTACCACCCGTATCCGTTTGCTCCTAACCAAGGCGTTCCGATCTCCCCCGCCCACACGTTCGCAGCCATGGAGAATACAGCACAGCTTGCTCAGGCTCAAGCCCAAGCCCAAGCGCAGGCCCAAGCGCAGGCGCAAGCCGCGCATCACGCACAGATGCAGATGCACATGCATGCCCAGGCCCAGGCCCAGGCGCATCAGCAGGCGCAACAGCAGGCACAGCAGCAGGCTCACAACCTCCGACGTAAGAATGCGCAGGACATTCTTGTCGGTCAAGGCTTCCGCGGTTTGAAGCGCGGCCGTCCCACCGATCGAAGTCTGCCCCCTTCGCTGAAGCGCCAGGTCCCCGAATCGGCCTTCTATTCAGATCTGCAGCGCATGGAGAAGAACCTCGACTGGACCGTCGCCAGGAAGCGCGCCGAGCTCACCGACGGCCTCTCCCGCACGCCCAAGATCAAGCGCACCTTGCGCATCTTCCTCAGCAACACTTGCGCCAACCAACCCTTCCAGATGGCAGAGAAGCAAAAGGCGAAGGACTCCAGCGGTAGCGGAGCCAACGCGTCGGCGGAGAACGCTGACGGCGAGACTAAGCCGGAGGACGCCTCGACATCCACTGCCCCCAAGGAGGGCGAGGCGGAGGAGGACGCCGTGCCTTCGTGGACTTTGCGCATCGAGGGCCGTCTGCTCGAACCTTCATTCAAGTCGCGTGCCAACACAGCCCTGTCAGCACAGGCGAGCATCAACCGCACCGGCGCGCACAAGTTCAGCAACCTCATCAAGACTTGTGTGGTCGAGCTGATGCGCGACCCGGCGCTGTACCCGGACGGCAGCAACATCGTCGAGTGGCACCGACCCGTTCCCTCGGTTGCACCAGCCAGCGGCATGCAGGCCGGCGGAGGTGCCGGAGGATTAGGAGGCACGCAGGGAATGGAGGCGCCCCTGGTGGCCAGCGCCGAGCCCGCGCTGGACGGTTTCGAGATCAAGCGCAAGGGCAATGTGCCCACCAAGGTCAAGATCGTGCTCTACCCTGCCTACACACCTGAGCGCTACTCGCTCGCTCCGGAGCTCGCTACGCTGCTCGACATCAAAGAGGAGTCGCGCGCAGGCGTTGTCTCGGCTCTCTGGTCGTACGTCAAGGAGAAGAAGCTCCTCGACGAGACGGACCTCAAGAAGGTCAAGTGCGATCCGGCGCTTCGATCGCTCTTCAACACGGATACCATCAACTTCCATCACATCCCCGAGGTGATCAACCGCCACCTTCATCCGGCGCAACCTGTGGTGATCGAATACTGGGTCCGCACCGACAAGGCCGAGTACAAGCACTCGACTGCCTACGACATTGAGCTCGACCTCGAAGATCTTGCCATCCGCCAGAAGCAGCACAGCGTCCTGGCGCAGTTCGACACCGCCAACGACGCAACCTCGCGCGAGATCGCCGAGCTCGACGACAAGATCGCTCAGGCCGCGGCGACGATTCGCAACCGCGCCAGCGCTCGTGACTTCCTCGCGGCGTTCGCGAAGAATCCGCAGGAGCATCTGCGCACCTGGATAGCCAGCCAGGCGCGCGATCTGGATGCCATCCTGGGCAACAATCCGATCCCGGGCGCGGCGGGTTCCGTGTCCAGCTTCACAGCCGAAGAGATGCGCCGCGCCGAGACCTTCCGCGGTGCGTGGGTCGACGAGGCGGTCATTGTGAATGAGGCGCAACGGCTTGCAGAGAAGCTCCAGGAGCTTCAATCGCAAGCATCGCAGCCGCAGCCGGGTCATCCCGGCGCTTGAGATGCTTGGCAATTTTGCCTGCGTGCTGCCCTTGTATCATTCTGTCGCCAATGTAATACCAGATTCCGTCATTTCGTCGATGCTCAGCCCGCCAGTCTGGGAGATGGGAGATTGGACGAATCAGCATTGATCTGAGAGACGACAGTGGGCAGGTTTGAGTGCGACGGATGGGATGCAGTGCTAGCGAGACAGAAAAAGGGAGCTGGACAGACGGCGAAGCGGATGCAATGGCAGACAACGGAAGAGAGGGCATTGACATGAAGCGGTGTAGCGAATCTTCAAAAGCGCACGAACGCCGAGGCGTACGAGACCGACGAATCCTGCGGTGTGGTGCACTGGCTGCTCTGTTCGTACCTTGTGAAGCGGCACTCGGAGCGGATGCCGGCAGTTCTTTCGAGTTCGGCAAGCGCGGCGAGCAACACGCCGATCGGATGACGACCACACACGGTGTTCCGGGTGCTGCTGATATAGTCGTCGAACGCCTTTCTCGCCTCTGCTGCGGTCTTGTTTGCTTCGTTCTGTCCCCTGGGATGCGTGATAGCCAAGATACCTGCCTCGTCAAGCGCCCGGATGCTCTGATGAATCGGCAGACCCTCGTACGCGGATCGAGGCGATCTGGCAGAGAGCATCGTCGCTGCACTCTCCGCCGATGGCCGATAGTGGGTATAGCGGAACCTGCTGCCCCAGTGGCAGAAGTCGCTGGAAACGACGAAACAATTACGAGGGTCGTTGAGATACGGCGCCAGCAGCTTGCCATAGAGATCCTCGGTCTTGGTTTTGAGCGCGCCGACCAGAATTGGCACGATGCGGATCGACTTGCCTTCAAAGATCTTGTAGATGTAGGGAAGGTGCATCTCCATGCTGTGCTCGTCCTCGTCCTCCGATTGCGTCATGCTTCGGAATTGAGACGTCCCTTTGAGCTCCTTGATCACTTCGCGGTCCACCTCAAGATCGCCCAAAGGTGTGGCATACCGCGCACAACGAGAGACGGCACATTCGTCGAGGTAGAAATGATGCGAGGGTCCGAGGATGAAGACCCTCTCCACCCGAGCAACGTCGATACATTTGTAGGCATATGCGGCTGCAGGACCCGAGTAGGCGTAACCAGCGTGTGGAGCAATGATGGCCCGGCAGCTCGATATAGGCAAAGCTAAAGGGTCGATGGATGGTTTGAGATGGCAGACGGAATCTGCAGATGGCAGATCGCCCCCATTGACGTCTTGAAGCCATTCAGAGAGCGACTCATCCAGCTCGGCTCGGTCATCAGTGTACCAGCTGCCTGCATGCGAGGCCTTCCTCGTCGGCCCAGGACGTGGCGCTTCCATCCCGAGGTCAGCAGTCGAAGCGCAGATGTGCTCTCTAATGCGACCGATATGTTGAGATGGTTCGAACGGATGATGCGAATGGCAGTATGCGATATTGCTGAAGGTTGGTGGTCAAGCATGAGTCGCCAAGTCTGATAGCCTGTCCCTATCTTGATGGGCGCTTGAACCCTGCAGCTCGGCGTCAGCAGCTGGCCAGTGCGTCTTCCAGAGCTGTTAGGCCGTACTGGGCTTGCATTCCAGTCTGGTTGACGCATCGGGTGCAAGCTCCCGATTTGCCTGAATATTTATATACACGTGATGAATATTCGAAGCTCGGCCGAGCTTTCCCAGACGCGCGCGGAGACCTTCGCGCCCCCAAGGCTGAGATTCTGGCCGTAGGCAGGCTGCCCAATGGCCGTCGAGAATTCGGTAACCCTAACCTCTGCGCGTCACTTAGGCTGAGCAAGGAAGGCCCAGGGCTGAGAAAGCGGATCTGCAGCTGCAGGCGATGGGCTTCAGCCCGCCAGTGCAGCTGACTGCAGCGAGCGTTGTGTGCGGCCAGCGGCACCCGTTCAAGGTCTCGCCCCGCTCGTCGTCACTATCGTCTAACCACCAACACATATCTCAAGATGGCTTCCGCTAACATTTCCAAGAAGAGAAAGGTAAGGCGCCTCTCAACCCGCCCGACGCTCATGCTCAAAGCGCACATCATGCCAAACAACCTCGCACCGACGCACTCGACCGATCTCCGCCACCAGATCGACATGCCAGCATACTTGATTCGATATACGCCCAACGACAACGACTCAATAGGCTGCATTAGGCGTCGACGCTTGTCCGATGAGTCGTTGGATCCAGTATATACGCTTGCACAGCACCGGAGGCTCGACGTCGCACAACGCTGGTGGAGTGCTCGAATATGCAATGCTATCAATGCGACGGCTCAAATCATCGGGCAGAGTAGATGGTGGCCGACCCCGGAAGAGCCGCGGCGGATTGTTACCTATGCATCTACACGGCACCACGTCCATCACGCAACGCACAAACTCAGCATGCTGGCAATGCTGGCATCAGGACTCAGTTCGTAGCCCACTCATGTCTATCGCTCAGCGCCGCCTAACATGAAGTCGCCCCTCCGCCATAGGACCCGACATTTACGCCTCGCATTCAGCATATGACTCGTTCGATTCCGCCAATCGAGCGCCGACTCCGATCGAGCGATGATCCACTTGCCACCTTCGCCCTCACACGCAGCACGACTTGGCATGACGCGCGCCTGAGCAGAGCGTAGTGGCATACCCGTCCCCACATCCCGTATCAGGTTGCTGACCTCCCGCCCTCGTCCATTTGCATTCGCTTCAACTCTTCAGTTTGTCGCCGACGGTGTCTTCGCCGCCGAGCTCAACGAGTTCTTCACTCGTGAGCTCTCGGAGGAGGGATACTCTGGTTGCGAGGTCCGTGTCACCCACGCCCGCACCGAGATCATCATCCGTGCCACCCACACCCAGGAGGTCCTCGGTGACAAGGGTCGCCGCATCCGTGAGCTCACCGCTCTCGTCCAGAAGCGATTCAAGTTCCCCGACAACTCTCTCGAGCTCTACGCCGAGAAGGTCCAGAACCGTGGTCTCCACGCCGTCGCCCAGTGCGAGTCGCTCCGCTACAAGCTCCTCGGCGGTCTCGCCGTCCGCCGTGCCGCCTACGGTGTGCTCCGCTTCGTCATGGAGTCGGGCGCCAAGGGTTGCGAGGTCGTCATCTCGGGCAAGCTGCGTGCTGCCCGTGCCAAGTCGATGAAGTTCACCGACGGTTTCATGATCCACTCCGGTCAGCCCGTCAAGGACTTCGTTGACGAGGCCGTCCGCCACGTCCTGATGAAGCAGGGTGTTCTCGGCATCAAGGTCAAGATCATGCAGGGCTGGGACCCCGAGGGACGTGCTGGCAAGCCCTTCCCCCTCCCCGATGCCGTCACCATCCTGGAGCCCAAGGAGGAGGCCCCCATCCTCGCCCCCGTCTCCGAGTCGCGCCAGGCCCCCGCCGCCGAGGTTGCCGCCCCTGCCCAGCAGGCGCAGGCTGCCCCCGCTGCCGAGGTCCAGGCCGAGGCTGCCTACTAAACAGGCACGCCCCGTTTGTCTCACGGCATCTGCACTCCCCCCTTTTGCAACCTTCGCCCTCTCTCCTGCCCCCGCTTCCCTACACTCCCCCCTTTCTAGTTTCGATTGCAGGATGAAGCGCCGTCGTCCCGCGGCGGCGGTGCCTCACTTGTTCCTTTTGGCCGTTTCTACGTGATCGGCCGCTCCAGCGAGCTACGCGTTGTTCCGCTGCAAAAAGCTTTCTGCATACTATGTACTACACACCATATGCGGACGCCTCGCTTCACGCACATGTTCGCCCCTTTCCGACGGGCGGCCGCTCAGCCGCAGCCCCCGTCTGGGATGAAAAATATCATCATCGGCCCTCGTGCCACGTTGCCTTCCATTCCGCGCCCGTGACTGGTGTCTGTGCGACCATGAACACCAACGCTGGATGGGGCGTGCGAATGCCTCTCGAAGGCGAGCCGCTTGGCCCGCTTCGCATCGTTGACAGCCTGGAGCAGGCGGCTCTGAACTTCATGAGCTTCAAAGTCGTGTGCTGTTAGAGCTGCGACTCACACAAATGTACGAAAAATCGGCTGCTGCGGTCATGTCGAAGCTCCGGACCCGCGACGTGAGACCGGTCGTGCGAGCACCTTCACTTCACACACAGGTATTCGAATGGAAAGCTTGCTCAGACGCTAGTCAAGCTCTGTCGAGCCATGCGGCAATCAGCATGATTGAGCACCATCGTGCCTACCTCATGCATGGGATGGTCGAATGCCATCCCGGTGTGAGGTCGAAGGCAAGCGGAGTGGGAGCGCCAGCGTCACTGGCACCCCCGTGGCTTGGGTCGTGGCTAGCGTGGCCCTCAACGCTTGGATGCGGTTGGCACCCGTACGTAGCAAAGCGCTGATCGGCCCTGGCTCTCGAAATACGAAAATGGAAGTGCCCAATACAAAAGCAGCGACGTCTGCTTTCCTTCGCGAAAGATTGAATTGGGGCCAAGCGAAAATACCAACGGTGTGAGGCCTAGCGAGCAGCGCCCTTCCAACCGCCTGCGTGCGGGCGAGGACCAGGGAGCGAAGAAAAAGGCGAGGTGCGAAAAAAGGCTTCTCGCCTGTGTCCCAGCCTCTGAGAGGGAGAAGAAGCGGGAAAATCAGACAGCAGAGGAAAGAGGGCAGCGTTGGTCGTCGATGCGCCCTCCCGTGCGCTGCTGGCCGCTTCCGTCTGGGCTGGGTTTGGCAACGCGATCAGTCCCAGGCTTCCTTCTTGCTCCTTCATACGATCTTTTGTTGGTGTTTCCGCATCTACACCGTCTCTCCTACGTCGGACAGTACGTGTCACCCTTCCAGCTCAGCAGCATACGGCATTCACCGTCGCACATCAGCCAGTCGCCGTCAGCACCAGCTCCAGCGTAGTTTCGACTCTTGTGTTGGACGCAGAAAGAACGCGAGCCGCTCGCTCTTCAAATCTAGCTCAGACACGCATCCTCGAACCAGTCCCGCCTTTGCACACACCTCTCACGACATTACTACGTGGACAAAGCAGAGCAAAGCGGGATTGCGCTCAGAAGCAGCAGCAGCAGCAGAAGATTTCAGCGAGCCTCCGCGTCCTTTTCCGAAGTCCAACCTTGCAGTGTCCACTGCTTGCAGCGGTGCGCAGTTCCTACCTTTCGCATCTGAGCTGGCTTTTGCGCGATCTCAACGCTGCCTTTCGACCTTTGCACCCACCATCAAAACAGCCAACATTTTGACTGACCAGCATCCTACTTCGTCCTTTCCATCGACGCGCTGCATTGTTTTCTTCTGCCCGTCCAATAGACTGCTCTCGCCGTTCCGCTCCTTTTAGAAGGTTAGTACCTCCGACTCTTTCTTTTCACTTGGATTTGCGTCGCCATCGGCAAGGTCGCGCAAAGCGAAACGTCAACCGGAGCGTCCTAGCCATAATTGATGCTCTCCAAACATCGATCCAAACATGGTCTCCTCCTACTACACGGCTACGCGATCGATGCAGCCGGCAGAAGAAGCAACTACCAGCGCTTGCACGCATCGCGCCAGCCGAGTGTCACCTCCGTGGGACTCTCGGTTGCTGGAGCGTGGTAGCGTTGCTGCCTTCTGCTGTGCAAGGGCCGAGGCTTGCACCACAAGCGGACGACTGCCTTATCTGTTCGTAGTGCTGGACAGCGCCGAGCTTCGAGACGTCACGTATGCTCGATGTCCGCCGCTGCACTCCAAGCCGTTGCCTTGCCGCTTCGATCCTACCCTCTTGCTGCACCATCGTTGATCCTCAAACTGACACCCATCGCATCCCAATGCTTCGACCTTCGCCGCATACAGTACACGCCTGAAAGGATTCAAGACGACCGCACGCAATGTCGGTCGCAAACAGAAACCCTTTCGCCATTCTTGGTGGTAAGTGTTGGGCCTCTTCTACGCAATCTCTTTGTGCAGACAACCACGGCAACGAAAGGGATCACTGCCGCCTCGCGCCACATCTACTTTCTTACCTCTTTGGCAAGATCTCGCAATGCTAATACTCCTCATCTCATTCACTCTCCACAGACGACGGCGAGGACGTCGCCGCCCCCAGGGCCGCCCCCGCCAAGGCCGCTGCCCCCGCTGCCGCTGCCCAGCCCCAGCGCAACATCCCCGGTGCCGGCAACCAGCGCCGTGGTGCTCCCCGCAACGGCGCTCCCCGCGCCGAGCGCACCGCTGACGCCGCCGAGGGCGAGCAGCAGAAGGACGCCCGCAGCGGCCGTGGCCGCAGCGGCGAGAGCCGTGGCCGTGGTGGCCGCGGTGGTCGCGGCCGTGGTGCCCCCCGAGGCCGTGCCTTCGACCGCCACTCGCAGACCGACCGTGTCGACTCGCAGAAGCAGGTCGCCCAGGGCTGGGGCGGTGAGGATGGCCAGAAGGAGCTCGACGCCGAGCAGAAGGCCGAGGCTGACGCCAAGGCTGAGGGTGTCGACGTCGCCGCCGCTGCTCCCGCCGCCGAGGCCGAGAAGGTGCCCGAGGAGGAGGAGGACAAGACCATGACCCTCGACCAGTACCTCGCCAACCAGGCCGGCAAGAAGCTCAACATCGAGTCCAAGGCTCCCCGTACCGTTGCCTCTGACGACTCGGCCTGGTCCAAGCTGACCAAGCACCAGAAGGAGGAGGCCGACTACTTTGCCTCGACCAAGGCGCAGAAGGCCAAGACCCGCACCCAGAAGGAGGGCAAGCAGGTGCTCGAGATCGAGCAGACCTTCAACCAACCCGCTGTTCAGCGCGGCGGCCGTGGCGGCGCCCGTGGTGGCAGCCGTGGTGCCCCCCGCGGCGAGCGCGGTGCTCCCCGTGGCCGTGGCGGCCGTGGTGGCCGTGGCGCCAACGCCTCGGTCAACCTGGCCGACAAGAACGCCTTCCCCTCGCTCGCCTAAATGGCGCAGCGAGCGCAGCATGCAAGGCATGGCCGCCGGGTCACTGCGTTTGTTGCAGGCCTCATGCTGACCGACCCGGAGGCCCTCGTTGGCACTTGCTTGCACTTTTGACGGCGGACTCTTGAGCGATGGAAGACGCCTTTTTCTCCACGCGCATCACTCCCCCGCCCCCATTCGGACATGGTTCGGACTCTGTCTCGCCCGCGCCTCACATTCGGCGGTTGCTGGGACAGCGGACCGAATCGACCAAAATCCCACCATGTTCTGCACCCTATCGCCGTCATCCCCCCAAAAAGCAGATTGTATTCTTCTCCTCGTCGTGACGTCCCTTTTGCTCGAAGAGATTGCCATTCCCGGACTCAACTTTTCTTGAGCTTGGCCCTGGCCGCGCGCTTCCAGTCTGTCTCGTCGGCTAAGTCCGCTTGTTATGAGCGCCCACCACATGTCTATGGTCTGCATGGAGGGCGAACGGCATCGCCGAGATGGAAGGGATCCCACCGTGGCCAGGTCGGTCGGCGTGTCTAATGCTGCAGCGGTGCGTGCCGATGTGCTGAGAGCAGAGCCGCCGCATCATCTGTCGTCAAAAAACGAAGCTGTTAGGGCGCATCCGCTCCTAAAGGCTACAGCACGAGGTCGCGTCGGCGGGGCGCGTGAGGGTCAAACTCAGGGGGTGTTCTCCTCCACACGAGAGAAGTTGGATTGTGCAGCGGTAAAGTGCAGCGCCAGTGGCGGTTATTTTCTATTTGGCGGGCTGGAAGGAATAGGGGCCAAAGACAAGCGCCGGTGCAGCTGCCAACTTGCGCGCAGAAGCAACTCGACACTGCTCTGTCGGAGTTGACCAGCTTTCCATCTGCACCTGCACAGCGCTTTAGGCTGCTTCCCGCCCGCCCGCCCGCTCCCCAAAGCCTCATGAAAGCTTGCTCGCCATCCTCACCTCCCCTCTACATCCACCACGGCTCTCCCCGCCAATCTGGACCGCACGTTGCGCTCTGTGCTCCTCCTCACCAGGAGTCGATCTGCACGCACAGCCAAGTGGATCCAACCACGAACATCCTTTCGCATCCCAACACGAGCTCTTTTCCATTTCATACCTGCGCTTGCCGAACTCAAACAGCGCAGACGAATCACCTGACGACTCAGTGACGATCCATAACGAAGCCATCAAGAACCTACGACAGCAGCTCCTCAAGCCCCTCTCCTTGCTCTCCTTTCGACCATGTTCGCTCCTCCGAGCCCAATGCTTGGCAGTCGTCCAGCGTCAGCTGCTGCTTATCACAACTATGATCCACACCAACCGCACGATCTTTCATCCTCGCCGATGCCCCAGCAACATCGCCTGCAAAGGAGTAATTCCTTCTCCTGGAAGCCTGAGCTCGGGCTTCCGCCACCCCCGAGCCAGATCGATGCCCTTGGCGACTCAATCAACCACGGTCTGGTTCCCCACCGTCCTGCTTCTCGAGCGCGTTCCGTGTCGCCCGCCGCACGTGTACCCTCTCGCTACGATCTCGAGTTTGGAGGCCTCGAAGACCCAACAGAGCATCGCGATCGCATGCCCGATCACATGAACATGGTCACCAAGCACCCCAAGGTCAAGATCGACGTCGTGCTCTCCAGCAACGTCTTTGAAGCAGGAGGCACCCTGAGCGGCAAGGTCGAGCTCACTTGTACCACCAGCCAGCGCCTCCGCCTCGGCCAGATCGCCATAGAGCTGGAGGCGGTCGAGCAGCTCACATCTCGCGACCATGCCGCTACACAACTCTTCCTCTACAACCGCACCATGTTCCAAGGCGACAATCTTCCTCCTTCAAATGCGGTCTTGCCCGCTGCTCCTGTCAACGGCTACTGGACCGCCCGAAAAGGTCGCACCTCTTTCCCTTTCAGCTTCCGCCTGCCTTCTTCGGCGCCCTCCTGCGTCACGTTCGCCGGCAACGCGTCGCTCCGCTACGGCCTCAAAGCTACTGCCCAGACCTGGTACAACGATGACAAGATGATCGTCACTGCTAGGCGAGAAGCCTTTGTCCTCGAAAAGTGGTCCGATGTCGCTCATCCTAGATTCCGCGAGCCGGTCGAAGCCGTCGGAGACACCCGCCTCTTCATGGGTGGCAACGGTGCTGTCTGGCTCGAAGCAGGCGTGACCGAGCAGCTCTTCTGGGGTGGCGGTCAGATGCTCGTCAGATGCGGCGTCAAGAACAATACCAAGCGCCATCTTAGCGGCATCAAGATCGCTTTGGCTCGCCGCCTCATCTTTCCCGTCGGCAGTCCTGAGGGCTTGCACGACAGTCCCGAGAAGGTCTCGCTCGAACCTCGCATCACCGAGATCGTCCATGACCAAATCTTCAAAGGACGCGACTACGAGTTCGGGCCAAACGCTGAATCGGTCTGCACCGCGGCAGTCGACATTCCGAGGGATCTTCGAACCATCCGGAAGACACGGCTGTTCGAGGTGCGCACCTACGCTCTGGTCAGTCTGTTGCTTGGATCCTTTGCCAAGGATCTGACCATCGAGATTCCGATCTACGTTGCTCACACAGCGAGCGGCCAGCCGCCCGCGCGTGAGGACCTGGATGACCTGCACGCGGGACCGCCCCTCCACTCGCTTCCTCAGCGTCCTCATTCCTCGGTCGGACATTCTAATCACCATCACCGAGCTCATCACCATCATGATCCACATGCTCATCACCACCATCAGCATGCTGAGCCAGTTCACCACGGTCACCGGGCTGTCCCGTACATGGATTCAGGCATGCTCGAGGTGGAGCGTCTTGCAGCCGAGAGAGGTTGGTCGCCAGCACCAGTGCTTCATCACAACATTCCAGCGCGACCTGCCAGTACCGCACCAGGTATGATCCAGCTCCCTGCGCAAGCTCAACCTTTCACCGTGAGCCCGGATGGCCATGTGCAGTGGAACCCGGCCGGGAACAGCTGGAATGCCAGCCGACTTGTGACGCCCGCCGATGCAGCCCACACCATTCAACGCTCGGTGAGCGCTGCCCCGGACGTCTTCCACAATGCGCAGCCTATCAGCCCCCTCATCCCCGGACATGGGGATCCGGCAGCATGGTCGGCACCACAGCGCGCCATGTCGGTCTCTCCGGGCCCTATGCAATTTGCGCAGCAGCCCATCCTCGGTCATGCGCACCAGCCATCCGCCGAATTCGCAGCGCACACCGCTGGAACGGTCGATCGCAGGGCCTCTCTGCCAGCTCAAGGACCCTTTGGGGGCGCTCTACCGCCGCAGCCTGCCTACCAGGCTCCGGTCCGGGACACTCTGCCCCCCATGCCAGAGCCCCAGTCGATCACAAGCGCGAATTTGGCGCAATTTGCAGCCCCTCCGATGCAGGCGGTCTCGAATGGCTTCCCGCCCTCGGGTGGGGCCCCGCCCATCGCAGGCCTCGCTACCATCGACGAAGACGGCGAGTCTCAGGCAGGAACCATCAAGACGCTGCAGAAGCTGCCGACCATGGGCAAGAACGGTGCAGGCGCCGGCAAGGGCAACAGCGTTTCGCGCAACAATATCGAGCACTTCGAGGCTATGGCTGAAGCGGAGGAAGACCACGAAGAGGTCAAGCGCCAGATGATCGCCATGGGAATGCAGCCGGATGAGGACGCTTTCCAGCCGCCGACACGCTATCCGCAGGCGAACATCTCGGAAGAAAGCGAATCCGATAGCTACGACGGGGCGGGAGAAAATCAGAAGCTTTCGACCAACAGTCGAGTCACTGACACTTCGCAGACATCGTCGACCACCTCGCAACGGCCTCGTGCCATCGACATCTTCCAAGACGCGGGCCGGAACGAGCTCCCAGCGAGCAGAGAGGCAACACAATCGCCTCCGGTGCTTACCATGGCGTCTGTTGCACCTGCGTCGTTTGCCGATGCGCACACGCCTTCGTCCGACGCTCACACGCACAAGGCTGAAGAGAGCCGAGCTAGCGCAGTCCGTCGACCGTCGATCGTGTCCTTGCGCCGTTCGTCGTCTTCGCAAGGCATCGGCCTCGAAGCGCTCGAGACCAAGCTCGTGCGATCCACCACACCCAAGATCGCCTCCGGCTCGCAGCACACCATAGTGATGGCGAATATGGGCCGCACCGACAGTGTCTCAAGCCCACTGTCGTCTCCCTCGATGCGGCAGGAGGAGTTGGCGCCAAGGTCACGCAAGAACAGTGCCCTGCGCTCGGCTGCCTTGGCTCGCGAGGAAGCAGAACGGAAGAGCGCCGAGCAACAAGCCCGAGCGGCGGAGGAGCGCGCTCAACAGCTCGAGGCCGAGAAGGCGAGTCGTGCCGCCGCTGCCATCGCTGCTGCCGAGGCCGAAGCTGCTGCTGCCGAGAGGGCGGCAGCGGAGCTTGAGGCGAAGCGCATCCGTCAGGCCGAACAGCAGAGACAAGAACGCGAGAGGATGGCAGAGGAGGCTCGTCGTCAGCACGAGCTGCGCAAGCTCGAGGAGGAGCGAAAGCGGAAGGAAGAGGCCGAGCGGATCGCAAGAGAGGAAATGCTGGAGCGCCAGAGGCAGGAGGAGAGGGCGTCCGCATCATCGCGATCCAGTGGTGGCTCGTCCGAAAGGACGGCAAAGCCGGAAAGCGTGGTCAAGGAGTCGCTTCGGTTTGGCAACATTGCTGCAACCAGGTCGGGTTCTTCGAGCAACAGTTTGGAGCGCATCCAAGCTGCGATTGCTCCTGCTCCGAGCTCGATCGCGCCTTCGGTCCCATCGAAGACGACGCGTCCGGTCTTTGCCGCCCCGAGCAGGACGAGCGATCAGGACCGCGTCGCCCTGAAACAAGAGGCTGTGCACCGCATCGATGGCTGGCTCTCGAGTGCTACCAGCCCCAACGCATCGCACATGAACACGCCCGGAACGCCGAGCGCCTCGGTTCTCTCGGCGCTGGCCAAGGATGAGCCCGAGGCTCCAAGTGTGCACAGCGACGAGGCTCAGTCGTCGTTTGCCTATCGATCGCCGTCGCAGGTAGTCAATCCTCTGTGGGAAGGCAAGGCGACCAGCTCTCGCAGTCAGACATCGATTCCGTCGTCGCGAACAATGGCGGACCTGGTCTCGACCAAGGCCTCGCTGGCCAGCCAGCAGGCCGCAGCGGAGGAAACCGAGACCGTGCCGCAGCTGTCAGCCGAGCTGAGGGCGCTCGTTGATGGCTCGGAGATCCGGAGCGCTCGCAAGACTGGCGTGGCCCTCAAAGAACACCCCATCAGTCGTCGGCTGTCGGGGCTTGGCTCGAGCCAGAAGGTGAGCGACACGCCGGTGGCAACGGCTCCAGTTGGTCCGTCGCGAGACGAGACCAAGCGCGAGCGTCACACGTCGATGCCGTCGTGGCCTCGTCCAAGCACAACGCATTCCAACGGCTGGTCAGTCGCAAAGGTCGCACCCGTCGCATCCGTAGCTACCGGCGCTTCGGAGCACCGCCTGCCGCGCAACCCGGAGGCCCGCGAGGTGGCCATTCCTTCTCGTGTCGAAAGGGCGCTCAACGCGCCACCCTCGGAGACATCCACACGCGACAAGCAAGATGCGGGGTACGACGCGCGCTCTGCCCGCGGCGGCAAAGGAGGTCGAGTGGCATCGGTTGCACAGCTGTGGTCTAAGATTGCTGGTGATGACGAGGCCAGCGGTGCCGATGGCGACAAAGGCTCGTTGGAGGCGCCGCGAGGCGACTCTGGGCCGCGGTCTGCTTCGCCATCGAGTGCGTCCACGGTGAAGCCCAAGGCACGTCGACTTTCGTCCGCGGCGGGAGGTGCGCCGGCACTGGACTTTAGCAAGAAGACCACGACGTCTTCGGCAGCGGTCGGCGTCACGACGATCGCGGCCGCGTTTGGAGGCGCTTCGAATGCGGCCAAGCCTGAGTCACTCAAGACTTTCGCGGCGCCACAGTTCCTCAACACCAGCGCATCGAAACCCGTCCTAGCAAAGGTCAGCGGCTGGTCTGCGCCGAGCTCTGGCGCTAATGCAGCTGCCGCTGCGGTGGCGAAGCCCGAGAAGCGCCCATTACCCAAGCCGGTGCTGGAGCCTGGAGCGGTGCCGGCGCCCACGCTGGTGCGACCAACGGCCATGCGTGCTCAGAAAGCACCCGCGGCCGAACGCCCATCGCGAAGGATCAGCACGCATCTGCTGTCTACCTTTGAGAAGGAAAAGACACCCAAGCTCGAGCCGGCAGAGGTGGCTTCGGTGCGCGATATGATGAGCAGGGTCGCGGTGGACTCGACCATTCTGGGCGCGCTGCAGGCCAACGATGTGATTGGCCACGACGCCTCGACTTTGCGATGCGCCGACGGGTCCGAGATCAAGATGAGCGGACGAGGCACCACCAAGGCCATTGGAGAGAACAAGCTCAAGAGTCTCCGAGCAGTGTGGGGCAGCTGAGCAGCGCATGGAGCGAGAGCCTTTCCTCTCCCGCCTCTTCTGCCCCTCCCACTATCGAAGCAAACCTGATATCAGGTATACTGTACTGCAAACGGACATTTTGAATACATCTGCATGATACGACCTTGGAGCGAGTGGGATCCTGAATGTGTAGCTGTGGGTTCACTGGTGGGGATCGGAAAACGACGGTCCGGAAAAGGACGGTTTTGGAAAGTGCGGAGCGCCCCATGTTTTTCTGATTTTTTTTTCTTTCCCACAGAGAAGGGCTGCAGATGTGGGAGGATGAGGATGGGGCCCAATCGATTTTCAGATCCTGGCGCGCGTGGGCAGAACATGGCAGTCAAATTCGGCAGGCTCCGATCCATGCGCGTTCCTGGCCCGAAAATTCCACGGTCTGCTCTGCTTTTTGCCTTTCCCGTTCTGCCCCACGGAAGCTCCTGACTCATGCAGAAGAGCACGGGAAACTGCCTAAGCATTTCTAGCCTTCCGTGTTTTCAACAAACATCTTCCTTCACCGCCACCACCATCTATCTTTGCCGTTTCTAGGGTCGTACTCGCATCCTCGTAGAACGATACGCAAACCATGCTGGAGACTTCGCTGGCCAACGCGCTGGTCTACTCGACGCTATGCGGCTTCATGCTCGTCGGCCTCTTTGCCGGCTACAAGGTTCGCAACACCACCGACTTCCTGTCTGGTCTCCGAACGCAGAGTGGTACGTGTACACGGACCGAGATGAGCTTCATTGATTTGCTTTGTTCATGCCCAGCTGACACGATAGTTTGCTCGATTTGCTCCTTGCGCATCTCCTTCCGCTACAGTTTTGCCACTCACGCTTAATTGGATCGCATCAAGTTAGTATGCCGGCTCTACACCTCCCATTTTGAAGTTTTCAAGCCCTGCCTCCGTCATCCCACCGCTGCATACAGCGGACTCGAAAGGATGTTTCCGATGAGGCAGGCAGGCTGGGCGCTATCCGCGCATCCGGCTTCGCTGCAGCATGCTGTCTTGCCATGACAGGTACGTACCCTTCGCGAACCCCCTCCTCGATCATCGCTGTATGATCTCGTCCCCCTCCTCTTGTCACCCCCCGGCTCGACGCCTCCTCCCCTGATTTGATTTGGCCCTTTTGGGCTTCATGTTCTCCTCTGCCCAACCGCGGAGCTCGAGAATGCTGGCGGCCTGGATTGTACCAGGCCGCTCTACGAAGGAATCGCTCAAAACCGATACCGATGGGTCGCCGTGGATCATCTCGATCCGGTCTGCTCAACTCTCAAACCGCATCAGTCTAACGCCAATCCGACGCCAGGCGCTACAAGATACGATTCGAACACAACCACACCGGTGGCGAGGACCCAAGCGGACGTCAAGCCTATCAAAGACCAAACTCAATCAGTTTGGCATCAGCTACGGGTGCTTGCGTGTCTGGCCCGCATGAGCCGTCGCTCGGTCTTGTTGCCGGGCGATCGTGTGACTGCGGGTCCTTGGATCAGTGTTCCGGCAGTGGTTGGCGGCCTCTGTGCCTCATCTCCACTGCCGCTTCGCCGATTAGGCACGACGGGCTGAGATCATACCGTCATCGGCTTCCTTGGCTCGTTTCGATGTTGCTGCTACCGGATCTCCACCACCATCCTGGCCGCTTCGGCTAGGATGGTGCGCTAGAGTATGCCGGCAGCGGCAGACTGAGGCGGTCAGGTTGCTGATATTACCTGATCGAGTTAGGACTCGCGAAGGGAATGCTGCATGCCTTTTCTATCCTTTCCAACCTGTACTCTCCCTCTGTACATCCCTTGCTGGCCGCTTGTCCGCTCAAGGTCTCCCGGCTCCCTGCTCTTGCCATCGCTTGCCAGCTGGCATTCCAGGCGCGGATCGACCTGGGTATGGCTCGCGCCGGTTGGGTTTCTCCCTTCCTCGCCTTGTGCCAAAGGAGGCGATGGCAGCCAATCTTGCGGCAGGCGACGGAGTCAAGGAGGCCTCATGTACGACGACGACACGATCTCACGAGATCGCAAATCCCGGTAGCCTCTGGCGTTCAGTGTCGCTGCAGCGTAAAGTCGCGCGCACTTGCGCTGCTGATGCCGTCGAAACGCTCGCTGTTCGCTGCACCTCCCGTGCTTTTCGGGGCTTGCATGGATTTGTAGATCTCGCTGAGCTCGCTCGTCGCACTGTTCGGCCTCTTCGTGTTCCGTTGCCTTCGCCCAACATTGGACTGCCACCGCGCTCGCGGTCGTCTGCTGACTTACTCACAACGTCGTCTTGCCTCGCCCCTTTCTGCATCTACATTGCTGTGCAACAGACATGTCCTCCTCGCTCTTCTTCGGCTACCCGCAGCTGGCGGTCATCCCGAATGCTGGCATCCTCGGTCTCACAGCCTACTGCTTCTCCACGGTCGCTCCGCTCTGGGCGTTTGCCTGGCTTGGACCGCAGATCCGACGCGTCTGCCCCGACGGATTCACACTTGCCGAGTACATCCGACGCCGCTACGGCTGGCCGGTCGGCGTGCTGTCGGCGCTCATCTTCGTCGGCTTCATGTTCTGCTTCATGTTGGTCGAGCTCAACACGTACGGCTCGACGGTCAACGTGCTCGGTGGCGTCAACCCGACCGTCGCCGCGCTGATCGTGGCGCTGAGCACGACGATCTACACGGCATACGGCGGCTTCAAGGCGTCGCTGTACACGGACAACGTCAACGCGGTGATCATCATGATCTTCATCGTCATCGCCACCATCGCCGTCGGCGTCAACCTGGACGTCGACCACGCGCGCGTCGAATCGTCCGGCCTGCTCAAGCCGCAGCGTCTCGGCGGCGAGCTGTGGTACATCCTCACCGCCGCGTTGGTGTTTAGCCAGATGTTCAACCAGGGCTTCTGGCAGCGTGCGTTTGCGTCCAAGAACAACAAGACGCTCTATCTGTCGGTCCTCTTTGCCACCGTGCCGCTGTTTGCCATCTGCTTCATCGTTGGCATGGCAGGTCCGCTGGCGTGGTGGTCGGGGCTCTTCAATGGGCCTACGGCCGAGGACGACGGATCGCTCACGTTCTTCTACATCATCAACACGCTGCCGAACTGGGTGACGGGCATCGTGATCGTGCTGGCGGGCTGCCTGAGCTCGTCGGCGTACGACACGTTCCAGTCGGCGCAGATCTCGACCATCTCGAACGACGTCTTCCTCGGCCGCGTCAACATCTGGTGGTGCCGTGCGATCCTGGTCGTGATCAACGTGCCCTCGGTGGTGCTGGCGGTGAAGAACATTGATATCCTCGAGGTGTTCCTCGTGGCGGATCTGGCGGCGATCGCGTGCATCCCGGCGTTCCTGCTCGGACTCGTGCCGAGGCTGTACTTCCTCAACGGTGTCGATGCGGTCGGTGGTGCTGTGGGTGGCTTCCTCACCGTCTTCCTCTTCGGCACTGCGTTCTACGGCAGTGCGATGGAGGGCATCAAGCTGCTCGGCCTGCCCAACGGTTTGTACATCGACGACTTTAGTGTGCTCGGAGCATTCTTTGCTGCGCCGCTCGGTAGTCTCGGCTGGACGTTTGCCACGTTCGGCATCAGGGCCGCGGGCACATACGTGTTCTGCAGATACACTGGCCGCGAGTACACCGTCTTCGAGTACCGCGAGTTCGACGTGTCCAAGTGGGCGCTCCCCGAGGACAGGCCTGCCGACTTCCACGGCGTTCACGGCTCGGGTAACCCCAACGACGGCCACAAGCTCGAAGACCCGGCTGTGCTGCCCGCTGGCGCGGAGCTCAAGAGGTACGGCTCCGACGCCTCGACCAAGTAGCCGTATCTGACACCACGACTGCATCAGCGCTGCACGCCAGTGCCGTCAAGAGTTCAACACTCAACGACCTCGGTCACTCAAAATCTTCCCATATTCTCCCATTCCTGCTTTGTCTTCCCCCTTCCACTTCGCTTCGTGTTCCACTTCGCTTCGTGTGTCCGCTTGCCGCGCGAGCTTGTGTTCTGCTCCTGTTTCTTCTCTCCTTTCTCGCGGTTTGCTTCGGTTAGGATCGCCGTGCCTGGAACAACATGCTTGGTCTCCTCGGTCTCGAGCTGTCGATTTTGGCCTGTGTCGCATGTGGAAACTGCCTGGTGTTGCTGAGTGGACGTGGCGATGAAAGTCTGGTTGAGTGGACGGGGGAATATACAAGTACAAATGCACGCGTGGGGGTTTCAATCTAGGAGGCCTTTTTCGCGTTGGTGGTTGCGCACGGCGAGGGCCTCGTCCATCATGCGGGCGATTTCTCTGCGCTGAGCCACGAGCTGGGGATCCTCGGGCGGGTCGTGGGTAGTCTCCTCTGTCGCTGGTGTTGTGGTGGGGGCGGAGGTTTCGATTCGGATGGTGGTGTTTCTGGGTCGAGGACGCGATCCCGTAGCGAGGGAAGCGAAGCGGAGGATGCGCTCGAGCTCGCGCTCGCGCACATCGACCTCGTCCTCATCGCCCTCGTCGCGCCCACTCGCGCCGGTCGTCTGCGAGCTGAACCGCGCACCCACCGTGTTCGGAACATCCACCGTATACGCCGTTCGAGAAGGCACCGTCTTGCCGCCCGCCCCGCCCGCAGCTACCGAAACAGCAGCAACGACGGCGTTCGCGTCGGCTTGGCTGGCTGTGGCGACAGCACGCACCGGAGCATCCGAGCTCTTACCACGCTCGATGATGTTCAACCCACCCATGGCCTTGTCCAGCTGCTCGGTGTCGGTGCCTCGCGTGCGTATCGGATCGCGCTTTGCATCGCGCGCCGGCTCTGATTCGTGATCGACTTGCTCCAACGTCGAGGCGGGATCGGGATGTTCGAGGTCGATCGCATGCTGCGCCTCTAGATCTTCGAGCAGCTCGATCTGTTCGTACCCTCTCGGATGTGCGGTCAACTTCTGCCACTTGCCTCCCAGTACCGCCGCCCCACCCTTCTCTCCCTTGCTCCCCTCCTCCCGAAGCCCGAGCTCCTTGTCCGACAGCACCCAGCGCAAGATCCACTCGGAGCGCGCATAGCACGCGCGCGCGCAGAAGAGATCGCGCACCTCGTCAAACGTATTTCCCGGTTCGCCCAAGTCACGATCCTCGAGCGCCCGGACCGACTTGCTCTTCATATCGATGCGGAACTTGCCCCTGCCTCCCAACGCCGCAGTGGGCGAGGCGTGCGGGCAAGGTGGATACGAGCACTTGCGAGCCAGATTGCGCTCCTCCAGAATCTGCCCCCACGACGCAGCCGAGAGGAAGAGCAACGACTGCCGCAGCTCCAACAGCGTCGGGTTCGAGTGGATCAGCTTCTCCTGGTAGAAGAGGATGACGCGCTGGCGCTCCTGGTTCGACAGGATCGACGTCGTCAGCAGCTGGATATCCGTCGGCTCGATCGGCGAGTCGCCGGTCGTGCTCGAGTCGAGGAACGGCTGCATCACCGCTATCGCGCTCCGACCCTTGCTCGATGCAGCGGAGGGTTTGGACGCCGAGGCAGAGCTCGAGGCTGCGGAGGGGTCCGAGGAGGCTGAGGAGCGCTGCGTGCGTTCCTGGACGTGCATCGAAGCCGCGGAGCCCGGGATGCGGTTCGTGTCCACAGGCGCCTTGCGTCGACTGGTGGGCGCCTCGGCCGGCCCATCCGTACGCGTGGTGCCGGTCATGGTTGCAGCTCGCACCGTGCAAACTTGCGTCGTCGAGATGATGGCGGAGCGTCAAGCGCTCGAGGCCCGAATCGAAGTCACAAGTGGAGTGTCGAGTTTTGGACGAGCGTCAAACTCAGCCGAAAGCGCGTGCTCCGCCGCGCGAATTTCATCCTCTCCAACAAGCTGCAGCTCGCTCCTCTCCCGTCTTCCGAAGATCCATTCAACCATAGACACGAACCACCCTCAGGCGACGTTTTTGACCCGACGGGAAGGTTCTAGCTGAAGAGAGTTCCGAGGGGTTACCATTGCATTGCATGTCGTAATTAAGCGAGCAGCTCGTCGAGGCCCAGACCGGGGAGTCCCCTTCTGGACCTGTTGACCTTCCTGCCCACTAACCAGGTGGTGATGCTAGCCGCCGAGAGCATACCGAGCGCACGCAGGATCACAGCAACGACGAGCGCACGACGCACAGCCGAGTAGAACGCACCGAGCGCCATGCCGGACCAGTTGAACTTGCGCTCGATGCGAGTGCCGACGCTGGACTCCCAGCCGCGGACGACGGAGCGGTAACGCCAGCCAAAGAACCAGATCCAGAAGTTGACGTCGGGATACGAGAAGCGCGGGAAGACCGAGGTGAGGCTGGGTGCGAGCGCGTGCGAGGCGGGTGGCGGGTTGAGGTGGAACTCGTCGCGTATGCGCGCGATGACGCGGTTCGCCGACACCAGCGGCGACGAGACGAGCTCGCCGGCACTCGGCAGACCGCTCGATGCGTGCTCCAGTGGCGGCACCGCGCGGTGCGGCGACGAAGGCCGAGGCTCGTTGACAGCGGCAGGATCACCCGAGCGGAAGGACGAGCTGCTGTGGAACGTCGTCATGTGCGAGAGCAGATCGAGCGTCATCCCCAGCGTCAGGCCCCACAGACGGAGCTCGGGACGGACGGCACCTTCCTCCATCTGCGCGATGCGCGCACCGGGCTTGTCGCCCATGGACGAGTCGGCATACGCCTCGTCGTCGTTCTCATCCGACTCGGCCACAGCGACGGGCTCGTTGGGCAGCAGGATGCACTTGAAGTCCATCTTGCCCACCAGCGCACGCAGCACCCAGCGGACGAGCGGCGATTTGGGTGCGAGGCGCGAGCTGATATCGACCGACGTCGTGCCCCACTTGGGCCGAGGCGTGTACAGCAGCGAGATGGGGATCCAATGTGCCGATGCGACCTCGCTGGGCTGCAGGTCCGGCAGCGGGCTGAAGGGCGATGTCTGGACAAAGACGTAGGGCGAGAGGACCATGAGGAGGCGCTTTCCGAGGCTCGTGGTGATCTCGCGGTCGTCGAGCTGCCCGACGCACGAAAACTCCTTCTCGGCCAGATCGATGCCGACCTCTTCCCACGTCTCGCGCATGGCCGTGTAGAGGCCGTTCTCGTCGCCCTCCTCCTTGCGGCCGCCGGGGAAGGCGACGTGCGCCGACCAGTTGTCGCCGATGCGCGCGGCGCGCTTGATGTACAGGATCTCGGGCGTGCCGCGCTGCACCCACGGCTGCTCGAAAAAGCCGCCGAGCGTCGTCGACAGATCCTGCGACGCTACACTCGACGCCATCGACGCATGGCCTATCGAAGCCTGCGAGACGTGCACGCCCGAGTTGGCCATCTCCTGGCTGGCGCCTGGCTCGGTACCTGAGAGGGGTGGGGCGCTGCCAGGGTGCTGACCTTCGGGATCGTAGTTCTGTGCAAGCCATGCTTCGTCCTCGGCCGTCGGTCGGACACGCACGAGGATCGCCACCGAGGCGCGACGGGGTTGCGTGGGGGGACTGGCGATCACGCGCGGCGGGATGCGCGAGATCCGCCCGAGCGCATGTGCCAAGTGCGCCAAGATGGCGCTGTTCGTATTGAGGCTCGACGAAGCCATGGTGCGTGAGAGGAAGCCTGTTGTGCTGGGAGAGCTGGACGCAAGCGACGAGGGGCGGAGTGGAGCACAACGAGGACCGCGCACAGCTGCGAGAGGCGAGGTAGCGACGACGGCTCCGAGCCGCGCTGGTATGGATCGTAGGCCGAATATGGCTGCGATGGTGCGGTCGAGCTTCAACAGCAGGCTGCTCGAGCCGGCTTGAATTGTGGGTTGGTTGTGGAAGCGATTGTGGATTGTCAAGTGCCAGCAGCGGCGGCAACTTGCGAGCCGGCAGCGGGACTGATCTGAGCGTCGCGCTCTCGAGGGCCGTTTGGCGTCGGCTTTGGAATCCCAAAAAATTCGCGGCTGGGCAGCACCACGCAGAGTTCAATAGTAGCCGTGGCTGTCCGTTGTCGTGGTCGCCGCGCTGGGCCGATTCGGGCTGGCTCTCTCGCGCTTTCAACGGCTTCCGGCGCGCCGGCTGTCAGATGGCTCGCGCCTAGCCGGATGTGGCGCATCCCCCGCATCCTGCAGCATGGCCCAACCCACCGACACCCCAAGCACTCCATCCCGCCCCGAGCCCATCACCGCTCACATTGCACAAGCAAGACTTCAGAATGATGGAATGCAAACGGTCAAGTTTGAATCGTCGTCTACCGATACATGTGTGAGGCCAGTGGCATCAGTCTTGCTCATCCTCATCGTCCAGGATGGCCAGCCTGCGCTTTTTGGTCACTGCCGAGGCGGCTTCTTCAATAGCCGCGTTCTGCTCCTGCGACGAGAGCGCAAGGATGTCGTCTTCGTCCTCGTCGCTGTCTGCGAGAAAGAGGCGCTTGGTGTCCACCCGTCGATTGGTGCGCTCGCTCGCGTCCTGCAGCGGCTTGGCCGGACGCGACGCCGCCTTGATGCGCTGCTTGGCCGCACGCAGTGCCTGAAGCGCATTCAGCTTGCCTTCGTCCTGCGCCTCGTCCGCCACCGAGCTCGTGGGCGGCGTGTCGTGTCCGTCGTCTGCGCTCTCGGCGTCGCTCGCTTCGGGCTCCGACCCCGCACGCTCGCGCTGCGTCGGCTCGTCGTCGACATCGCCCAGCGCAAACGCAAACTCGTCGTCGCTGTCGTTGATGAAATCCTGCTGCGTTCGGCGCTTCGGCTTGCGTGACTTGCCTCCACCGCGTTTCGAAGCCTTGCCTCGCTTCGTTCCGCTGCTGCGAAGCAGGCCCCCGTCCGCCGCAACCTGGTCGCCGCTGATCAAGTGGCCCGTGGCCCGCGCCCGGTCAAAGTAGTCGCCCTCGTCCTCCGAGTCGCTGTCGTATCCGTTCCATCCGGCCGGCAGATCGGTCGCATTGAGTTGGTCGTCCTGTTCACCTCCTACGCGTGGCTTGCGCACGCGCATCACCAGCGCACCGAGCTCTCGGCCGTGCGTGTCCAGCGGCTCGCGGATGTATCGCTCGATCGTCTCGATCTTTGCATCCAGATGCGCAGGCAGAATCTCCTTCGGCACCGTCCAGCGCCAGTGCACCACCTCGGCGTCGTTCGCCTCCAGCCCCACCAGCCTGCACAGCAGCTTGAGCTCCGGCAGCAGCGAGGCATCCGTGCGCAGCTCGTCGTTGCCCCGGTACGCAAGCTCGAACGGCTGGAATCGCTCCACCACCGACTCGTTCTGCTTCTCCAACTCGCCCAGCAACGCTGCCGAGCTCTCGTCGTCCTCGATGGCCGAAGTCGTAGCAAGGCGGCGCGCTTCGTCCTCCTCGTGGCGCAGCACAAGCTCGGTGCGCGTTGCGCTGGCCATCTCGAGCGCCGACTTGACCCACAGCACCGCCTGCATCTTTTCCTTTTTGAGCAGCAGTCCCACCGCCACTCCGATCTGCTCTTCGGGCGCCATCCCCGGCCGCACCGCAATCTCGGCGGGCATCCTCGGCGGCTTGACCGGTCGCGGCGGCCGCTTGCCCTCGTCGTAGATCGCCTGCTCTTCCGGCGTGAGCTTGCTGAACTTGCGCAGGATGTAGTCCATCAGCTTCCGCAGGTTCGGCGCCGAGGTAGGAGCACGCGCTTCGAGCACACGGATGCCGTCGCCGCTGAGCACCTTGCGCAGCGCGGCGCGGTGGGCGGCAAGGAAGAATTGGCGGTAGTCGTTGGCCTTGATCGCCACGCGGTGCATCACGGTGACGAGCCGGTTGAGCTGGTCGTCGGCATCGTCGAAATCCTGCCACCGCGCCAGATAGTCGATGCACGCCTTGGCCAGCTGCTTGGTGGCCAGCTTGCGCTGGAAGTCGGCGAAGCGGAACTCGCGCTCGCTGCGCGTCTCGGCTAGCTGCTCCTTGATCTGCCTCGCCTCGTCCTCGGCCGCGTCGAGATCGCCGTCCTGCCGCGAACGACGCACGTGCTTCTTGGCCTGCACGTACATGTGGTCCCGGTTGGATGCATAGCGTTCGAGCATCTTGGGCATGACGTACGCAAACGTGATGATCGTCTCGAGGAACGCGAAGCTCTGCGCCGAATACGCGCGTACGATCGCATGGCACGCATCGAGCGTCTCGGCCATGTAGTAGAACTCGGCCTGCAGACCTTCCGCCACCTCGCGCTCCGTCTCGATCTTGCTGCTCGCCAGCTCGTCCACCAACCGCAGAAGTACGATCCACAGCTGCACCGCCGCATTGAACTCGAGCCACGACCGCGCCTCCTGCGCCTGCAGCGTACGCACCAGCACCATGCGGAACGCCCACGGCTCGAGCCACTGCGCTACCAGCTCAAACGGCCACTCCTCTCCTCCGCTACCTTGCTGGTCCTGTGGCTCTTGTGGCTCTGCCGTTGTCGTCGTGTTTTTTTCTGTTCGCTTGGACTTGGCGGCGGCGGCAGCGCGGCGCGAGAGGAAGTAGTCGAGGAAGAAGCTGCCGAGCTGCATGATGCGGATGCGCGCCACGTCGAGGTCGCCGAGCTTGTCGCGCTCCGAGCGGATGTCCTTGAGGATCGACTTGGCCAGTGGCTCGAAGCCCGCCTGGACAAAAGTATCCGCCCACTCCTGAAGCAAGACGGCCGCCTCTGGCGTCCAGCCCGACTTGAGCTTCGGCGCTCCGCGCTCCTGTGCGTCTTTGCGGCGCTGCGCCCTTCGCTTGCCCTTGTGCAGCGCCTCATCGGCCAACTGTGCCACAGACTTGACCAGCGCCGCCTGGTTGCGCGCCACTCGGCGCTCGCCATCCGGTCCGACAAAATTGATCGTCGTGCCGAACCGCGAGTGGCGCGTGGGCACCTTGCCCGTCGCCGTTGCTTGCTTCATCTTGGCTTCCGCTGCCAGACTATCGGCCAATGCCGAGCTCGCCCGTGCGCCGCCTGCAGCGGATGCGCTACCTGTGGCACCGTTGTCGGTGCTGCCGCTCGCTCCGTGGAAGTTGGCGTGATTGGAAGCGCCTGCGTTCGCCACCGTGGAGACCTCGGCGATTTCCTTGACGCGTGTGCCGACAAAGATGTGAAAGATGCACTCGGATGTGACGGCGTTCCAGGCGTTGAAGTTGGCATCTTCTGCGCTGCTCGCGAGCATCAGCAACGTGTCGAGGATGTGATGGTGGTGCATGGTCTTGACGAGTTTGCTCTGCAGATTGGCGTTGGACAGCTGAGCGACACTGCTGAGACTGGTCGTGATGGGATCGCGGATGGCGAGCAGGTTGCGGAAGAGATGAAGGCACATGCCGGTGATCGCGGTCACGAGGCTCGAGCGTTGGTGCTGCTTGGTAGCAAGGTTCGGGAGTAGGAGGTAGCGCATGACGACTCCGAGCACGTCGTGCTTCTTGTCGAGCGACTGGCTGCGCAGGATGACCGACTTGTAATCTATGAGCTTCTTGTCGAGCTTGGTGATTTCGCGCAGTTCCTCCGACTCGAACCCTTGCTTCTCTTGGTCGCGGAGTTCGGCGATGCTGTCAAACGGCCATGTCATGGCGGTCAGCAGATCGGTACACGCCAGAGCGATGGCATCGCCCTCCCTGCCCTTGCCTGCACTCTCCAGCAGCGCAGGCACGATGTACACCTCGAGCACCTCGTTGTCGGCGAACGCGCGCGCGACTTTGCGCGTCGGATCCTCGTCGTCCAGCTTCCAGAGCTTACGCAACGAGCGCAGGGCGTTCAAGGCACGAGGACCAGGAATCCAGCGGTTGTAGACCGCGTCGGGATCGGTGCTGCTCGTCTCTTCGCTGTACTCGTACTGGCCGATCTGCATGCACAGATCGCGTGCGGCATCCCGGATCTCTTCCTTGTCGGGAGCGTCGGCATCGTCGTAGTCTTCGGCATGTCCACCACGGCTGGAGGCATAGCCATCTTCGCTCGCGTCGGTGAGAAAGCCTTCGTCGCCCTCGAGGTCGTCGGACCAGTACTCGTCCGCCGTGGCCATCGTGGTAAGGAGGTTGCAACTCGCGACGACGAGCGGTTCCCGTGGCGGCTACTTGGTAGGCTGTCGGCTTGTGTTCGTGCTCAGATCAGCGCATCGATCAGGTAATGACTGTGCGGTGGGTGGAAGCGATAGGCGCGACGTGTGCTGAGGAAGAGAGTCGTTAGACGGTCAAGGCTGCAGAACGAGCTGAGAACCTCATGTCCGCGAGTCAAAAGCGTGAATCGCGAGTCCAACACCACTCAACGCGGCGCGCCTCGCAGAGCACGCGTCGGGCGAAATTTGGAGAATTCGAATGTTCGGCCATAGCGGCTAACAATCAAATCTCAATTTTGAGGCCTGCTGCTGAGCAGCGACGACTGGCGATCGTGCCTCTGTCCAGCCTTTCCGCAAAGCGAGAGCCTGCTCTCGTCCAGCTACGATGCTTTTGCAAAACTTCATTGAGGTCGGCAGGCCATATGCGATGGAATGGTCTCGAAGGACGTCAGCGAGCTTCGGCTGATGCCTCTGACTTGGGCGGCCTGTCAGACGGAGCCAGAGTGGATCGCGAGGCGGACTCGAGGCTGCGTCGGATGGCCCGCTTATGGCGGTGGGTCATCCACGGCGCGATGCCAGACTTGACCCGCTTGATCGAGATGTCCGTTTCGACGTCGTTCTGCTGTCGATGCTTCCCGGTCGAGCCAGTCGAGCCACGGTCTTTCCCATGAGGCTCGTCGTCTTCCCGCGATTCGGGCTCAATATCCTCTCGGGTCGAGGAGCTGATGCCTTGCTGCGACGAGGAGCGCCGGCGCCTTTCTCTTCCCGCGCTCTCTGCTGGGGCGGGCGATGTTGTCGGCATCGCCGGCTGCTTGTGCATCTCCAAGCGCTCGGACCTTGGCGACGGGTGCCGGGCGATTTGCTGCGCGGCGTCTTTGACCTCATGAACTACGCGACTCTCTGAGACTTGTGCCTCTGTCTCAGGGACTTCTCCTGTCGCCAAAGATGAAGATGCGCTAGCTTCGAGACGGGAACTGCTAGGAGATTGCTCCGCCGATTGTGAGGCGCGGGAGGTCGGCTTGTGAGCACGTTCGCCAGACAATTCCTCGGACGGTTCCTTTGTCTGCAGCTGGACATGCGGAATGCTCCCGCTCTCCTCACTCGTGCGGCCCGAACTTTGCACGAGCTCCTTTGTGTCATAAGGAGCGAGCGTCAAAGCCTTCTGAGCAGCTTGTCGCTCAGACATGCTGGTCGAAGAGCGAGGCAGAGCCGCGCAACGCCACGGCCGGTCTCGTCTGGACGGTAGCAGTAGTCTGTGAACAGCTCACAGCTTTCGTGAGTCGGCCGTACAGTATAGCTGGCGACGAAGGCTGAGTGCATGATGCCACGCACTCTGCAGCTAGGGTTTGGAAGGAAGAAGAAGCACCGTGACCACCTGACGAGGGGTTTGAATAGCGTGCCCTAGCTCAGAAGCTCATCTCATGAAGTCGACCAGATCACCTAGCGCAACCCCAGGCTGCCCCGCGCCCGAGCACCGCTTCTGCTGCGACGCCCGTCGGTGGCGATGGCACTGCGACGCCCGTGCCCTGTGTCCACTCATCGTGGTGTGAGCGAGATCGAAGCCGAGAGGGCGGTGGATCAGTTGTGAGTCAGCTTGAGCGATTGCGGGACGCCAATCGTGAATCGGCTCTCGTCGTCAGTGTGGCCGCAAGATGTTCAGCGGGACCGTCCGAAATCACAGTGGCGATCCAGGGCGACGGCTCAGGCTGGAGGGTGCGGCGTGTCTTTCAAATCACATCGAATCTATTGGGCGAGAGGGTGCACTTAATTGGCCGACGGGATGGCCTGTTCGACCGCATCGGCCTACTTTATGCGATGACTCGAGCAGAGGAGTCGATCTTCTGGAAGTTTGGTGGCTCGGAGCTGCACGATGCTGGATGCTGGCAGAGGACGACGTTGAGACGTCACGTTGCGAGGCGGAGCGAGACGAATCGAGGCTGGTGATTGGGCGCTCGGAAAATTCCGACTGGGTTGGGCTGGCGGGTTCTGTGAGGTCACGAGCGAAAGGTTCGTTTTCGGATGCAGGCTGCACCCGACTGCACCCCACGTTGCTGCCGAGACGGCCGCTCTTGAGCGCCGATCGTCGGGAGAAGATGTCAAGAAGGATCTTGCAAGTATGCAGCAGGATGAGTCCGATGCATCATTCGCCAGGCAAGGGCAGCAGCACCTGCAAGGCGGCCGCCCGGATGCATGACGGTTCGCTCACAGTCCCCATGGCCTTCAAGCTTCGTTCGTAAATGCAGGTCAAGTGCGCACCGATTATGAGCATGGCCATGTATGTGCAGCCCGGAGCGCACGGGAAGAATTGGCGAGCGTCGAAGCTTGCCTAGAGAGACGGCGAACCCTGTGGCTGCCACGAGTGAAAGGCTTAGGCGAAGCAAAATTTTCCGCTTCTCTCCGGCCTGGCGGTCTTGTTCCATGCAGCTAACTCCCACACACGAAGGCCGTCTGGCTGGCCTGTGAGCTTGTGAGCTTGCGCGCAAGCGAAGGTGGGAGGAAGACGCCCTCGAGGCTCGAAGCTCGAGCATGTCAGCAACTCATCCTCCGTCCCACAGCAGGTCTAAGGAAATCAAACTGAGGCCACAAGCTTGGCTTGGAAGAAGGCCGCAACCGGGCTTGACATCAGGGCCTCCGGTAACAACCCAGAAATGGATTGGGGAGAGCTTCGCGGCAAGTGTGAGTTTGAATTGGGCAGCCTGGAGCTTGCACGGTCGGTCGCTCCAGTGGAAATCGAGTAGCGAGCTCCCCTGCAGCTGGCTTCGCAGTAGCGGACCTGACTGGCCAACAAATGACCGAGCGGGCTCCTCGTCCACGGTCCGCGTCAGACGTTTTTGGTGAGCCTGGCTGTTTTGTTGCTTTTTTGGGGGGGGCTGGGGAGAGGAGCGTCACCTGTCTGCAATGATCACGTCTCACAGCTCGGACCCTTGGCTTTGTCTCGGTGGCCAGGCCAGGGCAGGGCCAGGGCCACGCTGGAAGGCACCGAGCCAAGTGAGGGTGGGAGGGAATGAGAGAGCATCCGAGGCACTTGAGCAGCGCGGCTGAACCGACAGATACCGTACAAGGCGCGACTTGGATTCCTTGGACGCCCGGCTCGGCTTCCCCGCATTCTGATGTGGCTCGGGTACCAGTCAGGCCCAACTCAAGCTCGTCCCACTTTTTTCGCTTTTTTCTCTCTCTTCCCTCCTGCCTCTCTGCGCTTTTTCGGATCGCCATTGTGATTCTGCCGTGTTTGGCCCAGGCAGACCCTGGGCCTTGGGCTTGCCGGATGAGCGCACGCGTGCCTCCCCCACACAACACTTCCGCTCCCAGCTCACACAGCCATTGTTCTCTCGCTCTGCACCCCGCTGCACCGCGACGCACTGGCGCCCTCGAGAAAAAGCCGCGGCGGCTGCACTCTTTTGTAGCGCCCTGGACGCGCGCTCGCACTTGCCGACGCGGAGACTCGAGAGCATCCGGCCTGGCTGCGCTGCACTCGTGCCTGTCCATCGCGCCCCCGCCCGCCTCAACATTGGAGCGGAGCGCAGAGTGAGTTACTGTACGTACATCCGTTGAGCTTTTTGCCTGGCACGCTCCGCCCCCGACTCGTCGCGCTCGCTTCGCTCATTCATCCATACCAACCCCAGCCCAGCCCAGTCGAGCCCAGCCCAGTCGAGCCCGGCCCGTAAAAGTCTCCCGCGCGGCTCGACGCCGCTCCTGCTCATATCATCGTATCTTGGCATCCCCGGCTCCCGCGCATCGGTCCCTCATTGCCAACCACATCCTTTCTCGACCTCATCTCCGTTTCTCGCTTTCGCTTGTTCTTCATCCTTCTGGTCTCATTTACTCGTGCGCCTATTTGCTCTCCACCTAAAGCTTACCTCTCCACCACCAACCACCGGCACACCGGCGACCGGCCACTATCGAATCTCTTTTCCTGTCGATCCAGTGTCTTCCACCCGTCTGCCTCTGCCTGCTCGTCCTGGCTATCGAGCTCACCCAATCTTCTTTCCCAGCTTCGCCAAGCTGAAGCACATCTACACTTCACCCGGTGATCTTCATCTGGTCTCCTGCGTTCTTCGGGTCCCGCTCGGTGCCTTTACTCGACCTCGATCGACGTTGCCTCTAGCCGGAATCGCAGCATCGTCTCTGCGTCTCGGCGTGGGTCACCTGCCGCTGTTGCATTTGTCGCTGCGATCGTCGTAGCTACCCTCCGCCACCTTCCATGCCTGCATCCGTGGAAGCGTCGGGCCCGCAAGCCATCGACATCATGATGCCCAAGAAGCGCCAGCAGGGCTTCGCCCCCGGCGCTTCCGGCAACTTGGCAGCTACCGCCCTCGGTCCGAGCAACGCAGTCGTCACCAGTCAGCCTCCCACCAATTCATCTGCGCACGTCAACAGCTTCTTCGGTCCCTTCGGCTCCAACGGTCTGCCGAGCAGCTTCATCGACACCGATATACTGCTCAACGATGACCTCTGGAACCAGTTCTCTCCCGCGCCCACCTCCGTCCCCAACGCAAACGACCTCAATCATAACCAGCAGCACACCTCGACAACCAACGCCCACGCAGCAGCAGAGCCCGCGAGCGAGCAGGCGTTCGGAGAGTCGTACGTCAACATTCCGCATACCTCGTCCCTCGACATGTTTGGACTGCAGTCGCGCACCTTTGGCACCGTCCGCCCGACGCACGAGGCGCTCAGCAGGCTGGGCAAGGAAACTTCTTCAATGGACGAAGGCGACTCGCCTGACGGTTCTCACGGCGACACGACCTCGACAATAGCCACCAGCGTCATCTCGCCAAGTTCGCTCGGTACCACCGTGGGCAGTCTGCCCCAGACCACAGGCTCACGCCATCATCGCTCCACCAGCAACGCTTCCTCGACAAACCGCTCCAAGACCGCACGCAGCTTAAGCCGAAGCCGCACCCGTGTCGCTGCCAGCGCCGAACGCCGCGCCGCCGACCGCTCGCCCTCCACAGAGAGGGGCGGTGTGGGAAAGGCGCCGTCGTCCAGGGCCAGGGTGGGTCGTCGGGCCACCATCGGACCTGCGGCGCTCGCAGGCAACTTGCAGCCCAGCCCCGCCCCTCCTGCCCCGACTCGCAGCGCTTCCACCGCCTCCGGTGCCGTAGCGTCCAGCTCCAATATGGGCTTGTCGTCCAGCTTTCAGGCTCAGACTCATCGCTGGAGCTTGTTCGGCACCGACGGCTCGAGCCAGTCCAACCTGCACGTCAACTTCAACGACCCGGCGCAGTGGGCGGCGTCTCAGACGAGCTCCGCGCAGCCGCAGGCCAGCGGCACCGCGTCCGTATCTTCGTCGCTCCCGACCTCGCATAACTTCCACACCAGCATGGCGCATCTGAATCTGCAGACGCCTCCCGTGTCCTCGGCGGCCAGCCAAATGCAGGCCAAAGGCGCCAATGGCGACCACGCCAATCAGTCGTTCAACCCATTCCTCTTCCCTCCGTACACACAAGCGCAAGGCGCGTCGGCCCTGACCAGCGTACCCGACCTCGGTGGTGTCTCTGATCAGGCCGGCAGGAGCAGCGCGGTGGTGCGGGAGCTGTCAGGACGTTCCAGTGATACGTCCGAAGCGAGCGAAGCCAAGTCGGCGTCGGCAAAGGCAAGGGCGGGCAAGGTTGCGTCGCGAGGCTCGCGCGAGAAGCTCGCCAGGGACATCAAGGCCGAGGCGGCCAAGATGGACAAGACGGTCAGTGCGGAGGAGGCGCAGCCGGGCGACGAGGACGATGAGGACGACGGCGGCGATGACGATGATGACTTGGCTCCGACGGGGACGGGTGCCAAGAGCGAGGCCGAGGCCAAGAAGCTCGCCGAGAAGCGCCGCAAGCGTCGCGAGTCGCACAACGCCGTCGAGCGACGCAGACGCGACAACATCAACGAAAAGATCACCGAACTCGCCACGCTGTTGCCAGAGGCGATGCTGCTAGATGCCATCGCGACGTCGACGCAAGGCGGCAACAGCGGTACATTTGCGCCTGCGCTGGCGGCCAAGGCGGCGCTGGCAGCAGCGGCAGCGGCGGTGGCCAAGGGAGAGGCAATGCCCGGCGGGCCTGACGGCCAAGCGTCGCTGCCAAAGTCGTCGACCGAGGCGTACGCCGCTGCGCTCGCGCCCGTGCACGCCAACAGTGCGGCGCTCGCAGCGGCCCAGGCCAAGCCGAACAAGGGCATCATCCTGCGCAAGAGTGTCGAGTACATCCGCCACCTGCAGCAGTTCCTCGACATGCAGATGGGACGCATCGGCTTCCTCGAGGCCGAGCTCGCGCGATCGCACCAGGCGCTCGCTGCGTCGGGTATGCAGGCGCCACCGACGACGGATCCGCAGCAGGGTCTCGGTATGATGCATGCATTCTTCGATCAGGCAGGCAACGCGCCCGCCCTCGGTGCGCCCATGTATCCCGATATGGCGCAGCAGCCGCAGCACCAGCAACAACAGCAGCAACAGCAACAGCAGCATATGGGCCAGCAGCACCATACTGGGCAGCAGCAGGCGCCGCAAGACTTTAGCGCGATGAATCTCCTGAGCCTGGGCATGCCGATTGACACGCAGCCCCCGGCGCAGTCGGGTGCGGGGCAGCGATCGATGCAGATGCACCAGAACAGTCTGCCCATGTCGCACTCGAGCTCGGGGTCGCACGAGCCATCGGCAGGCACGCCGGCACTGGCAGCCTGGCTGGAGGGCTTTGATCAGAGGACGGGACTGCCACGGCGTTCGTCGGTGGACCCGATCGAGGAGGAGGAGCACGAGAGCGGCGAGGAGGATAAGGAGCTCAGCCGACGCGGGCGCAGCCACAGCTCGCGCGTCGCGCACGATGCGCACGAGGAGCACTGGCGCGGACGCTCGCGCCACAAGACCGGCAGAGGCAGAGTACACGAGGGAAGCTGGCCCGAGCTCCAGCCGTCCGAGGCCCAGTCGCCCATGCAGCTCATCAATAGCGAAGAGCACCAGTCCACCGCCTCGTTCTCCGACCTCGGCGACATGAAGCTCGATCTGTAGCCGCGGGTGGGCGAGTGCGGGGTGGGCCACTCGTGGAGGTGCAGCAGCCATAGTGGGCATGGCCAGCAATGTAATCAGTAGTGTGCACATCTCACCAGGGGGTCGCGATAATCCATCACATTGTCATGTCACGAGTTAAGATACCTGCTCGTGTGCAGCGAGCGCGCATGTTCAGTGTTAAGTGTGGTGGAGGCAATGGTTGGGCATGGCGTGGCGCGACAGGAAATCACTATATTTCTGCTTCTCCACACCGAGCCCAAGTGCCAACGACTGTCGCATCGCACGAGCCAAATGCACACACTCACCACCTTCACCACCTTCACATCTTCCATCTCTTCATCCTCACCTGGCTGTATCCATCCATCTCTGTCATACTTTCAGCACTCAGCAACGACTTTGCATCCGAAGACTGCGCATACTGCTGCCGGGATGGCGTCGATACCAGAGGCGCGCACGTCGTTCAACCTCAAGGTTCTTCGGCGGCACGATGCATCGATCGTCGAGATCGTCGAGACGGCGTCGTTCGTCGTGCTCTACAACTACAATGGTGGAGAATGGACCAAGACGGGTGTCGAGGGGCCGCTGTTCTTGTTTCGGCGACGACTGCCGCCGTACAACGGTTTCTTCCTCATGAACCGCAACGGCGTGGAGAACTTCAGTGCCGACGTGACGCAGGAGGACGATCTGGAGATCACGCCCGAGTTCATCATCTACCGGCCCGAGACGAGCGGCGACAACGAGGTGTACGGAATCTGGGTCTTTGAGCCCGGTCAGCGCATGGCCGTGGGTGACAAGCTGCTCAAGCTGCAGAACATGGTCGAGCCACCCTCGCAGAGCCAGATCGATGCGGCCACTGCAGCATCCAGCTCAACAACGGTGCAAGAGACCAGTGGCGGCAGTGGCAAGGAGACCGGAGGTGGCGGCAAGGACAAGAGCGCAAAGCCAACACAGGCAGAGAAGAAGAAGGCCAAGGGCAAGAAGAACAAGGATAAGAACGTCGTCGAGCCCAAGGAGACAGAGGTGGTCGAGGAGCAACCGGCTCAGATCGACCTCGACGACCTGTTCGGTAGCACAGCGGCAGCGGTAGAGGCACCTCGAGAGAAGGCGGCAGAGGCGACAGTCCAACCAGGACAGCCGACGGCACAGGCGGATGGAAGTTCGTTGCTCGACTCGCTCTTTGCATCGGCCGTCTCGCTGGAACACACGCCTCCATCCCAAGCCACTGCGCAACCCGAGGCTACGCAACCGACCCCGACTTCTGGGCAAGCGGCGTCGGCAGGTGTGCAGAGCAACGGAGCGTCGCAGGAGAAGCCGAAGCTGTCGACGCTGATCGAACAGACCTTGACGCAGCGCATCGCGCTTGGCGACGACGGCCAGCCGCTCTCGCGCCGCGAATTCGTCACCGAACTCCTCAGCATCATCCACGTAAGTCGTCACAACCTCTCCGCCTGCGCTTTTGCCCTGGTCAGCACAGAAGTGACTCACACATTGCTCTTTTTGGGTTGCTTTTCACTCGCACAGACTGATCCCACATTTGTCGCGGCGCTGTACGACTCGTACCTCGCCCACATCGCCTAGACATTTCTCGCAAAACACACTGCAGCAATCCAGGCTAGCGACCTACACTCCGACAGCGTTGCAACAAGCAAGGGGGTTGGAGGATGTGTAGGCATGCAAGAGTGCGGATCTACGGAGCTAGATTTGGGAGGTGTTGGTGGTGTTTTCGACGAATACGACGAGCGAGGGTCGGGAGCTGCGCGTGGCGCGCGCGCTGGGCTTGTACGAACCACGGCTCTCGGATTCCGACTCGAGCTTGGGCTGCGGACCCGGCGGAGTAGCTGGCTGCTCGTGGTCGTAGACAATCGCAGCAGCTGGAGGTGGGGTAGCAGTCTGCTCGTGCGTCTCTCTCTGCTCTGGTCGCGACTCTCTTTCCTGAACAGGCGCCGCGCTTTCGGCTGGTGCACTAGTCTGTCCTGCCGGAGCATTCGCAGCATTCGCAGCATTTGCAGCAAGGAGTCTGTCGACGAGCTGGGCGTAGTTGCGAATATCCTGTTCGGCCCTGATGAGTCTGTCGCTCAGCTCGATGGTCAATGCGCGGGTCTTTTCCATCTTGTCCTCGAGCGCCCTGTCTCTCGACGACGGCTTCTGCACCGGCTGTTCTTCGGGCCTGGCCGGGCTGGGCGGCTCGAGGTTTCTGGTAGCGTTGGAGCCGAGCTGATAGGTGGAGATGGCGTCGACGTCGAGGCTAGCGCAGTCGCGCAGATCGTCCAGATGCCTTGGGGTAGTTGTATACGTCCTGCCGACCACGGCTTGGCAACCGGCGCACCTGAGGCTGGCAAAGGTAGCGCCCATGTCCTTGCCCGGCTCGGTCGAGGTCTGGAACGCCGAGTCCTGTGCGATGACCTCGGAGACGTCCGAGAGGACGACGTAGCCGAGCTCGGTGTCGGTAGCGACAAACGCGAACGAGTCGCCCAGCAGCCGAAAGCACTTGCGGCACTGAAACACCAGAGGCTCGGCTACGGGGTCTGCATCGTCGTTGGGCGCGTCGACGCCGTTGGTGTGCGCATACGCGCGCGAGTCCGAGAACGACTGCGACACATCCGCAGGCTCTATGGTGCGGGCGCTTCCACGGCCTCGCCCGCTGCCGCGCGGGCGACCCCGACCCCGACCTCGGCCTCGACCGCGCGTACCCTGCGTCGAGCTGCTCTTGGGTGCTACCATGTCCTCGTTGTCTTCTGCGCCCGAGCTGTGCGGATGCGCCGTCCCCGGTGCGAGTGGCGATGCGGTCGGCGGTGCGAGCGACCGCATCCCAGTCCCAGCCGGCGACAGATGCGATGCGAGGAGCGGACTGGCAGGTGCACCCATGCTGACGGGGGGAGCGCCGTTGGGCGCGTGCACGGACACGTAGGCCGCATGCGCCGGTGCGGGCATCGACGAAGATGCCGAGGTGCGCGTCAGCATCGTGCCGGGCACATTGTCGTAGAATCCACCTTGCGAAGCAGCGGCGGTGTTGGCAGGACCATGGTCGTCCGAGTGACGAGGACGTTTGGCTAAGGGCGCCATGTTGTATGTGCTGGTTGGGGAGGCGGTCAAGGGGGTCGAGTATGGTTGGTGCGAATGAAGGCGCGTCGAGGCCGAGTGTTGGTCTTTTGACGGCATCGGACCGACGCGCTGCATACGCCGAGGCGTCGACTTTTTTGATCGGTCGATCCAAGCATGCCAACACCCGATCTGGCGACGCGGAGATCGCCTATCTTCTTCGAGCGCAAATAAATTTAAATCCGCAACCGGGCCCGTCAAGGTGTCTGCTTTGAAGCCGCAGTGGAACCGCGCCGAACTTGTCCGGGGCGGAGGAGTGCGCTGCGCTGCGCACGGACGCGGTCACGGAGGTGCCGATCCGCATCCATGCGCACTTCGGCAAGCCATTCGGCCTTCCGATTCCACACCTTGTTTTGCGCCGACTGCCCGACTGCCCGACCCATCCAATCCCATATATACTCCACCGCCTTCCATCCTACCCCTGACCTCAACTACATCATCATACTATCTTGCTACTCCACTTCCTAGCATCTTTCAAAATGGTAAGCAAGCTCGTTGCTGCCGCTCCGGCATGGCGCTGTGCTGGGCTCGGTGCGCGCCGTGTTGTCGCCCAGCCCGCCGTGATGCCCCCGTCCAGGAGACTCATCTCCTCTGTCTCGCGCTCTTCTCCCTCTTTCGTCTCGCAACGATCTCCGCTCGCTCAAACCGCCCTCGGCATCCGAACTCCCGTTTTGGCATCGTCCGCTCGGTCGGAATCCATGCTCTACGCGCGTGGGCTGGCGACGTCGGCGGCACAGACCATCTCCAAGGGCGAACAGATCCCCAACACCACGTTCATGTACGTGCCCTGGGCTCCCGAGCTCGCCGACGGCACCGCCTGCGGCGCTCCCACCAAGGTCCAGACCCACGAGGCTTTCAAGGGCAAGAAGGTCGTCATCGTTGCCGTCCCCGGCGCCTACACCCGTGAGTCCCACCCCACCCTCCATTTTCATCGTCCCGCGTACAGCGCATTGACTCATCTTGTTTTCGTTGGATGCAGCTACTTGCCACGTCAACCACATCCCGCCCTTCATCAAGCAGGTCGAGGCGTTCAAGTCCAAGGGCGTCGACCAGATCGTCGTGCTCGCCCAGAACGACCCCTTCGTCATGTCCGCCTGGGGCGTCCAGAACAAGGCCGAGGACAAGGTCATCTTCGCCACCGACCTCGGCCTCGAGTTCTCCAAGGGCATCGGCTCCACCGCCGACCTCTCGGCAATGGGCTTCGGCATGCGCACCGGCCGCTACGCCCTCATCCTCGACGACCTCAAGGTGGTCGACTTTAGCCCAGAGCCCAACCCGGGCGCCGTCGAGACCTCCTCCGCCGACGCCGTCCTCTCCAAGCTCTGAAATCGTTTTCCCGCAAGAGCATGCGCTTCATCTTAATCTCGAATGAAATGAGCCCTTCTTGTCATTTCGCGCGTGGGTACAATGCAGTGAGATTCGTGTGTGGGTGCAAGGCCAAGTGCACGTCTATGTGAGGTGGGAATGAATTCATCGAGCTTCGTCTAACGAGGCGAGCAGCGGGGAGGGCCTGCAGGTGCCGAGCTCTCGAGCATGGCGCGGATGGTCTGGCTGCCGGCAAACACGACGCAGACGATGCCAAAGAAGAGCATGGCGTAGTTGAGCACCTTGGTCGCGGTCCGGGTGGCGTTGGCCTTGAGATGGAGCAGCGGCGGGTAGATGAAGCACAGCGGCACGCACGCGACCGAGCCGATGAGCGAGACGAACTTGTCCAGATCGTTGGCGCCCGCCCAAGCGGCAAGGCACGAGACGGCGACGACGAGGAAGCGGAAGAGGTTCTTCTCGGTCTTGACCTTCCAGTTGTACTTGCCGCTCTTGGTGAAGATGCCCTTCTCGAGCACCGCGAGCGCCGGAAAGAGCTGCAGCGGCGTCGAGAGCAGGATCGCAATGCTGTACAGGAACTGCATCGCCTGCACGAACCTCGACGTCTGCGGCAAGTTGGTGATCACCACCGTCTGGATCTTGGACCCGAACGCCATGTACGAGAGCGAACCCGCCGAGGCGAAGAGCACCATCACTCCGGCCATCACTCCGGTGAGCGCGCGCGGGAACTTTTCCGGCTCCTTCATCGACTCGGTGATCGGAATTACCAGCCCGATCCCCTCAAAGGTAAACACGGCGGTGCCGATGAACAGCGGGAAGTCCTTCGAGTTGAACATGACCACGTCGGCCAAGCCTTCCTTGGCCACCTTGCCGATCTCGTAGTAGAAGAGGTAGACGATGCCGAAGAGGATGAAGACGTCTGCGATCAGCGCCGTCGTCGAGAGCTTGGCGATCCTTCGAATCAAAGAGAGCGGCAGGAAGACCGCCATCTGGCCCAGGATCAAGACCCAGACGGGCACGAGCGTCTTGCACTGCGTCACGGCCAGCACAAACGCCTGCATGTTCTGCGCCACAAACACCGTGTACGCCGCAACAAAGCCGAGCTGCGAGAGCACGATCGATGCGAGGATGGCGAGGCGCATGCGCGGGCCGTAGAGGATGCCGCCCATGTCACCAAACGAGCCGGGGCAGTTGAGGTTGGTCTTGACGAGCAGCAGGAACGAGACGAGCGAGATGATGGCGACCGAGCAGAGTGTGATGGTGGAGAAGAGCAGGCCACCGTTGTAGAAGGCTTTGCCGAGGAAGAGGACACCCGTGCCGACAAACGACTTGAGCAGCATCATGACCGCGTCGGTGACCGAGGCTTCGCCGCGTCGGCGGTCCTTGCTCGCCTTGCGCATGCGCGCCTGCGTGTCGCTGCGCTTCAGGCCCTTACGACCGCGCAGCAGGCCCGAGCGCTCGGTTTCGCCGTTGCCAGCCGCGCGGCTGGTGCCCGGGATGGCGCGGTCGTGGTCTTCCTCATCGTCGGTCTCGTCCTCGTCGTCTTCGTCCTCGTCGTCGTCATCCTCCTCCTCGAGAAACTCTCCGGCAAAGTGACCGTAGAGGCTGAGGAAGTCGATGAAGCTTCGCAGTGCTCGAGGCGGCGCACGCCCCTGCTGCTCGGCCTGGTTGATGACGAAGAAGCGACGGAATCCTCCGGGCTCCTTGATGCCCTGCACATCGAGCTCCGGGTCGATGGTAGCTGTCCGGGGCATGTGGAGGCTTTCGCTGCGGGTGCGACGCGCCGAGACGCGGCGGTTCTTGTGAGCCCAGCGGTAGACGTCGTCAGTGATGGCACCGCCCTGCATCTGGTGTGGGCCACGGTAGCTCTCGTCGACGTTCTCAATGACAATCTCAGAGGGAGACTCGATGTCGTCGCCAGAGGTAGGAAAGGGCTGAGAGCTACTGTGCGCATCGCTGCTGACGATGCTGTCGTCGGTGTTCTCGTTGGAGTGCATCGAGGTGGCGGAGAGCGAGTCGCGGTTGGCATCAGGACGGGCGAGGTGGCGTTCGATGATGCGTGCCTTTCGCTCGTCGGAAAAGGGAAGCGAGTCAAGGTTGTCGAGGTTGCTGGGTGTGGATACGCCCGAGTCGGCGGGCGGAGGAGCGAGGGAGGCGCTGTCGCGCGAGGGCGGCTCGATCGAGGTAGTCCTTTGGAAGCAAGAGGCGAACGCGGACGAGTCGTGGCGCTGTTGCTGCGAGGACGAGTAGAGGCTCATGGGTTCCGCAGACGGCGAGCCGACACGTGGCGGGATGTTGGGCAGCGTAGGGGAAGCATGACCGAAGGGCGAGTCTGCAAACGCGCGCGAGGGCGAGCGGATGGGTGTCGAGGACTCCTCGGCAGCGCGCGGGGAGGGGATGGCCCTACCCTTGCCGTTGTTCGGCGTTGACATGGTGGCTTTGGCGTCGGTTGCTGTCTACGATGGATGAATGGGTCTACGGACGATGGCTATGAAGGTTGGATGGGGGTTGGATGCAAAGGATTGGGGTGATGTGGGGAGGGAGATGTAGATAGGGAAGTGCTCTCGATTGGAAGCAGCCCGTGGCGGCAGGCTGTATGCGCGCGAGGGGCGGATGTGGACTGGCTCCACCGACCGCGGAACGTGACATCGCAGAGCGACGTGTGACTTTGGCGAGTGCAGAGAGAGTGTTGCGAACTGAAATTAGGTGCGGTTCAACGAGCTCCGACGTGCGTTCCTGTGCAGACCGCACTCTCGCTAAAGCCACATCTGCAGTCAGCTGGTGGCCGGCACATCCGAACGTGCCTACGGTTGCAATTCGCGCCAACTTGTTAGACCGGTCTCTGCACCACCAGCAAAGCGGGATATAGCGTCAGCCATGCTGACGCGACGAGGAAGGACCTGCGCTTCTTGGAGCTGCGCTCCTTGGAGCTGCGCCTCTTGGACCTCCACGTCTTGGAAATATCAAACAAGGCTGGCCAGAGCGCTCACCTGAACAAAGCGTCAGCCAGACTGTCCCGCACTCGTGCTTGAGCCTCGAGTCTTGCTTCCGACCCGCATCTGACTCCATCGCTGCCGACCTTGCCAACAGCGCACTCCCGTGCAGTTGACGACGGCACCTCTGGAGCTACGACCATGTCGTCCGCGACGCCGCCCAGAGCCACCGTCGAGGACTTTGACGATCCGGACGATCCCTACGCTCCCTACCGCCCGCGCCAGAGCGCTGCCAGCGGCTCCAAAGGCGCTCGCTCGTCTTCAGCCAGCAGCGCCGACTCGGCAGCGTCTTCATCTCAGTCTTCGTCGGGCTCAGCTGCGCCCTCGTCCCGCACTTCCGACTCCAGTGGGAGCGCCAGCAGCAGCTATGGCTATGGCCACAACACCACAGCCTCGGACATCTACGAGCGATCTGCCTCTTCGGGCACGCAGGGCACCTACCCAAGCCAAGCAGGCGACGAGGAGCCGCTCTTTGGCGGTCGGCCCTTCCGAGACGCCCACGACCCTTCGGCGGCCGCCGACACCACCTCGGGCGATCCGAGTCGAGCTGCGGATAAGGAGTACCTCTATGCACTGCTCAACGTCCCCGCCGATGCCTCGCCAGATGCCATCAAGGATGCCTACCGTGCCCTCGCCGTGGTGCTCCATCCGGACAAGCACAACGATGCCACCCGCAAGAGCGCCGCCGAGTCGCGCTTCCGTGAGGTCCAGCGCGCCTACGAGATCCTCTCGGACCCGGAGAAGCGCGTCGTCTACGATCACTTTGGCGAAGAGGGGCTCAAGTCCACCTGGTCCGTCGCCGTTCGCGGTAGGAGTCCGCACGAGATGCAGGCCGAGTTCGAGCGCGAGCGCGCAAAGAGGCAGGCCGCCGACGCCGAGGCGCTCGTCAAGAGCAACGGCGACTTTACCGCTCACATCGATGCGACCGCACTCTTTGCGCACCCAAGTCGGATCCAGCGTCATCCAGCACAGCAGCGACGAGCGTCAGCCAACGGCAAGAAAGGTCGCACCGCTGCCGAGCCAGCAGCGTCGGCGCCAGGCGTGGCAGCGATGCCCGGTTTCGGTATGGCTGGCTTCCCCCGCAGCGTGACGATGGCCGAGAGGATCAGCCAGGTAGGCTGCACCCAACTCATCGGCAAGCACGGCTTCGAGACGCAGCTCACCAATCGCACCTCGGCCACCTTTTCGGGCCAGATGGTCAGCCGCAAGGGGCTCGGCGGCGGCAACCTCGTCGGCACACTAAAGACGCACTGGTCGCCGCGCCTCTTTACCGAGATCACGCTCTCCTTCCTCCGGCCCCAGATCGTCACCACCAGGGGCCAGTACACGCTGGATGCCAACTCGTTCTTCTCCTGGCAGGGCACCCTGCAGACGCTGCTCATGCCGCCCACCTTCAACGTCACCTACGGACAGCGGCTGTCGGCCAAGTCGACGCTCACCGGCTTCACCAGCGTCCGCAGCGGCACCTACAGCCTGCTCGGCTGGGGCAGTGGGCTGCCCGAGGACAAGCTCGTCAGGCGCGAGCCGACAGCGGTCTCGGTCGGGCTCACCAAGCAGATCGCACCGGGCAGGAGCTGGACGGCTCAGACGAGCATTTCGCACGTCGACCAGAACATCTCGGTCGACTACGCGCTGCCCGTGCTTGGCGGCGTAAAGCTGCGTACGGGCTTCAACATCGGCACGGGCTCGGGCATTTCTGCGTTTACATCGGCCGAGCGCAGGCTGACCGAGAACGTGCGGTTGGCGCTCGGCCTCAACTGCGCGCTGAATGGCATCACGCTCCGCATCAGGGTCAAACGGCTGGGTCAGAAGATCGCGCTGCCCATCCTGCTTGCGCGCGAATTCCGCTCGGATCTCATCGTGCTCTTCACCGTCGTTCCCGCTGCCGCGTACACCGCGCTGCACTGGGGTCTGCTCGAGCCGCGGAAACACCGCCGTCTGCGCAATCGGCTCGGTGAGCTGCGCGCCGCCAACCGCGAGCTCATCCTCGAGCGGCGCCAGGCGGCGCTCGATGCGCTGGCGCTGCTGCGCGACCCGGCGGCCAAGAAGGCGCGGGCCGAGCTCGCGCGCAACGGACTCGTGCTCATCAGCGCCGTGTACGGTCGAAAGGACGCGTTCCCACCGGCGCTCGAGCTCGCCGATGCGCGAGAGGCTGCACAGCAGAGGTGGGCCGAGGCGCCTCAGATGCCCGCCCAGAACGACGAGGCGGATCTTGAAGACGAGGCCTTCTGGGATGTCACGATCCCCGTCCAGGCGCTCGTCAATCACGGCCAGTTGATCGTGCCCGCCGCAAGATCCAAGGCGCATCTCTTGGGCTTCCACGACCCCGTGATCGGAGAGAAGAAACACCTCCGCGTCACCTACGCCTTCCGTGGCGTCCTGCACTCCGTCGAGGTCGCCGATCTCGCCGAACTCGCCATCCCCATGCGCATCCACCAAGTAGCTTAATCTCATCATCCCCTCTCATCCCAATCGTCGATCGTGGCTGGGCTGGGCGCATGCGTGGGTCTTGGTCTCGACTGTGCCGGAGACATCATGTTGGAGACAGACTGTGTGGTGAACTACAGTGATCTGAGGAGCGGGAGGTAGGAGGCGAGGCCTTGGATGGGTGGAGCCTCTTTGCCCTCGTCCGGTACGATATCTCCGCCCGCTGTGCCGACCTCGAGCAGGAGGGCTTCCATGCTCGGCCAGACGGCTGGTCGGGTGCGCTTGGTGCGGGCGAGGCTACGCACGAGCAGGTTCTCTACCTGGATCGAGGAAAGGCGGAATGAGCTATCCGTCAACAGACCTGCTACCGACCTCCCCTTTGCCGCTGCGCTCGACTTGGCCTCAGCTCCGTCTGCATCCTTGGAGCCGGGAAGTGGTGGGGTGGTGGGTTCGTCATCGAACAGATCTGCGGCCGAGGAGTCGATTTGCGTTGTGGCCGGCTCGGACGCGAGCGCCCATATGCGGCCATCCGCCTCGGAAGCGCGCAGAGCTTCGGCGGCCCGAACCAGCGCCAGCACCAGCACGACTGTGCGTAGCCTTGCCTCGAGCAGCGTCTCGTCTGCCGCATCGAGCTCGATGCTCTGAACGAAGCGCAGCGCCGGATGCACCGCGTTTCCGTCTGCACGGCTCGCGTGCGGCGCGACCAGGCACAGCCACGCAGCCACTGCCTTCTGCTCAGCGATACTCTGCACCGCCTGCTTACCGGGCTCGGCCCCTGCCGATGCCAGTCGATCCAGACACGACTCGACGGAGCTGCCGCTGGTGAGCATCGAGATGATGCGCGACTCGCCGGTCAGCGTGGCCTGCGGCGGTGTCACGGTCTGGTTCGCCAGCGCACGCAGCCACGCCGAGCTGCGCCGGCTGAGCAGCTGCGCCGTAGCGCCCGCCGCATCCATGCGCGCCTTGAGCGCGCGCAGGTCAAACGTCACACTGCCCACCTCGACCGGCCCCGGCTCCATACCGCTCGCCTCTACTGCGCGGACGAACGCATCAAAAGGCTGAGCAATGAGGTGCCGCACAACACCGGGACACGCGTCTGTATCGAGCAGCAGCGCAACCACCTCGAGATGCACCGTGCGCGAGCTCGCGTTCCTCGGCAACCCATGAGCGAGCGTGCCATCGCTCGAGGGAACATCCACCACCGTCGCCTGGAGACCTGCGTCCGCAAGCACATCGAGCATCGGCCTGAGCGGCACGCGCGGGATCTCTCCCAGCAACCAAGCCAACGCTCCCGGCAGCGTAAACGAGAGCAGATCCTGCAGAAAGTAGCTCAGCCCGCCGCGCAGCGTCTCCAGGTCGATCACGCCGTAGACGCACGCGCTGATGCTCTGCGAGAACAGCAACGGCGCCAGCCGCAGCAGCGTCGTCGGCGGCGATGCCTGGATCAGCTCATCGCCAATCCCCTCGTTCCCGAACAGCGCGTGGATCCATCTCCCCACCAACCCGCGCTCCTCCTCGCCCAACGCACCCAACGGATGGCATACCGAGGCAGACGCGACATACGACGCCAACAACGGCCTCCCTCTGACGCCCTCGTCGGCTCCATCGACCTCCATGTCTGCCCGCGTCGACGGTGCGAAGCGCGAGATGCGTGCGGACGGTACAGCGTAGCGATAGCAGAGCAGCTGGACGAAGAGGAGGATGTTTGAGAGCGTGGCGGGTTCGTCGCTCGTCTGACCGACGTCTTGGTGGTCGAGGATGCTGGCGAGCGGATCGACGAGCGCGGTGGGGTCGATGTACATCATGAGCGTGTCGAGCATGGCGCCGCCGTGCGTGGCGTCTTCGCCGAGCGCCTTGGACCAGCGCGCGATGCTGTCGAGATCGTGCTGCTCGAGCCAAGCGTGCATCTGGAGCACGAGCTGGCGCGCAAAGATGAGGTGCGTGCCCGGATCCGACGCCACGCGCTGGAGGAGCTCGATCGCATCGTCGTTGGGCACGCGTGTCTCAAAGAGCGTGTGGAGCGCCAGTCCCTCGAGTTGAGCATCCATGCGGAGCGATTGCGCGAGGCTCTGCACCTCCGAGGCGAGGCTGTGGCCCTCGGGGAACTCGTCGGCGATGGCCTCGGGTCGGGCGAGCGAGTGCTCGATGCACGCACGCAGCAGCCACGCCTTGATCGGCTGCGACGGCGGCGTATCCAGCCCCACCACATCGCCCATCTCGCCCACCTCGACGCTGGCGGGCTGGCTCGCCGTTTCGCAGACGTCGAGCCGGTCCGACATGACGAGCAGCGCGGCGCGCAGCGCGCACTCGAAGCGCACATGCGGCGCCTCGACCCGCTGGCCCCGCAGCGGAAGCTCCGGATTCGCATCCAGCCACTGCTCGAGCTGCAGAACGATCTCGGGCACCATCCCGCACAGCGCATTGCGCCAGATGGCCGCATACACTTCGGCGCCCTTGAACGCCGGTGGCATCTCGACCACCGACGCGCACGCATCGATCGCCGCCACGAGCAGCTCAAAGTAGAACGCGGTGAGCGACTTTTCCAGCGTCACCGACGGCGCCGCCGCCGCGCGGCGGGCCAGAAACAACGTCTGGATCGCACCCAGCTTCACATCCCACGCCGCGTGCTCGTCGACGAGCACGTGCATGAGCAGCGCCATCTCGGGCTCCACCGCCGGCCGGTCCGCGGCCGTGGTGGCCGCAGCATCCAAAAAGTGGTCCCACGTCGCGCGCTTCTGCGCATCCTGCAGCGTCTCGGCCTTCTTCCTGCGCAGCTGTGACGTCGATGCGGCCGTGCTCGATTCCGAAAGCGCTTCGGCTAGCTGGTGGATGACGCCCATCTGGCTGCTCAGCGAGCGCAGCAGCGCGATCTCGTCCTTCCATGCCGGATTCATCGACTGCAGCACCGTCTCGACGCTCGCCATAGCCGCCTTGCAGCCCGAGCTCGTCTGCTGCAGGATCGCCGTTCCCGGCTTCTGCTTGGAATCGTTGGCCACCTGGAGGGCTGAGAGCGTCTGGATGACGTTGGCGAGCAGGCTCTGGCCGACGTTGATCAGCACGGTGATGGCGACGCGCGGTGCAAGTAAGCTCTGCGGCGCGGCGATGTTCGGATCCGCAGCGAGCGCCAGCATGCTCAGGCTCGCCACGACGAGCCTGAGGGCGGCAGGGGCGATGTCTGCCTCGCTCGACTCTGCTGGTGTTGGTGTCGTGTCTGTTGACGACGATGGATCCTCGACGGGATCTGCGAATAGCTGCTGCAGAAGTGCTAGGAGCGAGGGATCCGTGATGCGGAACGGTACAGTCGCCTGGAAGGTCATGAGCAGACCCTGTCCGATGACCGACGAGACGGTCTCGATCGCAGGGACCTTGGTGGAGGTATCGCCAAAGTGTGCGAGCAGGTATAGCGTGACGGTGAGCACGTCCGTGACGGGGCCCTGGTCCGCATCGACGCCAGACCGATTGGCACTACCGTATACGAGCGCCTGGAGATACTCGATGAGCAGCGGATCGATGAATGACTGCGAGAGAATGTGGCGGACGAGACTGCTGGCGGCGAGCGAGGCGGCGAGAGCCGGATCGGCGTCGACATCGCGGGTCTGCTGGGCGGCCTGGATTCGCCGTGTGAGTTGATGCAGGAGCGCAAGCCAGCTAGACTGCGAGAGACGCCGCGACAGGGCCTGCAGCAGCAGCCGGTGAATTAGCTGCTCCGGCTCGTCGTCCATCGTGTCGATGCCAGTGCGTATGGAGGAGATGGGGAGCAGTGTTGTCAGGTCGACTTGGCCACCATCACGTCAGGACCGAGGCCAGCAGATGAGCAAGAATGGCCTTCGTCAGCGCACTTGAGGCTCGCTGAGGGGACAAGGCGGTAAAGGGAGAGAGAGAGAGCGTGTGGGTCCGAACTGAAGCTGAAGCTGATGGAGTGTCGAAGCCTAGAAGAACACGCTAAGCCCTCGGATCCCGGAGTTGATGGCCTGAGCCCTATCTTTCAACAGTTTCACTGTTGACTTCGGTCTAACAGATTTGCACCGGCCCTCACAGTTTCGCCTCCATCGCTCCGTGTCTCGGATCCTTCACACATCCGCTCCTTACGGGTCCAAGAGCACTGACATCGAGAGGAGTTCCAGAGCTGAGTCTACATTGGTCGTGACACTGCAGAAAGGCATGAGATTCGGACAAGCTAGCTAGTCGCGGATGGGTTTGGCACCGCCGACGACGCGACCGCGGACAAAGACGGTGGCGATGTTCCTGTCGTCGCCGGTGAAGAGCCACTTTTCGAAGACATCCGGGAGCGTGTCGTCCTCCTCGACAAAGCAGCCCGGATTGCCCGTGTATCCAGACGGGCCCCAATGCGAGGTGGTCTGGACGAGCAGCGCGTCGAACTCCTTGCCGGGCTCGAGCGAGCCGATGCGGCTGGCCATGGCGCAGACCTCGGCGCCTCCGAGCGTGGCGAGGTAGAAGAGCGTAGCGATGCTCAGCGGGCCCTTGGTAAAGTCGACGGTGGACTTGGAGGTGAGCGACGACGCGGGATCCTGCACCGACAGCGTCGCCTCGACTGCGCTGAGGTTCGAGGTCGCGAGCGAGTGCGGCTTCCTCGGCTGGTACTGCCCAGCGACGGGAGGGCCTGGATACCTGCCGTCGACGGCCGCGGCACCTGCAAGCGGCTGCTGCGCCTGATGCGCCGCCTGCTCGCTCGTCGGGGGCGCTGTAGCCGCCAGAGCGTCCTCTTCCTCCCTGGCCTTGGACTCGGCCTGAGCTCGCTGAAAGGCGAGCACCTTTGCCACCACGCTCGCTTCGCGGATGGCCGAAAGCATGCCCAGGCCAAAGCCGCCCGAGACGTCGGTGCCGAGACCGACCTTGATGCCCATGTTGAGCATCTCGCCGACGCGCGAGGCGCCCGAGCGGAGGTTGAGGTTGCTGGTGGGGCAATGCGAGACGCCGCACTTGCGCTTCTTGATGATGGCGAGCTCGTCGGCATCCAGATGGACGGCGTGGGCGAGGATGGTGCGCGGACCGAGGAGCGAGTAGTGGTCGTACACCGAGGTGTAGTTCTTGGCAAAGGGGAAGAGCTGCTTGGTGAAGGTGATCTCGCCCTCGTTCTCGCTCAGGTGCGTCTGGACGCGCAGCGTGGGGTCGCGCGAGAGCAGCGCCGAGATGCCGGTGAGCATGGCATCCGTGCACGAGATGGCGAAGCGGGGCGTGAGGATGGGCTGCACGAGCGCATTGTTGAGCTCGCGCTCGCGCTGCCTCGATGGCGTCGAGGTGCCGCTGTCGCGCGCCGATCGGATGCTGCTGCTGCTCGCTTGCCTCGCCACGGCGATGCTCGAACGCGATGCGGACGAGATGGGCTTGAGCGACGAGGTGGCGACCTTGGTGGACGAGGGGCTGCCGTTTGTCTCGGAGGGAGGCTTGCTGCCCGTGGGCGACATGAGCTCGTCCATGGTGGCGCTGAGTCGTGCGATGCTGGCGTCCATCTCGGGCGAGGTGTGGTGCAGGTCGGCAGGGCTCATCGAGGGCGACGAGACATCGGGCGGCTGACCGTACGGTCGGAGGCTCCTGGTGAAGCGGACAAACTCCTTGGTGTCCTCGATCGACTGCGACGCGTTCTTCTCGATGTAGTCGATGGGCGAGTTGCGGTCCATCTGGCACTTGCCGACAAAGGCACGCTGACCACGCTCGTTGCAGATCTCTGCGAGGATCTTGGAGGCTTCGAGGTGCAGCGTAGCGTAGTAGCATGCGGTGGTGGTGCCTGAGTCGATGAGGCGCTGGACGACGGATTCGTACGTCTTGCGAGCGTATCTGGCGTCCTCGAACCTACGCTCGCGCGGGAAGGTGACGTGCTGGAGCCAGTCGAGGAGCTCGTACTGCTGGCCGAGGCCGATGTTGGGCACCTGGCAGGCGTGGGTGTGGGTATCGATGAAGCCGGAGCAGAGGAAGCTGCCAGGCGGGAGGCGGGTGAGCTTGTACTGGCCGGGACGCCAGCCGTGCTTGTCGAGGACGTGCTTGATGAGCTGCTGCTCTCGTCGGGCGGCTTGGTCGAGCGCGTCGTCGTGTGCGCCGGTGATGTGTGCACGCGAAGCCATCGCAGGTGGCGGCATCTCGAGCGAGGTGAGTTCAGGCGCATCGGGAAGAGTGGAGCGCGCCGATCCAGGGATGGGCACCGGGGTGGAGGAGCGGTCGTCGGCAGCGTTGTCGGTCGCGGGCGAAGCGGCAGCATCTGGGACCTGACGTTCGAGCACGTCGAGATCCTCGAGGAAGCGAATCACACCGCCCGATCCGACGCCGAGGAGGCCGCGCTCGACGATGCTGAGGTCGGTGGCGGAGCGGGAGCTGATGATGGCACCGACAAAGACGCGCTTGGGCAGCAAGTGGGGTGCAGGCATGGCGGGTCGGAAGTTCTCCGATGCCGAAGTCGGATAGCCATTGCCTCCGAATGGCGGGCGGAGGTTTGGACGAGCGATCGTCATGGTGGCAGCAAAGCAAGCACAGCGAGCAGAGCGAACACAGCGAACACAGCGAGGTGAGGGTGTATGCGTTCAGATGCGACTGAGGGGTTGGCCGTCGCTCGATGGGAAGAGCGTGCTGAGCGTGGGAGCGAAGGGGCTGAGGCGGCGGAGGAGGCGTGGGAGCGCGGAGAGCGACGACAAGCGCAAGGGGTTGTTGGATCTGTGCGTTGCTTTCTTGGCTGGGCCCAACACCTGGTGAGCCTATGATAAAAAATAGCCTATCTGTTCGCGTCGGAGGACAGAACGTGGACGTCGGTGGCAGCGAGGCAAGAGCAATTTCAGCTCTTTTTCTTTGCGTCTCGCCGGACTGCGTGGAGGAGGCGACGCCAAGAGAGATGATAGCTAGATAGGGTCCGAGCAGGGGCGGGCGAGTCTCGCTCGAGTGCTGAGTCGTAGGTCACGTCAGTGTGATTCACCCGGATGACCAGGGTCAGAGGATGGCACAGAGGGTTCAAGGCGAAAGCGAAGCAAAGCAAAGAGAGCGACCAGGGATGACGGCTTCGAGTGAGAGGGGTCTATATCTATATCGACGGTCGTCTGCCTCGACGCTGGCTCCGTGGGGTGTGAGGGGCAGCCGTGGTACAGAACCAATCAGAGTTGCTGTGCGAGGCTGGACCATGCGCAATCGAGCTTCATCTGCATTCTGCACTGCGTCGAGCGGCGTGGGGCCCGCAGTTGTGTGCCGCCGTGCGGGGGTCACAAAAAAAGGGCTCGTGCAGCCACTATACAGTGCGAGGGTAGCCAACTCAAAATTCACGGCGATGTCCGAAGCTTGCAAAAAAGGCAACCTTCTGCCGCTTGGAGTCGTACAAGTAGCAAGCACCGGGCTAGTCCAGCGTGCTTGCTCAGCTGGCGAGGCACCTCCCTCGCTTTGATCTCGTCTAGAACGCGGAAGCGTCTTGGACCCATTCGGCTGGCAACTGCCTGCACATCGCTCGCATCTCTAGCCTGTGCTGCAAGTCTGGTCGGCCCTGTGACTCGGAAGCATGAGCCGTGGTTTCCGCATCAGAGCCAACTTGCCAAGTCCGGCCCGCAATCATCGGAGAAGGCCGAGCCATATCGAAGCTCCGTCCTTAGCCTTGCTTTGACCCTGCTTCGTCTTCGGCTCCTTCCCGAGATCCGCCCGCGCATCGGCTCCAGCATCGCCACACCCGATCAACGTCGGATCCACAAGGTCCAGATCGACGCTAAGTCGTCCAAGCCGCTTCACGCCTGCGTTCCCGCTTCAGTCTGGTGTGCCATGATGAAGTTTGCTGGAGGCGTGGATATAAAGTATGCATACAAAGACAGGAGGGGCGACAGCGGTGTGTCAGGCGCTACTCAGGGGTGAGCCAGACAAGCGGCTCTTTTCGTGGGTTGCATCGATGTGAGGACACATCAGACCATCATGCGCGGGCGGAGAGGGGCTCGCCGTTCGAAGCGGTCGTCGTGGCTTCGGCGGCAAGCTTGTCTCGCGCCTCGTCCTTGCGAGCCAGCTCAGCTTCGCGGAGCTTCTTCTCGGCGAGGTTCTTCATCTTGAAGTAGTCCTTGTGCAGACCGCACTCGGTCTTGCCCGCCTTGTCCTTCCACCTGCCTGCGCGCTCGCCAGAGTCACCCGAGCCGGGAAGCGCAGTCGAGTGCCAGTCGCCGATCGACTTGTAGCCAAGGTCGAGCAGTTCGTTGTAAGGCACTGCGTTGGCTTTCGCGTACGCATCCACCTGGCCGAACGACCAGTTCATCAGCGCATTGACCTTGATCAGTCCCGTCTCGTCCACCTCGACCGCGTTGAGCGACGCGCGGTCAGCGCCTTGCGATCGACGGCGACCCGTAAAGACGGCGCGCACACCAAGCTCCTCGTACGAACGACGCGCAGGCTCGACCTTGACCAGGTAGTCGTACGTGTCCTCGTCCCTCTCCCACAGTTGTGTGCCCCACTTGTCCTCAAACTCGCGCACCGTGTTGGTGCCGGGCGGGTAGTAGACGTGCATCTGGGCATCGTAGTGCTTGGCCGCCTTCTGGGCGAGGTCGAGCGTCTGGGGAAAGTGGTAGAGCGTGTCGACAAAGATGAGCGGCACGAGGTGCTTCGACGGACGACCCTCCTTGGCGGCGCGCTTCTCGCTGATGCGCGAGATCATGTCGACGGTGATGCATCCGGTGATGCCGAACGCTGTGGTCTGGTAGAGGCCCGGAAGGTGGTCGATGGCCCACTCGATGATCTCGGACGGATCCGCCTCGCCGAGCTTGCGGTTGATCGCCTCGAGGTTGTTGATCACGGCGCGGATCTGGGCCTCCTGCTCAGCCTGCTTGGAAGATTGCGCTACTTGTGCCGCGGACGTCATGGTGTGCTCTGGGTTTAAGGAGGAGCAAGTAACGTTGGAATCGACGTCGGTCAAAGTGAAGGGCGGGACGCGAGGAGAGATTCTGTGATGGTCAAGACTGCTTTAGAGCCTGACTGGATGCTGTGATGAACGGTGGAGAGGTGCGGAATGCTTGGCTTGGGAGGGGATGATGATGGAGACGAGGGAAGATGAAGAAGGGATGGGAAGGAGGCTTGGTGGATCGTGAAGCCGTGCGTCACAGGGTGGGCTGAAGTACTTGTGCGCCGGGCGGGCGGAAAGAGCGCAGCGCAGGCAGTCGTGTGTCAGTCAGAAGAGCACGGTCAGCATCTCACACCGCGGCAAAAGGAAGAAGCCAGCAGGAGCAGGAGGGTTCGGGGATAGCGAGCTGAGTGACAGTTGGGCAGGCATACACGCGGTTTCATGCCGCTCGCCGGCCGCAAACCGAACGGCGCAGGGGCAGGGGCAGCACGAGGCGGCGGCAAGAGTGCAATGCCGAGACCGCCATGAGGCGCAGATGCAGTCCTGGATGTGCTCACGGCGGGGACAAGAGGCCGGAAATTTTTCAGCAGCCGAGCGCTCTCAGGTGGTGGAGCCTATGCTCTTGCACCGTTGTCGTTCGACCTCAGCTGCATGGCTCTGCGTCAAGACCCCACCACCGCAAATGATCCACGGCAGCCAAGTCACCTCTCTGCGAGTCTGCGAGGGGTTGCAGCGCCAGAGGCTCCGTTTTTGGCACGACGAAGCAGCGAGGAAGGTGAAAAGGCCTCGCCGTCTCTGGCTGAAAGAGCAAAGCGGCGACCGTCGATCGGCAAGCAAGCAGCGGATTGCCAATTGGGCTGTGTGGCAGGGCGAAACGCTGCAAAGCTGTCGATGTCGAAATTCGGCTTCAGACGGCGAGCAAGGGCGGGAGCCACGGCGGCGCAAATGGAAGGACCTGCATGAGTTGGCTAGTCGAGACGCCAGTTTGGCGTCACGTCAAGTTGATCAGGATGGCGTGCTCGACGTCCGGCAGCGCAAGATCCTCGGCGCAGCCTCCACATCCCCTCTCATCATCAGTCACATCTCGGCCTTTAGGATGAATCAAAATCATGGATTTCAAAGCTGGCCGACACCCGATTGCGATCTCATTTCCGAAATCCAATTCGAGCGGGCAAATCGGGAGATGGCGCAAAATGGACGAGGTCGAGGTCCCGTGCTCGGTAGGCGAGGAGACGCGCCGGAATTTGTCTCGCGTCTACGCGCAACCCACACTTGGACTTTTTTTTTCCCTCTGGAGCAACAAGCAGGGAGGCAGGGCGAGTGTTGGTCTGAGATGCGGGTGCGCCTGCGCTGTGGCTCAAATTTGGCAGGCCTCGGCCGTCTGCACTGCACGTAGCACACACCGTGGCCATTGTCTCTATCGCTGCTGGGGCCATTACGAGCAGGACAGCTTGGCTGCTGCTTGCATCCACAACACCCGATGGTGCCTGCCTCGGGCAGCTTGGCGGATCGTGACCAGGTCGTGTGAGCCTGGTCCAGCAGCGTCGAAGGGGCCGAACTCTTGGGACCGTGCTCTGATCGAGACCGTCTGGGTTGCTGAGACACGCAACGTGCAGCTTGGGGAGCTGGCTCGGTTGTGCAATGTCATGTTGCCAACTGGCCAGCTACCTTGCAGTCTGGCCCGCCTAAGCGCTGGACGTCGGGGCGTGGCGGGGGAGCGGCGGTTCAAACCTTGTGCATGTGCGGCTGCTTCTTTGGAACGAGGGCTAGAGAGGCGGTACAGGTCGGATTCTGCATCAAGCTGCACCTCGGGGGCGGAACGGTGAGGCCACAGTGACGACAAGCGGCCAACGTGCGAGCGTGTTCTCAAGTCTCGCAAGCAGACGTGCAGGCCTCGTTGGGGGTGAAGTGTGAATTGTGAAATGCGAATGGCATGCGGGCTCATGCGGACTCATGCAGCCACGCGCAGGCAGCGCACGCTCTGCGCTTGCTCGGACGTTGCGCCGACTCTTCCGCACGCGCTGTTTACGGCCTCTCGTCTACACGGACGGCGCCTCGAGCTGATGCGTTCGGCGCCTCCGACCACTTTGGCTCCTTGGCATCGCGCGCATTCAGGAGCATGTTGAGTGAAGAGTGAAACGACCCAAGGCTTGTTCCAACTCGGACGTTGCGGAAGCGCAAGCTCAGCCGAAGAGGCAGCGCTTCAAGGGAGGAGCCTACTGGAAACCGATGCCAGCGGCTGCAGCATCGGTCGGACCCTCATTTGTCTCCGAAGGTGTAAAACTGTTGCGAGTCTCTGCCGCACCACGACTGTGCCCAACCCATGCCTGATCCGCTCCCCCCGCCTCCTCTCCGATCCCTCGTTCCCTCCACCATCCGACCGCTCAAAGCTTTGTGTTTGGGCTCGCAGGCGCGCCTCGTCCAATCGCTGGATGACAGCAGACCAGCGCGTTTCTCATTCGCAGCTCTCCCTCTTCGCTTCATCTTCAGGGTCCACTGCGAGCAATGTATACAGCGCTGGGAGCGATGCCTCCACGCAACCGACGCTCCTACGAGATCCTATCCGCCTCTCCGTCTCCGTCCGATACCACCACAAACTCATCTTCTGATCGCTCCTCCAGCTCCCGTAGTGCCAGCAGTAGCACCAACACGTCGTCCCCGGATACCTCTCGCACCATTCACACTCCCAACTCAGACAAGCAAAGCTTCGATACCTCGGCTCTTCTCTCCTCGCCGCCTTCCCGAGCAATTCACAACCAAAGCCCAGCATCCACACCAACACACTCGAGACACGACGCCGAGATCACGCCCAGCGAGCACGACGCCTCCGACTCGCGCTTCGACAGCCTGCACGAGCTCCTCGAGCGAGCCGGATACAAAGAGACCCGCGTCGTCACGCCCGACCGCCAGACGCTCGTCGGTATGTTGGCCAACAAGCTCGCCACTCCTCCGCGCAAACCCAGGCTGGTGGACGACTTTTCCTCCGACTCGCCCTCGCTCGCTGCATTCGAGCTGCGCAAAGCCGTCCACCGATCCGCAGCCGCCACGAGCAAGAGCTTACCTTCGCGCAGATCCAAGCTCAGCGCCGCCACAGACGCCTCGTCTGCACCACCGCTTCCTGCGGCTCCACCTGCGCCCTCGTCCAGCTGGTTCTCCGGCATCTGGTTCTTCGGCCCGGGCACCATCCCCGACGATGCCTCGGCCAGCACCCAGCCCGCAGCGACCGCAGATTCAGCGGTTCCTTCCGCGCTAGCTGCGCCGAAAGAGCACGACGACCTCGCCGCGCAGAGCTCGTCGTCAACCGACCCACAGCCGACATCCGCCACACCATCCTCGTCCCGGATGGGAGCGCCGACGGCCAAGAGGACAGCCTCGCACAATGCCGTCTGGACCGCCAGCGTCGCATACCGCGGCTCCAAGTCGCGCACAGCGCCCATCCGCAAGAGCTCCGGCATCTCGGGCGTCTCTGCAGCCGTGCTGAGCGACGACACGGCCGCAGAGCGCGAGTGGCAGGCGCTGCAAAAGGGAGGCTCCAACGGCGGCAAGGCGCGGCGGCCCGGTTTGGTAGATGCCTTTGCCAGCCCCACCAAGAAAGCCGCCAGCACCGATTCGTGCACGTCGAGCGGCGATCCCAGCCAGCAGCGCAAGTGGCGACAGCAGCGCGCAGCCTGGCGAGAATCGCTCGGCGACCTCCAGGCCATGATGGACCAGTCGCGCATGCGGCGCGAAGCTGCTGCCGCCGCAGCACAAGCAGCACAAGCAGCACAAGCAGCCCAAGCGACAACCGAGGCCGGCGAGCCAGGGTCAGAGACGGCCGAGGCCGCGGCCGATTCGGCGTCGACTTCGACCGCGATCGTCGACGATGCGGTGGTCAAGCTGCTCTCGGGCCCGGCTCTGCCGTTCCTCTCGACGGATCCGGCGGTGGCGCCGCGCAACGGCTCGTGCACGCGTCCGACGCACCTCAGTCTGCGGCGCATGAAGAGCGTCGAGGTGCTCGGCAAGATCATGCGCGAGCGACGCGCCGTCTCCAGCAGCGCACCCGCACGTGGCGAGCGCAGCGGTGGTGGTGGCTCGGGCTCGGTCGAGGTGGAGGTCGATACGGCGGCGGGGCAGATCAGCCCGTCCATGTCGAGGCGTGCGACGCCGCCGAGGCTGACCGTCTCGTCGCCGCGCGGCATCTCTTCGCCCAAGGAGCTGGCGCTCGAAGGGGGCGAATTCGAGCCGGCGTCTTGGTCGCCGCACGGCGGGGGGATTATCATCTCGAACCGACGGGTGGTCAAGAAGCCGCGTTCGAGGCTGCGTCACGCGGCGAGCAGTTCGGACCTTCGAGGTGCGGCTGCGGCTGCGGCGGACGAGGGCGGGCTCGAGACGCCGGCACGAAGCGGTCGACGCGGCCGGAGCAAGAGCCGCGAGGCTGCGGGACGGGCGCCTGTTGCGGTGGTGTTGCGCGACTCGGTGGGGACGCTCTCGCAGAGCGCAAAGGTGCAGGCGCTGCGGAGCGACGTGCGCGTGTTTGACGACGAGCCGACGAGCGGTGGTGTGGACGACTCGCCGACGCGCATGCGCATGCGCAATGCAGCGCTGAGGAAGGGCGCTGGCCAGGCACGCATCACGCGCACGAGCAAGATCATGCGTCTCATCGAGGATGCTGAAAACATGCCCATTGCAGACCAGCATGCAGAAAAGGCCTCGCTCTCGTCGTCGCTCACCAGCAAGAGCAGAGACCGCATGCATGCAATCACCCGCGTCCTCGGCCAGCGCCAGCCAACCGCAGAACCCCAACCCTAGCACAATGCTTCCCGATAATGTCGCCCAGTTCCTTGTTTGTTCATTGTCTTTCTCTTCGCATGCAAAGCATTTTTTTTGGCAGTCTCTCTACGTGTCCTTGCTTGGTGGTGTCTCGGGAGTAGAAGGGACCAGAAGGCGCAAGACAGGCATCGTTTGGCGGTACGGTCGATGCCCTTGATCGCGTTGACCTGATACCCTGCGCCTCTCTTTTGACCAGTCTCGCGACATCATGTCGCGACTCTCTCCCGTGCCACTCTTGTCCTACGCGAGACCTTGACAAGTCTCTTGCAAACTCTCATCCCGTGCATCCGTTGCTTCGCCGAGCAGTTTGCGTTCGCACACCTCATCGCATCACAAACGACAAAAAGAGCATGAAAGCAGTGTCCATTCGAGATTACCAAGTGACCCTAGAGTGACAGAATACAAAAAAAGATGCAGCACAGCGAGCTATGCAGCGGGGCTGGGCGGGCTGTTCCAATCGCACGCCAGGTGCGCGAGAAGCTTGCCTCGGCCACGCACATCATGTGCTCAGCACAGTTCCGGGTAGACCTTCTTTGTCCTGCCGACAATCTTCTTGACGTCCTGCGACCTCGCCCTGGTGGTGATGAGCAACGCATCCGGCGTGTCGACGATCACAACGTCGTCGACACCCAGGCACGCAATCGGTCGGCCAGCGGCAGGGATGATGAGACCTCCGGCCTGCGACTCGGTGACGACGAGCCTCGAGTCTCCCAAGATCCTCGGCTCACCCTCTTCGGCAGGGATGAGATCGGCGAGCGACGAGAAATCTCCGACGTCGTCCCAACCAAAGGTGGCCGGAACCACCGCCACCTTGCCCACCTTGGACGCGGGCTCGGCGACGGCATGGTCAATGGCAATCTTGGGAAGCGTAGGCCAGATCTCGCTCATGACCGTGGAGCGTGCGTCGGAATCCCATGCGGCAGCAATGCGCGTGAGACCGTCGTGGAGGTCGGGCACGGTCTCCTTGAGTAAGTCGAGCAGGACCTTGGCCTTGACGACGAACATACCACCGTTCCAGCGGTAGTCACCGGTGGAGAGGTAGGCCGAGGCGGTGCGGGCGTCGGGCTTCTCCTTGAACTCGGTGACGCGGCGGGCGTTGGGAGCCTCGTTGACGCTGAGCTTCTCGCCTAACTTGATGTAACCGAAACCGGTGGAGGGGTGCGAAGGGGCGATACCGATGGTGACGAGGTAGCCGGCCTTGGCGGTGGCGACGGCTTCCGTGACGGCCGACTCAAAGGCGTCACGACCCGAGATGATGTGATCGGCGGCAAACGAGCCGAGGACCGCCTCGGGGTCGCGCTGGAGGAGGACGGCGGCGGCGAGACCGATGGCGGCCATCGACTCCTTGGGCGAGGGCTCGGCGAGCACGTTTGCAGTCTCGAGCTCCGGGAGCTGGGCGGTGACGCCGCTGACGTGCGCCTGACCCGTGACGATCATCATCTGAGCCTGGCCAGCAAGGGGCAGCAAACGGTCCCAGGTGCTCTGGAGCAGCGTTCGACCGGAGCCGGTAAGATCGAGGAGGAACTTGGGGTACGACTCTCGCGAGAGCGGCCAGAGACGCGTGCCAGCACCACCGGCGGGGACGACGGCCCAGAGGCCGAGCTTGGGCTCCTCGGCGAGGAGGGGAGCGGGCTGGGCGTAGGAGGAGGCGCCCATGGAGAGATGGGGAGCGTGGAGGAGGTCGAGGGTGCCGTTCTTGGGGGGCGAGGAGCCGCGGCGTCCGAGACGTGGAAGGAGGCCTGGGCTCTTGAGCGCGGGCGACATGGAGCCTGGGGTCATGGAGCTGTAGAACGAGTTTCTCCTTGCGTTGACCTCGTTCTGGCTTTCCATGGCGTCCATGCGGATGTGGAGACGCGAGAGCTGTTGAAAGGGTGGGTCAGTGCGTTGTTCCGAGCGCTTGACTGTGTGCGACTGAGCGATCACTTACCTCCTTCTGCATCGAGACGATGCCCGAGAGCACCTGGTCGAGGGCCGACTGTTCGGTGACGTTGCCCATGTTTGCGGAGGAGGGGGCGGCGCGGTTGTGCAGGTCTTGAGCCGAGAGGTTGTTGAGGGCGTCTTCTTGCGCGGCGAGGCGAGAGTCGCGCGAGGAGGCGATGCTAGCAGCGGCGGGGGTGATGCGATACTGGTCGAGGTCGGAGACGGAGCGTGGGTCGAGGTCCGAGTCGAGGAAGTTGGTGCGAGGGATGGCGATGGGAGTGGTGGGAGACTGGTTGGCGGAGAGGTCGGCGGGAGCGGTAGGGATGGCGAGATGGGTGGGATGCAACGAGGACGAGTTGGTGTTGGTAGCGCTGGTGGAGACGCGGGCGGCGGACGAGGAGGGGGAGATGGAAGGAGGAGACGACGACATATTTGTAGCGCTTGGATGGTGACGAGGCGAACGAGAGAAGCTGGAGCCGAGGCAGTGTGCTGTATGCTTCGAGGGCGGCTGCCGGTGTCGATGGTGGTCGCTGCGTGCCGATGCTGGGCGTTTGAGGATGGGTTTGCGTTTGCGGGTGCACCGAAAAGAGGGGACCCTTTGTGATGACGCTGACGGCTAACGGAGCGAGGGCCAACGAGTGGCAGCAAGAGCCGTGCGTGAGAGCGATCCACTGCGACAGCATGTGCCACGCCCGCGGCAGTTCGGGTGGACCGAAGAGAGCCAAGCCGCTACCCTAGCGAGGTGTCCAAGTGTAAGCGTGTTGGCACTTTAGCGTGGCTCACTGGTGCAGTAGCCTCGCGCCTCGTTGGCCGTTGCATGCGCTCGCTCCAACTCGTCTTTGCTTCGCAGTTTTAGAATCGACTTGGATTTTAATGAATTGTTTTTTATTTTATTTTTATCAACCGCAGATGGGCCGTGGGACGGCACGGCACGGCACGGCATGGCACAGCGCCAGGGTGTGAAGCAGGCAGGGTCAATCATCGCTTCCGCGCCACGTCGATGGAGACCCGACAGCGCCAACCGCCGATCTTGCGCATCCTGTCCTCGTCTCGCCGCTGACGGCTGATGCAGGTACTCGCGACTCGCAAATGCGCGTGCAGGCCGTGAGAAAGCCAGCATACAGCAGAAGCGCGAGCGAGCCTTGTTTCGGTGGGCAACGGACGATCCACCTCGTCTCGTTGCTCGGAACTTGGCCTCAGCCGAGAGCAAGCACGCGGAATCGCGGCGTCAAAGGCATCAACGTCGGACCGTCCGATTCACGCATCATCGGCACGCCGTCTGAGCTGGCTCCTACCGACTTGTCGCCTTGCCCTTGTCGTCAGCGCCCTCGCTCATCTCGTTCCGCGGCTCAACGGAAGGAGCCGGACTGTCTTCTTCGCACTAAAGCGTGTGGCCCATCAAGCGTAGACCAGCGCTGCAGCATGGCAGGCTAAGTCAAGCCAAGCCAAGCCAAGCCAAGCCAGAGAGAGAGAGAGAGAGAGAGTCGGCCCAATTCCGAGATGGCTGCAGCTCTTCCAGGGCAGCCGCCCGCTTGGTGCCTTTTTCCGCCTTTTTTTTAAATTTCCGTGGCCCGTGGTCGGGCGTTCGGCCATGTGCACCTGCATCTCGGCGTCGGACTGTCGAGCATCAGCATGTCCGCACGCTTGGCCGCCACTCTCTGCCTTGGCGGCCTCGTCCTTTCTGTGCATATGACTGTCCGTCGCACCAATACAGCACGCGCTTCACCGAGATCCAAGCATGCTGTATGCTCGTCCGTCCCGGCTTGTTGCAGGAATATGCACGCCTCCAGCCGTCACACGCACCTGCTCGATGCAAAGTGGTCCATTTCGCGGAGACGAGCAAGCAGATTTATGCGCCACCTCCGGCCAAACGGTTTCCTCTTTGGCCCGGGTCCCGGCCACTTCTTCCAGCTCTTCAGCGATCGTTTTCCTCGTCGACGACACGCCCGACTAGCGCAATCCACACAGTTTGTCGAGCACACAACGTGCTGCAACCGCCAGCCTCGTTTCCCGCGCTATCGTGTCCACGCTCCGTTGTGCCGTGACACGTTGGCTAGCTACAGCGGCGAGAAACGACCCCTCATCGTTCTCACATGCTTGTATGATGCTGGTGCCGCTCTTATCGACATTCGAATGGCGCTAAAGCTCTTCCGGCTCGCGTGGCTGCGCGACCTAGCTTAGCGTCTTCTCGTAGAATTTTTTCACGCTCTGAGACACCGCAGCCCGCCGCTAGCGTACGCCACACCAACGGCCACCAAGCCGTCCCGAGCCGTCGCAAACAATCCTCCTCGTAACAACGAGCTGAAAATCATCCTGGATCAGCTCGCTTTCAACGCGAGTAAAGAGACGCCCCGTCATTCGGCTACCGCTTCTCGGAGCAGCATGGTCCATCGCCATGGCTGATAAGCACCCACTCTTTGCACTGCGGCGAATCGACCGCTTCCGACCGCTCAGCATAGCGAGACCCACGGCGATTCAAGCAAATCGGAGTCCAATCGAATGAGATCGCCCTGACCTCGTGAGACAGACAAGCACTATTTTCGTAGCTCACGCTCGACGGCAAAGTCGAATTGCCAACTCCGCCCCCTCCAATGACACCATTCTCGCCCGTGCAAATCATGCGCGTCCTCACGGCGCCTCTCGCACCCGCTCCGCCAGCCGCAAAGCATCAGCAAAAGGTACTCTGCACTTCGCATGCTTCGGCTCGAGCGGAGCGATCGCGACGTTCTGATCGTCCTGCGGAACTTCGCCCCTACACATCACCGCCTCGTCCAGTTCCGCCGCTATGAGCCTTAAATCGCTACACTTCAGCCCAGCGAGCGCTCTGGCCACCAAGCGCAGCTTCCGCTCGGACCGGACGCCGATGATGCTAGATTGCTTTTATTATTCGTTCGCTCTGCTCTCACTTGAGGCCTTGCGGACCATTCGCTTCGATCGCATGCCAGCTTGAAGGTTTGCCGAGCTGGTCGCTCGTCCAGTCATCGTCAGGTTCCTGGCGCAAAGGGTCGACGATCGATCCCTTTCCCCCGCATGGCTTCGACGCAGTTCCTCCAGCGTTTCGCCAAGCCGAACGTACGAAAGCACCTGCAGACGGCTCCAGGATCGATGTGCATCTCCGACCTCGCATCTTTCTTCCTTGGGCCAACCGCAGGCTCAGCGTGCGGACTCGCGATCTCGATTGCCGATACGGTCGTTTCTCTTTCCGTGGTACCGTCGTCATCGTGCCTGCACCTGCACGAACTCGATTCCGAGGTACCGGTGCAGTACCACTGGGCCTACTGGCCACCATGTATGCCCCCTTGCTGCACTTGCATCTGGGCGTCCAATCGAATCTGGGGTTCGGATGCTCGACGGCCAAAGTTCGAGGGTCCTTGCTTCGACGCCAGAATCCGAGGTCGTGGGCCCTGTCGTTCCTGCATTGCTTATTTTCTGCCCCGATCGGGCGCTCGCTTTGGCCTCCACCGCCTCATCGCGAGGTCATGGTCGCCTGAAATCCGAGGTCACGGCTTCCCCAGGCGAGCTCACGCCCTCGTCCGTCCCGGTTTCATCGACACTCGCGTCTTGCGACGATCCGTCGTTTGAAACCACACACAAACGCTACAAACACAACGGCGCTTTTGCCGCAAATTGCCGCCGCCTCTGGGCCTAGAGCAGACTTCCAAAGCTCTCAAGCAGACAACTAAGCCACCCGCCTTCCCACGCCCTTTGGCACCCGCCATCCAATCGTCGCTTCCCATCTGCATTCGGTCGGCAAAGGCAAGGCATGCTTGCAGGAGCTTCGCGGATGGACTGCATTTTGAACTGCCCTTTTCTCGTCCTCCTTTGACAGCCCCTTTCTCTTTTTATTTTCAATCACGTTGGAAAATGGGGGCTGCGGATCAAAGCGCAGATCTTCACTCTGGCAAAACCATGAACATGTTAGACCGAAAGTCCGGGACTGCCCACAATCTTGTTACAGAAACCAGGCCTCACATTCCCTCTCAATTTACGGCTGGGCAAGCTCCCTGGTGTTGGAGTGGAGGCGAGGGGCAGCGTGCAGACGTGCCCCGAGCGTGTCGCTCTTCAGGGTCTCGGAGCGGCTCGACAGCGTTGCCCACATGTCGCCACGGCATCGGCGCTTTCTTCTCATCACACAGACATCCCCAACCATACCTCGTCCGCCTCCCGCATTCAATGGTCCTTTGTCCACGTGCGCCATGCAGCGACAGCTATAGCCAAGTACGCTTTGCTGCTCCCATCCGCTAGCGCCATCCCGCCTCGCCCGACGTGCTGAGTCTCGTCCTCCGACACCATGTCCTCCAGTGCTTCCAGCCAGAGTGCAGGCAATGTCCGGAAAGAAGTGAACCCCGCGCTGGATCCTATCATCCACAACGAGCAGCGTCGCATCGGCAACATCTGTGCCATCCTTGTTCGCAACCTCTCGCTGCGACCGACACGCGATCGCGCGCTGCAGACCCTCGCGTCCAAACGCCCAGGTGGTTCGAGTCGCTACCACACCACTTCGGACGATGCCGACCTGACGCTGAGCCTCGCACGATCGAACAGCAAAGGCAAGACCAGGGCAAAGCCAGATGGCGCGCATCGTCGACGCAGGAGCGCCAGCTGGAGTCGGCTGAGCGCTGGCTCGTCCGAAGACGAATCCGCGGCCGAGCTCGATGACGACCTCGCTTCCCCTCTCGCACCGAGCAAGACATCCGCTATCAGCAAGGCTCGAGATGTGCGCGGGCGTCCGGCTTTCCTAGCGACTCGCCGCCGTACTTCCGACCATGAGCTGACGTCGGCGATTCTCTCGAGCTCGGCTGGCGCGGCCGAGAGCATGTACAGCACCGAAGCCAGCCCACGTCCCATCCTCAAGCGATCCTCCAGCACTCGCGATGGCAGGGATGCGAGGATACAAGCTGAGCAGTCGAGTAGCTCTTCGACCTCCGGCTTCCTCGACGAGCTCGGCGCAAATACCACCATGCTGTCCCGTTCCGACTCGCGCAGCTCCTCCCACTCTTCTCACACGATAAGGAGACCCTCGCATCGCGCGAGGACCACCAGCATGACCTCGTCCGGCAGCTATCGTAGCGTCCGCTTCGACGAGAGCCACGTGGGCGCCTCAGATGAGGCACGGCGCCCGACTCGCACCTCTGGACGCATCAACCCTTCATCGCGCTTCTCGCTCTTCTCGCACAAGAGCCTGGCCCAAATCATGCAGGAACGCATGCTCGAATGTTACGTTGAGCTCTCGCTAGTCGATAGCAGCGCATCCATCGACAAGTCTGCCGCGACCCCAAATGCTCGGGACGTCTTCTACCAGAGTCCGAGCTCCAAACCTGGCCTGCATCACTCCTGGGGCTATCAGGGAGGCGCATCCATCCTGCCGGAGCGCGATTTCAGCTGTGCATCAGATCGATTATCGCCCGGCGCGCCTCTGGATTCCTCGACGATTCAGATCAAGGTATGGGCACGCTCGCCTCCGCCGCCTTCGCAAAGCAGCACACCAAGTGTTACCCCAGCAGGGGACTGGAAGCTTGCATGTCAGTCGAGCGTCGACTTGCGCGATCTCGAACCACTCTCTGCCAGCCTGCAAGATGCTGCGCTCATCCTCGCACCCAACTCGATCCTGCTCGGCCTCGCACCCGGCGCCAACTCGCTTTCGGGTCGAGCAAGCCTGACCGCCGCTGCTCCGGGCTCGGATGCCACTTCGGCGACCTCGGCGCCAGACGAGGGCAAAACGACCGGACCCAAACTGGCGCGCAAGGGTAGCGAGAGGGAAGCCGAGCGGACGAGACACATCCTCGAGAGCATCGTCTACTATGCCGTTCCGCTCGATTCTACCGTCAGATCCCCGGTCAACGCCGCTTCAACCAGTGCCAGCCCAGCTGGAGCCACTGCGAACCGCAAGACCAAGTCGCCGAGTCTGGCTCGCCGCACGTCTCGAGACGGCTATGCCTCTGATCCGGAAAATGCGCCGATTCGCAAGGCCGCGGGAGAAATCGTAGAAGCCGCACCTGCGCAGATGCCGGCCTCTGGCGGTGACGCAGTCGGCACACCGCAGCGGGCGACTCCTGCGCTCCCAGAGGCCGTCGAGACCCGACGACGCGAACGGCGCAGAGTGTTCGAGGACGAGCAGCGACGTGCGCTCGAGCTGAGCCTACGCGAGACCAAGATGATGCCGAGCTACAGCCTGGACCAGGCGCGAGAGGTAGCGCAGAAGCAAGCGGAGCTCAAGGCGTTGCTGGCTGCGGTCGAGGAGCTGCGCCTGCAGAACGGTCGTGCGCTGCAGGATCCTGCGGGTCGGATTCAGCTGAGGCTCAGGCGGGAGCAGCAGGCGGCACGCTGCGCGGATGTGCGGCGACTGGCCACGGACGAAGCGGACGAGCTCGAGCGAAGGAGAGACGAGCTAGAGGCCAAGCGGGCAGCGCTCGAGGCGCGGCGCAGGGCGATGCGCGTGTCGGGCGAGCTGTTCCAAGCGGCGCAACGCACAGAGCGGCAGCTGCGAGGCGAGCTGACTGCGCTACGCAGTGGTCGGGCCGACGTATCGCTGGACGTGCATGCGCAGCAGGCGTCGCTGCTCCGGGACCTCGAGATCATCTTTCCGGTCGAGTTATCCGACGCCTCGTCGCTACTGTTTTCGATCTGTGGTCTGCCACTGCCCAATGCGGCGGCGTCGCTGCCACCGGGTGAGCTCGCGCAGGAGGAGCGGAGGTGGAAGGATGCGATCAAGCGGCAGCCACCTGGTCCCACGCGGCCGATCTTCCATGCGTTTGACGACGACACGGTGAGCAGCGCGTTCGGAATGGTGGCGCAGCTCGTGCTGCTGCTCAGCACCTACCTCGCCACACCCATCCACTATCCGCTGGCGACGGCGGGCAGTCGGGCTGTGGTGCAGGATGGCATTTCGCTCATGAGCGGACCGCGCGCCTTCCCGCTGTACGCAAAGGGCATGGAGCGGTACCGGTACGAATACGCGGCGTTTTTGCTCAACAAGGACGTCGAGCAGCTCATGAACGTCCACTCGGTCACCGTGATCGACATCCGCCATACGCTGCCCAACATCAAGAACCTTATGGTCACAGTGGCGGCTGCACCGCCGACGAGCCATGCGACACGCAAGAGCCACATCGGCAAGACCGAGATCGCGCTCCGGTCGACATCGGCTTCGGGTGGGCAGGAGGCGGCTGCAGCGAGTGACGCGGAGGAGGGTGCGGTACAGCAGAAGCGCGGGTTGGGGCTTGGCATTGGATTGCCCAAGCTCACGGGCGCGGGGCAGGCGGTCAAGCCGGAGGCTTCGGCTGACACGCTGGTGACCACGCGCGTGCTTGGTGCGCCATCTAAGCCTACTGCTACGCCGGCAACAGCGAGTGGGGCCATTGCGTCCGTCTCGCGTGCGTTCAGCTACTTCAGCGGCACCGGTGCCAGCACTCGCTAAACCGCCTGCCTTGCTCATCTGTCTTTTTATCTGTCGTAGTGGTCAGAGTGCAGACGAACTCATTGGATCGCATTGCATGGAGAAACATTCACTGGGGTACATTGCCGCGCTGGTTGAGCTTGTGCTTCAACAGCAGGGTCCAACGTTCAAGGATGTGATTCAGGATCACATTGCATTGCTGAGCATAGAGGAAGGCGCCTGAGGTCACGTCCGCATGCGCCAACGTGCTGAGCGTTGATAGCCACGTTCGGTGAATCAGCTTTTACTGGAATTTTGTATGCTACTGAGGCCTAACACCTCTCTAATTTTTGGTCCTCCACTTTCCGTCCCTGCTATTTTCGGCTGCGGCTTTGCACGAAGACGAGAGACTGCCGTGAACAGTCAGCTTCCAGGCCTCAACGCCCATGCAAGGCGCCAATCCAAGGCAAGCCATCTGCTTCGCTGCCGTAACTCCAACCATCACCGCTCGGGCACATGCAGAACTCGTCCAACAGCTTGTGCACCGATACAAACGCTCTCGTCGACAGACCAAACTTCATCGATCCCCCCTCGCTTCGCCACTAGTCGTTTGCAGCAGCATGGACGGCTCGACTTCGAGCCCCAATGCGGGGAGCAGCGGCACGAGCCGGCTGCCTGGACTGCAAGGCACGCAGTCCGAGAAGCAGCTGACGCCGCGCGAGCTCGCAGCGCTGCGCAAGATCAAGCGCAACGTCGACGTGACCAAGTACGGCGGCTGGATGCTGGGGGCTGCGGGCACGTACGTGCTTGTCTCGCGGCGCAAGCCGCCGCCGCGCATGCTCTCTAGACTCGGCTGGAGCTTCGTGGGTGGGCTGGGAGGCTCGTTCCTCACCATGCCCATCGGCATCCTCATGAGCCGCGGGGCGCTGCAGGATGTCGAGGACCCCCAGCATCTCCGCAAGGTGCTGGTAGGAGCTATGGAGGAGCAGCGACAGGGCCGCAAGCCCCAGTTCAGCGTCGCCCCACCCAAGGGTCTGGACGGAGAGCAGGATGCAGCTCAGCCGGAATGGGGTGGCGAGCGCGCTGCGCAGACCGAGGCCGCCTCGTTCGATAGCACCGGAAACCTCAGGGGATCGGGAGGCAGCGATTCGTTTGACAGCTTCTCATCCCCGCAGGCGGGAGCCGGCGCTCGAAACGAACGTCCGAATGTCAAGATGGCGCCAACAGAGGCGGCAGGTGGGGACGATCCACCGCCGGGCATGGGAGCCGGGACGCGATGGGCCCAGCTTAGGGGCGAGCGCAGCGTCGAGCCGAGCAAGTGGGAGCGCATCCGCCAGGACAATGCGCGCAATGCCTACACGCGCTCCAACTCGGCGCAGGCCGAACCCTCGCGTTCCGAGCCGCAGGGAGATGCAGCCGGTGGAGCACCAGCTGCGCCTCCTCGTGCTTCTCGCCCGTCGACACGCGCCCGGGACGAGCCGGTGATGACGCTCTCAGGCGCCGAAGACGATCCGCGCTGGTCGTCGCCGGCGAGCTTTTCGCCGCAGTCGAGCGGCTGGGGCAGCGGCGAGTTCCTCAACGACCCGGCCGGCGGTGGCGACGAGGCCTCCCGCCGTGGCGGCGGAGCGAGGCGCACGTACGGCATCCACTCGGTCGACGAGGAGCGCACGGGCGGTTTTCAGATCGAGTCCGATGCGCCTGTCCAGGTGGTCAAGGGTGCGCTGCTGACCACGCTCGCCGGTGGCGTGTACGGCTCGGTGTACGGCGTGCTTCGGGGCCGACAGGGCGCCGGGACGATCCTGGGCACGCGGATGGCGATGAGCACATTCGCGTTTGCCTTCCCCTTCTTTGCCGTGCGCGAGTACGTCGTGTCGCCCGTGCTCAACCGCACCTCGAGCGGACCGGATCCGGCGAACCGCCAGATGCGTCTGCGCACGGTGGCGCCGAACCGACACACGCACAACCTGCTCGCAAGTGGTCTGGCTGGTGCGGTGGTCGGTGCGGGCGCGGCTGCGTTCACCAGAGGACCCGCGGCGATCCACAAGGGCATCGTCACATTCGGCGTCGCGTGCACCGCGCTCCAGCTCGCGGGCAACGAGACGCGCATCGTTCGCGACGCACTCCTCCGCCCTGCGCCCCGCGCCGCGCCGATGGTGGCGCAGCAACCCACCGCAGAGCCCGCGGTGGCAGCATCCCAGGGTGTCCCGACCATGGTGGACGCCGCCGAGGCAAGCGAGATGACTCCCGAAAGGGAGGACAAGCCCAAGGGCTCGTGGCTGTCCAAGGTCAAGAACGCCATGCCCATCCGCAGCGTGTCGGACGAAGAGTACGAGGAGAAACTCAACAAGCGCCTCACCAGCGTCAACCAGCGCATGGCCGACGTCGAGACCGAGATCCGCGAAATCGAGGCCCTCCTGCAGCAGAAAGAGCAGACAACGCCGCCAGCCAGCTAGGCCGGATGCTTTCAGACCTGCCCCTGCTCAACTACACCGTGTTGAAATGAAAGCAGTTCGCCAGTGAACAGAAGCCTTGGAAGTCTGGAGCGTGTGACGGTGCGCGAGTGGGATGCAGCTGTGAGTATATTGGCGGGTACAAGTACAAATACAGGGAGCCGATGAAGCGGCTTCAGAGCGGAGGATTGGGATGCGGTCGAGTCGGAGGTGAAGCTGAATTATCCCTGACGCTGTTAGGTGACATGAGGAATGGAAGGGAACACAAGTTGGAGATGAAGCGTCAGTAGCCGTGATGGAGTGGAGACTATGACGAGTGAGGGAGAGCGACGTACCTGCTTGTGCTTGGGGTCCTTGCTGCAGATGACGTAAAGGCGGCCCTTGCGGCGAACGACGGAGCAGCCATCGCAGAACTTCTTGACGGACGAGCGCACCTTCATTCCGCGCTGCTGCTGCTGCGCCGCTGCGAGCGCCGCCGTCGTCTGCAGAGCCGGTACGGCAGGGCGAGTGACCTTAGGTGCGGCGGCCTTGAGGATGGTCGAGGCAGCAGAGGTTGAGCAGCACCGGACCTGAGCCTGTGCGCTGGCGGCGGCGCGCAGCGGGTTCGATGCAATGCGCAGAGCTGCTTGCAACATCTTGTCGAATCTGGTGGCGGTCGATGCGGTGATTGTGGTGAAGGTCCGGAAAGATGGAGTCGGTGGGTCACACGGACACAGAAGTTGGACTTTTGGTCAGAAGGCACGCCAGCGGATTTTGTTTCGGCCGGTAAGAAGTTTGTGCCCGGAAAGGGTCTCGAAGGCTGCTCGGTGCACGACAGCTTTTTTTGCTGGTCCGCAAACGCAAGTTTCGACACTTTTGTGGCCAGCCGGCTCCTCCACACGACCTGGATCCCAACCTCTTCTGGTTCTAGACACCACTTCCAGCTTCACCTGTGCTTCCCAAGCTCGGTGCCGCGATGCCCTCCGCTGTATCACCGACAATGGCGGCGGCGAGCACGTCAGCTCTGTCCGCGGCGGCCATCACCACCTCGGAGCAGCTCGTCAAGGCGCTACGTGTGCCCCAGCCGCCGGCCAACGGCGTCAGCAAAGTATCGATCGCCGCAGAAGCATGGCACTCGCCGGACTTCTTCGTGCTCAGGAAGGCGGAGCTGATCTCTCAGTGGGTGCTCGAACATCTGTGCTCGTCGCTGCGAGGCTCAGCGGCAGCTGCCGGCGCAGGCACCCCGACCAAGGGCAAGGCCAAGGCGAAGCAACCGCAGAAGCAAAAGGCTGCGACGAGCCAGCCTGAACTCGATCTCGAGGCGTGGGAACTCCTTGCCAGCATCCTCGCAGCCCAGACTGGACCAGAGGCAGATCTGTCCGAAGCTGCCAAGCGTAGCTGGCTCTCACACCTGGCCAACACACAGCCTGTGCTCCAACTTGCCGGCAGCTTCGCAAGGCAGCTCGAGCACACCGCCAACTGCGCAGATGTCTTGTCGTCTGCCACCGCCTCGCTCGCCAAGCTCCTCCCACCAGCCACCTCTAGGACCGCGGCCACCAACGTCGAAGCTGCTACGGATGCGATTCACGCATGGCTCGAGTTCTTCGGTCAGCCGCGCTCAGCGTCCGAGTTGCACGATGGTCTGGACGTGCTCAAGGCCATCGTCGCGACATGGACCACGACGCTGCAGTACGGCTCCAACGCCAAGCGCAACCATCATCACTTTTGCACACGCACCCTGCCAGCTCTCCTCCGCGCTCTGCACGTCATCGCCGAGCCGCACAACGAGCAAGCCGCTGGTGCCAGCACAGCTTCGCTGCTCGAGCTGGTCAATCTGGTTGCAGCCGAATCGCTCTTCACTGAAGACGTGCTGCGCGCCATGTTGCAGGCTGGACGCAGTGCGGAGACCAACAGCTCAATCACTTCGAAGGGCTCTAGAAACGCATCTACTGATGTTGTTCAGCAGCTCGTCGTTTTGCTCCAGGAGCAGCACACAGGCAGCACGGCTCTAAGCTCGCTGCCAGTCCTCAGCGAGTTGCTATATGCGCGACTCAGCCGAAGCGAGTCGCTCAACTCGGTGGCGAGCACCAGCTCTACATCGGCAGGCTCGATGCGCGAGACGCAGCTCGCACTCGTCCGCAAAACGATGCTCTCGGAATGGCTTTTCCCGCTGCTGCCCTTCCTCACCACTGCGGGCGCAGCCTCGTCGTCGCAGACGTCGGCCGAAAGGGCGGCAGCACGCAAGGGCCTGCTCGCGGGCATCGAGCGCGACAACTTGTACATCCTCGGCTGCGACGAGCACGACGTGTGGCGCTCGCTGTTCGGCACGCTCTTCAAAGACACCCTAGACGATCTGGAACGCATCGCCACCAACGAAGGAGAGTCGGCGCAGGCGGAGATTGCCGAACAGTTTGAGGGTCTCGCTCTGCTCTGGCGTCTCGAGAAGTCGATCGTCGAGGGGGACCTGGTTGCCATCCTCGCCATGGCTGCAGTCCAGCCCTTCGCAAAAGACACGATCTGGCGCGCAGAGGAGCTGCCTAGCTCGAGCCGCGCAGCATTGCACTTCGTGCGCGAGGTGGCGGCCATCGACGTGCGCTTCCGCACGTTGCCGACGCTTGTCAATCATCTCATGCGCAGCCTGCCGCTTGCAGCCGAACGCCTCGCGCAACAAGGCAGCCGTACGCTCGCCGCCTCGCTGTTCTCGTCGCAGACCTTCCTCGCAGAGCTCGCCCGGCTTTGTAGGGATAGCCTCACCGCGGTCCAGGTGCCCGACCTGGTAGGCCGGCTCGCGGTCATGGTGCAGGACGTCGGCGCTGCGCTCGCCTCGATCAAGTCCGATACCGGCAAGGCAGCCAAGAGGCAGCGCAGGTCGTCGACGAGCGGTGCCGCGGCGAACACGGACACATCGGCGCTGATCGCCCAGCTCCGCCTGGCAGCCCAGGTGGTGCAGAGCGTGAACCTCGCGCCTGCGCTTCGCGCCCGTTCAATTGCGGCAGCGGAGGAGTTGCACACCACGCTCATCCTGCCGTGCTTAGATGTGGGTGCAGACGCGCAAGGCATCTCTCCTCCGGCACACGGCGTGGCGGCGGCAGCGCTGCAGCTGCGACAGGCGCTGCTGGCGGAAAAATGGCGCTACAACCCCTCGGAGCCGGTCAAGCTCGACGGCTCGCTCCCTACCGAGAGCCTGACGTGTCTCGAAGAGGCGTTCGACGAGCGTGCCGATTCGCTCCTCGACATCCTCTTGCTGCGCAGCGACGACGCGTCGCTGTGCCAGCTGCAGTTGCAGATCCTACAGGCGCTCTTGCACCGCGCTGAGAGAGATGCGTTTCTGGGCCACGCCGACTCGAGGTACTGCCAGCTCATCTCCGATCAAGCCGGTCCGGTCGGGAAGCTGCTCCACGAGATCGTCGCGCTGGAATCGGACCGTGCCGCTGGAACCGTGTGGTCCGGTCGTCCTACGCATTTCCGCGGGCGCGGTGAGCTCGTGCAGGCAGTGTGGCTGGCGATCGTGACGCGCTGGGCGCCGCTGCTCGACCGACTGGCTAACGAGCCCACGCTGACGCAACTGGCGGCGGCCGTGATTGCATCTGCGGCGCCTGGCTCGCCCGAGGACTCGGCTCGCGGCTGCATGCGCCGCATCACGACTAGCACGCTGCGCAATGCGGCGTTCCTCGAGCTGCCGAATGCTCGCCGACACATCGTGGCGGCTATCCAACAGCGGCTCGACACAGAGACGCTGCCGAACCAACTGGCGGCCACGGCGGTCTTGTGCGTCACGCCGCCCGAGTGGATCCTCAAATCCGCCCGCGGCGCGCTGTTGACCAAGCTCCTTGCTCTCGATCGCACACTCGCCTCGGCCCAGCCGTCTGGCGACGATGTCGCATGGACAGAGCGGACAGAGCTCCGGCGCCTGATCGCGCGCCTGTTGGATGCAGACTTTGCCACCGAGGCCGACACCCGCGATGTCGACCTACTTTCTTCACTGCGCATCTGTGCGGTCGAAGAAGGGGAGAACGCGGCCTGGCAGCGCGTTTCGCTGACGACGATCCGGGCGATGGTGCGCGTGCTCTTGCAGAGAAGTGCCTCTAACGCATCCACGCGCGAGGCGCTCGTACAGCAGGCTAGCGACGCCCGCCAGGAAGCCGACGAGAACGCATCGCAGGTCACGTTCAAGATGCGTGCGTCGCAGACCATGGCCGCTGCCCTCAGCGAGGTCGACGCAACGGCACGACTGCTCGCATCCAACAGCAAGACGAGAGCAGGAGACAGCCTCGAGGCGATCAAGACGCTCAGTGCGGGCTCGAAGCTGATGACAGCAGATGAGGTGACGACGGCGCTGAACTTGTCGCTCTACCATCTGCGCGAATTGCGTCTGGGGGGCAGCGAGGACGGCGCTGCGCTCTCCAAGGACGTGGTGACCGCGCTGTGCACGCTGCTGGCTCGTGTGGATGGGCAGGTGGAGCTGATGCGCACGGCGGGGGATGTGGCGCTGGAGCTGCTGCGGTGTCTCGAGGGAGCGCAGGCGGTGGGAGCGTGTCTGGCGTACTCGGCGCTGGTGTCTTCGCTGCCGGAGCTGCACGAGCAAGCGCGCGTGCGCGAGGGCCTTCAGCGTCTCGTCTCGCACCTCGACGCTGCGCAGTACGATGTGGTGCTGACGCAGCTGCTGGCGGCGCTGTCGGCCTCTGCGACCACGGACGGCGGTGACGCCGATGTGGGTGCGCTGATTGGCACCATCGGGCTGGCGTTGGGCAGTGCGCCGGAAGGGACCTCGAAGATCGCGCGGTCGCATCTGGCGCACTGGCTCTCGCTTCTCGTGGGCACCACAGTGGGGCCAGTCCGGGCTCGGGCGATGGTCGCCTCGGTGTCTGCGTTGGATGCTCTGTGTGGGCAGCACGCGATGCTGCTTCGCACACAGGACGTACATGCGGTGCTGCAGCTCTTCAGCACGCTCGTCGGTCCAAGTGCGCGCGACGAGGTCTCTCCAGCCATTGCGAGCCTGTCGGCTTCGAGGCGGGATGCGGTGCGCAGCGAGGTGTTTGGCGGGCTGGTCTCGACGCTGAGCTCGCTGATGCGACTGCGCCAGGATGTGGTGGCGAGTGCGCTGCCGCAGCTCGGCGCGTTGCTGGCAAGACTCTGTACGCTCTTCCGCCAGCTGCGCCGCACGGGAGCGTCGGGGATGCAGCGAAGACAGCTGCGGCGTGAGCTTCCGGCGTGGCTGGATCCGGTGCATGTGACGCCGCTGGGCGAGGCCGAGGCAAGGGCGCTGAGCCGCTTGCTCGCCGGCCTCGTGGCCAAGAACGTGCCGCTGCAGAGGCGGGGCGAGGAGGCCAAGGCGCAGTCGCTGGCCAAGCCGTTCTCGAAGCACGCGACGTACGTGCTGGTGGCGTACCTGCGCTGCCTCACGGCGCCCAATGCGGTGGTGACGCCCGAAGTGAGGAAGGAGCTGGATACGGGCATGCTGACGCTGTGCGGCATCATGGGCCATCACCAGAGAGACGCTGCCATGGTCGGCATGCTCGACGCCGCAGGTCGCATCCTGCTCAAGCGCGTCTGGGCAGAGTACGAGAAGCAGCGCTACAAGGGTCAGTGAACACCTCCGGCTTCAGTCACGAAAACTCTTTTCCTCAATGATGCTTGCAAATTGCCTGGAATGTATGCGTGTGTAGACGTGTCATGGTTTTGAGGGGAGCGAGGCGTCGAGCTTGACGATGGGCTCGGGACGTTTGGAGAAGAGGATCTTGCGGCGGATGACGCTGACTACGTCGTAGTATACAGCTGTCTGCCTCTCCTCTTCGGCATCCTCCTCGTCATCGGCATTGCCCTCGTCGATGCCATCGAGCACGGACGCGCTTTGGGAGGCTTTGGACTTGGCGGGTGGTCTTGGTGGGCTTGAGCTGAAATCGAGAGAGTCCTTTGCTCTTCTTGGCGACGGCGGCGCTGGTGGTGACGAGTCCCTCTGCACCCTCATCCTCTTTCCCTGCTTCTCCTCCTCCAGCTCGTGTGGCTGCGGTCTTCGTTTACCGTTGGCCACGTCGACGAGCACCGCTGTCGAGGGCGGAGAAGCTTGGCGCATCTTCTTCTCCAGCACGGCGAGCGGACGGAGGAGGTTGACGAACTTGCCCTCGAGGCGGTGATGCGAGATCATCAGCACAGGTCGATCCGGTCGCGCCGCATCGAAGCTGAGCGTGCCGAGCAGCTGGCCGCCGTCGGGATGCTGGTGGTCGATCTCCAGCTCGCCCTGCAGCTCGACGAGGATGAGCTCGCCGTTGGGCGTCAGCGCCGTGAGCGGCGGAGGAGCTCCGGCGTGTGCGAGCCTCGAAGGTCCAGCCTCCCCAGAAGCCTGAGGCTGCGGTAGGTTGAGATGGATGCGCATCGTTCGAGGGAGTGCGGAGGAAGGATTCGAGGACGAGGGGCGAGGACACGATGTGTTACTTTGGCCAAAAGCTCGGAGCGCGTCGCGCGAGCACTCGCGTAGAGTGCGCGAGATCCAAATCGGCGATCCGAGACCGATCACGCGGTTGCAACGGATGGCTCCAGGAGCGACTCGGCTCAGCACCGAACTGCAAGCCGCGGACATGGTCGAGTGGCCAAGGCTCGGTTGGCTTGACGGTCAAGCTACGCAGCCCAACCAACGCACACCGCTGCCCTCCTCAGCTGCGGCACTCTCTCTCTCAGACTACACACTACACCTGGCATGTCAGACGGTCTTGGACCCATCCCTGGCTGCGCTCAGACATGCCGAGGTGGCACTTCGACCAAGCTGCAGTCTTGGGTTGACATTCATGTTTGGTGTGGCAGAGATGTGTGAACGGCATGGCTGAGTTGGCTTGGCCTTGGCGTGGATGGGCCAGGCAAGACGGAGGCCCGGCGGCGGCGGATGGTGCTGGAAAGCGAAAAAGGCGAAAAGGCAAAAGGGCGACCCTGAATCGAGCACAGAAGCGAGCCAGGAAGCGAATCAACCTCACCGACTTTGCTCACCGGCTTGGCTCACCGGCTTGGCCCAAAGGCTCTCTGGACAGCCCACCAGAAAAATCTCGCAAAAATGTGAATCTGCTCAACCGCGACTTTGACTGCAGATGAGTGCAGGTGCGCTGCTGCCGCTGCTGCTGTGTTGTGGACGCTGTCGTGAGACCTGCGGTTGCAAGCGGTTGCAAGCCAGTCCGAGCGGAGCCCAGCCAAAGCCGCGCACCAGGGCTCAACTCAACCCACAACGCAGCGCTCTATTGTAGCAAGCGGCCGACCGACCGACCGTCCGTCCGACTGACTTCGGCCCGCCGCTACTCCACTCCATCGTGTGGCCCCTCATCCTGCTCCCCATCCAGCTCGACGCTGTCGGTCCTGCTTGCTATCTGGCCAGCTCGATCATCATCCTATCGCTCCCATACACAGCAGCGCCAATCCCTGCTGCGCTTCTGCGCATCTCCACCTCCATCGCTGGAACCCAACATCACCACCATGACGAATTGAACCTCACCGCCCATCGGCCTTTGCCCTCCGTGGCTGTCCGAGAGGTCCTCCTCCCGCACCTCGCCTAGCCCTAGTTGTACGCATACAGTCCCCTTTGACATCCAGCTGCCATGTCCGACGCCGCCTACGCACTCAAGTCGCCCCGCTTCGACATCGAAGAGGAGCCCGGCGACTCCCACTCCTCCTGCGGCCAGCAGTGGGTCGGCGCCTTCGAACGAGTCTTGGGCGACCGCGAGAGCCTCGCCACCGAACGTCCCACGCGCCCCGCAGCAAAGAACCTCGCTTCCACCTCCACCATCGTCCCCACTCGTGACACCAGGTCGCTCTCCGCAAGACCAACCCTGCTCGACGAACGCGCCAGCGAATCCTCCAGGTCTGCCACCGTCTCTCGCGCCGGAAGCTCCCACTCGAGCGCTCCCGCTTCGCCTTCTTTGCAAGAGATACCCTCCTCGGAGGCTGCTCTTCCCCAGCCTTCCTCAGACTCGCAGCTGCCTCCCAGCTCCGACGCAGAGTACAACGGCGGCAGCCTCACCCGCTTCCGCACAAACTCTTCCAGCGGCAGCGTCTCCCTCATCTCTCTTCCTCCTTCCTCGGCAGCCTCGACTCACAACGCCTCCTCCTCCAATACCAGCTACGGCGCTAACCTCCAGCCCCGCCTCAAGCCCGCCCCCACTCCCCTCCAACTCGGTCCATCGCACCTCCACGACACCACCGAGCTCAGAGTGCTGTCGCAGGGCCCGGACCACGTTTCCGTCAACGTTCAGGATTGTCTCCGCTTCGACCACACTTACATCAACCATGCGCCCTGCGTCCATCATGTGCTCATCACAAACCACAGCACGGAACAGAGCGCCATCGTCCGCCTCGAGTCCGACCTCCGCCCCGGCCTCACCTTCATGCGTCGCAAGCGCTCCGCGCCTCAGCACGACTTCGAGCCCTCCGCTTGGCCCTCCAACTCCATCGCATGGGCTCAGAATGGCGGCTTCGTCCCCGCCAATCTCAGAGGCTGGAGGCACGTCCTCGCCAACCTCGAGAATGCAGACTCCTTCCTTCTCGAGCCACAGCAGACGACCAAGGTCTACGTCGTCTTGCGTCCCGCCGAGTTCGTCGAAGAGGCCGAGGCTCAGCAGTCCTCGAGCGCTTGGCCCTACCGCGTACCCCCGTCACCTTCGACTCAGCCAAGCTCACGCAAGCAAAGCGAGCACGCGACCTCGACTTCGCTCTTGCATCCTTCCCGCTCAGAGCTGACCAGTGCACTCTCGCCTGCCTCCACGCCCGCTGCCTTCCGCGAACAGCACCAAGGCAGTTACAGCGCCGCCGCCTCCGATCAAGAGAGCACCGGTAGCGCCGCCGAAGAGCTTGGCCTCACTTCGCCAAGATCCGCCCCGGAACTGCATGCAACGGCCGCCGCCTCCCGCTTGCAGACGTCGCGCCCGCTCCATCCGGCTTTCGCCCTCAGAGGTACCATCACCCTCTCCAGCTGGACTCTCCCTCGTCATGACGCTGATGACGAAGCCGCCGCCGAGCAGGCCCGGTCCCACCCGCAAAAAGGCGCACCATCTTCGTCGTCGTCGGCGTCCAACCCGCCTTCGTCCCGGCCCGTATCGTCGTATGGGGCTCCTGCGATCTCGGCATCCGTCGCCTCGTCTACCGCCTCGGCCTTCCGCAGCCAACCCGACGAGAAAGACGTGCAGAAGATTCGCATCCCCATCGCTGCTCAATGCTGCCGCCCCTTGATTGATGCCGCCATCGCCACCGCCAGCTTGCCGGACAGCCATGCGTCCGCCCAGACCGGCCACACCTCGGCCATCTATCTCGACTTCGGCGATGTCATCGTAGGTCAGTCCCATGCCCAGATCCTCACGCTGCGCAACTTGGCCGAGATCGACTGCTTCTGCCAGGTCAAGCTCGAAGAAGCCGACAACATGCTCCAGACCCCGCCCATCCATCTCACCGGTGCCGACAACGACGACATTGTGCCGTCCGTGTGGGCCGGCGACCAGGAGACGTCGGCCTACGAGCCTCTCGTCCTGCCCCGTCTCGAGTCCAAGCAGATCAAAGTCTCGCTCAAGCCCCAAGAGCCCTGCCGAGACTACGAGCAGGTGCTCACCATCACCTCGCTCCACAACACCGCAAACAGCATCCGCGTCGTCATTCGCGCCAACATGCTCGGCACTGCCAAGGACGACGCCCTCGCGGTGCTCTCGGGCGACTACCTCGACTTTGGCGATTGCTATGGCGGCCACTGGACCAAGCAGCTCCTCGTGCTCAAGAACAATGCCGATGTGCTCCTCGACGTCTCCTTTGGCGTCCAGAAGGGCTACGAGGTCATGTTCCAGCTCGCCGAGCTCGCGCCGCAGGGCGAAGACGAGACGCCCGACCAGGAAGAGGCGCCACCCAGCTCCCACATGAGCGAGATCTCGCTCTCTTCCGCCAGCACCGGCGATCGCAGCCGCGTCTCGGCGCCAGATAGCGCCAGCAGCGGCGTCGGTATCGGCACAGACGCTGTCTCGAGTGCCTACGAGCACTCGCAGCGGTCCGAGGCCGGGGGTGAGCAGGTTGCGACGGCATCGGATTTCGCCAAGACGCCAACCCATCATGCGCACGTGCCGCAGGGCTCAGCTGCCTTGGAACCCCCCACACTCGAGCTTCCAGCGGCGGCGGACAGCAGCGCGGCCTGCGATCTGCTCCGGGGCCGCAGAGGAAGTGCTCAGACGGACGAAGACGGCGTCGATGCCTCGTCAGTGGCGTCGCAAGCGGGCTCGCGCTCCAACTCGCCAGTCCGTCCGGCCAGCCAATCTGCTTCAAAGCAAGCACTTGGCGACTGCCTCGCCTCATCTGCAGCAGAGGTGGCGCGCGTGAGCAAGGGCGAGGCGCCGCACCTCAACCTCATGGACCGCGTCCACTCTGGCCGTCCCGAATCGCTCGCCTCTGCTGCCAGCGATTTCGACCAAGCCAGCGTATCCACCAACCCGCAGAGCCACGGCTCCTCCGCTCTGGCGTCGAGACCCGCTTCGCGTGGACGTCATCCCGAGTCGGAACGTCACGAGGACGCCAACTCGGTCCGCTCGGTGCACACTGCGCTGTCCCAAGACAGTCATCCGGGATCGTATCCGGCTGGCTCGTCGCACGCGGGCTCCTCGAGCGCCTCGGCGCGCAACCCGCACCGCAACACCGTGGGAGCCGCCATCTCTGGGCTGCGCAACGTGGAGCATGCCCAGAGCAACCAGCTCGAGGAGCTGGTGCTGCGGCCGGGCGGCGAGTACCGTGTCTTTGTCTCGTACCGCCCTGAGCGCGTCGCCTGGGATGCCGAATTCACCGGCGGGCGCCTCGTGGAGAAGACGTTCCGCATCTCGCTCGACTACTCGCGCGCACGCCTCGCCAACATTCGAAGCCGCGGCGGACGCGAGCGTAGAACGGTGGTGTGTCACAGCCGCACGTGCACCTCGTTCATCTCGATCGCACCCAAGATGATCGACCTCGGCGAGGTGCAGGTGGGCACGCGCAGGTCAGCCAACATCTCGGTCACCAACCGGTCCGAGCTGACGGCGCGCGTCGATCTGCGCTTCGTGTCCAAGGTGTTGAGCATGTATCGCGACGAGGTTGCCATCCCGGCGCTGCAGACGGTCGAGCTCAAGGTCGAATCCTTCCCGCGCAGGGTCAACGAGACGTACCGAAAGCAGATCACGGTGGCCAATCTGCTGAATCGCCAGGGCGATCAGATCTTTGAGGTGCGCTCGCGCAACGTTGACAAGCAGCGCATCAGCTTCCATTCGCTCTTCTACCGTATCCTGACGCCGACCGGATCCAATTATGTCGAGTTTGGCGACGTCAACATCAACTCGCTGCGGATGCGTACCTTCACCATCGAGAACATGTCGGACAAGAAGCTTTCGCTCGAGCTCAGCCCTGCTCATACCGAAGACGTGACGCTCTACATCAAGGCTCCGAGCGAGGTGCGGCCGAAAGATAGTCCCACGCTGGAGCCTAAGGCGGGAGCGTCCAAGTATAGCGACCAGCAGATGACGGTTGCGCAAGGCGCCGGGGCTGACACCAGCGAAGCTAGCCAGTCTGCTGGAACCGGCGCTGTCACGGGCAAGACGAAGTCGAGCAAGCCGGCGATGAAAGGTGCCGACCTGAAGGAGCGCTTCCTCGAGACCATCTCGGTCGACTCGCCCACCACCGTGCGCACAGAGAACGCGTCCTGGCGGCTCGCACAGAAGCACAGCCACTACCGTAAGAAGGACGATGGAAGCAGTTCGTCGGCGCAGAGGAAGGCCACGACGTCTGGCAAGCCCAAGCCGAGCATCAATCTCATGGCCGCGCTCAAGAAGGGTGGCAAGGGCAGGATCACGGTCGCGTACGGAAAGACGATCACGTTCAAGGACCGATCTTTGATCAGCGACTTTGAGCACCTCGATCTCGCCACTGGGCCTCCCGTGGATGCGCGTCGCATTCCGGCCAAGAGCAAGAAGTACGCGCTGCTCGAGAACATCACCACGGGTGGCAAGCCTAAGAGTCTCGGCCAGACGACCGGCAACAAGCATGGCCAGGACGACGACGGTGCGGGTGGCACCTCCAAGCCCAAGTCGAGCGCAAAAGCAAAAGCAGCTGCCAGAGAGCAGGCAGCTGAGGCAAGGTCAGATGCTAGTGGACTGTCGCCCAAGACGGCCGCAGCGCGAGCTGCGTCGGCAGTGCCGCGTCTGCCGTCGCCATTGGCCAGGGACATCGTCGAGCAGACCGCAGCGCGTCGCAAGCCCGTTTCGAAGGAGTCAAGCCAGGGCAGCGCAGGCGCGAGTGGCAGCAAGTCGCAGCCGACCTCTGCTATCCGTCAGCACGGCAAGAGTGCCAAAGAAGGACGCGCTGGCGACTCGTCAGCACGGGTGCACTTTTCGCCTGCGCTGACCGCCAAGCGCAAGGCGGCGCCTGTGCTTTCGAATCCAGTTGATGTGTCGCGCATGTCGCTCGAGGATCTGCTCGCGGCGGTCGAGGCGCAGACGAGCGTGCTCAGCACGTTCTTCTTAGGTACGCCCGAGGCCGAGGAGCAGTCGGTGCGCGCCGAGATCAACCTGCGCCGCGAGCTTCAGAGCTCGATCGATGCGGGCAAGCTGCTGCCGCTCGAGGTGCTCGACGTTGCGCCGCACTCGGAGGGCCAGGTGATCGCAGTGTACCATCCGAGCGGCAGCACGCGGCCGCACATCCAGGGTAACGCGCGCAAGCAAGACTCGCGCATCTTTATGCGACTGATCGACTTCGACATGGGTGTGGTGCGCGCGTCCGAGGAGTTCGCAGGCATGGCCGAGCTCGATGCGGACGAGCTGCCCGTGCGCGACCTGATGCTGCGCAGCAACACGTGCCGGAGCCTGTTGGAGCTGGGACAGCCGCATATCAATTTCGGACACATGGAGAAGGGCGACAGCAAGACGCGCAAGATCGTCATCCAGAACCGCAGCGAGTGGGCGCTGCGCTACTGCATCCGCAAGAGCGGAAGTATCGCCAGTGGCGATATCAAGCTCAGCAGCGGACGCTACGGTGTGGTGCCCGGATATGGCAAGCGCGAGGTCGAGTTCGTCTTCTCGCCATCCATGTCCGGTCCGTTCCAGGAGAAGCTGGTGGTGGAAAACGTGGCGGATAGGGACAACGACCAGACGGTGGTGCTCAAGGCCAACGTGCGCAAGACGCCCAACTTTGGCGTGGATCCGGGCGCGATCAACTTTGGCGCCTGTAGTCCGGGCAAGCTGTCGACGCCCGAGAGCTTTGTGCTGACCAACACGACGGCCAAGCCGCGCTCGTTTGTCATTGCGATCGATACGCACGATCTGCTGCACCAAAGATGTCTGATCGACGTCGGACTCAGCACAGCCAGCGACGACGATGTCAGGGGCACTCTGTCCAAGGACGAGGAGGAGGAGATCGAGAATCTGTCGCAGAAACTCAAGATCGCGAGCCGAAAGGGGAATGCGGACAAGGTGAAGAAGTACGAGGAGAGGCTCACGGCGCTGGGAGTCAAGCTGCCCAGTCTCACGCCGGCGGCTTCGGCGACGCCGTCGGAAGCGGGCACGGCTTCCGAGGACGCCGTGGCGGCAGCGCCTGACAATGGCGTCGGCGAGGCGGCGGAATCTGCGGCGAGGGCATCAGCGTCGGCGAGTGCGGATCGGCCGCGGGAGCTCAAGCGGATCTCGTCGACGGTGACGTGCTCGTTGGGACCGAACCAGAGCAAGCGTCTGCTGCTGCGCGTGCGTCCGAGCGCGGTGCAGTCGGCGATCCCGTCCAACACCAGCGACCCCGCCGATCGCCGCACGCACGACCGCTCCGGCATGGAAGAGGTCGAGGTGCCCGTGCGCGTCCACGAGGTCAAGAACCAGGACGAGACCAAAACCGTCGTTCTCCTCGCCACCGTCGAGTTCGACCTCCCCAAGTGCGGAGCCGGCGCCGAGCCCGAGGAGTTTCCCAAGGACGCAGTCATCTTTTCCTCCTCAGAGTAGCAGAGTCCAGATGCCCAAGAACAATAAACTATGATCCGTCAGAGGTTGGTGTCCGATTGAGAAGGTGTGTGTGAGAGGACTAGGTTAGGCGGGCGGAGGCGCGATCTTGCCGTGCGACGGCAGCCGGCGCTGCTCCTCGCCGAGGTAGAGCCGCTTGACCAGCACCACGCTCGTCGCCACCAGCAGCGGGAACGAGATCATGATCGTCTGAGCAGGGCGAGGAGAAGAGGGAACAGGGGTCAGTGCATGTCTCGACTCGTCTTGCGCGTGGCCCCGCGCAGTCATCGCCGCTGTAACTCAGCACCGATGATCACCAAGGGGGATGAGGGAATGCATTACGGCATCGGAAAATCTCCGAGACGAGCAGGAGCAGCCTGGCAGACTGGCGACCTCTAGCACTCGGTACGGCTCTTCCCGGCGCGACGTCCGAGCGAGCCCACGCTTCTTGCCAAGGTATCGATCGCCCCTCATCCGTTCATCGTACTGCAGCTCTCGGCTGCCTTCGTCTTGCCCAAGCCCCCATCCTCCTTTCGAGTGGTTCGCCCAGCCCCGACGCTCCGCTCTTCTCGACTTGCTGCGCGACGCTTTTTGGGATGGACTTACTCGGATGCGCTTCTGCTCCGGGGTGAGCGGGATGCGAGCCATGCTGAGCCAACTTCTGGTGCCGTGCCGCTGGGTCCCAAGACGAGTGGTATCGTCCTGCCAACGTCCGAGGCCACGCAGAGACCAAAAAGTTCAACGGTGGAGGCTCGCCTGGCGCCCACAGCCGAGTTCCGAGCCCGCATCCCGAGAGGTGGAAGAAAAATGAGAGGCATGTTAGGCCGCAAAAGTAGTGCGCGAGGCGCGCATGTCAAACTTCTAGACCCGCGCAGCTCGCATGATATGTTCCATCAAGTAGCGCGCGCCTATGCTGCCCTCACGCCGGCTTACTCGCTCTGCATCTCGCCTCTCCGCAGCTCCAAGCACGACCACACCTGCAAGCTCTCACGCCATGGAGGAAATAGTGGAGGCCGTCAAAGGTGCGGTGTCTTGCACGTGGCCCCTTGACTCGCCGGACGTTGAGGCTCGTTCTACCCCCCCCCCCCCCTCTTCACTGGCTCAGGATGGTAAGCTTCTTTGGCCAGCAGCTTCGATCACATCTCTTCTGCTCACCTCCATCTCGTATCATCCATTCCGCACTGGCTCGACATCGTTGACCGATGTCACACTAGCTCGTTATTTCCTTTGTTTGCTCGTCTAGCTGGACTAGACTCTGTATCTGCATTGCACCACTTCCGGCTTCGACTTGGCACCTGCGACATCATGGACGCGATGCGTCTCGCGCACAACACCGAGGGGCTGGGGATCGACATCGGACTCGGACTCCCTCTGCAGCTCAACAAGCCTGTCTACGGCGACGCGCTGGGCGAGAGCGTGGGAGGCGAGCTGCGCTGGCCGTACACGGCGCGGCACCGGAGCAGCACGCTGTACCGCGGCGGGACGGCGTACGACTCGTCGCCGACGCTCAGCAGCTCGTCTGCCTCGTCCGACTCATCGCATACGCCCGCATCCGCGCAAGATGCCTCGACCACCCACGATGTGCTGCTCTCCTATCTCTCCCCTGCACTGTCGAGCGCGTCGAGCGACTCGAACGACCAGACGGGCAACAAGGTCTACCTGCTTTCGAGCGGGACTCGCCATCCAGTGTGGAAGAACCGCCGATGTCGATCCGAAACGTTTCGCTTCCCACTTCCTCCGCCGGCTCATCGGGCACCGAAGACGGCGCTCAAGTCGGCATTTGCCCCCGCCCATCGCGCGCGCATCACGCCAGCGGCCGTACCCAGCCCGCCGCTGCGAATGCGGTCCGACACCTGGAACCGCACCGCGCTCTCGCCCGCGCTCGAGCAGAACGAACCGACGCAGGGATGGTCGCCCTACTCGTCGCACGCCCCCACCCCGCGACGCATCTCGACCGACCTCTCGAGCAAGTTTGCCGATCCCCGCCCCCCCTCGTACACCGCCACCGCCACGCTGCCTGCCTACTCGCCACGCAACGGCGCGGGCTCGGGATCGGAATCGTCGCGCACGCTCGTCAGCGACGACGAGAGCGAGACCGACGCGTTTGGCGCCGACGCCGCCAAGCTCGCCCGGCTCCAGGCGAGCCTCTTCCTGCTAGACCGGAGTGTCTCGGAGCTGCCGCTGTCGCTCGCCCAGACGCGCAGCGCCGACGTCGGCGGCGCGACGGTCGAGGAGAAGATGGCGTATCTGTGCGGACTCGGATACCGGTACCGACGGACGAGCCAGAGGCATGCGCGCAAGGCATCGGCAGAGTGGCAGGCGAGCAGAGAGCTGCGCGCCGACGTCGGCGCATGGTGGAGCGAGGACGAGGCCATGTCGGGCGAGGTGAGGACGTATGCCCCCGTCGTAGGCAATGCAGTTAGGGTGGTCTCGAACACCGCCTCGGCCGTCGCTTCGAGCTGCTCAAGCCCCATCCTTGTCGGCCTCCTCGCGGCCACTAGCGAGGGGGATCTCACCGTACGTCCCCAAACCGTGCTAGAGGAGGAGAGTCTCGACCAAGAGGTCGGCTGCGTTGTTGGGGACGAACTCGAGGTGAAGCGGAGCGTCGAGGGCGTGAGGGATGCGATGATGACTCCGCCGCTAAGCACGCCCGAGCTCGAGCTGGAGCTCGGCGGCGCTTCGCCCTTGGGGCTCGACGGACTGCCTTCGCCGATCGCCCGCCCAAGCCCTCATCCGTATCGTCTTGAGCTCGACTTTGCTCCGGCTGTGCCGCCGTCGATCTGGGGCTGTCGACCCTACGTTGGCCCTCCTTCGCCTTCGCCTCACCAAACCGCCGTGCGGGAGATGGGACTGTCGAGCTCGGTCTCGTGTCCGGCGTTGTTGGACGAAGAGGTGACGATCGAGCGGGCGACGCGCGTCGTGGGGTCGGTGCTAGCGAGGCCTCGTCCCGTCCGCGGGCGCGCGGGCACGCTCTTCTCGCGCGGCTCGGACGAACCTCCCGAGGCGGTGGTGCCCATCCTCGCGCGCGCACGCCCCATCAAGACGGTCAAAGCCAACCACTCGTTCACGAGCAAAACCCTGCCCAAGTCCAAGTCCAAGCCCTCCCCAACCTCCTCGGTCCCAGCACCAGCAGTGCGCGTTCCGCTGCGCAAGAGCTCACTCGACTTCCGACCGATCCACCCCAACAGCATCTGCATCGACCCCATCCTCGAACGCTCCTACTACTCGGCTGCCTCGGCCTACCTCTCGGAACCCGTCGCTTCAGCCGCCTCGGCCGCCCTCGCACGTCGAAATCGCACCAACCTCCCCTCCTCCACCTCGCTCCCCGTCCTCTCCCAGCCCCAGCTCAAGGGCATCCTACGAAACCCCCTCCCCGCACACACGCCTGTCACTCGAGTCTGAATCCCGAATGCCAAATCTGCCATTTTAGCCGCTCAAATCCCACCGAGGATCGCATCGAGCTCGCCGTCGATCTTGGCCTTCTTGGTCTTCTTGCCCGGCTTGCGCGCGGTCGTGACGACGATCGGCCTATGCCTCACCACGCCGCCCTGCTGCGGTGCATCGCGAGCGGGTGCAGGTGGCTGCTGCGCTTGCACCGCCTGTGTCCATTCGCGCAGCTTGCCCTTGCGGTACAGCTGGAGCTGGAGCTTGTTGGTAAAGTAGCCCGCATACGCACCGCGCAGGATCGTCGCCGAATCCTCGACGACCGCCTTGGCGATCTTCTCCTTCGAGTAGCCGTCGGACGTGTACCAGAGCTGATCCGCCAGTCGGCTGCCATACTTGTCGCCGCAGAAGTGCGCCAGCTGCGCGACCAGCGCCGCGCCGAGCTTGCGGCGGCGCGCAGCCTGGCCTGCATCCAGCCCCTCGCTGGCCGCCGCGGCCGAGATGGGCGTGAGCGCGGCAATGAGCGTGTGTACCGCGGTCGGGTTGCGCGCAAACGGCGCGAGCGTAGGCAGCGCAAGCAGTGACTCGAGCACCAGCGCACTGCCAAACACCTCGACCGGTGCTGCGGCGACAGCAGGAGTGGGACGTCCAAAGGTACGCTTGACAGGCCCCTTGACGGTGCTCGGCCCGGGAAGCCGAAGCAGAGATTGCAGCAACAGACTTCCCTGGACGGTGGCCTCGGAGGCTGGAAGCTCGTATGCCTCGTCCATCATCCACGCCGCCTGCTCGTCCTCCGACTCGCCCTCGTCGTGCTTCTTGGCGTGCTTGGCCTTTTTCGACTTGGACGACTTGCCGTCGCGCGTGCGCTTCTGTCCATGCCCCTCTTCCGCCTCGTCTCCCTGCTTGGCACGCGCAGCGTACGTGTGCAGATACGCCTTGCGCGTCTTGAGTGCCAGCATCGTGGGCACAAGCATCTTGACACCCTCCTCCATCTGTCCCTCTGCTGCCGACTCGGCCTTGGCCTTGAGTCGAAACGCACCCAGCACTACCTCGGACACCGCCTTGGCGAGCTTCTTGGCCTCCGCTGCCGCGGGCTCAGCAACGAGCTGACCCACCCTGTCCACAGCTGCCTGCAGACAGCCAACCATCTGCTCCTTGACCATCCCCGTGGCGACCTTGCCCATCTCGGCGATGGCAGCGGCGAGCTCGGCGGGCGCGAGACGACGCAGCAGCGCCGCGACGATGTGGTTCGCCGCCGGATGGATGCACAGCTTGGCCATGCGGCCGCGGATGTAGATGGCAAAGAAGCGCGCGGTGGCCGAGGAAGGTGCGCGCTCCAGGGCGAGCTGCAGTGCGTGCGACGCGACGCTGTCGCGCAGCGACGTCTCGAGATACACATCGCGCGTCGCCTCGTCCTCGCCCTCGGACGCGGGTGCGGACGTCGAGAGGAAGCCTCCGAGCAAGCTGTCTACAAGCGAGCCGTTCCACTTGTTCTCGCCGTCCACATCGTCGAGCGCGTCAGCCTCAGCTTCGATCAGCAGCTGGAGCAGTGGCGAGGCGACGGCATCCGCCGCCCATCGTCGCACCACCTCCGTGCTCGCCTCGCCGAGAATCCCTTGCCGCAGTGACGTTGCGCGGTCGAAGAGAAGGTCGGGAACGACAACCAGCAGGTCCTCGGATGCACCAGTCCCGGCGACAGAAGTGGGTGCTTTGCGCGTGCGGAACTTTGCGCTGCGGCGCGATCGGAGGTCCGACGCCGCAGCAGTATGCGCGGACGATCCGGTGTCCGTCTGGATGTTGCGACCCGTCAGCACGCACAGGAGCGAGCGGAGCACGTGTGATCCGAACGCGTCCGACACCAGCGAGGCGAGTAGCGCTTGGTCGGACGCCAGCTCATCCGCAATGTCGAGGATGAGCTGCGTGGCCGAACGGAGGATGCCGTCCTCGTTGACGATGGTAGCCGTGTCGCTGGCAAACGCAGACGACGCTGCGGCCTTGCCATTGGATGCAGAGCTGTGCTGGTGCTGTTGGAAGTGATTTTGGGTTGCATGTTCGAGTGTGACGGCAGGCTGCAGAGTGGCCAGACAAGCTTGAACGACGTGGCTTGCGAAGCGGTGTTTGGCGAGCACGGCGAAGTTGCCTGCGAGACGGTCGACGAACACGCGCAGCGGCTTGGCGGGTAGACGATGCAGGATACCCTCTACAATGAGCGAAGTGTCTGGGTCGGTGGAGAGGAGCAGCTCCTTACCGTCCATCTCCTTGAGCGTAGCCTGGAGCAGCAACGCCAGCTCGTCCTCCTGCTCCTCATCTTGGTTGTCGGCCGCTCGTGTCGAGTCAGCCGCGCCGACAGCGGCAGCAGCAAGAGCGGTCAGCGTCGATTTGGCGGTATAGCCCTGGCTCTCGAGCTCGACTGCATGCTCCCAACCGGCGCGAAGGTACGCCTTGAGCTCGGCATCGACGTAGCCGAAGGGCGCCTCGTGTTCGGCCTTGCTCGATCGCTCTCCCAAGCGCACCCAGTTCGGCTGTCCGTCCTCCTCCTGCGGCTGTGCCGATCCATTACCGGTCGAAACGTTGTCATCGAGGGCGATATAGTCGGCTTGATTCTGGATGTTGTTCGATGCCGCAAGTGAGGTGGACGCCACCGGTTGCGACTCGTCGTGCTGGCCCTGTTCGGATTCAACCTGGCCTTCCTGAAGTTTTCGAAGCTTCGAGGGCTTCTTGCCCCTCTGTCGCACTTTGGGCGGCATGGCTGTATTATGTATGCTGATGCCGGTTAAGGTCAAGTGATGGGGTGGCGGGGAGAGGAAGTGCAGCCGAAGATGCTCGGCGAAATGCACCTTCCGAGTTGCGCTGTGCGTCTTCTCGAGAAAAAATCCACTTTGGCCAAAATTTGGATTACATAATCTTCATTCGCGTCGTTGGACCCTGATCTTTGAAACCCGCTCTCTGAGGCTTGCTCAGCCGCGTCAGGCTCAGTTGAACAATCGACCTGCAAACACCCATCACCACGATGTTCATAATTGTGAAGCAGAAAGGTGCTCGAGGATACAACGAGGATGACCGGAACAATGTCTGATCGCATCTATCTTTTCTCAAAGTCCAGCGCTGCTCTCCTGACGCACCGAGAAGCGCACTTCGACGCGGTGTCGCGGAAAGGGCGTCGACATCTGACGACACTGCCTGGATCGGGTCATGACGAGATATTCCGGCGACAGATAGCTTTGCCGTAGCGAAAACGGCAACGCGGAGGATGCCTGAGCGATGTGGAAGGGTTCTGCTCACTCGGCCTTGGGCTCAGATTTGGGCTCGGCCTTGACAGACGGCGCCTGGAGGGCTTTGAGCTGTGAAGCGTATCGCTGTCGCAGCTTGTTGTTGATCCTGAGCGGCAAAGAAGTGAAGAGCTTGGACATGTCAGTACACCACGCTGATTCGCTTAGAGCAGTATGTGAGTGAGACTTACTTGCTAGAGTTGCGGTCTGCAAGCGCGGGCGATTCGACGAACCTGGCGATATTGTCGAGGGCCACTTCCAGCTCGATGTCCAGCAGAGCTTTCTGTGATCGGTGACGAACGAAGGTCAGCACACTTTGCCCGTGCTCCAAGGCGACTGTAAGGCCTTTTACTCACCATCTCTTCTTGGGACCAGTTCTTGGCAGGGGCTCGCTGCTGTGCGAAAGCTTTGTCGTAAGTCAGCTTGCTGCGGATGCTCGCGGTAGCTTCGAGTGTTGAAGAACTCACGGTGTGCTTCCGCTTGCGTGGCTTCTCGTCCTCATCTTTATCATCGTCCTCAGTATCGCGCTTGACTACTGCTGTCTTCTTCTGCTTCATGCGAGGCTGGTCGCGCCCATCGTGCAAGCTGGGGTCGCTGTCCATCTTGGCCGACGACGGCGAGATTTCAGCCTTGGCCAACGAAAGCGGCAGAAGGAGATCCTCAGCCTTGACTCCATCCGCGGTCTGGCTCGCCATCCTTTCGGTATTAGCGGCTGTTCGGATGCTGGGTTTCCACGCTGCGACGATGCTCTGCTCTTCGAGGAACGATGTGCCCTGGTCGCTTTAATGGCTCGATGGACCTCTAGCGGCTGCTGGTGCTACCGCAGGCGGTCAAGGTGAGGTGATGGTTCGATGATGGTGTGAGACCGATGAATGGTCGCCAAGGGGGGAGGTCGCTTTTATTGGAGCAGGCTCGGACCCAGGCTCACACGAGCGGATGAGCGTTCCGCACTCTGGGTCTCAGCGCTAGATCAGCTCCTTCCGCTTCCGCACAAGTTTGATCCTCGTGCTCTTCGGATTTGCAGCTGGCTGGGACAACAAAGCTTGATGTGCCAACTCAAACCTAATCGGTGCAGCGGGCAGGCGAGAAAAGCAGCAACAGACTACGCCAAATGTGATGAGCTGCGGACGTTTTCCGCTGCGGTCCTTCCGTGCTCATCCGCCGCCAACGCAGCAGATCAAGCTTCGCTCTGAGCAGCTACCAACGCGTAGGATCGAATCCCCCACACCCTGTCACAACCCGCAACTCCAACGCGCATGTCAAAGTCACACGCCAAGAGCCTCGCCCGGGCCTCACCAGGAGATCACAGACCATGTCGAGTTGAGCACTTAGGAGCTCGATTGAAGATCCACGCGGCTTTTTTCCGAATGGCGACCCATCAAAAGTCCGGCACCGGCCGGCCGTAATAGATCGGCCATGGGTACGGAGAGTAGATGTGCCTGTGCAAGAGCGCGTTGCGCGTCGATGAGGCAACAAGTATCAGCGTCGCGTCGGTATAAGCTCGAAACAAAGCGCAACGCCCCGCTCCATCAGGTCAAAGGCAACTTACTTGTCGTAGACATAGGCTTCTGGATCGATCAGCGACGTCGGATATCGCATTGACTCTGGGTACGTCTCGGCGCTGATGGACGCATAAAAGCAGGAACACAGTGCCAGAGAAGTCAGCTCGGTCCATCCCAGAAACTTTGGCCGTACGTGCACTTACATGACGAATCGAGTAAACTCGTTGTTGTCCGGGTCGATGGGCGCCTTGGGCACCACGAGCTTCATCGTCTGCAGCTCGGTATCCGTCACCGTGTACCTGGATACCCTGACGTACGAGATCCTCTCGAGGCCTCGGAAGCCGAGATACTCGCACCATCGGCCAAAATCGGTCGGCTCCACATCCTGGATCTTGCCGTCTTCAAATAGAATCTTGTACGGTGAAGGTCGCTCGGCATGCGGTTTGGTCACCACATAGCCCAGGAAGATGGCAGGATGCGGATAGACTTCCCTGAAGATGCGAGCGATCTCGGTAGTCTGCAGCTCGCGGTCCAACGGATCTTCCTCCTGTCCGTTGTGCGAGACGATCACATGCGTTGGCGTACCGTACAGGTCGATCACTGCGTGGATCGCCGGGGCCAGCTCGCCGCCGGGCGACGGAAGCAGGTGGTGCGTCGAGTTGATGATCGGAAACTTGGAGAAGAGCGCCGCTCCCCACGTGTTCTTGCTCGGAGCCGGACCAATGTCGGTGTACATCTTGAGCTCCTCGGCGAGATACTGAGTCAGGTCGCGATTCCCAAACACGGGCCGGTGGAGATCGGACTCGACCAGACCGAAGAGATCCATGTCGAGCGTCTTCATGATCGATGCCATCCGGCGCGAGCTGTCGCGCATGTGCTGATCCAGAGCAAAGTGCACCGTCCACATGCCTGCCGTCACTAGACGATCCTCTGCATGGTGCGGAACGATGGACGAGGCGGGGACGATGCGGTACAACGGGACCAAGTTGCCGACCAGGCCGATCAGAGCCATCAGCAGGCAGATGTAGTAGGTCGATCCCGAACGAGCAGCATGACTCGCATGCGCCGCCTTTGCTGTCTTGCTGATTTCCGACGCCTCTACCGGCTTGCCGGCTTGATCACGCCCTGCTGACAGACGTGCGCTGTCCACACGCCGCGCGTTAGCGAGGCCGAAGCCCAAGAGCACGAGCTGGACGACGAGCATGAACCCTGTCCTCTCTCGCAAGACCTTGCCGCCGGGCACAAACGCGTACGCGACCGTGAGGACGCCCATAAAAGTGAGGACATTGGCAGCGAGCCAGCCGAAGAGCATCACCTTGATGGGATCGTGACGCATGGCCGCAGAGACGATTGGGAATGCCAGAGGCGGCAGAGACAGCGCCATGCCGACGGCCCCCATGAAGCTGATCCAGTCCGTCGTGAAGTAGAGGAGCGCTGCCGAGCTGCTTTGGATGATGAATAGAACAACGCGGTAGCCGAAGGTGTTCCAGCGCGTCGCGGCGAGAGATGAGAATGCCATGGTGATTAGAATGATGCATCCGTGCGGAATCGCTGTGGGACCGCGCACGGGATATCCCGTCCAGCCCCATGCGATCATTGTGCCAGTATCCGTCAGGAGCGTGTGAATCGCATACAGCAGTGCTCCTACGCCGAGTGCTGCAACCGCGAAGCTGCCATTCTCGGTAGATCCAGCTTGCGTGCTGTTGTTGCCGTGACGACGCTGAAGGACGGGCAAGCGATCGTATCTGGGGCGCAGGGCCATTTCAACGACGGCGACGAGGGCCAGCGAGAGGAGAAGCGCGTTGTGACCGCCGTTGCTCGAGTCCATGAACGGCCAAGCTGGATTGTTGCTGTGGTTGGCGTACTTGGCGAGGTTGGATGCAAGCAAACCGACGAGCCAGATGCCAAGCTTTACGGGAAGACGCTCGGTCTCCCAGGCAGCCCCCCATTCGAGCGCGAGGAGGACGGCAAGCAGCGAATTGGAAAAGGCCACAGCGATCAGCCTCAGGAGCGGATCAGACACGAACCAGCTAGCTTGGCCCACGAGCGAGAGGAGCCAGCCAAGTGCTTTTGCCTGCGACGAGACGGGCCCAACGATCGAAGCTCCACTGTCTGTTTGCCGACGCACGCGGGAGCGGAGTGAAGGTACGGCCAATGTAAGACCCAGCCCGATGACCTGCGAGATCAGCAGCGCTTCGTGCCCACCAATGGCAAGGTTGTAGACGCTGACTACGGATAGTACGTGACACGTGCCGAGCCGTTGAGAGACGGATCTCCGAAAAGATGCGGTGAGTAAGGTCTGAACTTCAAGACCAAGGCAGAGTTTTAGAGAGAGATGACTTACAGTAGAAGATCATAGGATGCAATGCGGTGAGAGCAGTCCAGAAACAAAATGCTGCAGAGCCATTCGTCACCAAAAAGCGGTGTGTCAGTATGACAGACAGCAGGCCGCATGCTAGATTTGCGACGACGAGGAGCGCGCACACATACCAAGGTAGCTGTCCGAAATCAAGGCTACGATGGATCGAAGGCTGGTCGGACTCTCTGGGGTTTCTGTATAGTCGTATAGAGCGGTATCGATAGTGTCCTCGTCTTGGCTGACTGTCTTCTTGGAGGTCTTTTGCTGGCTGTGAAACGAGCGACGCAGCGAAAGATCAGACAGAGCCGAGCATGTTCGAGCGTATGCCAGGACGCGGAGAAGGTTGGATGGATTCAAGTAGTGACGGTAAGGAAAAGCAAACGACGGTCAGCACCTTTTCGAACGATGCCAGCTCGCCGAATGGATCGATCATGCTGTCTCGGGATCACATCCGGGGTAAAAGGTCGTACCCATCTGAGTCGTCGGCGAGTTGGGAGGCTGTCCATGCGCCGGATGCAATGGCACTGTCGCGGCCACCTCGGGCCCAAGCGCCATCGACGAGACGACGACCTTCCGGTCCGTAGGCAGTGTCGCGATCAACGCTTGGAGTCGACTCTGCGGCAGATCGCACTTTGGGCGCTTCTACAATGTGGATCTCGAACCGCGAAAGGTCGTAGACGCTCGCCGCGTCGAAGAGGAGGTCCTGCGGGTTACAACGAAGCGGGTGAGGATGGCGTCAGCACAGACAGCGGTGAGTAGGCGAGCGTGCGCGGTGGTAGCAGACAGACTCACGAAGATGATGAGCCCCCATTCAAAGTATGCGTAGTACGAGTACGCGCCCGGAATGTGCAGCGCATTGTGGCGGTAGAAGAAGTAGCCCATGAATGGAGTGCATGCGAAGAAGGAGAAGCAGGCGATCCTGCGCATGCGCTGTGCTTTTGCGGCGAGAGCATCCTTCGAGTTTGCGGTCGACGATGGTTGTGCTAGGCTGCCGCTGGTTATGAACATCCAAGGTGGCGTAAGGGCAAGGTAGAGAAACATGGCGATGTCGTGGACGAAGTGGTCGTCGGTGCTTGTGACGTACACCCAGCCTCCACAAGCGAGAGTCCGGAGCACGCCTACGAAAAGTAGGACGGGGGCCTTGATGGAGCGGTGCGGCGAGGAGAGCGAAACGAGTAGGGCTGAGAGGAAGACGAGCGCAAAGCGCGGTCCTGCCATGAGGGCGATGCCGACCTGGAAGATGTTGCGTTCTGGATACCAGTCGCCGATCGTTGCAGAAACAGATGGCCACCATTCGTCGGGGTATTGCGCCACATGATTTTTGACGACCTTTTGGTAGTGCAGGGAGAGTGCCGTGATGAGCGCGCCGAAAAAGGCGAGGAAGCCCATCACGGTGTGGACATGAGACACGAGGCCGCCGGAGAGGACCACGAGCGGCGGCGGCCGCCTGTGTGACGAATGAACGTCTGAGGGCATCGTGCACGCGGATAGGGTGGGAGGAGCACGGTCGAAAGGTTGCAAGGCAGCTCGAGTCCCTCAAGGCGTTGAAAAGGATGGCAGATCGAATCCAGTGTCGATGCCGCGCACCTTGAAAGCTTTGTTGCAAGCGGAAGCCCGGTCGGCACACAGCTGCTTCGCAGGATCGACTTTGCCTTGTTCTGGAGATGTCTTTCGACGACCGAGCCGTCGGGAGTTGGCAATGGTGATGGGGTGGAGGTACGGTGGAAAGTTGAAGTCACAGCCAAGCAAGGGGGACGATCAGTCGCACGAAGGAGCCCGGACCCTCGATGGGACCCTTGGGACAGCTCGCGAGCATCGTCTTCGGCATCATGCCGATCCACTACTGACGCACGGGCATGCGAGCAGTGCGAAATTCCAACTCCACATCCGCTCACAGAACGCGCGCTGCTGGAGCACAGCTTGGCTCGGATTGGAAAAGAGCCAAGCCAGGATCCCGGCAGAAAAGCTCCGCAGACGAACCGGAACTCTGTGGAGGCCAAGACCCGGAGCTTTGGCTCAGATGGCAGCTCCGGCTAAGCTCGGAACCTTTTCGCTCCAACGTGCAGACGGGCCATCGAAGCGCTGCGAGCGTTGGCAAGCGTTGGCAAGCGCTGGCAAGCGCCCAGCCCGATGGCATGATTGTCATCTGCCCGATGCGCCTTGGATGGAAGGGGTTCATGAGGCGAGCTTGCGCTTGTCTCACTCGCTTGCAGTAGGCGCTCAGGATCACCCCTGCAGCATCATGACACCTGTTCACGCCAAGCCGTCGGTGTGGATGCGACTGTTTGTTGTCCGCGTCTCGAGTCGAGTGGCAGAGCGACCCCTTGCAGATTTGCTCGCTGTTCCAAGCTGCACCGTCCTGTGACGAGCGGAGGCGCCATCACATCAAGATGGTCACCCGACGGCCCATGTCGAATTTGCCTCTGCAGTCTCTTCGGCCCCAGGCATCATGGCTATCGCAGCGCCCGCCCACCGTCGAGCGAGATTGGAAGAGGGCTCAATGTGGGAACCTTCTGATCTGTAATTCAGGCGATGTAGGGACGCTACCGGCTCCCGCAAAGCGAGAGCAACCGAACAAACATCGGGAAGATCGCTTGATCCTCTAGGTCCCACTTGAACCGAAAGGGCGCCTCAGGTGATTGCTTGCGAGGGTCGGCTAGCAGTGCGAGGCTCATGCCACACCAACTCACGAGGATGCAGCGGTACGCCAACGCAGACAGGCAGGCAGCGAGGATGAGGTCGGAGGTCGGAGGTCGGGCTCTGACTTTTGATCAGGGGAATGCCGCCTGCCCGATTTGGCTGTTTCGCTCCTTGCATGCGAAATGTGAGGCGAGTCGAGCGCATGCCGCAACGTCGACGCTCAAGTGCAGCGGCAAACGAGACCAACACTTTTTTTTTTTTTTTCTTTTCCTTTTCTTTTGAGCCTGTCGCGTCGCAGCGCGTCGCTTTGCTGCGCGATTTCGCCCTGGCCGAAGCTCAGGCACCCGAACGCGCGTCTCGGATCGACTGGCTTGGACGTGTGCGTTGCAGCTCACCACCTGAACCCTGGTTAGCCATTCAACACTGGTCTGAAGCCAGCATGCATGTCCAAGCACGCCCGCAGTGAATTCTTCTCACATGTCCGAGGCCATGAACACTGTGAGCTGCTTCCGTCGCTGCTCCCTCTTCGGCCACGGCCTCCCGGGCGCTTCTCTCGTTGGAGCTGATACGAACGATACGGATCGTTTAGCTCAGATCAATGGACGGCTACGCTGAAGGAGATTCACACGAGTACTGGAGCGTAAGAAACGGGCACCACGGTAGGCGGCAAAGGGGCACGCGACTCAGCTGGCTTGACAGGAAGTCACTGAGGCGATCAAGTCGACCAGGTGGAAACCAGAGGAACGGCCATTTCGGTGCATGCCAAGAGCGACTCCGCTGCATCATTGGCGGATTGGCCTTCGCCGACGTGGGTAAAGGCCCGGAGAGGGGCCCTTCCCTCGATTGTGCTCATGCACTTTGTGCTCCTCGCCGCCGCTTTCTCCCCCGTGGCGCCGGCTGAGACCGCAACCCTTGCCTGATCTGCGCTGGTGCGCAGACTGCCTCGGCAATGGCCTACCGTGGAGCCGCCCGCCCGCGTGTCGAGCTCAGCGCTGTAAGCTAGCTCGCTTGGTCGCAGCGGAATCCTGCGAGCCTCGCTTGCGTCGTGCCACTGTCATGGACGACACGTCGAGCAAGGCCACCGGCACTCACGGTCGCCATCGCTACGCGGCTCTCTCGACGCCAGCGCGTCTTTTTCGTCGTCCGCTCGCCCGCTCGCCAGACGCCGCCGCGACCCAAGTCGCTCTACGATGGCAGCGGCGTTTGTCCGTGGCAGTATCTTGACGACGTGATCCTCAGGCACGTCCATTGGCTCTCCCACTGTCTTCCCCAAGCGCCTCTGCAGACCTACGATCTTGCTCTGCACCTTGCTGCAGCTCTTGCCTCTCCCGCTTCCATCGGCACAGCTCAGTAGAACCCATACCCCTTCTCCCCACCAAAGCCTCCTCTCCTTCCTTACCCGTTGCTCATCGCCCTTGGCTTGCTTCTCCTCCATCATCACTCCCTCACCCTCCTCTTACAATCCCTCTCCCTCTGCTTCCACTATTCCCACCCTGACCCTCTCCTCTCTCCCAGTCTTGGACCGCATCACTTCTCCGCCTCTGCTCATCAACGCACTTGACCCACAATCTTTACTTTGCTATACCCTGCAAGAGCTTTCCAAACGTGCACGCACGGCATCGAGACCCCGCATCGCTTTGCACATCGAGACCTCAGAGGCTTCTGTCCAATCCTGCATCTTTGTGCCACTGGCTCATTTCTCGGCCGTCACCAACAGATCCGATCCCACACCCTGTCTGATTCGTAGCCTTACCGCCCGCAGCCATGTTGGTCTACATGTCGCAGTACGTCGATGACCACGCTGCGTCTCCCTCTCCTTCCGCCGCAAGGCCTCCCGTCAAGGCCCCGGCCCCCAAGCCCAAGAAGGGCAAGATCAACTTCGTCTCCAAGGCGAGCCTCGCCATCTTCGATCCGCGCCACGCCATGGGCATCGACACAGGCCGCGATTGGTACGAGGCCGAGGGCAACGCGCGTGATTCCCGCTCGTCCTTTGATCATGCGTCTCAACGCAGGGCTCGCTACAGCGAGGACCGCGAGCGCACCCACAAGTGGACCACTAGCCCAACGCCTGAGCTCGAGGCCTTCACGACGTCCATGGACGACTATGCACACGGTTCTCACGACCCAGCCTCGCTCGAGATGACGCGCCAGCCTTCGGCCTCGTCCTCGGTCTTTGAAGACGATCGCGACGCGCCAGAAATGCCGGCTCGTCGACGCTTCTACTCGCGCAAAAGCGTGGCCGCCTCAGCATCCAACACGCCTACCTCGGCCACCTTCCCTGCCGACGATCTTCTCTTCTCGCCCCTCGGTACCAAGCCTAAGCCTTCACGCAGCGCTGGCGCCAGCGTGAACCCCGGCTCCTCATCATCATCCCTGGCACGCTTCTTCACCCGCAAAAAGAAGGACAAAGCAACCCATCTCTCCGGACTCGCCTCGCGTTCCACACCGGATCTCTTCGATGGCGTTCCGCAGAGCGCTCCACCTACCACGCTCACCTTCGAGCAGTCCGGCTTCACATTTTCGCCCCAACGCAAGGGCTCCTCCGGGTCGAGCCTGCATGAGATGCCTTCATCCTTGCCCACCAGCCCAGAGCGCGCGCCCGTTCGCCTCGTGCACGACTTCAGCCCGTCGCGCACCTCGCCCCTCAGCACAAAGAAGAGCATGCCTGCTCTACGTCAGATCCGCGAGGCCCAGAACGCCGCTGGCGGTCGGTCTATCACCTTTGCTACCCCGGAAGAACGCCCACGTCCCCGGCAGTCGGCCGCAACTGCGAGGCCCGACCTGTTCGACGCTGCCCCGGCGCTGCCACCTCTGCCCAGCTTCGATACCTCGTCACCCATGATCCCGCTCGAGTTCGCGTGGGACTCGAAGCGTGGAACGGTGCGCGAAAGCCAGATGCCCTCGTTGGGGGCCACTCGGCCCGTCAGTCGCGTCGTGTCCAGCACCGGTCGCGGCGTGCCCAGTCCAGGCCTCAACCCGATCCGCCTCAACGACCTGCGCAAGTCGACCATCACGCTCCGCAACGAGCCCGTGCTTCGGATCGGCGACGAGGGCAGGTCGCCTACTCGCAAGTCGACTGCCTCGCCCAGGCGCAATGCCAACCCGAGCCCAGCCAACCCGAGCCCGACGGCGAGTGCCAAGCGTCTGTCGATGGCACAGAGGGTGGTCGATGGCTTGCTCGACCAGAACCATGGCCGCGAGGAGCCCGAGATGCGCGCGCGCAGATCCGATATGGAAGTACGCGCGGCCCGCCGTCGCAGTCGCAGCGCAGACGGGCGCACCATCCCGGCGCTCAAGCTGCACGACTACGCTAGCCCGCCGAGCTCCAACAGTCACTCGGACTCGGTCTTCCCTGCCTTTGTGCGTCACGCTCCCGTCGGCCCTGGCCGCGCCAACAGCCCCCAGCCCCGCTTCTTCGCCGACGACCGAGCTGCCGCTATCACTCCCACGCCAAAGCAGGTCGTTGCCTTCGCATCCGCCTCGCCCGCCTCGCCTGCAAGCCCTGCAACTCGCGTTGTCGCCAGGAGCAGCTCGCCAGGCAGGAGCTCACAGCGACAGGCAGCGGCGCCCGCCGAGACGCATCAGGCGAGACGAGTCAATTTCGCTGGCCAGCGCACCAAGGCGGTTGCCGTGGCCAGCCCACTTCTGCTTTCGAGGAGCCCGCGTATGGCAGGCCGGAGTGGCACTCCACTGCCGGTGGTTAACATCATGCCACCTACCCCGGATCTGGCTGCCACCTCGGAAGATCACGAGCGTCAGGAGGATACCTTGCAGCGCTACGAGAGCGTTGTTGGTCACTCGTCGACCGTCGAAGCAGTATCCGCTACTGTCGCGAGCGAGGTGCGAGCCCTGCCTCCTCGCAGCGAATCCGCTACGCCCACTCCCAGGTCGGAACCCGCTCCTGTGGCGCCCGCGAAGCAGGACGCAGTGCAGCAGCCGACGCCAGCAAGCCCGGAGAGCGTCTACTCGCCCGTCTCAGTGTACTCGCCGGAAGAGAGCCAAAGCACCTTTGCGCCTCTGCTTGCAGCACTCGTGGACGGCGACGAGGCCGTGTCCAAGGAGCAGGTCGCAATCACGGCCGACTCGGTGGCGGCAGAGTTGAGCTACGCGGGCATGCCGCGCACCGAGAGCGTGACGAGCCAGCTGTCTGAAGCGGACAGTCACCGCAGCAGCAGCTCGGGTGCATTTGCCTTTTCGCGCAGCATGTCTAGCACGTCGCTCGCGAGTGGCGGCACGTTCAGCTCGGCATCGAGCAATGCATCCGAGAGCCCCGAGCGCCGGATGAAATACCTGCCGAGCCTGAGCTCGTTCGAATTCTCGCCAACCAAGATGACGAGCAGCGCGTCTCTCGCGTCGACCGCAGGCACGAGCATCTTCGAGCTCGAGGCCGAGATGCGTGGGACTGCGGCGAGCAAGGGCGACGCGACGGGTATCGAGGCGCTCGAATCGTCCGATGTCTTTGGACATGGCACGCTCAAGACGGCGTTCCAGCTCAAGGGAGCGGGTGCGCCGGCGGCGCAGGATTCGAGCGACTGCGACACGCCCACGCTCGCTTCGTGCCGACAGATGGGCGCCACAGCGGCGCCCGTGCAGGGCGAAGAGAAGGCAGCGGGCAGACAGCTTGGTCTCAGCATGGACCTGAGCGAGCTCGCTCAGGAGCTCGGGCTCGGTCGGCTGAGCCAGCTTGGTCTGGGCAACCTCAAGGGCGTCGAGTCGCTGGCGGAGAAGCCTGCTGACAAGTCCACAGAGGTTGCCAGAAAGACCTCGCCCGTCAAGCCGCCCAAGTCGTCGGCGCGTGCGGCGGCAGGTACGAGCCTGTCGCGCTTCGCCGCGGGGATGAACGACATCGCATCGTCGGCGGCCATGTCGCCGCTGCCCGTGTCGATCGCTGGTCGATCGCCACAGACCCCCCCGCGCACCAAGATCCCGCTCGCAGATCCCCTCGGCGGTCCCAAGGTCTCGGCCTCGGGCGTGCCAAAGACAGAGGGCGGCTTCGGGCTCGGCCTCAACTTTGTCGAGTCGCCCTCACCCCAGCAGCCGCGCAAGGCGTCCGTTGCACCAGGCAGCTATGATCAGCTGGTCGCACACCTCAATCAGCCCCAGGCGCCCGCTCAGCTCGACGACTACCAAGACGACGAACCCGAGTGGGTCGGCGTGGCCATGTGAGCTGGTCTCTATTTCACTTCGGTTCCGACTACATCCTTATCTGCTCTCGAACCCCTTGACTGTATTTTTAGCTCTTTGTCCTTGTTCCACGATACCTTGGCTCGAATGTAGTTTTGGCCACCGGCTGCGCTGTGTTGTAGGAGCCGTGTTTGCACATGAATGATTTCAGATGTTGAGTGCGGGTGGAATGCGCAGCGGAGGTCGACGCGTCGCGTAGAGTGGCAAGCGGCGAGAGTGTTGGTGTTGGCAGCGTGTCTCCGACATCCGAGATGTGCAGGGTGAGCCTTGCATGATGCGGGTGCATTCGACACTGAGCACCACGACGAAACACCTACCCTAGCATCAGCATCTCCCGACACCTGTCGAGCTTCCACCACGAATCGCCTGCGGGTGCGACCGTGTCTTTACCGCACGTTTCTGCGAATCTAGAAGTTCTAGCTCGGCGGAGGACGAGGCACGCATGCCGCTTCCACGCTACTCTCTCGACGATGGGGGCGACGACGAGGAGGAGGTCATGGACGAGTCCTATCCGTCTGTAGGCACCTCTTCGCGGCCATACGCATCATCTATCACCGGTACGGAAGGCGTCGCCTCATCCTCACCGAACGGTTCTGCTGTGCGATCAGGTCCGCCCTCGTTCTCTGCATCGGCTCACGACGCACCATCGAGCCTAGATATCGACGACCTACTCCGATCATCGTCTCCCCCCTCGGACCGATCCTCGGGCAGAGCGGGTAAGGGCTGGCCGTATTCGATCTCGGGAACGGTGGGACGCATGTCGGCATTCGAGCAGCTGACGCTGTTCATGGCGACGCAAAAGGCCGCACCGGAACTGCTGCCGTTTCCGACCTGGGCGTTCGAGCAGCTCTTGGGGCAGATGGAGCAGCAGCAGTCGATCGTCGATTCGCTGCTGCAGGTGGGAGGAGCCGACGAGATCGACGAGGACGAGTTCCTGCGTCTCAACCTCGTCCAGGTCGATCTGGAACGCGCAAAGTGGCTCGTCAAGCACGTCACGCGCACGCGGCTCGACCTCGCCCAGAAGTACGCCGGCTTCATCCACGCACGTCCGGCTCAGAGAGCCAAACTCAACCCCACAGAAGCCCGATTCGTCCAAGAGTAAGTTTCCCACCCTTTCCGGCAAGACGTGGTAGTGGCGAGTTGGGACGTGGAGAGACTGACGCATATCGGCATGTCGAATGTGCTACGGGGCAAGCAGGTACTGGCAGTTGAAGAAGGAGCATTTCAACACGGCTGTTTTGGGCTTCTTGCCCGAACAGCTCCGGGAGATTGAGGCGCCAGGTCAGGACTCGCTGAGCCAACAGGACTCACATCAACCAAATTCAAGCACCAACATGCGTACGTCTTGCCTCTCTCCGGCCTTCCAGCGCTCTCTTACGTATCGAAAGATAGCTGACTTAGGTTTGGGATGGTGCAGTACCAGGACCGGATCTGGACGCACCGGTCTTCATCCGCTGCCTCGACGAATGCGGCTCCATTCAGCTCCCAGAGTGAGTTGGCCCCCACCCTTGCGATCCGCCTCTGACCCGTCATACTGACTCCTGTCATCCGCACTGACGCTTCACAATGTAGTGGCGAAACGGCCGTCCTCAGCCAAGAGTCGATCCATCTGCTGCGGTACCGTTCCGTGCGCCACCTCGTACACCAAGGCTCCGTCGTCCTTCTATAGCCCACTCGTGACCAACTCACACGCACTGCAAACCCTGCAACCCATTGTTCTGTCATTGTTTCCATTAGCGGTCGCGCACGGCGTATCTGTTTGCCAAAGCTTGTGGCAATCGCGAGAGAGTGCGGCTTTCACTGCTTCTTCTTCGCTTCTTCCTCTTCGTCGTCGTACTCGCCCTCCTCCCTCTCGTCGGCGACGTTGCCGCGGATGGCGCGGAACATGATGCGCCACATGAGCGCGTACCAGAAGAGGTTGAGGAGGAGGAGCAAGAAGAGCGGGGCAAAGATCTGGTACCTCATCCAGCTGACGAGCCACCAGCCCTTTGCGGGCTCCCACTCGCGCGCATATCGCGGGATGAGCTCAAACTGATACCAGACCGAATGCAGCGTGGCCGCACTGAGGTAGATGCGGAAGTAGGTCCAGATGACCATGAAGACGGCAAAGATGACCACGGTGATGTTGTCGAGGCCCATGTAGTTGAGCGCCTTGGAGAAGCCGAGCCAGGTGTCGGGGATGTCCATGCAGACGAAGACGGTGGTGCCGATCATGGTGAGGTTGACCAGGTACGACCAACCGATGAGCCAGAGCGTGACGAGGTGGTGGGCGATGAGTTCGTAGTAGTCCTTGCGGGGCTTCTCGAGGCGGAGCAGCATGACCAAGGCCTGCTGGAGCCAGAAGGAGAACTGGAGCAGGTAGTAGAGCTTGAGTTCGCTGCGCATCTGCCAGTGCGGGTACTTGAGCCAGAGGTGTTCGAGGTTGTACCACCAGCTGTCCTGGAAGCTCATGACGTAGAGTCCGAGCGCGGCGGCAGAGCCCCAGTAGAGGACGGCATAGCCCTGCTCGGTGAAGCGCAGCTGCTTGGACTCGCTCTTGATGCCCCACCACTTGGCAAACGGCTTGAAGATGTAGAGCGTGGTGGACTGACGGAGGAAGGAGAAGACGATGACGTAGAAGACGAGGAAGAGGAGGTCGTTGTAGCCCTTCTGGTATCGGGCCTCGAGGCTATCCGCCGAGCGCGGGACGAGGTTCTGCAGCGCGCGCTGCACAGGGTCCTTGGGCGGTAGCGAGTCGAGGATCACCTGGTTCTGCGGCACGCGGTGGGAGAGCATGAGGAAGGGCGCGATGGGGTTGTTTTCGGTGGTGCCGATGAAGAAGTTCCAGTTGAAGAAGGCGAGCACAAAGATGGCGGCGAGCTGGAAGGAGGAGGCGGGGGCGGTCATCCAGCGGAAGGTGAGGATGTCCTTGATGAGGCCCTGGGAGCGGTAGATCTCCTCGTCGGCCTCGCGCTGGCTGGAGGTGCGCGAGTGCGAGCCGGACTTGGCGGTTGCAGCGGTGCCCGAGGCGGTGGATGCGGCGACGGCGTCCTTGTCTGCGGCAGCGGCAGCAGCAGCGATGCGGTCTGCGACGGCGGGATCGGCGGTCTCATCCTGAGCATTGGCGTTCTGGGGGACCTGAGCGATGGCTTCGGAGAAGGAAGGAGCACGCTTCCTGCCCGTGGCGGGTCTCGTGGGCGGCGGTGCCGCAGTCGAGGAAGACGACATGGTGGGAGGTGTGCGATGCGAGCACAAGCACGAGCACGAGCAAAGCAAGATGTGGATGGGAGGGAGGAAGGGATGGAAGGAAGGAGGGTTGCGAGACAGGATCGGATGGGGAGAACAACACGCCAACTATCACGGGCGCTGTTGCACCAAGGTTGGTGCGTGGAGCAAGCGAGGCAAACAGACTCGACTCTTCTTTGTTGCTCTGTTGTGTGTGCTGTGGCCAGGCGCCATGTCGAAAGCATCGTCGCGAAGCATGGCAGCCAGCCTCGTCTAAATTTTGCAGCGCTGCTGTGCGCTGTTGGGCAATCCCGGCTGAACTCTGCGCACGCCCCACGTAGCCAAACCAGGCTGGTCGGGCGCGTCGTGCAGATGCCGAAGCACAGCTGCGAGGGTGAGCGTAACGCGCGCTCTGTGAGATCAACAAATTCGCACCCGCGTCTCGCCTCGATTCAAACTGTTAGACTTTATCTTGGCTGGCCGGAAGCTGGCCCCGAGAAACACAAGCCCCAGGGGCTCGACTCTTGGCATGTGGGCGTCTGAATACGACGTCGAGGTGCGAGCCGAGACTTGAAACAGCTGTCAACAGCATCCGACTTCTAGTGCTGTACGTGCAAGCGAGGTTGGCGAGCGTGCTGCGTATCGCCGTGGCCAATTGCCTTGGGCGATTGCCTTGGGCGATGGTTGGTGCTGGCGGTGAGACAGAGGTTGAAAATGTGCATGGATTGCAGGCAGCGTGCCTTCCTGCTGAGTGGGCGGACGCGCCTGCGTCTAAAAAAGTTCGGTTTGGTCGAGCCGGATGTGCCTGTTGCTGATCCTTTTTGGGGCTCCGATGCGCCCTTTTTCACGCCAGCACACACGCGCTACTGTACAGTATGGACCCCGCCTTGGCTATGCTGGCTCGGGTGCTTGGCTCGCTCCCGACCCAACCGTGAGTCGCAAAGGCTGATCGTCGGCGCGAAGCCGAAGAAGCCCCACTTGCTTGGACGGTGTCTCCGAACCGGCTCGCTTGCTGGCTGCGACGTACGGTACAGTGAGTGGCAGCACACGCGCTCTGCCAATCCCGCTGCTGCAGAGATTGGCGGGATCGGCGCTCGGCGACCCTAGAAATGCACTACGGGGCCGGAAGACGCTGTGAATTTTGGGCGGTGGATCGGCGTCGATCCGAGTGCCAGCACGTCACGACCAAATTCGAAAGCCACGAGCTTGGAAACTGGCATTTTTCAAGCCGACGAGCAAAAAAAGAAGCCCGCTTAGGCTGACTGGCCTCGGAGGAGGCGCGTCGCAGAGCAACACAAAGCACACAGCCAGTAAGCCAGCCAAGACACACACCCTCACCGACGGATTGCCCCGACTCCGACAGAGCGACAGGCCGAGCAGCCAAGAAAGAGGGAGAGACACACACTGCCACACTCGGCACGTCGCACTTGCCAAACGCAACGGAGCTCACATCTCGCCTGCGTGTTGGTCCGAGCAAGCCTTGATGCTGAGCAAAGTGAGGTCGGCAGAGCCGCTTCGCCGAATCAACCTGGCGAGGCCAGAGCCAAAGATGAAGGAGGAGCGCCGGCAATTTTACACTACTGGCGCTCCTGCAGTCTTGAAAGGGGGGTGGGCTCGGTCGTCGGACCTTGGGGCAGAGAGGCAGCGAGGCCAACGCAGGCCATATGCACCTCGCTCGGCCCCTCACCTCGTCCGCCTGCCGTTGGCCCCTCTGGCGCCACTCTGCCTCTGCCTGGCCAACCGCCCGCTCGCCTCTACAGTACGCAACAACAGTCGGTCAGCTGGCTCTTGCCGACGCGGCACCGCCGTCTCGCCACGCTCACTCGCCCTCATGTCGCTTCTTCGCCTTTGCCCCGACTCTGACCTCGTCCCTTTCATCACCACCCTCGTCACCGCCAACCCCCTCTCCGCTTTCCCTAAACAACACCCAACACCAGCTCCATCTATTCTCCCTCTCCTTACCTGCCGCCCTAGTCCATCGCCTCGCCCTCGCGCTTCTCATCGCAAGGTCACCAAACGCATCGCTCGACACGCCTGCCAGGCATCCACTCTCCTTTGCTCGTATCGTATCAGCCGCATCGTCGCTCCATTTGCCACTGCCCTCGCTGAGGCCCTTCAACGACTCGCTCGCAGAACCTCCCACCTCGTCGCCGCCTCGATCGCCCATCTTCCCATCGACCTTGGTCGGGACGAACCAAGTCTCCACCAGACGTAGTCGATCGAAGACTCGGCGCCCTTTTCTCTCCTCTTAGTCACGTCTCTTCCGTCTAGCTAGGCTCACACCACCAAATCCCGAGCTCGCCCCACCATGAAGCCCGCTCGCTACCTCGTCTTCGGCGCGCTTCTGGCCGCGTCGGCGGTCTCTACCTCCCAGCACCAGCCACGAGCTCGACCAGATCACGCTGCACGTCTCGCCGCGCGATCGCCCCAACCCACTCCGCAGCCCCTTGGCCCTGGCATCTTTGGCATTGGCAGCGACGACGTGTCCTCCTCTTTCTCGCGAGCATCCGCATCAGCTTCCGCCTCATCCGCCTCGGTCAGCTCCGCCTCCGCCGCCGCTTCCTCCTCCTCCTCTGCTGCCGCTGCCGCTGCCTCCTCGTCCGCCGCCGCTGCTCAGTCTTCCGCGTCTGCGGTCGCCGCCGAATCCGCGTCGATCGCTGAGGCAGCCGCATCGTCCGCCGCAGCTTCCATCTCGAGCGCCGCCGCGGCCGCCTCGCGTTCTTCGGCTTCTGCTGCCGCCTCGGCTAGCCGCGCATCGTCAGCGTCCGCCGCATCCGCCTCCTTGTCCTTGTCCACCTCGGTCGGCCTCACCACCACCCTCACCGCCACGGTGCAGGCTGCGCCTACCGTCGTCACCCCCACCGCCTCGACCGCGAGCCAAGAATCCAACGGCGGCGGCGGCGGTGGTGCCAGCACCGGCCTCATCATCGGTGTCTCCGTGGCCGGCGGTGTGCTTGTGTTGGCCGCCTTCCTCTTCCTCTACTTCAAGTTCGGCACGCGCCGATTCAGCAACTTTGAAGATGGCGACGCCGACATCAAGTGGCCCGAGCTCAAGCACGACCCAGACTCGAATGTGATGCAGCCGCTGCCCGCGCGTCGAACCGGCGGCGCCGGCTTTGACATGGGCGATGACTCGGACAACGAGGGCGTCGACCACGACGGCACGAGCAACAACCTGGGCGAGAAGGGTCGCGACAGCTTCACCGGCTCCACCACCGCCCTCGCCGCCGCGCCGCCCGCAGGCTACCCGGTCAACGACTACGCACCGCAGATGGACCACGGCTACTCGATGGACCCCGCCGCAGGCTACTATCCGAATCACGCCAACATGTACGCCGGTCACCAGTACGGCATGCAGACTTCGCCTGGCGCGATGAGCGGCGGTGCATACTCGGATACAGCCAACCCGTACGGCGTCGACCCTTACGCACATGCCGGCATGTCGCACCCCGCCCAGCAGAACCAATACCCGCACGCCCACTACCAATAGACCACGCGCAACCATCCAGCGTAGTGGCGCTTCCCATGCGTGCACATCTCCTTCGAGACCTTGCCCCTGCCCTTTCATAATCCTCCCCTCCTCCTCCTCTGGCCGTTGGGCCGAACCGGCTTGTCCTTGTCCCTGCGACCTGTTCGACTACACATACACTCGTTTTTGATCGAAACTTGCATTTCGTTACACGTCTGGCTGGCTGCCTCGTTGAACCCAAAGCTGCGGTTCGGTGGAGTGGCCGGTATGCGTCCTGAGCATATCGATTGAGCGTGCGGCTGGCAAAGTTCCGCGGACGTTGGCTGAGCGCCGACGCGGCTTGGTGGCCCCGCGGCTTAGCCTCCACTCGGCCCGCGTGCTGACGGCGCTCGTGCTGGAACGTGTCATATTTTCTTGACGGTATTTCTCGGTTGCTTTGCTGGGCACGACAGGGAGAAAGAGGTGACGTCGAAAAAGAAAAGAAAAAAGTCACACACCAACACGGTGGGCTGTGCGCACCTCAGCCTCTACGCAAGCATCGCCCACTCGTTGGTGCACCACTACATCCGTCTCCGCTTGCACTTGGACCGTGGCGCCAGCATGTCGCTTCGATTCGCCACACGTCGGTTGGCACCGGCACCGTCGCTGCTGCCACCACTTGACCGCTCCGTCGCCGGTGTCGTGCGCTCTTCGAGTGTTGCTACGGCTCGTCTGGCCTCGACCTCGCGCGTGCTGGCTGCGCTTCCATCGACGCAGCTCATCCCGGCGAGAGGGACACGATCCTTCATCACCACCCGACCGACCTCGTTTGCGCCGTCGTTACGTCGTGCAGAGACTTCGAGCAAGAGCAAGGCCGAGGAGACCGAATCGGAGGGTGATGCGGATTCGCCTCCACCAAAGGCCTCGCTGCGCGAGCGTCTCAAGTTCCTCACGCGCCGCTACGGATGGTGGGCGCTAGGCGTCTACCTTGCCGCCTCAACTGTTGACTTCTCGCTCACCTTCCTCGCCATCCATCTGCTCGGTGCAGACCACATCCGTGCGCTCGAAGCCAAGGTCCGCTCCTCGATAGGCATGGAACAGCGTCACGACGACCCGGACTCGGGCGACGCAAAAGCCAGCGGCAACAGCGCCATCTGGACAGAAGCCGTGCTCGCCTACACCATCCACAAGACCCTCCTCCTCCCCGTGCGCGTCGCGTTCACCGCCGCCGTCACACCGAGCTTCGTCAAGTGGCTCGTCAGGATGGGCTGGGCGCGCGCGAATCACCAGGTCAAAGCCCAGGTCGGGCGCAAGGCTGCCGACAAGGCGATCCAGGACGTACTCAAGCGCAATGCAGTCAAGGAAACCTCCAAGCATTCCTGATCTCCTCTCTCTCTCGCGAGAACAGCAAAATGTCCTTTCAAATGTCACCATTCTTCAACACCCAGAGCTGTCGGGCGCGGAGGAAAACCAAAGCGCGAATGTGATTCAAAAAAGGAAAGTCAAGTGAAGAAGAGAAAGAGGCTGGGAAAGACAGTTGGTAGGCCGGCTATGGAATGCGCGGCGAAGGACGGAAACTTAGGAACGGATCTCAAAACGCGGAGCAGGAGGTTTAGAAGAAGGCTCGGCGACGGAACATGAACCTCTTCTTGCCCTCGAGGGGGAGGGACTGGTTTGGAGGCGAGTGGATGTTGGAGGCGCGGTCGAGGGCGGATCGGATACCCTCGTCGAGGGGGGTGCCGAGTTGGTCGGGGGTGATGCGCTTCTTGTCCACCGTGTAGGTCGCTGTGCGCGCAGCGATGAGGCCTGCCAAGCCAGCCTCAAAGATGGCGAGCTGCTCCGAAGTGACCTGCATCCTACCCAGCAGCGACGCCATATCGCACGGAGCGAACTCGAGCACTGCGTGCGATTCGGCAGGACAACTCTGCTCCGCATGCTCCGCATGCTCCGCACCACCGAGCGAAGCCAGACCAGAAACCGAGGCTCCACCAGAGCTGATAGCAGGTGCGGGAGTTGAGTCTTGCTTGTCGGTCTGAGCCGAGTTGCCCGAGGTGTAGGAAGCAGCATTGCTAGGACGACCAGTCGAGACATATCCGCCCTTCGACACGTCACCGGTATCCTGAGCACTCGGACCGCCCGACGAGATCCCTGCGGGGGCCGAAGCGTCCTTGGAAGTGGTGCTGCGTGCGTTGGCGTCCTGAGCGCTAGCCCCACCCGAGGTGATGGCCTCGCCAGACGAGATACCGCTCGCAGAGCACGCGGCCGGGACAAATACCTTGACCAGCTCCTCAAACGTAGCAGCAACACCGCAGCCAGGTCCAGCTGGAACCGAGGGCGTCTGTGATCCGTTGCCGCCACCATAGCCCTCGCCCTGCGAACCGCACTCGACTCCAGTACACTCGTCTGCACTCGAAGAACCCGAAGAACCGGAGGAGCCCGAGGAACCGGAGGGAGACTTGGGCGAAGCCGATTTGGACGCAACATCCTGCTCGTCATCGCCCTCGTCGCCACCAGTGGCAGCCGTGGGCGGGTTGGACGAAGGAGGCTGGGAGGTCTGGGAGCCCTGGGTGACGTCCTTGTCCTCATCGCAGTCCTCGTCCTTGCCACCCTCGGTCGAGCCGGGCGAGCTGGGCGAGTTGTCGCCGCTACCAGCCGAGGGCGTCTCCTTGTACTCGTCGACACCCGCTTCAGGAGCGGGCTTGTCATCCTCGCAGTCCTCGTCGGAAGCACCAGGTGCATCGGACGTCGTACCCGAGTTGTCGCCCTGAGGAGCCGGGCTGTCGCCTCCAGTCTTGTCCTTGCCATCCTCGCAGTCCTCCTCGGGAGCACCGGGCGTGCTGCCCGAGTTGATACTGGGAGGCGTAGTGGTGTCGCCGCCGGACTCACCACCGGCAGAAGGCTTGTCCTCGTCGCAGTCCTCGTCGGGAGTGGTGCGAGGACCGCCGGGAACAGTGCCTGAGTTGTCGCCCTGAGGAGCGGGACTGTTGTCACCCTCAGGAGCGGGGCTGTCGTCGCCGGTCTTGTCCTTGTCCTCCTCGCAGTCTTCCTCGGGAGCACCAGGCGTGCTGCCCGAGTTGATGCTAGGAGGGCCAGTGGTGTCGGCGCCGTTGGTGTTGTCGGTCTTGTCGGTGTTGGTGGTGGTGGTGGACTTGTCCTTGCCCTCCTCGCAGTCCTCATCCTGGCCCTGCGGGGTCTGAGACCCAGCCTGCGGGGCAGGGGGAGTGCTGCCGGACGGCACGTTGCTGTAGGCCGTGTCGGCGTTGTTGCTGTCGCCGCTCTTGTCGCCCTGGTCGGCAGTGTCGGTGTCGGTGGTCGACTTGTCCTTGCCCTCCTCGCAGTCCTCCTCAGGAGCACCAGCACCCCCAGCACCGCCAGCACCATAGGCACCACCAGCACCGCCGGCACCGCCATCGTCGCCGGCGCTGCCAGGAGCACCGGGAGTGGTGCCCGAGTTGTCGCCCTGGGGAGCGGGGCTGTCGCCGCCGGTCTTGTCCTTGCCATCCTCGCAGTCCTCCTCGGGAGCGCCAGGAGCGTTGCCCGAGTTGATGCTGGGAGTGGTCGAGGCGTCGGCGCCGTTGCCGTTGCTGCTGCTGTTGCTGTTGTCGCTGTTGTCGCCACCAGTGGAGTTCGAGCCGTCATCGCCACCGTTGCCGCCGCTGGTGGTGGTGGTGGTAGTGGAAGACGAGTGGCTAGAGTGGCTGCTCGAGTGACTCGAATGATGGGAGGAAGTGGTGGTGGTGGTAGTGGCACCACCGCTGCCGCTGCCGTTCTTGTCCTCGTCGCAGTCCTCGTCGGTCTTGTCGGTCTTGCCACCCTTGTCGGCCTCGCTGCCCGCGCTCGAGTCTTTGCCGTTCGAGCCGGTCTTGTCAGACTGATCCTTGTCCTCTTCGCAGTCCTCATCGGCGCCTTGGGGCTTGGATGGGGTCTGAGTGCTGGTCTTTGGCGAAGGAGTCTGGGAAGCGTCGGACGAGGTGTTCTTGTCGCCCTTACCGTTCGCCTCGGCCGAAACGGCCTTGTCGCCCTTGGCGTCATCGTCGCAACTCTCGTCCTTACCAGCGCTGGGGTTGGGGCTGGACGAGGACTGGTCAGCGTCCGAGCCAGGTACGGTGAGGTGGTCCGAGATCATGTCCGGGTGGGGAGTCTCGGGCGGATCGACAGCATAGTGCGGTACGGCAGGAGTCGCAGGCGGCGTACCGTACGCTTGGCCAGCAGGCGCCAACCTGGTTGGTGCACATTGTCATCAAGGTCAGTACCGATAACGACGGTGCGGTGAGCGAGAGGGGTGGACTTACTCCATGGACTGAGAAGGCGCGGGGCGTGCATTGGCACTGCCGATCGACAGCGCCAGGAGGACAAAGGGCACAAGACCCTTCATGGTGACCCACAAACGAACGACAACAAGATGGGAAAAGAGGGAAAGTCGAGTCGGGTCTGGGTAGGTGAAGCAGATCACCCAAAATAGGAAGGGGAGGAGAAGGGAAAGGGCGGCAAAGAGTCAGGCGTGAGGAGAGATTTCGAGGGAGATGGAGACTCATGGCGACACGAACCTATATAGCCGCTGCTGGCGTTGGGGCGGTGCGTGCACCATAGGAGGCACGCAGGGTGGGACGCGACGACTTCATCTCGTCCTCGGGACGATCAGACGGTGGTCGAGAGCCAACCGCTCGCGGCTGCGGCGAGTTCATCACGCAGACGCATTCGATCCGACCAGCCGACTCGACGAGTGGGTTCGAGACCCTTATCAAGTCGATCGTGCCCGTCCCGTCTCAACAATGCCGTCACAGCCACCTCCTCTTCCAAACATGCACGCCTCTCATTCCACCACACAGCCTTCTCCCACCTCGCTTCATGTGCGCCTGCCAAACCCGTCCAGTCAGCACAGCTCACAGCATCGCGCAGAAGACCAAAAGGGCGTGGAATCATCTCTTGGAAATTTTTTGGGGGGGTGGTTAGGGGGTTGATGTGCGAGAGTGGGTTGTGAGTTGTGCAGACGAACCGAGCCGCCACGCAGCTCGGCGATGAAATGCAGAGAATACAAGATGCGGCTGCACGCCCCATAGGGGCCATCGCTCCGACTGACATCGAGGCTAGGACCCGGGAACGACGCTGCACGCATCGGAAGAAAGCGGCTGGCGCATCGCGAAGGCCGACCCCAAGAGAAGACAAACAGGTCGACCCCCGCTGCGCCAGCCTCAGCAGCCCGTAAGGGGAGCAGAAAGGCGAATGCCAATGGGTGAGCGAGGGGAGAAAAAAGTAGTACAGAAGAGGACCAACGGGAAAAGAGCAACAAGCAGACCAGGATAAAAGGATATCGGTCGGCGCGTTTACTTCTTGGCGTTGGCGGCCTCCTCCTCCTTCTTCTGGATGCGGGCCTTGACCTTGCCGGCGGCGCGGTGGGTACCGCGGGCCTTGCGGAGGGTCTCGTAGGCGTTGAAGGCCTTCTCCTCGGCGGTGATGGCACGGGGCTTCTCGGCCTCGGCACCCTTGGGGAGGGGGAGGGCGACCTGGACGGAGCGGACGGCCTCGATGTTGGAGAGGTCGACCTTCTTGTCCTTGTTCTTCTTGGTCAGCTTGGGGATGACCACGAGGCGCGACTGGTAGGCCTTGATGCGCTCGACGTTGAGCTTGAGGCTCTCCTCGGACTTGTTGCGGCGGCGGTGGTCAACGGGGATACCGACGGAGCGGGCGTACTTCTTGCCGAGGCCGGCAGCCTTGACCTCCTCGATGGTGAAGCCACGGCCGGAGCGGACCTTGGTGTTGTATCGGAGGGTGGGGCATCGGACAGCGGGGCGAAGGGGCTGGACGGGGCGGAGGCCGAGCTTGGCAGCCTTGGCCTCACGCGCAGTGCGTCTCCTCTTCTTGGCGCCGGGCTGGTCGAACCAGACCTTGACCCGACGCTGCCAGTCCTTGCGGAAGTGGTTGTTGTGAAGGATGTTGTTGTGCTTCACGGCCATCTTTTGGAGCAAAGTGTTGGATGGAGTTGTTCGAGAGTGAGGTGGAAGTCGAAGCGGAAAAAGGGGAAAAGTCAGTTTCGAGTTTCGCGAGATTTGGGTTGGTGCGAAAATTGAGCACAGCGAGCGGACTAGAGTGCGAACCAGCTGAGATGCACACTGCACACGGCACACCGCGCCTTGCAGAAACGTGAGACGAGAAAGAGCAGGCTGGAGCGAGAGACAGAATCGGATGGCGGGCGAATCTAGTAGCGTGGACATGCGCGTGCTGACATATTGGCGGGATTGATTCCAGTCGTTGACGACCAGATCTGACGCATCAAACATGCGTGGCGAGAGGACATGTTGGAGTGTCGATGATTGCTGAGGATGCGTGCCGGTGAGATGTCGAGCGCAGTGATCTGTATCGATTATATCGCTGTCGTTGGCGGGAACGAGGCGGCTCGGCGACTTCGGATGTAGAAGAGAAAAGCTCGATGTCGCTGATTGCTGGGAGCGGAGTGGCGCTAGTGGCGGCTGATGGCGATGCGACGCCCGCACGGAATCATGAAGGGCTGTCTTCAAATAAGAAGGCTAGCATGCCCAATCCCTCGACACCAGGACCGCATCGGCTTAGGTTGCCACATCAATGGACAACCGCCAGCTTCGCAGGCTAGCAATACCTCTAGATGCAAGGTCGCTGCTGCATTCGATTCTTCCTCTGTCCAGCCTTCTTATCGCTCATGCTGTGAAGTCCTCATCGTGTGAGTGGCTGGAGGTTGGCATGTCAAAGTCCAGGTTGGCATTTGCCTGCTGCGTTACGATGTCGATTGGCGATGCCATTCCCAACGTCTGACGGTGAAAGTGGCAGTCGCTCGTATGCTGAAGCTGGTGGCTGATGTGTGTCGGGTCTTTCGTCTGCTGTCTCTGCCATGCGTGCCTCTCTCTGCCGTATCGTCTCTGCGTGTGGCTGTCGGTGGTGTGCGGTGTCCCAAAGCGTGGTTCTGCTGCGTGTGCTGGCGGGAGTACACTGACAGTGTCTATGCTCGCTGCTGCTGATGGCGGATACGTACTTTGATATGATCTTGAGGGGTGGATGGTCGAAGATGAGGGGGAGAGGAAGGAGTGACGACCAGCACCTCTCTCCACTGGACGGGGCGCGGCAGCGCACGGCGGCTCAACACACACACACACACATCCTCTCTCACTCACACTGCTCACCGCCAATTCTGTAGCCACACGAGGAGGCTGCGAATTTCGGGGCCGGCTGGCCGCTGCTGCCAGCTTCGTCGACACAGGCTGTCCAGCTGGCTTGGCCTTTTCGGGCTTGCAGACAGCAGTGTTTCGAGGCACGGGCATGGCGCTGACTACTGCCGGGCAATCCTGGCCAACAGGGATTCCTGAGTCGGGGCGAGAGGTTGAGCGGCTGGCAAGCTAGAATTCGAAAAAGTATAGTTTTGAGTACGCGTCACGTGCAGTCTCCCTGCCAGTCAAAATTCGTTCGCGGTCTCGGACCCGTGATGGTTCTTAGATATCACCGATGCAGGCACCAAAGTGCCCCAATCGATCGGGCATCGCCGTTCCGCTTCAGCGTATGGACCCTGGCATTCGCTACAGGCGCCGAACCCGCTTTGCCAGGTCTTGTATGGACTCCACCCGACCTCCCTTTCCATGTACAGGATAGCCTTAGACGTCCTGAGAGTATGGGAACGAGCTTCCCGACTGTCGTTGACATCAAGGTCTGCCGCCAGAGACAGGCGGTGCACAGGGCCAAGCAGCGCGAGAGGAAGCGGTGATTTTGTTAGATCGCCCAGCTGAAATCGGTGCTTAAATTTGCCGTCGGGAAGAACGGTTGCGCCGAGTCGGGCGGCCGAAACGCCACAGTTCAAGCATGCAAGCGAGGTTTGGGGGCGAGTGCTCACGTTGTTCGGGGACATCGGGGTCGCTGTGGGCCGGCGTGACGCGCCAAATGCACGACGGTGCGGCCCGGCTGATCGCCATGCCGGTGTCGGGAATTGACCGACTGACCAGTCGTATTGCCCCACATCGATGCAGATCCGACCCGTGTGAGTGAGAGTGAGAGTGAGAGTGAGAGTGAGAGTGAGAGTGAGAGTGGGATGATGGCACGCGCTGCTGGGTGGGAAGGTGGGAGGTCTTCGGCATGGCGAGGCGGTAGAACGTGGACGTCGACGTGGGGCGGATGATGCACGCGCATGAAACCCTTTCCGACCGGAGGCGCGCTTGGAAGTTTAAACTCGATCTCGCATCGCACTTGCTTCCTCTCCATCATCTTCAATTTTCCTTGCTCGCTCATTCTTCTGCGCACGTTCGTACGGGATATCAAGATGAAGACGGTTACGGTCGAAGTGGATACGATCCTGTTCGACATGGATGGGACGTTGATCGACTCTACGCCTGCGGTGAATGCGACCTGGGCCTCGTTCGCACACGAGTACAAGCTCGATCTCGACTTTGTCATGCAGACCTGCCACGGCTATCGTACTGTGGAGAACCTGCAGCGATTCATCCCTTCGATTCCTCAGCACCAGCTGCAGGCCGAAGTGGAGCGGTTCGAGTCCAACATCCTCGTCGTGGCGCGCGAAAACGCCTCGCGCGGTCAGGGTGGTTCGATCGTAGCCATGCCTGGTGCCAAGGAGCTTCTGCACCAGATCAACTCGACGCGTCCCCACGGCTCTGAGAACCATGGTTGGGCAATCGTTACTTCGGCCACCAAGGCGTACGCTCAGCAGGGTTTTGCCACCGCCGGCGTTAGCGAACCGCCGCAGGTGTTTGTCACCTCGGACCTCTGCACCAAGGGCAAGCCGGATCCCCAACCCTACCTGCTCGGAGCCGAAAAGTGCCGCAGGGATATCAGCAGGTGTCTGGTCGTAGAGGACGCTCCCCCCGGTGTCAGGTCCGGTAGAAGAGCAGGCGCAAAGACCCTCGCATTAAGGACCACCCACGCAGGAGAGAAGATGGCGCTCGAACACCCCGACTTTATCGTCGAGGACCTCCGTAGCGTCACCGCCGCCTGGAAGCACGACGGCTCCGGCCTCGTACTCACCATCAACGCAGAGGAGCCGGACAAGGGAGAGGCAAAAGGCGTCTCCGAACTCGCCAAGCGCATCCAGCTCCAGAACGACCCTACCGCCAAAGCCAACGGCGTCAACGGCCACGCATAGCCTCCAGTCCGTCAACCGGCATCTTCCTTTCGTTCTATTGAGTAGCAATTAGAAGCCATTGCACCGTCCTTCCGCCTGAGATCTGGTCATCGCAACCGATGGACCGCTTACTTCACAGGCATCTTTCGCCGACTTGTAGGGGACACGCCATAGCCACACGACAGAAAGCACCCGAGGAAGGAGCGACCTCGCGCTGACTCAACCACGACAGTCGGGTGCGCCAGTTCAGGAAAACGATCTATGATTTGCAACTGGAGCATGAGAACATATGGGGCATAAACTACGAAACGAGGGAGGGAGAGAATAGACAAATGTGTTGAAACGTGTCTTTTTTTGTTGGCCGAATCACGCGGACGAGGAGCGGTCGTAGTGCTCGGTGGCCTGGGCCGGGCCCTTCTTAGCAGCTGCCGAGGGGGGCACGACGTCCGAGGGGCACATATCTTCGTAGAACGCCTTGCCTTCGGTGGTGGGCTTGATGACGCCGGCACGGATGACGTAGTCGCCGAACGACTCGCCCTCGATGCGGTTCTGGGCATACATGGGCACGAGCTTGTTCATGATCTCGAGGATCTCCTCCTCGTTGACCGACTCGCGGTAGATCTTGGAGAGCCTCGTGCCGTTGTGAGAGCCACCGAGCGTCATCACGTACTGACCGGGGGCCTTGCCGACGAAACCGGCCTCGGCCATCCAGGGACGCGAGCAGCCGTTGGCACATCCGGACATGCGGAAGACCGTGTCCGCGCTGCGCAGTCCGTTGGCCTCAAAGATCGCCTCGACCTTGTCCATGAGCAGCGGCAGGTAGCGCTCCGACTCGGCCATGGCCAGACCACACGTGGGGAAGGCCACGCACGCACTCGCGCTGAGCTTGACACCCGAGTGCTCCCAGTTGTTCATCTTGTACTTGCGCAGGTGCGCGTCGATGGCATCCTTGTCCTCGGGCTTGATGTCCGAAACAATGATGTGCTGGTTGGGCGTCAGCCTGAACGCGCCCTTGTGGATCTTGCACAGCTCGCGCAGACCCGTGCGGAACGGCGCACCAGGCTCGTCCTTGACACGGCCGTTCTCGAGCCACAAGGTGCAGTGGTAGTTGCCCTTGTAGTCCTGCGTCCAGCCGTACAGATCCGTGTTGGTCTCAAACTTGTACGACCTCGCCTCGGCGAGCTTGTAGCCCAGACGACGCTCGACCTCGGCCTTGAAGTTGTCCGCGCCACCCCAGTGCTTGTCGATGGTGTACTTCAGACGCGCCTGCTTGCGGTTGGCGCGGTTGCCCGTGTCGCGCTGGATGAGCATGACGATGCGGCACGCGTCGAGCGTCTGCTCGGGCGTCACAAAGCCAATCACGCTGCCGAGACGCGGGTAGGTGGCCTTCATCGAGTGGGTCACACCCATGCCACCACCGACGGCCAGGTTGAAACCGGCCAAGCGCTTGGTCTTGGGGTCCGCGATGGCGATCAGGCCAATGTCGTGCGCGAAGCAGTCCGTGTCGTTACGCGGCGGCACGGCAATGGCGATCTTGAACTTTCGCGGCAGGTAGTAAGGGCCGTACAGCGGCTCGTAGTCCTGCAGAACACCACCGACGAGCAGCTGCTTGGAGCTGTCGGTCTCCTTGTCGAGCCAGATCTCGTGGTAGGCGTTCATGCGCGGCAGCAGGTGCTCCGAGATCGACTTGGAAAACTCGAAGACATCCTCGTGCAGCTCGCTCAGGTTCGGGTTGGGCGAGCACATGACGTTTCGGTTCACGTCGCCGCACGCCGCGATGGTGTCGAGCATCGACTTGTTGATGCCCTGCATGGCGGCCTTGAGGTTGCTCTTGATGACACAGTGGTACTGGATGGTCTGGCGCGTGGTGATCTTGACGGTCTGGTTGCCGTACTTCTCCGCCACGTCGTCGAGCTGGACCCACTGCTCGGGCGTGACCACACCACCGGGGATACGTGCGCGGATCATGAAGCTGTACGCAGGCTCGAGACCGGCGGCCTTGCGCTCCTCGAGCGTGTCGCGGTCGTACTGCATATAGGTGCCGTGGAACTTGGTCAGCTGGCCGTCGGTCTCGGGGATAGCGCCGGTCGACTTGTCCTCGAGCGCCTCCTTAATGGTACCACGGAGGTAGTTGGAGGCGATCTTCATGTGCTCGTTGGTGATCGGCTCGGGCTCGGCCTCCTTGACCTCGACCGTGTCGACGCCAAGCGCCTTCCAGAGCAACGGCTCCCAGATCTTGTAGCCAGTCTGGTAGCCGTCAGCGTCCTGGTCGTCACCCAGGCCGATGGGCGCCATGCGCGTGGCACCGAGCTGCTCGAGGCGGACGTCGATGTCCTTGCCGGGCTTGTTGTAGTAGTGAGCGTCCTCGGGTCGCGGCCAGTAGTGGCTGTCACCCATGGCGAACACGGTGAAGTTGACCGAGTCGGGGAGCGTGGAGACGGGCATGGCGTGGAGCGCCTTGTAGGTGAAGCGACCGTTCTGAGGCGCCTCGCCCTGGCCGGCAGTGGAGGTGAGGAAGACGATGTTCTTCTCATCCTTGAGCTCCTCGGTGACGGGGTAGTCGTCCATGGTGAGCATACGGGCGGCAACACCACGAGCCTTGGCGCGGGCAGTGAGCTTCTTGCCGACCTTCTCGGCGTTGCCACCGTCGGAAGCGACGAGAACGAGCAGGGGAGGGCCGTCGAGAGAGCCGAGCATCTTCTCGTACGCCTCCTTAGCCTTGCGGCGCTGAAGCTCGCGGAGGGCGTTGCCCTGCGAAGCGGCAATGTCGTAGGAGAGCTCGGGTCGCGAGTTGACGAGGGTGGTGAAGAGGTTCTGGCGGTCGAGGAACTGCTGGAGCTGCTCACGCAGACGAACACCGTCGAGGCGGAAGACCTCGGAGCCGCGGGCCTCTGCGCTGGGGTCCCAGCGGAAGAGCGGCCAGTAGCCCGAGTCGACGGCGAGCTTGGTCTCGCGCAGGACGTCGAGCGCAGGCGCATCCTCGGTGCGGTAGGGGACGTAAGCAAGAACGACGGAGGGACCATCGAACTTGTCAGCCTCCATGAGCGCGTGAAGAACCTGGGTGTAGTCGGCGTAGATGGCGGTGCTGGCGACATAGACGTTGCCGTAGTTCATGGCGTAAAGGGCGATGTCCTTCTTGCGCTTGTGAGCAGCCTGAGCGTCGCGCTTGGTGTAGGGGACGCTGTCGAAGATGAGCATGTTGACGTTGCGACCGGAGGCGATGACGTGGTGGACACCGCCCATGCCGGCGTCGTAGGCCCAGGCGTCGCTTCCGACGATCCAACGGCTCTTGAGAGCAAGGTGCGAGGAAAGCGACTTGATCTTGTCGAGCGCAGCGGGCGAAGGAGCCGACTGGAGCAGCGAGGCGACCCTGTTGCTGGCAGCTACGTTCTTCTTGGCGTCGGCCTTAGCGACGAGCCACTGGGAGAGCGCCTCGTGAAGCTCGGTCGAGACACCGCCATCGCGAAGCGCGTCGTTGACGGCACGAACGAGCTCGTCACGCTGCTCCAGCTGGGCGAGGACCTGACCGAAAGCGTACTCGGGGCTGCGAGCGGCGGGGTGGTCATCGGCCTGCTCGTTGGCCGAGTTGACCACGGAGAGACGCTCGGCAAAGACCTGCTCGAGCATGAGGTTGTAGGCCTCCTCGTGCTTGGGCACCGAGACGGGGCCAGCCGAGGCGGCGGCAGCAGCAGGAGCAGCCTGAGCGCGCGCCGCAAGCTTCTGGACATCACCAACGACGAAAGCGTGCTTGGCCTTGGGAGCCTCGAGCGCCTTGATGAGCTCCTTGGCAGCCTTGTCGCCGTCGTCGATGTGGCCGAGAATGCCGCTGACAAAGACGGAGGGGAGGGCGCGCTCAGAGCCCTGGAAAGCGGTGGCGACGTCGACGAAGAGGGGGCCGAGCTTGGTGGTCCTCTTGATGCTCTGCTCGAGCACGGCGATGCGCTGGATGCCGGCAGGGATGGCGTCGAGCAAGCGCTGAGGCAACGAGGGTCGAACGAGGCGGACGTCGAGCACGGCGAGGTCGTTGTGAGGGGCAGTGTAGTCCTGCAGGGTCTCGGAGCCGGCGCCCAGGACGACGGCGAGGTTGGTGGCGTCCGAGACACCGACGAGCTGGAAGGGCTCGACGGCGTGACCGACGAGCTCGGCGACATCCTCGTAGGCGGCATCGATAGCCGACTCGAGGTCGTCAAAGCCAGCCTCGCTAGCGGCGGCGCTAGCGTGACCGTTGGTGCCGTTGGCGTGGCCGTTGACGCCGTTGGCATGACCGTTGACACCGTTTGAGGCGTTGAGCTTGGGCGAGGCTTCGGAGCTGGAGGAAGCTGCGACGGAGCCGATGAAGGAGGCAAGGTCGACGTTGGTCACCTCCTCTACCGCGCCGGAGACGTCCTCGAAGAAGTGGAGTACGGCGCGCTTGGCGGAGGTGGCGATCTTGGTGGCAAGAAGCGCGTGGTCGTGGGCCTGAGCGGCGGTGGAAGAGTGGAGGAGGACGAAGCCAGACTGGCGGAGAGCCATGACATCGCTGTGCTCGCCGGCGCTAGCGACGTGGAGGACGAGCGGGGTGTTGACGAGCTTGGGAAGGTGAGGGACGAGGCGGGTGAAGGTCTGCTGGTGAGCGTGGGAGAGGACGGAAATGAGGCCGTTGCCAGCAGGCTTGAGCTGGGTGAGGACGGAGCCGAGCTCGACATGCTGGTTGAGGTGCTCGAGCTCGACCTCGGCGTTGAGCTCGGTGGCCTTGTCGACGACGGAAGCGAAGGAAGACGAAGAAGCCTTGCCGGAGGGAGCGACGCTGACGAGCGTGGCCGAAGCGAGCGCGGCGATGCGGGCGACGGCGCCGGCAGCGGAGACGGAGGTCATCTTGCGGGGTCCAGAAGGGGACAAGGGAGAGGTGGAGGTGGTGGTATCGAATGGAGCGGAGCGAGCCTCGCTAGAAAATGATCCGGTGGAGCTGTGCTAGCCTTGGACTGTCCGGTTGCTCCAACGAGGATTCAGACGGCGTGCGCCACCCACGGATTGGGACCGAGGTCGTGGGAGATCCTCCAGAAGGGTCGGTACGGACGACGAACGCGGGCTCGAGTTCGTGTAGGTGGACCGGATTCGACGGGAGAAGAAAGAGAGATGATGGGTCGTGGTGGGGTGAGGGAGAGGAATGAGGATGAGGATGAGGCAACAGTTGGGATAGGAATGACAACAGTAGGGCGATGGAGGCGGTTCTTCGTGACAGCCCGGACATATGAGAGGAGGAGCCAATAGCGCCCGGTCGCAGCGTCGGCCTAGCGACTGACGGCTACCTTTGCGTAGCCACCGAGCAGAGTCAGCTTTGCACCTTTCTGGCGCTCGACGCACCAACGGCCATGCAGTCGGCCATGCATATCTTCGCAGACGCAGACGCCAAAGTCGGGCACTCACCCGCGGCCGCGCCAAAAGGGCCAAGCGGGCCAGCCAAGAAGAAATGCGCGCGCAACCACTCAACCGTGTCCTTTTTTTTTTCTTTGGGTGGGCTGCCGGCGCAAGCAGTGTTGGAAATTCCCGGTCAAGCGGCCATCTAAAGTCGACGCATTGCTCGCTCGCTGGACAGCGCGCGGATTAGAAAGCAAGCTCCAGCATGCAGCGCATACTGTAGCACACCATCCTGCTTAGGGTCAGCACAGTTCGGCCGCTCCCACATCCGAGCTTCGTGTCAATCTCGCTCACTTTCCGATCCGCGTTGTGCCCACACACTGCGCAATCTGACGTGCGTTGCTCCCAGCGCCGAACCCAATCTGGTGAGTGGTCCATATGCAATCGCGGCCGAAAGCTGGGATCCAGAGTGGCGGGCAAGCGTGGCGGCGACCGAGAGCCGGGAGCGCGCTGCCCAACCGTTCAGGGTCCACGGCAAAGGTGGCCCCTCGTGCCCACCACGCTCTCAAAGGGTTCAAATCCAACCAAAGCGCGTCGACTTTAGATGGACCTTGCTCCGCCCAGGCGGGAAAGTGGGCCAGCCACGATGATCTTGAGAAACCTGGCGTCGCAAGACGAGGCCTTGCTCCTCTCGGCGTCGTTCGGGCTCCAGAGAGCCTGGAGGCGGAGCGACCTCCCAAGTTGGCTCGATGCGTGAAAATTGCCACGCCCGGCTACGTACTTGAGCGGGGGATGCGGGGAGCACGCCATCGGATCGTCGAAATGGTGCAATTTGGCCTCCCACTTGCCTGCTTTGCCTGCTTTGCCTGCTTCGCCTGCTTCCTCCGGTCCGTCGCTGGCTCATCTAATCTAGCCAACCCCACTCATTCCCTGCCTGCCGCCCGCTTTACTCCCCCACCGCTTGGGACCGAAAATCAATCGCTTCCGATTGGACGCGATGCTGTAGATTTTTTTCGTTCTTGACTGTTAGAGTTGAGAAAATCAGAGCTGTTACGTCGCGTCGGCAAGTATAGAAAAGTCGGAGACTGCGATCGGGGCTCCGATGTCAAACTTTATTAGATCACTGGATGGCGGAGCGAGCTGCGCTGTCTGACAGTGCCAAGCTGGCGTTGGCACGAGAGCGGCGCGCAGTGGGCGTGTGGCGACGCACGACCGGCCCCTCGCATACGTCTGTCGTGGATCGCGGCTGTCTGACATTTCACAACAAACGATGCACGTCAACCGTCGTGCTCGTGTCGTCGGTGCATCCAGCCGTTCTCCTACGTCCAGGCCTCCTGCCATGCACGTAGGCCACCTTCGAGAGCCAAATAAGATCTTCTCTGCACCATGCGTGTTGCAGATCGTCGCAGCCGCTAGCCTCGATCCCGCCCGCGCCGCTCCGGCCCGGGGGCCCGAACACGGCTAGCGCTGCGCCGACCGGGCATCCCAAGCTGACTGTGCGTAGACTCTACACACACCGCACGCCTCTCATGCGTACCCGAATAAGCAGCTGAGCTACGGCCCTCATCGCGGTACCTCTCTTTGCGCAGACCGGAATGGTAGGGGCATGCGACACGCCACGCCTCCGCTAGCGCTTCCTTGGCACTGCTTCTGCCCTGCACGCGCCCCGTCGCATCCAACGCTTCTTTCACCGTTTGACATGCGGGGCTGAGGACACCGAGCCCTCTTCGAAGCTTTGCGAGCTCGTGTCCCGGTCCAACGGAACCCAGTGGCTATCCACTCGCTCTGTGCTCTCCTTTGGCAGAGTGGTTCCATGCAGGGCTGTCCCGTGTGAGGCCGCAGAACGCTGTCGCTGAGTGGATGGATACATATAGGCACAGCTGATCGAGGCTTGGTCGGATGCTTTCATCATCCTTCGTGCTTTGAGTTGATCGAGCTCGACTTGCCTTTCCTCCTTCTCCCAAAATGGCACGTTCTCTCTTCGCATTGGTAGCGGCTGCTGTGCTGCTCGGCACGGCGAGTGCGCAGAACAAACCCAACTTCAGCGTCAACAACCTTCCCGACAAGTGGGAGGCTAACCAGGCGGGCTCGAACCAGTGCAAAAAGTGGGGGGCCTCGTCGCGCTCTTCGCTGTGCCAGAACGTGTTTATCAACAACGTCAACGACTTTTGCCTGTGGGGGCCTATCAACCCGAACTCGCAGATCGGCGCCAACGAGGAGTCGGTCGTCTCGTACTGCCTCAAGTCGGGCTACGGCACGCGCCTCATCCCCAACGGTGCGATCAAGGGGGTGCAGTTCCTCAAGACGCCCAACTTCCTCCAGGTCACGGGCGTAGGCGACTTCACCGGCCTCAACATCCAGGCGCGCGACGATGGCGGAGAGCTCGACCCGCACGGCGCCGACGGCACGGGCAACCCCAAGGGTGGCCTCGTCTTTTCCAACAACGTCCCCGGAAGCGAGGGCAAGTTCGTCCAGATCAAGGAGTGGAACAACTTTATGAGCGCCTACGAGTTTTCCTTCCGCGCCGCCTACGGTCCTCAGGCTGCGCAGTATGCTCCCCACATCTACGACGTCATGGGCGCGTACTACAACACCAACAGCGGAAAGTTCCAGCAGGGCTCCTTCGAAGACTGCCAGGGCGACAGCGGCGAATTCGTCGGCGTCTACGGCGGAAGCACCTTCTACCAGGGCCAGAAACCCACCCCCGCTGCCCACAGAGCTGCCGCCAGCTACAACTGCAAGGCTTACCCCACCGTCGCCAACGGTCCCGCTCCTCAAGCTCCCTACCGTCGAAGCATCACGCCTGACAAGTAGCCGAACCCTTGCTCGTTACCAACATCCTGAGCTCGCAACGCTCTCGCTCTTTTACTCGAGTCGAGACCCGTTCGCTAGAAGCTCTCCGTATTCCCCCCTGCATATCGCACGCGTCTCGCTTTCATCCCCATCCCAGCCGCTCTGTCAAATAGTCTGCCATGTCTTCGCATCGCTTGCAATGCTCCCCTTTCTATTCTGCCCATCGTGTTGGATCCGAGTCTGGTGAGGGTATCTATACGTCTGTAGCTGTCGTTGGTGCAGTCCGGCTACTTGGCGAGTCTGCGCGGGCTCGAGGTCGCTAGAGCTTTGTCTGCAGGGTCGAGGTGTTGTTGGCTGCCGCAGTCGACGGGGCTTCCGGGTCGGACCAGCCGAGACCCATGCCATCCTCGTTGACGTTGTCAGGGACCATTCCAAAGTGCCACTCCCTCTCGACGCCGTGCGGTAAGAAGGAAGCGTCTCCATTGAGCTGTTGCGACCACGTCTCCTGTGCAGACCCGCGCACGTACTTGCTGAGGGAAGCGGTGCCTGCACCGATGAACGTGCTCCTCTTTCTTTCCGCATCGTCATCGAGCAGGACCCGACCCATGGCGATGATGGTGGCGGCGTGGCTACAGATGAGCACACGCGTGACGCCGAGCTCTTCGCAGCGTCGAGAGATGAGGTCGAGGACGCGGCGTGCACGCGCGTGCAGCTCCGATATCGATTCGCCGTTGCTGTCTGGATACAGCATCGGCGACCAGGAGAGCGAGAGCTGCGGGATGAATTCCTTCATGTATTCGGCACGCGCGGGCGAAGGATGAATGCCCGTCTCCGGCGTCGTGGTCGGAAACCACTCGGCAAGTCCAGGCTCGGCAACCAGTTCCAGCTTGAGCGCCGAGGCGGTCGGCACCGACGTCTGCAGACAGCGATAGTAGGGTGAGCTGATGATGAGCTGGGGCTGTTGAGATTCAGGGAGCGAGCGAAAGTAGTCGGCAAGGTGGCGCGCTTGCTGCTGCCCGTGCGCGGTCAGGACAGGATCCCGAGGCCGCCCTGTGGGCAGGAACGTCTCGGCGCCCACCCAGCTCATCCGGAAGCCATGCCGGCAGATGTAGATGGTGTCGAGCATGTTGCGCACGAAGCCCTTTGACACCGTCCCAATCAAAGAGTCTGTGATGAGACAAGTACGAGGCCGCTCGAGAGGCGGTTGCGCAGAGGCGTGGTGGTGATGAGAATGTCTCTGTAGCCCGCGCAGAATGCGGATCCCAGGCCGGCCGCAAAGCCGAAACCGGTTGCCGGCGTCGCGCACCGCCGAAATGTGAGATCGACGCCTGTGTCCATCCAACTCGATATTTTCTGTTGCCACGAAACGTCAAATGAAGTCGAGCCGGTTGCCTTCGGACGTCGTGTTCGGCCCGCGAAAGCACCAGATCGACTCGATCTGAGAATTCATGACGGACAGACAGATCAGGGCGCTGGTGGAAGCTAATGAAGCAAGCTGTGGGCGGCTCGATGGCACTCGTGCGTCACGCAGGAACGAGAAAAGCAGGATCGCGCCTGATCTCCGACATGAAACGACGCCGACACGAGATGCAATGGCACGCCCACACAGATACACCCGAAAGCAAAAACTGTAGAGTGACAACGAACGAAGGTTGCGGCTCCATCCCGTCGGGATGTGAGATAGAGATGGGGTAGTTGTGCTTGTGGGTTGCTCGCAGCCGTCGAACCCGGTGCCCAGGTGGGCTTTGCATAAAAGGAGGGGCCTGAGTACGCTTCGGCCCCCATCCTTACTTTCCTCAGTAGCTAGTCAAGCGGTTCCACGCACTTGTGTACCGCTGCTCTCACTATGCATCTCAATTCGGTCTTGACCGGGCTTGTCCTGTCCCCTTGGCTCGCGTTGCTGTGCATGTGCAAGGACGAACCGCCAAGGACGCCTCTGCGCATCCACAATGCCGAGTACGAGCGGTACTGCGGGCCTCAAAGCGGCAAGCATCCCTGCTTCACATTCTGGAGCGGCGACATGTCCAATGTCGCCATGACTGTCTTGAGCGGGCCGAAGGTGGCCGACGTCAAAGACGCCGCTCTCATCAAGGATGGCGACATGCGGGGTAAGCGAAGCGTCTTGCCTCTCTCCTATGGACCTTGAAGCATCCATCTGACACTTGTTCTTCCTCTTCGCACTCCACAGACTTCACGGTCCGACCTTCTGACGACTTCTTTGAAGTGCGATTCCTCGGAACTGACGGCTGCAGGTTGCGCTACTCGCGTCGCCATTCGGCACCTGGTTGCTACGAGATCACTCTCTACACCGACGATGACACAGACTGGAGGATCTGGGCCTCGGACGAAAGCGGCAACGACAGAGACATCGACACGCTACACTACGCCACCACCTCAAAGACGTTCTGTGACAACAAGTGGATCCACGTCCACGTCAAGCAGGACAGCCATTGACCCAAAACGTCTCACGCTGTCGTTCAGCATAGCGATGCCAATGCAGGTCGTGGTCCACCCGAGCCCTTTCTTCGATTCACATAGCCCTTTCCAGTACAGGTGCTGCACAGTAAGCCCCTTGCGATCCATGCAAGAGCCTTTCTTCCCTAGCTGCATCGTTACGTGTGCTCGCAATTTTTTGCCAGCGAGATCTTCTCTTGATCATCGAAATCAGCCTGGTAAGGAGGGGGAATCGCCCAGCTCGCCAGAGACAGCTTGGAACGCAACCTGCGCGAGTGACTTCGCTATAGGTGCATGGTGCTGTTGTCGTATCCAGTCGAGACGAGTTCACTTGCCAAGCGTGTTGGTCTTTCTGGCGGCAGCTCTCCCTTTGAGCATGGTCGTGACGCGCTCTGTGGTTGGTGACTTTCGCACGAGAACGCAACGCCGGGCGTGAGGGCTGGTGGATATTTGGCACCCTTTTTTGGCGCCCTTTTTTCTCGCCTGAAATTTGGAAAAATAGGTCGTTGCCCGTGCTCGAGTTCCACGCTTTCCTCAAGATACGAGAGAGCGGCGACGGCGAAGCTCAACCTCCTGCCAGCTCGCGAAACGAGAGTACTCTAACTGCAGAGCCGCTGATTCTCTATCCTGACTCAGGAGATGATAGCGGCGTGCGACGAGCAAAGAGGCATGCATCGTCCATTCCTGCAATAGCGACCATTGTGGCCTGGGAGCATGCATATCCCAGCGGGTTGGCAGCAGGATCGGCTCTTAGCAAAGGTCTGCAGCCGGAGTTGTCCAGAGCCACGCCTCCACACCTTGAGTACTCTCGTCAGCGGAAGGCTTTGGCATTTTCTTTTTTAATCGGCAATTTCTATCGTGAACTCCGCTACGGCAGCCACAAAAAGCGGCAGCAGAGCGCAGTCACCGGGCGTCCGAATTGGTGATTTTTGATCGCCTTTTCTTGAAGACCACAATCGCCCGCATGAGAAGTCTCGATCGAGCTGGGCTCGCTGTATGACGGTGATCCACCCACTTGCACCCTTCTTACCACTGGCTTCGACGCTCGACGCTGATTCATTCGTACTGTATTGCCTTCACCATCAGCCTCGCTTCCCCGCTCGGGCCATCACCAAGGCAGCACCCCCCCGCACTGCCCCCACGCCTTCCTCGGTGACTGTGCGGTGCATCTTCCAGCTCCTCTTACTCCGACCACACCTATATATTGCATTGCAGCCGTTCCGACTGCCGTGACCTGCAAGCCCCATAGATCCCAGTTCATGCACCACCTCTCGGTGCTCTCCTCGCACATCACTCGCGCTCAGCCTCTCGCCGTCCTCGCCGCATCCTTCCGACCTTTCGAGCCTCTACCTGGAACACGCTCCCGCCCGTCCCCTCCGTTCTCACAACGATCCTTCGTCCACGCCAGTAGCGCCAGCCCGCGTTCGTCATCCAAACCAGCGAACGCCTCGCACATCCGCACCCTCGTCAACGCAAGCATGCCTTCCGTCGCCCAGATCCGCCAGCCCTCTGTCTCCATGCTTCCTCCAGCAAAGCGCGTCAAGGTGGAGTCCGCCACCGAGTCTGCCTCGCAGCCTGCCGCCGCGGCTCCCGAGATCGAGGCGGTGGCCGCCGACTCCACCTCGTGCCAGGATCTACCCGCTCTGCCCACGGACGCCAGCCAGCACGTCGATGATGTCGACCCCATACCCGCATGCACCTCGACGCTCGACTACCAGAACGGCATCTTCCTCGCGCCCATGGTGCGCATCGGCACGCTGCCTACGCGCCTGCTCTCGCTCGAATACGGTGCCGACCTCGTCTGGGGCCCCGAGATCGTCGACCGCGCCATCATCGGCTGCGAGCGCAAGGTCAACCCGGATACGGGCGTCGTCGAATACCTAAAGGAGAACAAGCAGATCTTCTCGTGCCACCCGATCGAGCGGCCCTATCTCGTCTACCAGCTCGGCAGCGCCAACCCGGAGCTCGCCTACCAGGCGATCAAGGTCATCACGCAGGCTGACGATGTCGCGGCCGTCGACCTCAACTGCGGCTGCCCTAAGCCCTTCTCGACGCACGCAGGCATGGGCGCCAACATGCTCTCCACCCCCATCCTGCTGTGCAACACGCTCAAGGCTATGCGTCGCGCCGCCCCGCCTCACGTCGCCGTCACCTGCAAGATCCGCCTGCTTCCCACCCAGGAGGCGACCATCCAGCTCGTCGACAAGATCGTCCGCACCGGCGCCATCGAATGCCTCACCGTCCACTGCCGCACCAAGGACATGCGTCCGCGCGAGCCCGCGCTCCTCCACCGCCTCCGCGAGATCGTCGACCACGTCAACAAGGTCGCCGAGGAGATGGGCCGTACCATCCCCGTCGTCTGCAACGGCGATGTCTGGGACGCTGTCAACACGCCCCGCGTCCGGGAGATGACAGGCGTCACCTCGACCATGATCGCGCGCGGCGCTGAGGCCAACCCGTCGTGCTTCCGGCGCCAGGGCGGCCTGAGTGTGCCGGAAGTCATCGCACCCAAGTGGGTGCGCTACTCGGTCGCGCTCAACAACCCCATCGGCAACACCAAGTACTGCATGGCGCAGCTCGCCTTCAAGCCCGCTGAGTCCGTCGCCAAGGACTCGGGCGCCAAGCCCATGTCCAAGAAGCAGCTCTCTGCGCTGCGCATGGGTATCGCACAGGCCAAGACGCACGAGCAGCTCGCGGCGGTCTTCGACATCGACGTTGACCAGGTGCGTGCGCAGAGCGTCGAGCGCGACATCCTTCTCGACCTTCGCACCGCACTGTCTCAGCGGGTGGTGAGCCACAGCGCCGGCGGAGGGGCGAGTGGCGAGCGTTCGGATGTGACGATGGGCGATGCTGGCTCCGGGTCAGCGCAGCCGGGTGGTCAGGCGGGTGGCGATGGCCATGCATCTGGCAGTGGTCAGAGTCGGGCCACGGACAACTCGCCGCAGCCCGAGTGGAAGCAGCTGCTGGCGACGAGCGTCAGCGAGAACATCAAGGACGAAAAGTCGATCCTCTACTATGCGTTTAGCACGGTGGAGACGGCGCAGTCCGTGCACGATGCTGCCAAGCCGCACGTACGCTACGTCGTGCACCGCGGCTTTGTCAACGAGAAGCGCGATGGAGAGCGCGAAGGTGGGATCGCGCCGTTCAACCCCGAGTTCGGGTCGAGCCCGTGTCTGCTGACGACGACCGACGTGCGTACGCCCAAGGTGCAGCAGCTGACCTCGCAGAGCAGCCTGCGCGCGCACGGCCAGGACGGCTCGCGCGGCGGAGAGTGCGAGATCGCCTGGTGGATCGAATCCGCCCAACTCCAGTTCCGCATCTCTGGCACCGTCCACGTCCTCCCCACTCCCGGCCATCCCCTTCGCTCGCTCTTCCCCTTTGAACGCCTCTCGCCTCCTCGCGCTCCCGACTGCTCATCAAGCGACGCCTTCGACTGGGACCAGGAACGCAAGCGCATCTTCGACAAGCTCAACGCCGGCCTGCTGGCGTCCTTCTGCCGTCCCACCCCGGGCACTGGCCACCCGAATGCAGACCGACTGCACGAGGCCAAGCCCAAGGACGACACCAGCTCCCCCTGGCCGCTGGAACTGCCCAGCCCAGGCAAGGAGGAGACGGAGGAGCAGAAGAAGATGCTCGAACAGAGCGAGAAGAACTTTGCCCTCGTCGTCGTAGAGCCCTACAAGGTCGACCTCGTCAACCTCGCCGACGACACAAGGACCGTCTACGAGCTCCTCCCCGGACAGTCGGCCGCTACGGGAACTTGGTCCGCGCGCCGCGTCGTCCCCTGATGCCTGTCTTCCGCTTTGTTTTTGCTCGCCCCTACGTGATTGTAAGCCTCGCTGTCGTCCTGTACATGTCCGCATTCGCATTTCCGTACACATTTGTCTAGACCGCCAGCATCGCATGAAGCGTGAAGGCGCCATCGTGATGGTCGTGATGAGAGTTGAGCTGGCGCAGGGTGCGTGAAGGCGCGACTCACGCACAGACCGCGCTTGTGCCGCCGAAGGTGCAATTCAGAGCGTGGCAATCCCTCCACTTTGGATTTTGACCCTGGATGGCAGAGTCGTTTCCATCCCCACCATCCCCTCTTCGCCCCAACGTACACGTCTTCATCCTCGTCTTGTAGCGCTTGGGTTTTGGGCTTCGGGGCGTGGAACGGCAGGATGCATACGGCGTTCGACTGTGCGCCGCTGCTTACGGGCATCAAGGCCAAGCCGGAAGCCATCACCACCCACGCCGCCAAGCTGTACATCGGCTCCTCCACGGGATCCCTCTCGGTCTACCGAACCGACTCGAGCTCCAATGATCCGGCTTCGCCATCACAGCCTGTTCAGAGCGTACCGCAGTTCGCACGCAGGGCGATCGAGCAGCTGGGCGTGATCAAGGAGGCGAATCTGCTCGTCTCGCTCGCCGACGGCACCATCGCCCTCCACGACCTCGCGACGCTCGAGGTGCGCTCACAGCTCACGCAGACCAAGGGCGCCACCACCTTTGGCATCGACACTTCCATCCAGAAACGTACTGCACCCGCTACACCCGACTATGGCCCGGGCCCGCTCGGCGCCCGGGCGTCGACACGCGCCGGTGCGCCGTGGAACACGCAGGCCTCGATCAGCGCACGTGCCTTCAAGCCGGGTGCGATTGGCGACCAGACGCGCTCAACGGCCGGAGGACTGGGGCCAGCACCCGTGGCGAGGAACAGATCGAGCGTGTACGAGGTACCGTCGAAGGACTGGCAGACGGCCAGCATGCGCGGCATGGACGCCATGGTCAGGTACCGCGAGGAGGAGCGCCGCAAAGCCATGGAGGGCGCGCGCTTCGGCGGCGCCGCCGCAGACGCGCACGGAGACGAGGGCATCATGACCCTCGTCACCGTCCTCGCCGTCGGCGTCAAGCGCAAGCTGCTCCTCTTCCGCTGGGTCGATGGCGAGTTCTGGGACACGAGGGAAGTGGCGCTCAGTCACACCCCGCGTAGCCTCGCCTTTGTCACACCTACCCGCCTCTTCATGGGCTACAACGCTGCAGAATACGGCACGATCTCGATTCCGCTCGCTGCAGAGTCGACTGTCGCGTATACACATCCCTCGTCGGCGTATGGAGGATCGGACCAGAGCCTCCGGCGTGGAGCCCACGTCCAGCCACCCACCAACTCGACCTCGGGCCCGCTCGTCGATCTTACGGCGCCGAATCCATCCTGCTGGCATGTGGAAGACTTCGATCTCGCCAACGCCAACGCCGAGGGACAAGGCAGCGCGGCCGCCAGTGCTACGGGCATCTCGATCGCTGCGGGCGCAGGTGCCGGCTTTGGCGCAGCGCTCGGCGGACTCGGCGGATACATGGGCCTCGCAGCCAAGGGCCGCATGTCGGTCCTACATGTCGATGGCGGTGAGGTGCTCTTCGTGCGCGACGGCTCGGGCATCTTTCTGGGCGCCGACGGCCGCCCCACGCGCAGGGAGGGCGTCGAGTGGAGCGCGACCCCGCTCGAGCTGGCGTTCGCCAAGCCGTATGTATTCGCCATCCTGCCTAGCGGTTCCGTGGCCTCGCTCAAGAACAGCTCGCTCCCCAACGCGCACTATCCCGTCCTCCAGATCCGCTCGGTCGGCACGCTCTTCGCCGTGCAGACGCTGTGCTTCCCGCCGGTGTCCGGCTCGAGCAAGCCCACGGCGACGAGCCCGCCGCAGGTGCGCCTGCTGACACCGTCGAGCGGCAACAAGCCGCCGGTGCTCGTCGTCGTCACGCCGACCGACCGCACGGCGCTCGAGAAGGAGGGCAGCACCGTGTGGCAGCTCGAGATGCACGGCTGGGGCAGGCAGATCGACGAACTCATCGAGCAGGGCGAGTTCGAGGAGGCGCTCGGCCTGCTCGACAGCGTCGACAACGTCATCCTCGAGGACAAGGACGAACGCAGGGCACACGTCCAGGCGCTTCTCGCCGTCGCCTTGTTCGCCGAAGAGCACTACGACGAGGCCATCGAGATGTTCATGGAGCTCGACACCAACCCGGCCAAGGTCATCGCGCTCTATCCGGCCACGGTGGCAGGCGAGCTGAGTCGCGGCAGAGACGAGTGGTTCCCGATCTTTGGCGGCAAGATGCCTGCCAAGCTGCGAGGCGACGCCGCATCGACGGCGAGTCCGACGGCAGGCACAAGCTCACTGCCTTCGCCGGCGCAATCGCTGGCCACGTCGGCGACGAATGTAGCCCGGAGCCGCTTAGGCGCTTTTCTGCCTGCGCGACGGCCGCAGAGCATCATTGGCGAACCACACGGATCGAGCAGCCTCAGCTCGAGCCCATCGCACGCTGCATTGAGCAGGCCCAAGCTGGCATCCACCGCGACAGGCGCGGCAACAGCGTCTTCAGTAGCGGCAGGCAAGCTGGACGCCGACCAACATGCCGAGACGGCATCGATCCGCTCGGTGCGCACGACCAGGGACGCGCCCGAGATGAAAGCGACCGGCTCGGAGGCAAGCCGCGACAGCAGAAGCACCGCGGCTGCGCCTGCAGCTGGCGCTACAGCAGCGGATACGTCGTCGCGCAAGGCGCTGGAAGCTCTGGGCAAGTTCCTGGCAGATCGTCGGCGAATCTTCAAGCCGATCCTGGAATCGAGTCCGCATCTGGAGTCCAAGGACCACATGGCCATGTCGCAGATCAAGCGCGACACGCACTGGCTGCTGTCGCTGCCCAACAAGCCGTTCGGGGAGATGGACAAGGACGAGCTGATCGCGGTGGCGCAGACGGTGGACACGGCGCTGTTCAAGGTGTTCCTGCAAACCAAGCCGGCGCTCATCGGCCCGCTGTGCCGCATCGAAAACTGGTGCGAGGTGGAGCAGGTGGAAGAGCTGCTCAAGGAGCGCCGCAAGTTTTCGGAGCTCATCGCGCTGTACGGCGGCAAAGAGATGCACAGCAAGGCGCTTGGACTGCTACGCCAGTTTGCCGGGGACGAGGACGAGATCGAAGAGAAATTGCGCCCGACGGTGCAGTACCTGCAGAACCTCGGGCCCGAATTCATCGAGGTCATCCTCGAGTCGTCCCACTGGCTGCTCGACGTCGACGCCGAGCTGGGGATGGAGGTTTTCACGGCCGACACAGGCAAGGTGGGCTCGTGGCCACGCCTGGAGATTGTGGACGACCTGAATCGGTTCGACAAGAGGCTGTGTGCGGTATACCTCGAGCACATCATCGACAACGCAGGAGAGGCCGAGCCAGAACTTCACGACAAGCTCATCAAGCTCTACCTACGGCGTGCGGCGCAGCTGCGCAGGAGCATGGGAGATGGCGCAGGCAATACAAGTACGGACACGAGCACCGTGGAAGACGAGGAGGATGACGAGGAGCAGGCAGAGGAGGAGCGAGCCAAACTGATGCAGAAGCTGCTGCGATTCCTGCGCAGCTCGACGCAGTACCGACCGGAGCAGATCCTGGTGCGGCTGCCTGCGGACGACAACGACCGCGACATGCTCGAGGCACGCGCGCTGCTGTTGGGCAGGATGGGCCAGCACGAAGGCGCGCTGAGCATCTACGTGCGCAAGCTGCAAGACCCGACGCGGGCGGAAGAGTACTGCCGGGATGTCTGGCGACACCGGACTGCCAGCACGCCAGCGTCGGCCGAGGCAGCACAGCGCGCGTCGGCATCAGGAGGACGCTCGAACCATCAGCAGAGCCTGCTCGTCGACGAGGAGCAGAAGCAGCGAGCGGATGCCGAGGTGTTTGTGACGTTGCTGCGGATCTACCTGGACACTTCGACGGGCGCATCGATGCAGCTGGACGCGGCGCTGGGGCTGATCGCGCGGCATGCGGCGCGGGTCGACCTGGTGGCGGCGCTGGAGATGCTGCCGTCGAGCGTGAGCGTGTCCGAGATCGCAGGGTTCGTCAACGTGAACCTGCGGGAGCTGACGCGCAAGCAGCACGAGGCGCGCGTGGTGCGCGAGATCCGCACCAACCGCAACTGGCAGGTCGAGGAGACGCTGTGCCGACTGCAGAGCCGTCGGGTCAAGGTGGGCGAGACGAGGACGTGTCCCAAATGCCACAAGCGGCTTGGGAACAGTGTGGTGGCGGTGAACGCTGTAAGCGGATCCGTGATGCACTACTTTTGCTCGATCCACGCCGAGAACAAGTCGCAGCAGAGGCCATCGTAAGAGGCGCACCACCCCAAGGCACTGCGCATCGTGTTGGCGAGGTGGCAATGGCGGAGAATCGAAGGCGACGCGCAAGCTCTCTCGACGCCCGATCGTATCGCATCGCGCGCGCTTGGCGACGAGCGCCGCGAAAGCCCGATAGACAATGCCAACTCCCATTCATGGCAAGGAGAGGCGTGATGCCGTCGGCACATCCGAACTTGCCATGGATATGGGCAATCACAGTGCAAGCTCGATAGCGTTTTGGCAAGCCGACTTTTTCACACGCTAGGCTGTCCCAAGGCGTTTTTTTGACTTTGGCTTTGGCTCTGGGCTGTCAGGTCAGAGAGCCGGGGATGACTCGCTAGGTTGTGTTTGAGTGGGGCTGCGCTCGAGTGCGGGGTGCATGACTCGACCCACCGTTAGCAGCAGGTACACTCGAGTGCACAGCGGCAAAGCGTTCTCGCTGCATGGGCGACGAACATAACGTGCTATCGAGTTTGGCCTCGCTCACTGGGGAGCGCGTCAGGATAAGCTTTGACGATCGGAGGATGGATAAGTTCCGGGCGGTTGCGGTGGGGACGCTGACGCAATGCGGGGGAGGCTGCCCACGCCACGTCGTGTTGAGCATCCCAACAGCCCAGCAGCCTTGGGGATGAGGCGAGGCGCAAGGGTATGCATGCAGCTGCCTGGCAACGGCGCGCGATCAAGATGGAGGCTAAGCATATTCAAGGACAAAGCATTGAGCATACAGGCATACACATGCGGAGGGGTGGCTCAGCCCATCACTGCCGCTGCGGTGGCGGGGCATGATTGTGCCCTGCATGACGGCTACAAGTGACATCGACCATGGCTCTACACCGCCTCAGGTGACCGCGGAAGTCTATGCTATCCCTTCCGTCGGCAAGACCATAGCTCGTGTGAAGATGACTTTGCCGAAATGAAGCTGTCACCGCGACGATGTGCCCGTGGGGTTTGAGATGGCGCGCTCCAGGCAAACTCGCCCAATCGCAACTGATACCGAGATCGCGGAGCGTGACATGACCATGGCGCGGCAGGACACGCTTGACTGGCTAGCATGCGAAAGACATGGCCTCACGTAGGCTCAGCTGAGAGCATCCGAGCAGTGCGTCCATCCACCCTCGAGGTGATCGCCAAGTATCAAGCACGGCTATAAGAACTCGATGCATCTGCTGTCAGTGACGGTCCAAGATGGGTAGAAGCAATCAAAGAGCTTCTTGGGCATCACCGCCATCCCACACCCTAGCATCAATAGCATCCCTCACTCCACCGCGACGCTCGGTCCGCTTGATCCATCCTTGCCGATCTCTTCATCTCAGCTTGCATCTGAGATCGACACGGCCAGCGCTGCTTTTCATCCCCGCTCCCTCTGCACCGCTCTCATCGGTGGACTTCCGATCGCGGTTAGGAGTTGGGACTGGCTTGCATAGAGCACTTTCTGGCAGCTGCGCAAGGGCGGTGCTGCGCAAACTCAGCCTTCGAAGCGCAGCTCCTAGACCAACCTAAAAACGCCGAGCCAACTCCGCTGCCTCCACATCCGCCTTGCTGCTGAGACCAACACCGCCGACACGCGTCAGCCGCCCCGAAATCACCCAAAGACGCGCCTCACTCGCCATCCGCAGCAGCTGCAGAACAGCAGCATCGGCGTCATCCGCAGACCAACACGTTTGGCTCCAAGCCTGCATCGCCGTGCATACAGGAGACTGCGCCTCCGCAGCGCGTGCTCAGCGCTCGCTTCTTCTCGTTCGCTTGCGCTCTCCGCCTTCGCCTCGCCTTCGCCTCGCCTAGCCGCACACCAGTCTATTCTCAGCTGTGACGCGCAACCAACTCCACATCCCTGCGCCGTTGCCACCCTTTACAACGAGCCTCTCCCCTTGATTCAGCACACCGGCGCAGTGTTTGCCAGTCAGCGAGCTAAACGTCAGCCGTACGAGCCACAGCGCAGCATTGCTTTGGCGCAAGCTTCCTCCTTCGCGTGCACGGCCTCCGCGTTTTCCCGCTAAAGCTTGCTTGCTGCGCATCCTCGCCAAGGGCCACGCTTCATCCCGCCGTCCTTCCCACTCTCTCACCACCACCTCCGCTACCTTCCTATCCGCTCCGCCCGTCCTCGCATCCACCTCGAGGATACATCCCACGTATCATCATCCTCATCCTCATCATCCTCGTCACACACCCTCATCTCCTTCCTCCACCTACGGCGAAAGCACTTCCGACGTTGGACGTGGTCAACCCAACGTCGTAGCCTTCGCAAGCTCCCTCTTCTTTTCGCTTCTTGCTCCGCCTTTCGCATCCGAACTTTTTCCATCCCGCTCCCCGTCAGTACTCCGATCTCATTTTCGGTCTCGACTTGCGCTTCATCAAAACCAAAATCCAAAAAAAAGCTACAATAAAGATATAAAAGAGCAGCACAAGGCAGCCTGGCCATCTTCTGCCCAGAAACGCTCGATCTGCAACGGGGCATCGCCCTGCTTTATCTTCGCAGGCCCTCTGGACGCTCGCTTTCTATGCCCAGCTTCGCCGACATCTACGCAAGCTGCTTGTATGCTGCGGGAGAAGGTCTGCCCCTCTGGAATCCGTCTCCACTCCGCCTCGGCGACGTCGGCTACGTACGCGATGGCTCCTTCATCGTCCTCTACAACGCCGTCGATGGCCCTGCTACTCTCTCGGATGCAGCCGACATTGATCTCGCCCGTCGATCTCATGGCTCCATTCCGTGCGAGCGCGCGCGCGCGGGCTCCAACGCCTCGGACAGGATGGACTGGGACGAGCACCACGATGCTGCCATGGCAGTAGCAGCTTCCTCGAGGCGATCGTCGTTGGCGACGTCGAGTGCAGCCTCGTCTCTGGCATCGTTACCCATGTCCAGATCAGCTGTCTCCGACTCGCTCCTCCCCTCGGCGATCAAGCAGGCGTCTCCCACGTTCCGACACCGCAAGCTCCGGTCGGACACGCCGCCCGACGGTCCCTTCCCTCCCATGCCGCTCGCTGTCGACCAGGAGGTGCCCAAGCTCTTCGACATGGGTCCGCGCATGTCGTCCAACTACCGCTGCCTCGGCATCAATGTCGGCGGCTCGGTTCCCGGCACGCCTGCCAGCATCAAGATCGGCTTTGAGAGCTCGGGCGGCGACGGCGCCATCCTGGTGCCTCGCGATCCGACCGAGCGCACGCGACTCAAGTACCTCGGCGTGCTCAAGGCGTACATCAAGGCGCACCACAAGTGGATGTACGACACGTATGGACGCATCGAGGCCATCGGCATCGACGATCTCGCGCTCATCTACGGCCAGGACCGCACGTCGGACTGGGCTGTGGCCGTGTCGCGGGATGCGGCACGCGGGGCTAGGGTCGAGTTTGAGATCTTCGGCGGCATCTCGTCCGGCTTCTGGGGCAACTGGTCGCACACGCTCAGTGCCTGCCAGCGTGGCCCTCATCGGCCGCGTGGGGACGGCGAGAAGCAGTCCCGGGCGGGCAACGTGCAGCACGTCCAGGCGCCTATCGAGCGCCGACGCAGCGAGCAGCACAAGTTGGGCGCCGGCTTCGACGTGGGTGGAGGCGTCTTCAACGCCGACTTCACGTTCTCGCCGCCGTCGGGGAAGGACGAGGCCGACGAGGAGCAACGCGGTCGACGTCGCTCGCCACCGCGTCGGCAACACAGCATCACATGGTCGCCTCAGGCACTTGCGCCGCCGGATCAGACCATCTCGATCCGTCGCGTGACTGCGTGCACCAGTCTTGGATTCGGCTTCTTGCCTGCGCGACCCAGGGCGGCGGCCGAGCCGCGAGATCCCGACGTGGATCGGAAGCGCGACATGGCGGGAGACGCGGTCCCGAGTTCTGACGGCGTCCGTCATGCGGGTAACGACAAGTACTGGGACGACGATCCGCTTGAGGCGCTCCACGCCTGGATCCACGAGCGCGGTGGCGCGCGTGTCACGGTATCGATCGCCTCGGACGACGACTGTCTGCGTCTCCTGGCCCTGCTCGGCACAGAGAAGGCGTTGGCGCTGGGGCTAAAGAAGGCCGTGCGGATCGCGGCGAACCAGTATGCTGGCGTCAGCGTGGATGATGGCGGATATGCCACCATCACGATGAGGCTCATAGCACTCGCGGCGGCTGCAGCGATGCGGACGCTGGTGGAGAAGGAGAACATGGCACCGCCCTCGGGTGTGCCGCCGACCACGCCAAAGCCACGTCGCTTGCAGCCTCCGTCTCGCTTCGATCCGACGATTCCATGTCGTTCGATGCACGCCTTGGGTCCGGCAGCCCCACCGCTCGTCCGTCCCTGATGTTTCAAGAGCCGAGCATCCGCAAGGACGTGACAGTAGCCGCATGGACAGCATCTTGGGTCAAGCTTTGTTTTGTACATACTAGCGCACTGAGCTCCTCGTTGGGGAGCGGACACTCAATTTCGATTCTCTGTAGATATTCATGCTGCCGTCACTGGATGTGGTCTGCAGCTTGAGCAGAGATGAGGGGGTTAGAGGTAGCATGGCGCTGTTGGATAGGTTGGGTGGGTGATGTTGGGATGCACGATCGGGCGAGGGCGGTTGGGGGACAGGCCGAGTTGCGGCCGATTGATCCGAAACCAAAATCAGCGCGCCGAGCACGAGCACCACAGAGTGCAAGGTCGTGTGCGCACTGGCCGCGTTACGAAGCAGAGCGCCGGCGTTTCGCGCGCTCGGCTCAGCGTCGGCCCTGACGGCAAGAAGAACCCGGCCACCGGTTTGCTTAACGAGGCTTGCTTTTGTTGGGGCTCATCACGCCAAGCCAGCTAGCTGCCTGCTCGTCTGAGCTCATCACCACCCTCATCGCTTCCACCACTATACGATTCCATCCCATCCGAGACTACCGGCTCCACGAAGCTCGGGGCTTGACGATGGCGCATCTGTATCCGCATCTGCGGGTGCACCAGGTGTTTGGCGCAAACACGGATGTGGGCAAGACGATCTTCACCACGGCGCTGTGCCTGGCGTCGTCTGCGCTTCCCGTCGGCACCGCCTCGTCGTCGACGCCGACCGACGTCTTTGCTGCTTCGGCGCAGGGGGCGGGCGAGCGCGTGCACTACCTCAAGCCCGTCTCGACGGGTGCGTTGGCGGACGCCGACGATGCGCATGTCTCGCGCTACGTGCCTGGCGCCGAGTACCGCACGCTGTATCGCTTCACCGAGCCCGTCAGCCCGCACTTGGCCGTAGAGCTCGAACGTCGCACCACCTCCCAGACTCCAACCAAGGCGCCGAGCGACGAACAGTTCGTCCGCGATATCGGCGACTGGATCCACACCGCGGCCAACCACGGCGGTGTGGCCTACGTCGAGACAGCAGGAGGTGTGCACTCGCCCGGACCGAGCGGAGTCTCGCAGTCGCATCTGCTGAGGCCGTTGAGGTTGCCGACGGTGCTCATCGGATCGGCCGAGCTGGGCGGGATCAGCACCACGCGCTCGGCGTTCGAGTCGCTGCTCGTTGCGGGCTACGACGTCGATGCCGTGCTGCTCTTCCCCTCGCCGCGCTACGGCAACGTCGACTACCTCCGTCGCTTCTTTGCCGACGAACACAGCATCCCCGTATTTGGCCTCGGCGGTCCCAACGGCTCGGGCGACGTGGGTCCACCACCTGTACGCAACGTCGATAGCGCGGCGGACCGCGAAGCGATGGCGCGCTTCTACCAGGGTCTCGTCACAGGTCGCACCCCCGCCTCGGCTGAAGAGAATGAAGGGGGTGTCTACGGCGTCGTGCAGCATCTGCGGCAGAAGCACGCGGCGCGCATGCGCGAGCTCGGCTCCATGGCGCAGCGCACGCGCGACACATGCTGGTGGCCGTTTACCCAGCACCAGCTCACGCGCACCAATGCCGAGGTCAACGTCATCGACTCGGCGTACGGCGACTTCTTCTCCATGCTCGATCAGCGCTCCGCGCGCGCATCCAACGCCTCAGATGCACGCACGGGCAACAGCCTGCTACAGCCCGTGTTCGACGGCAGCGCGAGTTGGTGGACGCAGTGTCTGGGGCATGCGCCTCAGCGTCTTGTCACGGCTGCTGCGCATGCGGCGGGACGCTACGGCCACGTGCTCTTCCCCAACGGTACGCACCAACCCGCGCTGCAACTCGCCGAGCTCCTCACGGGCAAGCACGTGCAGTCGGACGAGACGCCCTCGCTGCGCACCAACCCGGGCTACGGATGGGCGGACCGCGTCTTCTTCAGCGACGACGGAAGCACGGGCATGGAGGTGGCGCTCAAGATGGCTTTGCAGACCTCCATCCTGCGCTACGAGACGCGCGCTTCGAGCGAGCGAGCGGCCGACAAGGCCAGGCCAGGTCAACAGCCTGGCTATCGGGGTGGAAGGCCGAAGCAGGAGTGGCAGGTGCTGGGTCTCAAGGGCAGCTATCACGGCGATACGATCGGCACCATGGACGCGTGCGAGCCGAGCGTGTACAGCGAGGCGGTGCACTGGTATCGCGGACGCGGGTTCTGGTTCGATCCGCCTACGGTCGAGCAGCGCGCGCCTGGCGATGTGACGATCTCACTCCACGTCGCCGACAAGGATCTAGCAGACCGGATGCGGTCGCGCCACCTTCCTGACAGCCTCGCGGGAGCGGGAGCAGCGATCTTTGAACGGTCGTATGCGAGCATGCAGGAGGTGTACGATGTCGAGGCGCGACTGCGAGCCGACGATGCGTTGGTGCACTTCTACCGCGCTTCGATCCGCGACACGCTGCAGATGCTGACCAAAGAACAGGGTCGCAAGTTCGGCGCGCTGGTGCTCGAGCCTCTGGTCATGGGAGCGGGAGGCATGGTGTTTGTCGATCCGCTCTTCCAGCGCATCCTCATCGACACGTGCCGCGAGAGCCAAGACCTCTTCTCGCTCACCGACGCTCCGCTCACCAACCCCACACCGCCGCTCGCCGATGGACAAGCATGGCGCGGAATCCCCGTCATCTTTGACGAGGTCTTCGCAGGGCTCTATCGACTCGGAGCCTGCACGCCCGCGAGCGTGCTCGGCGTCACACCCGACATCTCGGTGCTCGCCAAGATCCTCACGGGCGGCATGGTGCCCATGTCGGTCACGCTTGCTTCTTCCGCCATCTTTGATACGTTCAACCGCTCCGACTCCAAGGTCGATGCGCTCCTCCACGGACACAGCTACACGGCCCATCCCATCGGCTGCGCCGTCGCGCTCGAAACTCTCGCTGCCATCGCCCAGCTCAAAACCTCGTCCGAATGGTCCCAGTCCAAGTCCCAGTGGGGCGCCGCAGACAAGGACGACAAGGGCGTCTGGTCGTTCTGGTCCAAAGACGCGGTCGAACAGCTGACACGGCTCGACAACGTCGACCACGCCGTGGCCATGGGCTGCGTACTCAAGGTCGCCATCAAGGACACCCACGGCGGATACACGTCGACCGCTTCCGTCGACGTGCTGAAGAAGCTCAGGTATGGTGCGTCGAGCAACCAGGGTCATCCGAGCATCCCCACGCAGCAGCAGCAGGAGCAGGAGGATACGCTGCCGTACAACATCCACGCCAGACCGCTCGGCAACGTCATCTACCTCATGTCGTCGCTCAACACGCCACCCAGCGTGCTGCGCACCTCGGAGCGCGTCCTCCACAACGCCCTTCGCAACGCCTCCTAGTGCTCCCTCCTCCAGCGCTCTACGTAATCTCACACACCCTCTTCTTCCCGTTCCGCGAGCTCTGGCTGTCATACTTTTGAGCATTGAGGCTGGCGCTAGGCGGGTAGGTCGTCGAGCATGTCGACGAGGACGGCGAGGACCTTGCGCTGGGTCTCTAGCCTTCTTCTGTCGTCGGTCGGCGCAAACGTGGGTACGCCTGCGCGCGCGAGATGCTCCTGCTGCTGTGCAAGACACTGGTCCCACTGCACAAGCGCCTCTGCTCTCCTCTTGTCGTCCTCCTCGCGCCGCTGCTTGGCGTGCGGGAACTGGCGCTCTGCAGTGGCGGCGAACAGGCGATGTTCTTTGGCGAGCTTGCGTTCGAGCGCGTGCTGCTGCTCGCGCAGCGCACGCAGCCGACGCATCAGCCCCTCATCCTCCGCCAGCCGTGCGAGGATCGGCAGCGACTCGGCAAAGCTCAGCGCGCCGAGCTCGCGCGCCTCTTGCCGCGGCTTGCCTGGCGCGGATGCGGGCGCGGGCGACGGTGCGGGCGGAGGCTTCTCGAGCACGGGATTGGCGGTGCTAAACGGATTGAACGCATACGGGTCGAAGGGCGCATCGTTCTGGGTGGGGTATGCGGAGGCGTAGGTGCGACGACGAAGCGCAGCATCCGAGGACGACGAGGCGAGCGGGTCGGGCTGTGGCTTGGGCGCCGAGGCGAACGGATTGGGCGCAGACGACGTGGACGAGGCGTCTTGCTGCCGCCGCAAGATGTCCAGCAGCCGCTGCACACCGTGCGGATCGTCTCGCGATTGGGTCAAGTCCATCGTCCTGGGCTGTGGTGGCGGTGGTGGTGGACCAAAAGCACAGCCGTGAGCAGCGAAAAGCAGCTGTCAAGACCCTGATCCTCACTCACCCGGCCAACGCTTCTAGGGTTGGCCGGCTTCCGACGTCCGTCTTCCGAAGCTGGCATCTACGAATTTCGCTTCCTTCCCTCGTTCCTTCCCCCCGCCTCTCGTACACACACTCTGCTCCTCGCACATCTTGCTTTGGTACGATCCGGTCGGGTGCTAGCAGTCCAAGATGCCTTCGAAGCGCAAGCGTTCTGGTCCGGGCTACAGCCGCGATGCGCCCGCGGACGGCGCCGGCTACAAACGCACCAAGCCCGCCTACCACCAGGTCTACCGCCTCCCCTCGCGCAACATCTCGGGCGCCGGCATCTTTGTCACGTGTGTCCAGGGCAAGGAACGCAAGGCGGCGCTCCAGTTCATAGATATGCTCAACGAGGTCGCCGACCGCATCTACCCGGGCATCGCTCCGCAGCCCGTCCCGGATCCCAAGCCTACCACCCTGGCCGCGTCGTCCGCAGTAGAGGCCGAGGATGATATGGACGCCCTTCGGAACGGCGCAACTACTCCCGCAGTACCAGCCGTTGCTGCTGTCTCAACCTCGACCCAGACAGACGGAAAGCTTGAGACGGTCGAGTCGGACAAGGCAGAGAAGAAGGTCAAGGAGGATGATATCGAGGCGCAGATCGCCGCTGAGCTGCAGGACATCAAGTCGACGGAGCGTCGCGGTCGCTCGGCTGGCAAAGCGGTGCGCTTCCGCAGCGTCGAGACCGACACCGAGTGTCTCGTCTTCATCTCGGTCGCTCCGCCGTTCGACCCGTACTTGCTCACCTACACGATCCTCCAAGAGGCCGAGACCACGGGCGTAGCGCGGAGCCGGTTCGTCCAACGCCTCACGCCCGTTGCGGCAACCTGCGCCGCCAACGCCAACGACCTAGCCGATCTGGCTCGCTCGGTGCTCCCCGCCTTCTTCAGCACCGAGGCGGGGGCGGGGACGACGTTCAAGATCGATCCGCGCATCCGGTCGCATTCGCAGCTGAAGCGGAACGACGTCATCCAAGTGATTGCGGCCAACATGCCCACCGCCCAACCCGAACACGAGGGCGGCGAGAGACTCCGCATCCACACCGCCAACCTCAACGACCCGCAGCTCTGGATCGTCGTCGAAGTGGTCAAGAACGCAGCAGCCATCAGCGTCCTCAGAGACTACAACAGGTTCAAGAAGCTCAACCTCCAGTCCCTCGCTCAGGCCAAAGAGGGCGCTCAGGCAGATGGAAGAGTCGCAAACAACCTCGTCCACTCCCATCGCCACCCAAAGACCGAGGTCGAAATCCCAACAGAAACCCCGAAAGAAGCAGCTCAGAACAACGACGTGCCAGAGCAAGAGACCAAGGAGGTCGAATCGGAGCATAAGGCGCCCGCGGATCCAGAAGACATGTCGGCCTTCCGCCTCTTCTAATCGCAGTGCACCGCATTGCAATGTTGATTCTCGTGTCCTTATTCAAGCGCCTTTCGGCGGTCTATCAATATACAGAGTATCCCGAGCCTCTGCTTGTGCTGACTTAGGCGCCGAACGACTTGAGTGCGATCGAGGCGGGCTGATCCTTCTTCGGCGCGGTGCCGGACGGCGCGGACGACTGAGCGCCCGCGCCGAGCTGGGCCCTGATGGCGGATTCGAGCGCAGTCCTGCGCTCGGGCGTCAGCGCGGCGGTCGCCTCCTTGAACGCCGCCGCGTGCTGCGCGGCGAGCGTGATGAGCTGGCGGAGCGTGAAGGTGTGCAGCTCTGCGGCGAGCGTGCCCGGTGCGGCGGAGGGGGCGAGCAGCACGAGCAGCGTCGGCATGACGATCGCCAGCGCGCGCGCACGGAAGTCGCCCTCGCTCGGCAGCGTCGCGACGAGCCCGACGAACGTCTTGATCACCTCCTCCACCGCGCCCCTCAGCTTGACCAGCGGCGTCTTCCCAGCCCCGCCCGACGCCACCAGCGGACCCGCACGGCAGACGAACTCGATCAAGCCCGGCAGCAGCTGCCCGACACAGTAGAGCAGCGCCGCATTGCCGCGCGACGAAGCCAGCACCACAGTCCGTGCACAGTGGACCGCAGTCAGCCCGATCTCCTCCACGCCTTCCGGAAGCGCGTCGGCGTCGCCGCCCGTCTGCTCCCACTGCGACACCGCCTCCTCGAAGCCGAGCAGCTTCTGCACCACCAGGTAGCACGCATGCTCCGCCACCGCCTGCGAGAGCTTGACGTTGACCGGCACGGAGGTCAGCACCACCACCACCGCCAGCAGGCTGTTCTTGGTCTTGTGCAGCGCCACGCGCCCCGCGCGCGTGCGCAGGTCGTCGACGTGCTGCAACGCCTGCGAGAGAAAGCCGTGCACCGCACGCTGAAGCACATCGCTCCCCGGACGCACCGACTTGGCCGAGCGCTCGCACAGGTCCTTGAGCGGGCTTAGCGCCGCACCGACCACGTCCTGCTCCGACGTCTCGTCGCGCAGCAGCTCCGCATACGTGTAGAAGCCCACGGCAAACAGATCCTCCTGCAGCACGCGCGGATACAGACCGACGATCCCAATGTACGCAGAGTACGCTACGCGGAGCAGCGCCGCCTTGTCCTCGACCGTGCCGCGCGTCGTGCGTACGTGCTGCAGCACGCACACCACCACGCGCAGACACTGGCTCAGCTTGGCTTCGCCCGGCAGCCGGCCTGCCTCGGCCGCCGCCTCGTCCTCGGCCGAGAGCAACAGCTTGCCGTACGATGCCGCCATGCCGCCGATCGTCTCGAGCACCGAGATCTGCACCGCAGGCGGCTCGGTCATCACCAGCCGGTACCACAGGTTGCACAGCTCCCCGAACAGCGCCGGCTGCAGCAGCGCCGTCCCGGCCACCGTCGGCTTGCTCAGCGCCGTCATGGCGCGCAGCGAGATGCGCAGCACCTGCCCCTCGTGCGCCGTCTCGGCGCTCGTCGACGACCGCGTCGCAAGCGCCTCAAACGCCAGCCCGTACAGCACAAAGAAGAACAGGCTCGGTTCGCTCCGCGCCTTGGCCGGCGTGCCCGCCGCTGCCGAGGCCGCGTTCGTCTCGCCGTCCATCGCCGCCAGCACGCCCGCATCGTTCTCGTGCAGCAGGCCCGTGACCGCTTGGAGGATCTTGTGCCACGAGCGCTCGTGGTAGGGGAGCACCACCTCGCGCGCCAAGCCGGCGTACTGCGAATCGAGGCTCGCATTGATCGACGGCCCCGGTCCGCCGGGTGTGCCGCCTGCGTCCATCTCCGGGTCGGAGCGGATCTTTGCATACTCGCGCAGACACGCGATCCAGTAGGGGACGATGCGCGCCACGTGCGGCCGGACGACGTCGACCAGATAGCGCTGCGTCGCGCTCGCCGTCTGGAGCTCGGCCCAGGCGGTGAAGACGGCGATCTTGAGCATGGCGTTGGCGTTCTGCGAGAGGTCCTTGACGTCGCCGAGCTGCGCCATGCTCGGCTGCATGCAGCTCTCGAGCGCCGAGACGAGCTGCTTGAGGATGCGGCCCATCCGGCTCACCTCCTTGATCACGCCGGACGAGACAAAGACCGCACACACCTCGACCGCCGCCGCCAGCACCTCGGGCGTCGAGTCCGCCAGGAAGGCCGGCGTCAGCGCCGCTGCGATGGGAGCCTGGTGCTGCTCGAGCAGCAGCGCCTCTTCAAAGTCCGGATCGCGCGCGTGCTTGAACGACTCGATCACATCGCGCAGCACCACCAGGCCCTCGAGCCGGATCTCGATGTTGGCCGACGTGCTCGCGGTGAACGCCATCCGGATGAGATCGACGACCCGCGTGCTCATCAGCAGCCGACGCTGCGACGAGCTCGCCTCTTGGTTGCCGCCACCGGACGGCGTGCTAAAGTGCTCGAGCTTGCCCGCCTGGCGCACGGTGACAAAGACCTGGTGCAAACACTGCAACGCAAACAGCTGCGTGCGCCAGCGACTGCCGCCCGTCGCATTGAGCTTGACCGCGTTGGTGTCGGAGCCCAGATCGATGGTCGCTGCTTCCTCATCCTGTAGCATGGTCGCAAGACTGGGTTGAGCGTTCTTGCTTTGCGCCGAGTCCGAGGCAGTCGGGCGGCTCGGCGCCGACGACATGATGCGCTGGCAGAGATCGATCCAGCCGCTCGGCGCCAGATCGGCCGTCTTCTGCAGCCAGCTGACAATGACCTCGCGTGCGCCGTCTAGCTTGGGATCCTCGTCGAGCTGGGCGAAGAACTCTTCGACGAGCTGGTCGCCGCCGATCCGGCTCATCGCCAGCGCCTCCCGCTGCACCAGCTGGTAGAAGGCCATGGTCGCAGCGAGCTTGAGCGTGCGCTGCTTGCCGTTGAGCTGTTCCCTCAGCTGTGCGATCCACGCCGCGACGTCAACAAACTGCGAAGCGAACAGGCTGAAGTGCTGCAGCGCCTTGGTGGACTCCACCACGACGCCGGCCTCGGCCTCGTGCGAGAACTCGGAGAGGAGGCAGTGGATGAGGCCGCGCACGCGCGCGGATTCCTGCAGATCCGGACCGAGCACGCCGATGAGCGCGTTGACCACACGACACACGGCCTGGTGGGCAGGCAGGTCGGCGCGCAAGTTGACCGAGCCGGCACTGCCACCCTCCGGCTCGTGCGTATCGAGCATGTAGAGCTTGACGAGCATCCCGAGCGTGCTGGCCACGTACGGGCTGTAGCTCAAGCTGGCCGAGTCGACGACGATGTGGAGCGCCTCGAGCGCGTTGTAGTGCACCGTGGGATGCGGGTCGTTGGACAGCGACATGAGCACGTTGACGATGGTCTTGGTGAGCGGGCCGGCAGCTAAACCGCCAACCTCCTTGTAGACGGAGCCAAACGCAAGTGCGCAACCGGCGCGTGCGTCCGGGTCGCGGTTGCCGACAATCTGGTCCACCAGAAATTGGACCTGGCTGGATAAGGCCTGCGATCCAGCGACCGATGCCAGCTTCCCGTACGCCTCGCTTGCCGCAGCGCGCAGGGCCGGATCCGCTTGCAGCAGGGCGTCCTGTAGCAGATCCTTGATGGCCGAGCTGAGCCGATCGTTGTTGAATCCGCTAGGCCGCTTGCCATTGGCGCCAACTCCACCTTGCACTGCCATGCGCAGCGCGCCAAGAATGGCTACGGCGACGTTGATCTGGATGGCCTGCTTCCGGCCAGGGTTCTTGTCGAGCTTGGTGCTCTTGGTGTGAGCGAGCATGGCCTCGATTGCGGCGACCTGTACGTCGCGTTCCTGGTAGGGGAGCAACGCGGTGAAAAGCTGGATGGCGGCATCCACGACGCCCGTGGCAGCGGGCGGCGACAAGCGGGTCGACTCGCGCAGCTCCAGAGTGCTGCCGAGCCGACTCGAGTCGGCGGATGCGGGGCCTGCTGAGGGGCGCATGGCCGAGTAGACGAAGAGCTCATCATGCTCGGCGGCTCCAAGCACAGGACGCCTTTGGAGCGCATCGAGCTGCACCTCGATGAGATCACGGTTGAGGAGATCGGTGCGCGCCGTGACGCTGCAGGCGTTGAGGGCGTCGACCGGATCCGACACAAAGGTGTCGGCATCACGCTGCAGGCTTGTGACGCCAAAGGCGTATCCATCAGCCATCTCCCACACACTGGTGAAGTTTCCGGCGCTCGCAGCGATAGCGGCCTGTGCGGAGCTGCCGATGTAGCGGTCCGGGTCAGCGAAAGCCTGGATGGTGGTCTTGATGAGGCCAGCCTGCATGGGCTCCATGGCCGGGTTGTGAGCAAGCACGGCGAGGCACTGGAAGAGACGGCGTCTGAGCAAGAACTCGCGATCGAGCAAGGAGAGCGCCGAACGATCCGCGCCCGGGTTTTGCTCCTGAAGAAGATGCGGGTTCTGTGCGACGAATCCATCGGCAAAGGCGAGCGCGTTGCTGAGCAGCGCAACGATGCGTCGAGCTGTGTCGAGAGTGACAAGGGACGATCCATTGTGGAGAAGGAAGGCGAGGATCGAGGTGAGGGTTTTCTCACGCACGTGGAGGAGGAAACCGGACTCTGCATCGGAGCGTGTGGAAGGGCCGGGCGCAGTGTCCTTGGTGGTGGGCTTGGGGAGGGAGTTGCGCCAGAGGATCAGTAGCTGCGGGAGGTGAAGGCGAACAAAGTTGGGACCGAGCGACATGAGGGAAGCGATGAGTGTCCACGCAACCGAGATCTCGACGGAGGAGACGGCGAGGTCGTGGTTGCCGCTGTTTTTGAGCAGCTGGATGGCGAGAGAGAGCACCTTGGAGCTGATGGCAAAGGAAGTGTAAAGCGGACGCTGTGGCACGATGCTGGTGAGCGCAGCCAGGCCCTTTGCGTGGCCATTTGCGCGTTTGGAGAGGAGCGAAACGCCGACAGAACCTCCTCCGTTGGCCAAGCTGGTGAGATCGCGGTTGAGAAGCTCCAAAACAGCGGTGAGCGTGGAGGAGAGATGGACAGGAGCGACCTGGCAGAGGGTCTTGAGACAGGCTGCGGCATGGATCTGGACCGAGTGGCTGGGATGGGCGAGACAGCGGATGAGTGGGTCATAGGCGACATCGAGGACCTGTGGAGGGACACTGCCGAGCTGGACGAGGAGACCAGCGGCCTCGGCGAGGGCGAGGGTGAGGGTGGACTTGGAGGGGGTGTGCTGGTCGGGCATGACGGCGGGCCACCTTTTGAGGTAGGAGGTGGAGATTTCCTGGATGGCGAGGACCTGTGCCTGCTCACCGAGCATCCTCTCGCCAATGAGCTTGCGCAATATGACGGCGACGCCAGTACGGACGTTGAGGACGTCGGCGCGACTGAGGGAAGAGCCGCGAGAATGGTTGGGAAGATCGTCGATGAGGTGCTTGAGGAGGGTGGCATAGTTGGCGTTGACCCAGGCGGAGCCGAGCGTCTCAAAGAGGGTGGCGTAGACGTCGAGGATAGCAGCTCGAGTCTTGCGGCCAGCTGAGGAACGGAGGAAGGGGAGAGAAAGCTGGTCGAGCATGCCGATGGGGGTCATCATGGCGCGAGGAGCGCTGGCGGCAGCAGCGGCAGCGGAAACGGCGGCGTCATCGTCGTCGGAATCGTCGTCGGCAGCTTGAGCGCCGTCCTTCTTCTTCTTGGCAGCCTTCTTGGCGGGAGGTGGTGCGGCGGGGGCGTGCTCTATCTGGGTGGAAGCAAGGAGGCCAGCGATCGTGCGGCTGAGGGCGCGCTTGGTGACAAAGTCGGCTGATTCGATGCTCTTGAGCGCAGGAGCGAGGAGCGTCTCGACTTCGTTGCGCGTCGTGATGAGCTGAGCATGCTGAACGATGGCGAGGAGACAATCGGCGGAGCCACGCACGACGGCTCCTGCGCGGTCGGCGAGACCCTGACGAAGCGCCTTGATGAGATCCTTGCCGACCTGGTCTCCAAGGCTCTTGCCCGCTACTTGGAGTGTCTTTTGGAGGGTGGCGAGCGCGTGATAGCGGAGGATGACGGGGTGGCTGGATTGCTTGAAGACCTTTTGTGTGAGGACGATGAGCTCGTTGAAGAGCGACATGATCTGCTGACCGATGGCGCCAAAGACCTCGCCGAGGATGTAGAGGGCAGCGACACGAACCTCGCGTTCGGCGGTCTTGCCCTTGGTGTCCTCGCCAGCCACGCGGATGAGATTCTGGAGGAGATCGATGAGCGAGCGGGAATCGATGCGGCGGAAGAGGAGCAGGACGCAGCGGGCGAGAAGACGTCGGGTGGGGCGACCTGGACGCGGGATGGCGGTGTTGGGGGCGACAACGATGGCGCCGTCGTCGGCCTTGCCAAAGGTGACGCTGGGGCATGCTAGCTTGAGGAGGGCCTGTTCGAAGACAGACTGATTCGCCTTGATGGTCTCGACGTCGGCGTTGGTGAGCGCCTGCTCCGCCTTGGCGAGCCATTCGAGGACGAACACCTCGCCCTGGTCCGAAGAGGTGGCAGCCTGCAGCCGGGGCTCATCGAGCTGCAGAGCCTCAGCATACTGCGCCTGCGCCTGCGAATCCGCTGGAGATGTGGCCATGATTGGCAGATGTCGGCTGATCCGAGACGCTGAGCCGCGAGTCGCTCGGCAGCCGTTGCGTGTGCTGGCAATCCGAGGGCAGACCGGAAGTGTCGGGTGGGCGCCGAAGCCAGCTGAGGCGAGAGCAGGCGAGAGCAGGCGAGACAAGAGAAGGAAGCGTGGGCTAGCGGCTGAGCCTTTCCTGAACGTTGGCAGTCAGTGACTGAAAGCAGCAGCACCAAGCGTGTCGGAAGCAAGCTCGGAGGTCCGATGAGCTCAGATGCGTTGCGAACAAATGCCAATCGAGCTGGATCGTGCGAGCCCGTTTGGTGGGCACAGCGTGTGATCAGGCCTGCATTTCTTTAGCGGCTGGGATGGCTGGCAGTCCGATTCGGAATCGATGCTCGCCCGATCGCTCCGTTGAGAAGGAAACCCGCACTGGCCTCCACCTCGCCACGCTTCGTTTGGTGAGAGAGCACAGCCGACTCAGCGCAGTTCAGAGCTGAAGCGTGTTTCTTTGGGCCAACACTTCGCCTCGCCAACCACCACCACCACCACCAACACTTCGTCGTGGTGTCGTGACCGACTCTGCGCCTTCATCCGCCTTAGCTCGCGCGAGTCCTTCCTCCATCTCAGCCGTCTCCTCCCGAGCCATTCGCACCGCAGCTCTGGTTGCGGCCTAGCAGCCCTCCCCGAGCCTTTGTGGACATCACCGCAGCTGGCCTCGCAGCACCATGGGCGGCGCCCAGCGAGACGATGTCGAGCCCATCAGCATCATAGACAACGTCACCTCGCCCACATCCTCTTCCGTGCATGACGCCATCAGCATTCACCCCGCCAACGCCCCCTCTGACGACAGCGCGCCCGTCGACATCACCATCAACGAAGACGACCACAGGAAGGTGTTCGGCTCCGACTCCAACGTGCCCCTTCACCAGCCTCCCCAGCTGACCACCGAGGTAGAGCCGGTCGCATCTGCAGCAGCAGCCTGGGATGTCCCCAACTCTCCCCCACCAGCCTATCCTGACCCTCACCTCGATCCAGCGCTGCCAGACAGGGCAAAATCCACACCCGTCGGCACCTACCATCTCCTCCTACCCACAGCATTGCACGAGTCAGGCCTGCTTTTCAATCCTCAGCTCACCTTGGCCAGCATCACACCGCTCCGTCACACCGCGTCCGAATCGCAAACCGGAGCTGCCGTTCCACCCGCAAACGCTGCAAATGATCCAAACCCTCCGACAGACAATGTCGAACCTCCGTCCCTCGCAGACATTGCAGCGTGCAAGCCACATCCTGAAGCCCTCTTCGTCGCCGAAGCGCTCGAGTGGCGCATCATCCTCGACCAATCTCGCGTCTATCGCACCCCACAACCTGACCTCGCCATCTACGATGCCTCCCATCTCTACGACGCATGCAACCTCCCGCCTAACTCCGTGTCCGTCTTCGAGACCGTCCCCACCTCGATACCAGCACATCAACAGACCACACCCATCCGTCTGCTAGAAAGATGGAATGTCAAATCACCCGACTCTCCCTTGCCGGTTCTCGAGGAGTTCAACATGCACAAATGCTGGATCACCGGCAAGCGTATCCTCTCCAGCCCGCCAGATACCATCCTCTCCGTCATCGATCGCCAGCTCCTCTGTCGCTTCAAGGAGTCGCGTGAGAACGATCCTGCTGTTGGCTTGACTGGACCCGAAACCTTCATTCGCGCGCTCCGCGTCCTCTTGCGCGTCATCGGCAACTACGTACACGGAGAGCGACGCTCAGCACCCACATCGAGCGTCATCCTCACACAGAAGCTCGGCTGGGACCAACTCTCCCGTCAGATCTTCCTCGATCTCGGTTGGAAGGAGGAGCGCATGGCAGATGGACGCAACGGCCTCATTCCGCCCTCCTCGTCCCCCGATGCTTCGCCTGCCGACCAGATCGTTCTTCAGCGCCACGTTCGCGCCTGGATGGAGCTCCACGTCTGGCTCTCCTTCCATCTGGAAGCGCTCAAAAGGACAAAACCAGCCTCTTCCGTCTTGCAAGCGCCTGAACTTCACCTGGCCACGCAGCTCAACGTTGAGTCAGCCTCGGAGTCCATTCTCGACATGATTGGCGAGCGACGCGACCACATCGACACCACCCTCGCCCGCGACCTGTCCAGTACGACTCTCGAGGCCCTGTTCATGCTCGGCGTTTCCAGCACCACGCGCGACGAACTCGTCAAGTTCGGCTACCTTGTCAATCTCGAAGCCAGCCCCAAGCGGACCGCCGAGCTCTTTGCCTGCCTGGACGAGGTCTTTGCTACGCAGCGCCGCACCTCGCGAATCATCGAAGAACTCGTCGCGTACGAGCGCAGTCTGGGCAAGTACTCTCCTCGCGATCTCGACAAGGCATACGAGCGTCTGCACCTCACGGCCTCACAGCTCGGACCAGACGTGGACCGAGACAGCATCCCCCACGACTACATTGTTGGCGAGTACAAGGCGCGCGCACGTCAGGTCCTCATCAACGCCGATGCCGCCGAGCACACCGCCGTCAAGGAGGCGCTCAGGATGATCGCCGATCATCTCGGAATGCCCCCTAGTCTCGCACAGACGCTCGAAGAGGACGTGGACATGGAAGTCGACCAGGCCTACACCATGCTCGACGCCAATCCCGACCTTGATGACGCCACGCTCTTGGCCATCTTCGACCTTTACGTGGCCGACGCTCCCGCTCGGCGCGATCTGCTTCGCCATGCGCTGCGTGCCGTTGCCGAGGACCGCAACAGCAACTATCTGCGCCACTTTCTGAAGACGGGCGAGAAGGAAGCCGCAGCCACCGACGGCTGGCAGCAGATGCCATCGGCCGACGTGCCCGCCGGCATCGACAACATCGGCAACACGTGCTACCTCAACTCGGTCCTGCAGTACTTTTTCTCCATCACCGAGATCCGCTCGCGCGTGCTCGAGATCGCGGCTAGCGTGCAGGGAGGCGCTCTGACCGAGGATGCATCCGAGGAGGGAAACGATCGCAGAGTCAGTGGCCAGCGCATCACGATGCGCGAGCTTCTGCGCAGCAGACGCTTCGTCGCGCAGCTCGCCGAGCTCTTCCATAAGCTCATCCATGACAACGTGCTGTCGGTTCGGCCGGAGCGCGAGCTCGCTTACCTCGCCCTGGTCTCATCAAGGGCTGAAGAACTCGAAGCCGAACTGAACCCTTTCACCGAGGCTCAGGCCGATGAGCAGCCTTCAGCATCGCCCGCTCCACCCAATACAGCCGCCGTCGACCTACGAGAAAACGGCGTAACGCCAGCATCGATCACAGAAAGCGAGGAAGCCATGGACACCACTACAGATGGACCAACGCTCCCAGCAGAGACCGAGTCTGTGCCGACGACGACGGCTCTGTCGGGCCCACCACCGCTGCCACCACGTCCTACTCGCAAACCGACCGTGGATGCCGTTTCGGGCCCAGACGCGGCCGTTCCGCCACCTGCCCGGCGCAACTCGCTGATGCAGCTCGGTGCACAGCAGGATGTGTCCGAGTGCCTAAACAACTGCATGTTCCAGCTCGAGGTAGCCTTGGCCGTCAGTCTAGATGAGCAGACCGTCGCAGAAAACGGCATGGACATGGATGAGTCGCAAGCGACGACGGGTTCGGCCAACGCTGCAGGGTCCGGTGATGGCTCGAAGGAAGACCTGCTGAGTAGACTATTCCTGGGCAAGACGTGCCAGAGGATCGAAGCGGACGGTGTTGCTGTCGTTGTCGACGGCTCGAACGACCGCGGCGGTCGGCCCCCGCAGCCACTCAAGCAGCCGAGCATGCACATCAAGCACGAGGTGTTCAAGATCGTGCCGATCGATGTGCTCGAGGAAGGACGCGATATCTACGATGGCTTCGACGGATTCTTTGACTCGGACACGTTCGTGGCGACGTCGGGTGCGGTGCAGCGGCGGTCGGTGACGCTGCTCTCGGCACCGCCGCTGCTACAGATCCAGCTGCAGCGCGTGCAGTACGACCGGACGACGATGCGCGCGTTCAAGTCGCAGGCGCACCTCGACATGCCCGAGGTTCTCTACATGGACCGCTACATGGACGTCGATGCCGACGACGGCGAGAGCGCCGCAAGATTGGCCAAACGGGAAGCGTACCAAGACAAGAGGCGCCAGATCGACGAGCTGCGCGCCTTCCTAGCTGCGTGCAAGGACGGGCCGAGCTTCACGCTGGCGCAGACGCTAAGCCAGGCAGCCAACACGGTTGAAGAGCTCGGAAGGTTGCCTTCGCTCGCAGAGGTCGAGAAGCAGTTGGCAGAGATCGCGGCCGAGGCGAAGCAGGGCGCACAGGGTGTGGCGATGCCGGCTTCGCCGAGGTCTCGGGCCAAGCAGATCGCCGAGGACGGGGTGGATGCGAGCATGGCGACGAGCGACGATGCACCCGCCGAAGCAAACGAGGTGGCAGGTTTGGTGGATACGGGTCTAGCGGGACTGTTGCGGGACGAGGCGAAGCTGCTTCGCGAGCGGGTGGAGAAGGCCAAGGAGGAGATCAAAGCGCTCAAGGAGGGGATGACCGAGATCTGGGCAGGCGAGCAGCGGTACAGGTATCGGCTGGTAGCGGTGTTCATGCATCGGGGCGAAGCGAGTCACGGCCACTACTTTTTGAACCTCAGGGGCGGCCGAGGGGATCAGTGGTTCAAGTACAACGACTCGGCGGTGACCAAGACGACGCTGGACCAGGTGCTGCGCGATCGATCGGGGGCGACGCCGTATCTGGTGACGTACGTGCGCGAGGACTACACGCATCTCGTGGACCCGATCTGTCGACAAATCGCAGACCCGGTGCCGGTGGAGGACGTGGTTCCAGGGCTGGAGGGATGGGATAGCGAGCCGAAACCGCAGATGCCGACGGTGGTGACGAGCGTGATCAAGGATGACGATGCGGGTGCGGGCGACGAAAGCCCGATCAAACGTGCCCGAACCGACGTGTAGCAGGTCTTGGGCTCATGTCGATCTGAATCGCACACGCAGCGGGCGTGGGGGTATTCCATGTGTGTTTTCAACGAATCTATGCGTGGAGAGACAGGGCAGAGTTACTCGGAAGCGACGTAGACGATGTAGCCCTTATCGGCGAGTACGCCGCGATCGCGGATGAGGGTGGTATACTTGAGAGCCCATTTGGGTCTGAGGTTGGCGGGTGCGGGGATGGGGAGTTTGGGTTTGAATTCGTCCATGAGAGCGGGAAGGGTGCGGGAGGGGAGAATGTCACGTCGGTCGCTATGAGCTACGAGTTGAACGCCCATCTTTGCGCAGTACTGGTCGAATTGTCGATCAAACGCGCAGGGGTCTTGTTTGACGTTGATCGAGACGAGTCTTGGACGACGTGCGGAGCTGACGAGCGAGTATTCCAGGTTCCAAAACGACCCCACATCCGTCGCGACCGTGTTGGAGGCTACATCTCCCGACGCAATCTCCGAGTCGGCGGTGCTGATGGAGGCTGCTTCGGTTGCGGAGGATAGCGGAATTGCTGGTGAGAATAACGGCGCATTGGGAGGTCGAATCGGTGGATCCAAGGAGGCGAGCAACGCGTCGAGGTTGGCGGGCGACAAGTCGGCGAGACCGAGCGAGAAGAGTTGTGGGTTCTGCGAAACGTGTTGCCAGACCTGACCGACCTTGTCCACATCCTGCGCGGATGCAGAGGCCGTGCGCGCATCGAGATCGAGCGTCGGAAACGCCAGCACCAACGTATCGATGGTGATGATGCCTGTGGTGCGCGTCAACCTCTGCAGCGCCTCGTCGACCAGCTCGGCGCGATGATCCGTCTCGTCGAGGAAGAAGAACTTGGCCGTGATCTCGTAGCTGCTCCTGTGATCGGGCGAGCACGGGTCCGCGACGGGGTTGGTGATCGTCGCCGGATTCGGCAGCGCCAACGTCCCGCTGCTCTCGTCCCAGGCGTACGAGATGTACGGTCGCTCGCGATCGCCCGTGGGCGAGAAGCCCTTGTTGACGCGCGCAGAGGTGGAGCCGTTGGGCGCAGTTGACGACGGCATGGTCGCGAGCGGATCGCAGCCCGACCCTGCGCCCGAATTAGGCGTCGAGGGCGTGTAGTCGTCCGGATGACCGTCGAGCGCAAAGTGCAACGTCTGGTGGATGGCGTGCGCCAGTTCGCCGTCCGACGACGGCTTGAGCGAGCGCGAGACATCGTGCGTATGAATGTACAGCGCCCGAAATGCGCCACCGCTCGGGACGGTGGCGGCAGATGCAGAAGAAGACATGCTAGAGAAAGGCGACCCAGAACACGACTGGCAAGGACGGCCAAGGACGGCCAAGGACGGTCAAGGACGGTCAAGGACGAGGTGGGGTTGATGAAGGAGCAAGGATGGTCTGCGCTGGGCAGCTGCTGAACTCCGTCCTCTGTCGGCAGGCCATTCGGACCTGACGGCAATGCAAGCCGCCAAAAGTTGAGGCAGCCTTTCTGTCGACTCGGCTCCGCATGCGCACGGAGCGGAGCATTTGGATTTTTACATGCGGCATGTGAGGTCGACCTGCTGGACGGCATGGAATCGGCGCTCCACACGGCGATGGATGGCCGATGCGATGCGATCCGATGAGGGAGACCCTCCACGCTGAGCCGAGATTCACAGATTGGCGCACTGACGCTGCTCATCATCTTCCACAGCCAAGCCGGCTAGCCGAGACAACCACCCTGACCCCACCGCGCTCTCTCCACCATCGCATCTCCAGCCCCAGACAGCACCTCTGCAATGTCGACCACATCACCATCCACATAGCTCTTCCCCCCCCCACGCACACACGCTCTCCATCGCGCGGACGCAGCCATGGCGCATCCCACCATGCACCGCAACGACTCGGCCGACTCCAATCCCTGGGGCGCCGAGCCCTCGTATGAGCAGCGCATCTCCACCTTACATGCAGACAGGGCCAGCGCATACGATCAGCAGATGCACGACGTCCTCGACTCACCCCCAGCGCACCACGCGAACGGCTTGCATCCTTCCAAGCAGACACTTGCGCAGCCAGACCAAGAACCAGATGCAGTGGACGACGATGCGCAGGACGACGAGCACTTCGTCTATGCGGGCATCGATACCGACGGGCAGCGCGCAGAGGTCACGCCGGATGGAAGCACTGCTTCCATAGACATGGGCTCCGACTCGTACAGCGCCCGTCTCAAGGACATCCTCGGCAGCGATGACGAGGCCGACGATCGCAGCGACAACGCTACCGATCAGGACGCAGGACAACCATCCATCGTCTCGGCATCCAGCCCAGCGACACAGAAGCCTACGCCACTTCCGAACAACGAGCCTTCCGCTAGCACCGTACACTCTCCGCCAGACGCGCCCCTCTCGGACGCAGGCTCCTCGTTTCGCTATCCTCATCCCCTCCCTAACGATGTCAGCTTCGACACCCGCTCCGCCTCCTCGCTCCAGAACCACCACCACCAGCACGGCCGCCATCCTCTCTCGTCGCTGCCGTCGTCATCGCGCATCTTCACGCCCAGGTCGGCATCCGCAAATGGACTCTCGCTCTTGCGCCAGTCGCACACTATCACCTCGGCATCCACGCCTCAGCGGCCCATGGCCTATCCTTCCCTCTCGCGTCTGCGCGCCACCGTCGGCAGACCCACCACCGCCTCCCTAGCGCTTCCCGCCTTCGCACACATGCAGAGCAGGTCGCCGCTCGAGACGCCAGCATCGCCTTCGTCCTCGTCGTCGCGCCGAAAGCCGCGCTCACCCTTACCGCCCGAGTTCTTTGCTGCCCGCGACGACGACGACGCCAGCCGCTCGGCTGTGGCCCAGTCCTCCACGCCGCAGCGATCACGTCAAAGCTCATTCTCGACAAGCATCAGCGGCTCTGTCGCTGGCACGGCCAAACGTCGTCGGGCACGTGCATCGTTCCCTTACGGCGGCACGCTCTCTTCAGCCACCTTGCCGCCGACGCAAAGCCATACTTCTCTCCTCAGCGATCTGTCCTTCCCCTCGTCCGCACAAAGGGGTGCCCGGAGATCCGATCAAGATGCTCTAGACGAAGCTGTTTCGGCGACGACACGTCCGCGGCTCAAGGAGACGATTCAGAACGAACGCGAAGAGCTCGCGCGTGATTTTGTCCAGTGGTCCGTCCTTCGCCGCGTACTCGCCGCCGCAAAGACTGCAGGCGAAGGCCCTGATCCTGTGCCAACGGTTCTCGCGGTGGCTGGCGGTTTGATCGCAGTCGGAACGGAGGGCGGTAGGACGGTGGTCTGCGATTTTGCCCAGGAGCCGATTGCCTCGTGTGGTCATGATGGCCGTGGACACGGCGATGCCGTGACCGCACTCGCGCTGTCGTCCGACCACTCTTTCCTCGGCGTAGGTCATGCCTCGGGCAACATCTTCCTCTACGATCTGTCCAGTCCAGGTCGCGCGGCCCGCCACGTGCCACCCGTGCCGCTCTCTTCCGTCAAGGCCGGCAAGAAGGAGGGACACCTGTCCGGCTCGGCGATCGTGCACATCGGATTCGTCGGGCTCCGGCATACGGCGATCGTGTCGGCGGACAACAAGGGTCTCGCGTTCTACCATGCGCTCGGCAAGATCCTCGGCGTCAGCTCCAACGATACGCTCCGCCTGCTCGGCAAGTATCCGCAGTACGAGCACGAAGACGAGCTCGGCCTCGGCGACGCCAAGAAGAGAAGCGCCATCTTCCAGCTCACCCCGCTGCCGTTGGGACCGAGACAGCATCCGGCTGACGAGACCACGTTCATCGCCATCATCACCCCTGCCAAGCTGGTGCTCGTCGGCCTCAAGCCGGCTCCGCGCACCTGGTATCGGAAGGTTAACCGCGCGCAGAAGGGGCAGGCAGAGAAGGGGGATGAGGCGGGGGCCGAGCAGAGCTCACAGGCGCAAGGACCAGGGTGTCTCGCGTGGTATCCAGCATCGACGGAACTGGACGGCAAGCGCAAGAGGCAGACCAATCCCGTCCTGGCTTTTTCCTTCGGCCAGAGATTGCATCTCGTGCGGCTCGTCGTGCGCAGGGTCGAACGCCGGGCGGAAGCCAGAAACGGCCGCGGGCCGGTGCCACCTATAGCCGAGGTGGTGGAGGAGGTCGATCCCGTCGAACTCACGGGCGAGGACGGCATCGACGAGCCGGATGGCATCGTGGCCCTGCAGTGGTTCAGTCCGGACCTGCTCATGCTGACGACAAGGGAGGGGCTTGCGCTCTTCGACTGCCGCGCCGGCCGCGTCACGGAACGCATGCGACATGGCAGTGCCGCAGTCGTGCTGGACAAGACGGTCGAACAGCGCTCGTTCGACGCCGTCCTGCTTGGCAAGGCGTTTGACCCCCACGCCGACACGACCGGTGCTGACGCGGAACGCACACGCTCGTGGGCACTCAACCACAGCATTCGCATCTCGAAAGGTCGCTCGTTCTTCCTCACGCCCAGCGACCTCGTGGTGGGTGCGCTGCTCTCGTGGGCCGACAGGCTGCTGCTCTACGTCTCGCGCGGCGACTTCCTCTCCGCCATCGAGCTCGCCACGCTCTTCCACCAGGGTCGCTGCCTCGGCTCCGCGGTCGGTCTGCCATCGGACCGCGACGAACGCACGCGCATCGTCGCCGATAAGCTGCAGGAGCTGATGGCCGCTTCGGCCGAGTACGCATTTGCGCCCGAGCGTCTGACGGACGCTACGCACGTCACGCCAGACGGCAGGGGTGTCGATCGCACCGAGCTCTTCCAAGGCCTGGCGCGTGTGTGTGCGCGCGCGTGCCTCGCGTTGGGCAACCTGGACTTCCTCTTCGAAACGCTCTACGACAAATACGAAGACAACGGCATCGAGGCCATCTTTGTTGGCGAGATGGAGGACTTCATCGTCTCGGGCGAGCTGAGCAGGCTGCCCATCCCCGTCGTCCAGCGGCTCGTCGCGTTTCGAAGGGACCGCGAGGAGTACGATCAGGCCGAACGCATCATCTGGCACGCGGATCCCAAGTCGCTCGATCTCGACCAGGCTCTCTCGCTGTGTTTGGACAGGAGGCTGTACGATGCGCTGATCTACGTCTTTAACGCAGCGCTCGAGGATTATGTGGCGCCGATCATCGAGCTGCTTCACCCGGTAAGGAGGGCGGTGCGCAGAAGAAGGAGAGACGAGAAGATTGCGCTCGAAGAGGTCGACGAGAGCGGGGTAGAGGACGATCCGTACGCTCACATCAGGATGAAGCACTCCGACGCCGATGTCGAGGGAGGTGACCCGGCGGATGGCGAGGCGGAAGAACGCGATATTGAGGACGGCTATCGCGTCTTTTCGTACCTCTCGGTCGTGCTGACGGGCAATCGATATCCGAGCCAGGAGCCCTTCGAGCACGCCGAGCAGGCAGACAAGGCCAAGGGCTCGATCTACAACTTTGTCTTTTCGGGCAGCTGCACGCTGTGGCCTCCCGGCCCAGGCGGCAAGGTCGTGCTCTACGGTCTGCAAGACGATGTGCGCGAGTCGGAACAGGATGCGGACTCGGAGCCGATCTATCCGTATCTGCGGCTGCTGCTCGAGTTTGACGCCGAGGCGCTGCTCGATGCGCTCGACCTCGCGTTCGAGGACGGCTTTCTGGACGACGAAGACGTGGTCGGCAAGCGGATCAGCAGGCAGCTCGTCGTTGATGTGCTGCTCGAGCTCACCGCTGCCCAGGGCGCGGCGGATCGGAGGGCGCCGGAGCTGCCGCTGGTCGCGAGGATCTTTGTGCATATCTTTGTGGCGCGCAACGCGCCCAAGTATCCGCAGTTCATCCACCTCGCCCAGAACCACGTCGACCAGCTGCTGCGATCGCTTTCGATCCCGCTGGAGGCAGGCGAGGGGGCCGAGGTGGTCGAGGCGACACGCGAGGATCGCGAGCTGGCAGCCGAGTGCCTCCTCTCGCACTACAAGCCGCGTTTCGACGACGCGTGGCTCGACACGTTCGAACGCGCCGCCTTCGGACGTATACTGCGCTCGGCTTTCCGACAAGAGGAGAAGTGGGACCGGCTGCTGGGCGTGTATCTCCGAGAGCATCTGCATGCGGGTACGCGCGAGCCGGACCGAACCGGCGAGGTCGAGGAGTCGGACGCATTCGCGCACTTTGAGGAGACGCTCTTCAACGCCGCGCGGAGGGACACGGCCGAGAGCGCCGAGATGCTGGCGCGGCTGCATGAGCAGCTGACGGACGAGATCGTCGAGCTACTCGACCTCGACGCGCTCAAGACGGCGGCGATGCTGGATCGGTTCTTCCCGCACGCGCATGCGCACGTGCTGCAGCGGCTCGCGCAGCTCGACGAGAAGCGCCACCTGCTGTACCTCCAGTGCTTCTTCGAGCCCATGCATGTCGGCAACGCCGTGGAGGCCGCACGTGCTCAGCCGGAGCATCTCGACCTGCACGAACGCGAGGTGTATCTCGACCTGCTCCGGCGCTACGACCCCGCCGCCGTGGTGCGCAATCTGGACGCACGCGGCGCGGCGTACTTTGACCTCGAGCGGCTCGTCGCGGCGTGCCGCGAGGGCGATGCGTCGAGGGTGGCGGGCAGTGCCGACGCGCTGCTGTGGGCGCTCGACCGACTCGGACGACCGGCCGAGGCGTTCGCCGAGCTCGACAGGGCGTGTGCAGGCACAGCGCGGTCCCTCGTCGTCGCGTCCACCAGCGGTGGAGCCGAGTTGCTGCTGGGAGATGTGAGGCGATGCATCCAAGTGGCGGTCCGACTGTGCATCGAACGCGCCAATGCGTTTGGCGGCCACGATAGCGACGATGAAGAGACGCCCAGGGGCGCCGGCGCGCAGATCGACACGGACGAGGTGTGGTTCCGCCTGCTGAAGAGCATGGTGCGTCTGGTCCACGACGTGGCGCACCTCGGTGGAGGCGAGCAGTCCTCGCCGGGTGCCCGGGAGCTGCTGGAAGGCGTGCGCGACATTGTGCAGGATACGCTGTCGGATCTGATCTCGTCGACGGCAGCCGAGGCGGTGTCGTTCCCGGCGTTGTTCCGGCGGCTGACGGGCGGCGCGGACGCGGGCGAGGGCGCGGAGCGCGGTGGCGCCGAGTACTATGCCGAGATCCGATCGGTGCTGGAGGGGATGCTGTCGGCGTACCACCTGCGCGCCGAGCTGCTGGGGATCACCAACAAGCTGTTTGACCGGGATACGTTCCAGCAGTTCCGCCAGCTGCACACGCAGCGTCGGCACGGCTGGCGGCCCGCAGCGGGTGCGGGCGCACGCTGTGCCACCTGTGGCGGCGGCGTGCTTGGACCCAAGCGCACCTCGCTCGCGGCGGCGCAGCGCGAGACGGCGCACAAGACGCCCGTGGAAGCGATGCTGACGCCGCAGGTGGTGGCGCACCACCGCAGGGCCAAGTCGCCGTACGACGGCAAGGCGGCTCCGCTCGCTTCGCCGCGCATCGACAAGGGCAAGGGCGTGGTGCGATCGGCGTCGTCCGAGCTGCGTGCCAAGGCCGACGAGGTGGACGGCTACTTTGCACCGAGCAGGGAGATGAGCCGACGCAACTCGTGGAATCCGAACAGCAGCGCTGTGATGACGCGCAGCAACTCGACAGCCAGCAGCATCGCTATCAGGATCAACGACCAGCCGCAGAAGGAGCCCGAACCACAAGCAGAGGAGCAGGAGGAAGAGCAAGAGGAAGACGAGGGCGATGCGACGCTCACGACGACTCACTTTGCAGAGGCGGCTTGGGACGAGGAGAAGGACAAGGAGCGCATCGTGGTGCAGAAGTCGGGCTTGGTCTGGCACGAGAGCTGCTGGTTGAGCACCGCGCGCACCGAGGGGGCAGCGCAGTGATAGTGGCAAAGACGCGAATGCGGTCACATGCGTTTGGCAGAAGTGCGTTTGCGATTCAAGTGCGATGTGAGATATAGCGAGGAAGGGGAGTGAGTGTTCGGGGTACTAGGAGGAGGAGGGTTTGGCGCCAAAGCCGCCAGTGGAGCCGAAGCCGCCTTCTCCGCGGACGGTGGCGTCGAGGCTCTCGACCTCGACGACGTCGGGGGTGGCGATCTTTTCAATGATGAGCTGGGCGATGCGGTCGCCCTCGTTGACTGTCGCCGGGACGGAAAGATTTCCAATGTCAGTCAAAAGTGCTTCCTCTGCGAGTTAGGAAAAAGGGGGGGTTGCTTACCTGTAAAGTCGGTGTCGCCGAGGTTGAAGAGGAGGACGCCGAGGAGGCCACGGTAGTCGGAGTCGATGACGCCCGCGCCCGTGTCGATGCCATGCTTGCTGGCCAGACCCGAACGCGGCGCGACGCGACCGTAGTGACCCTCTGGGATCGCGAGGCAGATGCCCGTAGCGACGAGCTTGCGTCCACCGCGCGGGATCACCGTCGCCTCCGAGGCGTACAGGTCGTAGCCGGCGGCGGACGCCGAGCCGCGCGTAGGCAGCTTGGCGAGCGGATGCGCCGGATGGCGCTGCACGAGCAGGCGCAGCGCAGACGAGGAAGCAGGCGCAGTAACAGTCATGGCGTCAGAGTCGTGCGTGAGCTTGGCCGTTTTGGTGGGTCGTGGAGACGAAGAGGCGGTCGAGGTGGTCATCGAGATCGTGGTTGCCGAAGGCGAAAAGAAGTGTTGGTCTCGCACAAGGCTCTTGGGCAGAAAGAATCCAAGCGCCAGGCGCGCCGCGTAAAGTGGATCCGAGCTGGACGCGTCTCGCGCTGAGTCCGAGTTTGGCAGATGTTGGTGGCTATGATCGCACATGAGAAAGGAGGCGCGCGGGGCGTGTTTTTCGAGGCCAAAAATATCACGGCTACTGGGCAGAAGTGGAGGAAAGTGGCAGCGGTGGAGCAGAGATGTCTGTGTTGCTCAGCAATGCAACTCGAGCAACATCGCAGCCGTGGTTACCGCCACAACCACCACATACCCCTCGCCGTCAATATCACCATCATCACCATAAGCATCCATACCTTCGTGCCTGTCCGACTGGCAAGACTCGCCGAACACCACCCACCGACTGGCAAGCACGCTCTCCATGGACTGAGACGCCGCGATCCCCTCGGTCTTTGACGCCACCCCGAGACCATACCGTCCGCATCTTCGCTCCCTCCCAGTTCCTTATCGAATCCCATCAGCGCCAATCTCAGCGCACCTGATCATCATGCCGACCTATTCCACCGCTGCGCGAGCCGCTCAGCGAGCCGCCGCTCGCTCGCGCTCCGTCTCGCTCCCCGCACCGGCTCATACCCACGCTGCCCAGCTGCGCCAGCCGCTCGCACGCTTTGCTGGCCGCCGCCCTTCGGCGGTCGACGCCCACTTCGCCGCGCGCTACTACGCCTCTTCGAGCGGCAGCCGCCTCATGCATGTGCGCGCCATCTCGTTCAACTCGGTCCCCAAGGCCGCCTTCCGTGTCGTGCGTCTCCCCGCATACGGCCTCGCCGCCGGAGGTGGGGCGCTCGCCTACGCCAACTACAAGGTCGACGAGTTCAAGGACATGCTCGGCCGCTCGTACGGCCGCCTTTCTGATCGAGCCAAGGACGCCTACACCGGCATCTCGGAATTCGGCGCCGATGCGCTCGACGGCGCCCGCGACTCGTGGGAGGCTCTCTCGGACCGCCTCGACGCCATCGAGCTGCCCACCCTCCAGACACCCGACTTCCTCCGCAACCTCTTTTCGGGTCTCAATGGCTCCCAAGACGGCACCGGTTCTTCAAATTCGTCCGGCAGCTCGTCTGGAAGCGGTAGCGGAGGCCCAGATCCCAACGGCGCCCCTGCCATGGCTGGCGCAGCAGCCGTCGCCGCGTCGTCCCTGTTTGGCGACCAAGACGCTCCAGCCGACACAACAGACGCTACAGCCAAGAGCAGCACCGAAGAACTGATGCTGCTCACGCGCAAGCTCATCGAGGTTCGCAACATCCTCAAAGAGATCGACCACGAGTCGGATCAGCTCACCCTCCCCTCGATCGTCGTCATCGGCTCCCAGAGCAGCGGCAAGAGCTCCGTGCTCGAGGCCATCGTCGGCCACGAGTTCCTCCCCAAGGGCAACAACATGGTCACCCGACGTCCCATCGAACTCACGCTCATCCACACCGCCACCCAACCGGGCCGAGCGACCAGGGACAACCTCGTCGAGTACGCCGAGTTCCCCGGCCTCGGCCTCGGCCGCATCACCGACTTTTCGCACGTCCAGAAGACGCTCTACGACCTCAACATGGCGGTGCCCGCGACCGAGTGCGTGAGCGACGAGCCGATCGAGCTGCGCATCCACAGCCCGCACGTGCCGGACCTCACGCTCATCGACCTGCCCGGCTATGTGCAGATCGCCAGCATGGACCAGCCCGACGAGCTGCGCGAAAAGATCCAGCGACTCTGCCACAAGTACATCCAGGAACCCAACATCATCCTCGCCGTCTGCGCCGCCGACGTCGATCTGGCCAACTCGCCCGCGCTCCGCGCCAGCAGGCAGGTCGATCCGCTCGGCCTCCGCACCATCGGCGTCGTCACCAAGATGGACCTCGTCCCGCCCGAGGTGGGTGCGGGCATCCTCTCGAACAACAAGTATCCGCTCGCGCTGGGCTACGTCGGCGTGGTGTGCAAGAACAACCTCGGCATCTTCCAGAGCAGCGGCGGCCACGACCGCGCGGGGCAGGGGCGCATGGCGAGCATGGTGACCAAGCAGGAGTCGGACTACTTTGCGGCGAACCGCGAGCACTTTGCGGCGCCTGCGCGCGGCCGCAACGCGGGCGTCGAACCGATGACGGGCACGGACACGCTGCGCAGGCGGCTGATGAGCGTGCTCGAGGAGAGCATGGGCTCGTCGCTGCACGGCATCGCCAACGCCGTGCAGGTGGAGCTCGAGGAGGCGTCGTACCAGTTCAAGGTGCAGTACAACGACCGCACCATCACCGCCGAGTCGTACGCGGCCGAGACGATGGATGCGCTCAAGCTGCGCTTCAACCAGTTCGCCGCGCACTTTGGCAAGCGCGAGGTGCGCGCGCTGCTCAAGCACGCGCTCGACGAAAAGGTCATGGACATCCTCGCGCAAATGTACTGGAGCGACGCGCGCACGCCCGAGCTCTCGCAGCTCGCCGACGCGCGCAGACTCGCGCCCGAAGAGCTCGACAAGTACTGGCAGTACAAGCTCGACGCCTCGTCGTCGGCGTTGACCAAGTCGGGCATCGGTAGGCTCTCGACGCAGTTGGTGGTGGATGCGATTCGGACGCAGATCCAGCTTCTGGCTCAGAGCGAGCCTTTCAACCACCATCCGGATGCGGCCGAGCGCATCGTGGCGTTTAGCACCGCAATCCTGCGCGAGCGCTTCGGCCTCACCGCCGACCAGGTGGAGAACTGCGTCAAGCCGTTCAAGTACGAGGTCGAGGTCGAGCCGCCCGAGTGGGAGGCGGGCAGGCAGAGGTCGGTCGAGCTCGTCGAGCGCGAGCTCGACATGTGCGATGCGGCGTTCAACGGCATCAAGAAGCTGCTTGGCGGGAGGAGGTTGAAGGGTGCTATGGAGTACGTGGCGCATTTGGAGAACAAGGAGCGCAAGCGGGTGCAGGCTCGACTTCGTGCTCGCGAAGCGGCTTCGAAGGATGCCCAGGATCCCAACGATTCGAATGATGGTCGGATGGAGGTGGAGGATGAGGATGATAGCAACGATCCTACGCGGCCGGACTACAATTCGGCGCTGTTGATCAAGGCGCGCGAGGCCATGTTTCTGAGCGACCGTTCGCGCATTCTCAAGATGCGACTAGCGACGCTGCGGTCCAAACGATGCAAGGCCGGAGCGGAGAACCGCGCCTTCTGTCCCGAAACGCTGCTCAACATCGTCGCTGACAAGCTCACCTACACCGCCGTCATGTTTATCAACATCGAGCTCCTCGCCGAGTTCTTCTACCAGTTCCCGCGCGAGATCGACGCAAAACTCATCCACCTCCTCGATGCGCATCAGCTCGCACAGTTCGCAGCACAGAATCCAGCCGTCAAGAAACACCTCGATCTCCAGTCCAGAAAACACAAACTCGAACACGTCTCCTCGGTCATCGCTGACCTCGTAAAGGTCTACAAACAGAAAAACTCCACCGCTTCCAGATGGGCCTTCTTCTAGACTCCGCAGTTGAGTCGTTATACCCCCTCCACCACCCCTTTTCTTCCACCTCTGCTCAATTCGTATCCACCCGTCTCGGCATAAAGTCCACACATCTGCTCGTCGTCGTACGCCCTTCCGCAGCGCACATCAACGGAATGTGAATCGAATCGATTCATCAGCGTGGTTCTACGTTGGACCTGCAGAAGCACTCGCGTGCCCGGTTGTGAAGAGGCAGACAGCTGGCAATCCAAACCGCTCTCCCCGTCCGACAAGTCGTCTACGGTGTCGCTCGCCTCAGACGGCTGCCATGCTGCAATGCGATGAAACGTCGATGTGGACCTCGTTGCTGTTCGGGATGCTTGGACAGTGTTGAGCGCCCGCGAAGGCGAGACGGGCCGAGGAGGTAGAATCGAGAGCGGGGATCGCAACAGAGGCAGGTAGCCGTACGCGACGTTGCGGGATCCTTGACTGGGGCGCATTGCCGACCGGATCGCGACCGGCTCTACAACTCGATGGTCCGGTTTCGGGCCGACTCGATGTTGCGGGCGATGATCCTCTTGCGCAGGCCGAGAACGTCGAGCGTTGCAAAGGGCATCTGGATGCTGCCGAGGCCCTGCGCCATGTGCGAGGCGCACGCATCGTGGCCTGTCCTCGCCGCTTCGCCCGTCGCCTCCGCCTTGAGGTTCATGACCCAGCGCCACGCCATCTCGAACGCGAAGCGCGGCTTGCGCGCGTACGTGATCGAGTAGGCGTACGACGCACGCAGCAGCGCCAGCCTCGCCACGCCCGCCCGATCCATCTTGGCAACGTGGTCCTTGGCAAACGCCTTGGGCCACTGGCAGAATCGAGCTGCGACCTCGGCGGCCGAGCCCAAGATCGTCGGCACCTCGATCGTCCCGTCCAGGCGCTCCACCATATCGTTCCGTTCCAGATCGTCCACCGCGCCGCCGTCAGCGCGTCGTTCGTCGCCGGACAGCAGCGTCCCCTTGCTCGTCTGGCCCTGCGCTTCCGAGCGCACTCGTCGCAGCGGCACCGATCGCTGCTGCCGCTCAGCGTTCTTGGTCGCTGGCTGCGACTGGTTCGTGTTGCGCTGCTCGCGGTTGCGCGTCTCGATGACGTGGCGGGTGCGCTGGTTGGTCCGCGAGAAGGTCTCCTCCATCACCTGGACGTGGCTCCGGATCGCCTCTTCCTCCTCGGGCTTGATCTGGCCCAGCTCCTTCGCCTGCCTCCACAGGCCCGAGATTGCCGTGTCCTCGGCTCCCCGCAGCTTCTCGGTCATGAGGTGCAGTTGCTGCTTGAGCCGGCCCACCTCCTCCTGCCCCTCGGCCCACAGCCTGCAGAGCACCGACTCGGGCCGCGCCCCATTCTTGACCGCTCCGATACCGGATGTGTAGTTCTCGAGAGCAAACCAATCGTGTCGGTCCGAATCGTCTTGTACGTCGTACGCCCAGTCCGGTAACTTGGCGAAGTACTTCTTGCTGTCCTCCAGTCGCACTGCCGGCTTGATCATGAGGCCTGTCTTTGGCGCGTCCATGCATTGGCAGAACTTGTGCGCTAGATCCACCGCCTGTGCACTTTCGATGCCGAATTGCCAGGCCGCGTACAAATGCATCACGCCGTACAGGCCCCGCACCTGCGGGTCGAATGCAGGCGCAACCAGGTGGGCGATCAGCGCGCGATCTCGGTCCTCCTTGGTCTTGCCGGCCTGCTGCGCAACAAAGTCCTGCACCGTCTCCTCGACACGATCGAAAGCGTCGCTGATCTCGAAGGGGCATGTGGCAAACTTGACGTCCGAGTTCTTGAAGGGCTCGACCAGCTGCGGCTCCCAGAAGACGCGGATCAGATCTCCGTCGTAGTCTCCCCCGCTCAGCATCGACGCCAGAGGAGTGTGGCCCTTGGTCGAGAAGACGACGACGTCCTGATACTTGCTGAGCTCGGGCCGCACGACTGCCCTCACTTTTCGAATGTCCGTCGGAAGTAAGCATGGGTGGCGCGTCACCAATACGTCGCCTTCGGGAACATGCTGCAGTCGAAGCCGGCTGTCGGGGTCTGTGATGCTGTCGCCGCTGAAGCGGAACTGAATCTCGTCCGCTTCGAGTGTGCCCGTTGGGTCCGGAATGACCATGGCCTCGGCGCTGCGAGGAATCGAGATCGCGAAGCGAGAGGTGATCCTCTTCATCGCCGTGTTCGCAATGTCGACAAGCAGATCCGCGAGGTAGGCGCACGAGCGCGGATGGAAGCCGACGAGCAGCATCTCGTATGCGCACTCTTGCTTCGAGATCGGCTTGCCATTCCACGCATGCCGACCGTCCTGACCAAAGTAAAAGTCGCGATCATCGTTGCCTTCGAAGTCGGGATCTCTGGCGTTGTCGCCGGTGAGCGAGCTCATGCCCTGAGCTCGATGTTCGGCAGCCTCGGTACTCCTCCTTGCTCGTGTCGTCTCGATCTTGCAGAGACGTTCGACGACCGTGGCGAGGCGCAAGCAGACGTTGGCATCCGGGCCCTCCCAGTCCGACACGTCGTTCGCGATCGCTCTCAGCTCGGACTGCTGTAGCGCGGCAAAGACGTCGATGGGGACCCCATTGCTGTGCAGGACCAGAATGATCTGCTTGGAAAGCGACGAGGGCGACGAGGTGCGGGACGGGCCGAGAAGGTCGACGACCTTCTGGCTCAAGTCGCGGGAACGGCCGCGCGGGTACTTGATCTTGTTCTGCGACTTGCGGACCTGGACCCACCGTTTGGGTTCTTCGCCTGGCAGCCAGCTTTGCGCATTCGGGTCGAGGTACCAGACGCCCTTGGCGCCCGCGATGCGCGCCTGGATTGCCGATGGAATCGAGGCGTGGCCGAGTTGCTGGGCCACGTCGCGCGCAACGGCGAGCGACATTGCGCCCGCACCATCCGTCATGATGACCTGCTCGCCTGTGATTGGGTGCGGATCACCGCGCAAGTCCGACACGTAGGTGATTGCGCCCACGTTCGCAGCTGGGACAGATGTTGAGAGGCCAAGCTGGATTCGCTGGATGAACTTGCCCAGCTGCTGTCTGGCGTTCTCGGCGAAGGGCGCGTGGTGGTCGACGAAGTCCCAGACGCAGTCGAACTCGGGCTGATCGGGACTACCGTCCGGCGAGGCGATCCAAAGGTAGAAGACAGTCTCGTCCTTGCAGATGATGGGCCGATACTTGCGGCCCATGATCTGGACAGTGCGACCGAAGAAGTCGGAGATCTCGGCGTGGATCTCGCGCGTCTTGGCGTGCACGGCAAAGCGTCGCGCCTCCTTGGTCATGCTGCGCTCCATGGTGAGGCGGAGGATGCTCTCGCTTCCAAATCGTCTCGAGAAGCGGCAGCTTCCACCAAGCTTGGGAGGGAGGAGCTTGATTGAAAAGTCGAGATGGCTTGCCTTGAAGCCCGGTCTTGGACGCTCCTGCTTCCTGGAGCAGGCAAGTCGTCCCTGGAAGATGACACGTCCGCCAAACGAGGTCATCTCTTCGCCAGGAGGGCCGACGACACCATTTAGGCGTGAGTCAGCGAGCATTTCGGCTTCCCGATCGAGCTCGGTGCAGACCTGCCGCTCGCGATCCGTGGCTCTTCGGGCCATGATGGGAGCCTCGACTCGCTTCGAGTCCCAGAGGGCCTGCTGGTTGGAGGGCTCAAAGAGCGCGCAGAAGGAGGAGGCGTTGTATGAGGATCGGATGGCATTGACGCCGGCGGTGATGTCCAGCTCGTCGAGGCCGAAATGACCGTGAGAAGCGAGTGAGGCGAGGTAGAACTGGACGCCCCAAGGCACGCCTGGACGGCCATCCTTCTGCTTTTGCATGACCTTGACGCGCATGTGTTGTTCGACGACGACAAAGGGCGGCAGCTTTCGGAGGCGCTGCGGTTTGTCGGAGGGAGAGGAGACGCGCAATGCTGATGGTGCGCGCTGAGCTTCGTCAAGGTCCGCTTCGCCGAGATCCACTTCCGAGGAGGCTGGGTCGGCCTTGACGTCGGCATCCTTGACCGAGGAATCTATCGGAAGAAAGATACGATGCGGTGCGCCATCGTCTGCAAAGTCCTCGCGGAAGAGGGCCCACAGGGGCGCGTCTCTTCTAGCGGCCGCAAGATCCTTCTTTTCCGAGGGAGCGTTCGAGATGGTGTTGCTCGGAGGTGGGTGTGAGTGGGGAGAGAGCGACGAGTTGTCGGTTCCCTGAGATGAGCCTGGGGTGGCGCCCCAGGAACCGGCGACGAGGATGTCGTGGTACACGTCGGAATCGGAATCCGAGCTGTACATGGTGGAGATGTCTATGACCTCGGGAGCCCTGACGCGACCAGTGTTGACCGCGACGTCTAAGTTCGATGTGGACGGACTGGCCGGGGCGTGTGCGGCAGAATGAACTGACTTGCGCGACTTGGAGCGTTGAGGTGCTTGGATGTTCGTCTCTATCGATGGTCTCTTTGAAGGGGAGGCATGATGGCGAGCAATGGTGGTGTTCCTTCCATTTGGATGAATCTGTCGCAAGGCGTTTGACATATGTATGGGGTCCAGCGGAGTGATGGAAGTGGTTGGAGATAGCCTTGAATGAACAGAGATTCTGAAGTCTATGATGTCGGTGGGGTGAATACGAGAGGGATGTTAGAATGCTGCATGCTTATAAGGAAAGAAGGGCAAGATGCGGAGAATCGAGAAGCTTGATGGAATGTTGGCGGATGTGCGGAAGTAGTGCGGAAGTCGGGCTGCGGCCAGTGCGCAGTCAAGTGTGGAAAGGCCCGAATGTGCAGATCTGCACGAAGATGAGCTGGGCCGATATGAACGACGGGCGGTACGTGCGCTGGCGACCGGGCGAGATGCGGTGAAGGTGCGAAGTCCAATCTCCCTGTGCTGCGATGCATCGAACCTGAGCGAGCGTCTCAAGCCTCTGTCGTCACGGTATGCTCTGGAATCGAAGCAGCATGCTCGAGGGTGCTTCAATGGAGACCCACCACAGCCACTTGCCATGGCCGTTCAGCCCACAAAGGGACCGCCTTCGGCTCGGATAGGAGAGATGTGGCAGTCTCGTTGCCTCGAGGAACGTCCTAGCTCAGCGTCTGGCTGCGCGCGAGAGCGAAAGGTTGCGGAGTAAAGTTGTGAGGACCGAGCGAAGCAGGTCTGCGCATCGGCCTCCGCAAAAGCATGGAAGACGGAATAGGGTGGTGACGACGTGGTGATCTCCCGGAGATCACGCTCGAATGCTACGACTTGACCGCCAAGTCACCTTGATGCACATGTGCGCATGTCACAGAGTGCATGGAATTCAAGGCACGCGTCGTACTCCACTTTTGACGCTGAGACAGTTGAAGCGGGTGGATCCAGTCGGCGGTCCCTACGACCGCCGCGCTTGTGAGTGGATCCAGGCGGTCCTCAGGACCGCCTGGCTTGACCAGGAAAATTCTCGGAGAACCTGACTGAGCACAAGCTTCCCACCAAAATCTCGAGTACCACACGTGCCCCTTTCGACATCGACCAAGCAAGCACCACGGGCAGGTTCAGAACCGAGATAGCCCGCGCCAGTCTCCCGTGATCGAAGCATCGATGCTATGGTGGTCTTCACACGATTCTTCTCAAAGCTCTCGAAGTATCGTCGTCAAAGGAGTGAGGCCCTCAGGCTCACAAGTGTCGCTCGAAGCATCGAACGCGGGCGACGCATCGACGCGTCGAAAGTCAGGAGGGTCGAAGCGAGAATGAGACTGATTTCTCTGATGGGCTGCTAGCGTTACATTGGTCATGCTTGTGGACACGCCTCACAAGTCTTCCTCCTTGACGTAGCCCGGGTTCTTGAGGAGGATGGTGAAGCCCTCGAGGACGTGGGCGTAGCTGAGGTACTCCTCGGTGCCGAGCTCTGCACGCTCGTACGTGCCCACGCGTACGGGTGTAGTATGTGTCTGGAATCCACTGATCGTGCGCGGCTTACCCGCCTGACCCACAACGTCGACCGCCTTACCGACGCGAACTGATGTCGGGAGCGCCTCGAGCTTGTCGTCGAGCGTGATGAGGAAGCGCGGATACATGGCCGGCGTCAGCATGTAGAGCATCCAGTGCGCCTGATCCAACACGAAGCCGCGCGCATCGGTCATCGATGTGAGCAGCGTGAGGATACCCGCCACCGCCGTACGCGACATGAGTTGGCGATCGGTGTGGTACGGGTTGATGCCAATCGTGCCCTTGCCCATGTGCACCAAGCCCTGCGACACGCGCACCATGAAAAGACAGTCGGGTTCCTTGTAGTAGTAGCCCGCCAGCTGCCTGAGCATCTGTGCCAGCCTGGCGTTGTTGGATCCGGCGCCCACCAGACCCATGGCGAGGATGGCATTGATGGCCACGTCGAGGTCCGAGTCGTGCGAGTACTTGGAGAGCGTGTCGATCACGGGCATCGAGGGATTCGAGGGGTGGAGCAGCGCCAAGGCGAGCGGCACCGCCCTACGGATGGTGGGCTCGCCGTAGTGCATGAGATGCGAGAGGTGGCGCAACGCCATCTCGGCACCCACCTCCTCGCCCATGGTGACGAGCGCAATGCCGATCACAGCGAATGCTTGGAAGAGATCGTTTGCCTCCTTGTCCTGGGCGTCGTCGCCGGCGTTCTCGGCATCGCTTCCGCTGCTGTTGCTGCTGCTGCTGCCGCCGGCGTTGGCGTTGGCACCCTCGGCGTCATCGCTCGCAGGAGCATCGGGCGCGTGACGTTCTGTGCAGTAGTGGAGCATGGTCTGGACCTTGAGCACGTTGCCCGTGCCTGCGTAGGAGCACATGTCGACGAGCACCTGCGCCTGCTTGCTGATGGGGTGCTCGATGGCCTTGAGCGTCTCGATGGTGGCGTCGCTCTCGTCCTGCTTGCCGAGGAAGAGGAGGGCGAGGCCGAGGATCATGAAGCGCGCCCACTTGTCGTCGAGCTGCGAAGGATCGCGTTCCATCATGCTCTGGAGGATGGTGGGGGTGATCTCGCCGTGGCAGCTGCCGGCAAAGACGAAGCCGAGCGCGAGGGCGGACATGGCGGCGACCTCCATGGGCGTAGTCTCGTCCTGGATGTTGGGCAGGAGCAGAGCAGCAATGTCTTCACGGCAGAAGCCGGCGTAGGCGAGGCCGAGACCGACGATGGCCGAGATCTTGAGAGGGATGCTCTTGGACTCGATGTGCTCGGAGAGGAGTGCGAGGGCCTCGTCGAGTTCGGAGCGAAGGCCGGAGTGCACGATGCCGTAGGCGAGGAGGGCGCCGGCCTTGATGGCCTCTTCGGACGAGTAGGAGTACTTGTCGATCTGGTCGAGGCCGGTCTCTGTGTTCCAGAGGAGGCTCATGCCGAGCGAGGCGGCGGCAGAGAGCATGCCGTGGTCCTTGTTCTTGTAGATCCAAGAGTTGCCCTCGGGCGCATCGACCATGAGCTTGTCGTTTCCGAAGCCGGCGTTGACAAAGGCGTTGACAAAGGTGCTGGCGAGGTTGCCGCGGGCCGAGTCGACGGAACCGCCGAGGCCGGTGCGCGAGTTTTCGAGGTGGGTCTTGTAGATGTCTTCGAGGCTCTTGGGCTCCATGACGTTGAGGTCCTTGGCGAAGCTGACAAAGTGGCGAGAGAGGTGGGAGTTGTACATGATGTCGAGCAGCTCGTTGTCGGTGATGGGTTCGTCTTCGTCCTGGAGCCACTCGATGGGGATGTGTTGGCGGGCGAGCATGAAGGCGAGCTGCTTGCGCATGGTGGGGTTCTTGGGCGCCTCAAAGTCGGCGCGGATGAGCGCCTTATCGCCGAGGCGGAGAGCCAAGGTCATGGCTTCGGTGTAGCGCCCGTGCTTACGGTAGATGTCGTGGGCGGTACGAAGGAACATGGCATCGTCGGGAGGCACGAGAAGGTTGACGCAGCTGACCATGTAGAGGCAGACGCGTGCGTAGGTGTCCTTGTCGACGAACTGGGGCAGCTTGTCGATGGCCTCGAGCTCTAGCAAGAGGTCGACGGCGTCAGCCTCTGCGTTGTGGGTGAGGCTGAAGGGGACGACTTGAAGGGCGAGGTCGAGAAGCTCGTCGGTGTTTCGGTCCTCGTGGGAGCGTGCATTGTACTCCTCGCCAAGCTCTGCGGCAAGGTGACGCATGTATTCGTGGCCCCAAAGGCCTGGGTCTTCCGACTTGCCCGAGGCGGCGACGTGGTTGGCCTCGAGGCGGAAATGGAGTGTCTCGCGCTGACCGTTGTCAGAGTAAGTCATGGCGAGGACGGAGAGGATCTCTGCGAAGAGGCTCTTGTCGTCGGAGGCGTGGTTCCATGCTTGGTAGAGCGACTTGAGCTCGGGATAGTGTGGGCGGAGGAACTTGAGTGGCTTGGGGACCGAGGTCATGGAAGAGGTGCTGGTGCGGATGAGGGTACGGAGGGACTCGAGAGCGGGGCGATAGAGGGAAGCGTCGTCCTCCTTGAGACGCTCTACGAGCATCTCGAGCTCGTTCTTGAGCTGGAGGTCTTCCTCGCTGAGCTCATCCTCGGGCTTATCCTTGGCGTTTGCACGCTTCTCGGAAAAGGGAGGGAGGCCCTTGCGTGCGGCCTCCTCGCGCTGCTCTTCCTTTGCCTTTTGTTTTTCGGACTTCTTTGGGTCCTCGACGGGGACGGTGATGTCGAGCTCCTGGCCGTCACCTCGCGCCATGGTTGCGAATGTGGGAGCGGGGGCGAGGCTGGGAGGTGGCTACGGGCAAGATGAACGGAGCGGATGTAAGAGCCGAGGGAGTCGCGCCGAGTGGGAGAGGTGGAGAGATACGGGGCTGCGGTGGTGGTGAGGTAGAGCAACACGATGAGGGTGTTGGACGTCGGGTGGTGCAAGCGCGGTGCGGTGGGAGCGTGTGGAGTCGAAGAATGTCGTTGCGCGTCCGTCCACGAAGCAATTCGGCCCAGCTTGGCTCAGTTGGGCAGCGCCGCTCACCAGCAGCCAAGCCGATCACCTGGAAACTCCACTTGGGCCCATTTTTCACGCGTCTCGCTGTTGAGCCGGCGTGTATTCACAAAAGACAAGCAACTTCAATCTAACACATTGGATTGGATTTCGGTCCAATGCTGTGGAATGTGGAGCGAAGCCTCGGTTCGATTTGCTGGTGCGGGCAAAAGAGGAGGGTGGCCGAGCAAAAATAATGTGAATGCATTTTTTCGTTTGAGCGATTCGGATTCGGATTGGGAAAAGAACGAGTTTCAGTGCACGATGCAAGCGAAATCGCTCCAACGCGTCCCGAGAGCGCTGCTCATCTGCCGCGCAGCTCGTGCTTCTGCGCGCTCCGTATTCGTTCCGCCCTAGGACCCACACAAAAAGGCACACTCTCAACCGAAGCTCAGTCGATCTAAACACACACCCCCGCCCCCTCCATCGTATCTTTGCACCACCACATGCGCTCGGCTTAAGCCTTTTGGTCTCGTCTGCCTAGTCGTGCACCAAGCGCACTCTGGCTCAGTCCAGCCTATTAGACCTTCATCCCGCTCTGTCTCATCCTCGTCTTCACCTCAACTTGCCCAAGATGCTGAGCAAGGAGACTCGCATCATCACCCTCCTGGTGATTGATATCGTCTTCTTCTTCGTCGAGATCATCACCGGCTATGCCGTCGGCTCGCTCGCCCTCGTCGCCGACTCGTTCCACATGCTCAACGATGTCATGTCCCTCGTCGTCGCCCTCTGGGCCGTCAAGCTCTCCACAAAGTCCTCCGACCACCGCTTCAGCTACGGCTGGCAGCGCGCAGAAATCCTCGGCGCCCTCGTCAACGGAGTCTTCCTCCTCGCCCTCTGCTTCAGCATCTTCATGGAAGCCATCGAACGCTTCGTCAACGTCACCGAGGTCTCCAACCCCAAGCTCGTCGTCGTCGTCGGCTGCCTCGGCCTCGCCAGCAACCTCGTCGGCTTACTCCTCTTCCACGACCACGGCCATGCTCACGGCGGACACGGTCACTCCCACGGCCACGGCGGCCACTCTCACGGTGCACACTCGCATGCTCACTCGCACGCTCTCCCCGGCGCAGACGGCCACAACGCCCCGCAGCACGACTCGTCTGCTATCGGCGACTCTGCTACGGCCGTCTCGATCGGTCGCGCCAAGGCCACCACCCCGAACGGTGCTGCTTCCAACGAAGACGGTGTCGCCGTCAGCAGCTCGCTCGCCAAGCGTGGCCGAGGCCGTGGCGACAGCGTAGGCTCCATCCTCGGCCACCCGGCTCAGACGCGCGCCTTTGTCGTTCAGACCGCCCACGACCTCGGCTACGATGCTTCGTCCAGGCACCAGCACTCCAACTCCGTCACCTCGCTCAACGGTGCTCACGGCGAGCGTACCCGCCTTCTCGCAAAGGGTTCGCAGGACTACGGCGCCACCGACGGCAGTGCGGCTGATCTCGAAGCCGCCACGCCGGCTGCGGCAAAGAACGACCGCTCCGCCGACCGTCACGCTCACGTCGCCGACTCGCACTCGCACGATGCTCCCGGCCATGGCCACTCGCACGGCGGCGGACACTCGCACGGCGAGGGCAGCATGAACATGCAGGGTGTCTTCCTCCACGTGCTCGGCGACGCGCTCGGCAACGTCGGCGTCATCGCAGCAGGTCTCTTCATCATGTACTCGTCAGCCTCGTGGCGCTTCTACTCGGACCCGGCCATCTCGTTCCTCATCACCATCATCATCTTCCACTCGGCGCTGCCGCTCGTCAAGTCGGCCTCCTACATCCTCCTCCAGGGTGTGCCCGCCTCGGTCTCGCTCGAGGCGGTGCGCAAGTCGATCCAGTCGGTGGATGGCGTGCTCAACCTGCACGAGCTCCATGTCTGGCAGCTCAGCGAGAGCAAGATCGTCGCTTCGGTCCATGTGCTCGTCGACTGCTCGGCTGGACAGACCGACCGGTACATGACCATCGCTGCGCACATCAGGGACAACCTCCATGCCTGGGGCATTCACTCGAGCACCATCCAGCCCGAGTTCGTGCCGGGCGGACTGAGGGAGGCGGCGATCCTGAGTGGCGTTCAGGTCGCAGAGAGCGATGACGAGGGTAGGCTGAGGACGGCACAGGGAACGCTTGTCGAGAACGAGGTGCAGAAGGTGGATACCGCCTGTCTGATCGCGTGCGGCAAGGACAACTCTTGCCAGGAAGAGAGCTGCTGCCCTCCCTCGAGTGCTGCCGGCACGAGCAGGGCCGCTTCCGGATCCAACACCCCCATCAACCCACAAGACCGGGCCTAAGACCGTCAGAGTTTCGACCGAACCGCAAACGGCTATTAAGAGTGGGGCGTCAAGGGACTGCTTGGCGATAGACCCCGGCTTCGATTACAGTACCCACTGTGCACGATCTGTTGATAAAGCGCGATTGTGTAGAATACTAGTTGGACGCTTCGATTGGCACAGAAATGCGCTTGTCTGGAGAATGTGGCTCATGCTTGATCAGCACGGCTTGAAGACGAATCGTCTTGTTCGTCCGCCGCTCCAGAATGGCTCGTCGTGTGATGGATACAGGGTGTCGATGGCAGGAAGTGAGTGGCGTAAAGTCCAGCAGGTGGAAGAAGTCGGGGAATGAGCACCAAGGTCCTACCAACGAGACCCGCGTTGGGACTGTGAGGTGAAAGTGCCTTGTTCGATACTTGGAACATTGGGTACTTGGATCGTTGGATACTGTGAGTTTGATCGTTCGAGACTCGGAGACCCATGTTGTCGATCTGCAAGTGAGCCAGCTTGTGCAGGCCCATCGTTGCGGGTAGCAGAGAAAGAGCTGGACGGTCGGGATTCCGGGATTGCTCCCTGTTCGTCTCAAGGCAGAAATGAAGCCGTGTCTTCCTCCGCTGGCCCACACTCACTACGAGTCTGGTAATGACTCTAATCCTCGCGTCGATAGCATCGTCGACGTTCGGCGCGGCTGAGCCCGCCAGATATGAAAGGCGGGTGCGGCTGGAGATGCGAGCCGAAACCTGACTGCGGGTTTAGCCGGAGCGGGATACCTGTCGAGGCATGATGGAGCTTCGACCGACTCGGTGACTGTCAAAGAGGCCAGATGAGGCCGCCATCAAGATCGTTGCCGAGCATCTTTCCGCTACATTGAATCCTAACGACCATAGCCCGCCGCTAGTCGATCTTGGCCAGCGAATCACCATCCCGTTTGGTTGTCCGCACGACGACTGGTCCAAACTGCTTGACGTGAACCCCCTTATCGCATCCTCAGTCGATTCAACCGTGTGAATCATCGCCAGAACCGGCTAGACGATGGACGGATCCCACCAAAGTCTCACCTGGACACCTGGACATTCAAATGACGGATCGCTCGTGTGGCTCTACGAGGGCCGAACGTCGACTTGTCATCCAAGACCGTGGTACTATCGCGTACAAGGTTCAAGCTTCCCAGGTGGCTTGGAGACTGAGTTGGCTTCTCCAGCTGCAAACGTGTCTCCATCTCCCGCTCACCGCTCTCATGACCGCTGCAAAACCCTCAATACACCAGTCAAGACCATCACGACTCGCCCACACGTTACACCGACCTCCTCCACCCTTCAATCCGGGCCCAATCTTCACCACCACTCGACACAAAGCTCATCCTCCTGCCTCCTACACCCTGCCTACTTTGCACATACAGCGGTCTCGGGAACAGATGTCATTTTTCTAATCGTCGAGCACAGACAAGCGACGGTGTTTGAACAAGTACAGATTTGGGCGCAGGCGGCCAACAACAAGACGCTACATCAAAGCTAGCCATCAATATCCACGTTGATCATCGATCCGCAGCGAAGCGAATGCAAACGCCAGCAGCCATGATGGACGACGCGTCACAACGACCAGCTAAAAGCTGCAGAGCACTTGCTTAGGCCGACTTGGCAGCAGCAGCCATCTTGTTGAGGGCCGAGCCGTGCTTGAACCAAGAAATCTGGTTCTCGTTCATGGTGTGCGTGAGCGGCAGCTCCTCCTTGGAACCGTCCTTGTGCTTGCAGACGAGCGAAACCTTGGAGCCGGGAGCGAGCTCCGTGACACCGACAATGTCGACCAGGTCGTCGGGGCGGACCTTGTCGTAGTCGGCGGCGTTGGCAAACTCAAAGGCGAGCATACCCTGCTTGCGCAGGTTGGTCTGGTGGATACGGGCAAACGAGCGCGCAATGACGGCGCAGCCACCAAGGAAACGGGGTTCCAGAGCGGCGTGCTCTCGCGAAGAGCCCTCACCGTAGTTCTCGTCACCAATCACGACCCAGGGCTTGCCCTGCTCGCGGTACTGGATGGCGGTGGCGGGCACCGGTCCCCACTCGCCGCTGAAGACGTTCTGCACCTCGTTGGCCTTGCCGTTGGCGGCGTTGATGGCACCGATCAGGCAGTTGTTCGAGATGTTCTCGAGGTGACCACGGTACTTGAGCCACGGGCCACCGGCCGAGATGTGGTCGGTGGTGCACTTGCCCTGCGCCTTGATCAGGACGGGGCAGTCGGTGGGGTTCTTGCCGTTCCAGGCCTTGAAGGGCTCGAGCTTCTGCAGACGGTCCGACTTGGGGTCGATGGCGACTTGAACCGACGAGCGGTCCTTGGGGGGGTCCTGGTAGGTGTTGTTGCCGGGGTCGTAGCCGCGGGGGGGCAGCTCCTTACCCGAGGGAGCCGAGAACTTGAACTCCTTGCCGTCAGCACCCTTGAGGCTGTCGGTCATGGGGTTGAAGGTGAGGCGACCAGCAAAAGCCATGGCGGTGACCAGGTCGGGCGAGGCGACGAAGGCGTGGGTGGCCGGGTTGGCGTCGTTACGGCCGGTGAAGTTACGGTTGTACGAGGTGATGATCGAGTTCTTGTCACCCTTCTTGATGTCCTTTCGGTCCCACTGGCCAATGCAGGGGCCGCAGGCGTTGGCGAGCACCATGCCGCCGGCCTTCTCGAGGATCTCCATCTGGCCATCACGCTCGATGGTGGCGCGGATCTGCTCGGAACCGGGGGTGATGGTGAACTGCGACTTAACCTTGAGGCCGTGGGCAGCAGCCTCCTCGGCGATCGAGGCGGATCGGCTCATGTCCTCGTAGGACGAGTTGGTGCACGAGCCAATGAGCGAGACCTTGAGCTCCTCGGGCCAGTCGTTCTTCTTGACCTCCTCGGCGAACTTGGAGAGGGGGGTGGCAAGATCGGGGGTGAAGGGGCCATTGATGTGAGGCTCGAGGGTGTCGAGGTTGATCTCGATGTGCGAGTCGTACTCGGCGCCCGAGTCGGGGAGGAGGTTGCGCTGGAAGCCCTTGGCGAGGTCGGCAATGTCGGAGCGGTTGGTGGCGCGGAGGTAGTCGCCCATGCGCTCGTTGTAGGGGAAGACGGAGGTGGTAGCACCGATCTCGGCACCCATGTTGCAGATGGTGGCCATACCCGTGCACGAGAGCGTCTCGACACCGGCACCCTTGTACTCGATGATGGCACCGGTACCGCCCTTGACGGTGAGCTCACCGGCGACCTTGAGGATGACGTCCTTGGGGGTGGTCCAGCCGGACATCTTGCCCTTGAGCTCGACACCGATGACCTTGGGGGCCTTGAGCTCCCAGGGAATGTCGGCCATGACGTCGACGGCGTCGGCACCACCGACACCACAGGCGATCATGCCGAGACCACCGGCGTTGGGGGTGTGCGAGTCGGTACCGATCATGAGACCACCGGGGAAGGCGTAGTTCTCGAGGATGATCTGGTGAATGATACCGGAGCCGGGCTTCCAGAAGCCGATGCCGTACTTGGCGGTGGCGGTGGCAAGGAAGTCGTAGACCTCCTTGTTGATCTCAATGGCGCGGGCCAAGTCCTTGGCACCACCGACCTGGGCCTCGATAAGGTGGTCGCAGTGGACGGTGGTGGGGACGGCGACGGTGGGGAGACCGGCCGACATGAACTGGAGGAGAGCCATCTGGGCGGTGGCATCCTGGCAGGCAACACGGTCGGGGCGGAGCTTGAGGTAGGACGAGCCTCGGGTGATCTCCTGCTCGTGGGGGTTGTCCAAGTGACCGTAGACGATCTTCTCGGCGAGCGAAAGGGGTCGGTTGAGGCTGCAATTCAGAGAAGGAAAAAGCGGGAGAAGAGTCAGTATCTCCGATTCGCAATGCAGACGCGATGAATCCATCGGGCACAAGTGGTAGCGAAAGTCGCACGGCGACAGATTTATGCATTGGCGCGAGCGCTAGCCCGGGGGCTGCGCACTCGGTATCTTAGCCATCACGGTCTGCCGCCGCCCGATCAAAGCAGGGAACTGTTCGGCAGCTGCAGTGCCCATTTGGACACAAAATGCTTCTGTGCGCGCAAGCGATCTGTGGCACGACAGCCCCGCAATGATGCGGAGCCAGGGGAGAGGGGCGGACAACACTTACCGAGATCGGACGACCTTGAGGTTGTCCTCGATGCGCTTGTAGTTGATGTAGTAGCCCTTGCCCTTCTCAACGACCGACATCTCGACCTTCTTGTCGAAGAGGGAAGGCGAGATCTCGGCGGCCTCCTCGGCCACGGTGGTAGCGTAGCCGCGGGCGAGGGGGGCCTTGGCGGCCGCCCGGAGGGACGAGGATCGAAGAGCTCGAAGAGGAAGCATGATGTGTGGTTGGGATACCAGCTACCCTGCTCTCACTCTGGTGACTAGTGATGGGATGGGGTGGGGGGAGATGGTGGTGGTTCGGGATGCAGGTGTGCCGGGCGCGGAAGAAAAGGGGAGATAGGGCAGGCGACGAGACGAGACGATGCGGGCGGGCGGCTGGCAGCGGACGGGTTAGGGACGACGGAGGGGTGGAAGAGCGCGGGTGAACAGAGCGAGCAGCTTGGCCCGTCTCCGCTAGCGCTAGCCTTGGCTGCCTGGTGCTGCCTGGTGCTGCCTGATGCTGGGTTTACACGCGAAAAGAGCCGACAAACGACGTGGGCCGAGGCGGGGGGCCAAGTCCGGTCAGTCCCTCGTCGCAGCCTGGATCGCGCGCACGCCAGCCGCGTGGATGCGACGCAAAGGTGAAAAATGCAAAACACCTCGGCCGCCCGCAGACTGGGGATCGGGCAAGAGGGGGCGCAGCCCATTTTTTCAACCGACCAGCTGCAGCAATTTCGGCTGAAGCGTGATTCACGAGGGGAAAGGGGGGTCTGCGCTGCGCCTCGTCTCGCACCGGTCACCAACGGGCACTTGCAGCCCGGGCGCAGCGCCAGGCCCAGGCTGGAGAGCACGGTCCAATCATCACGCGCGTTTTGGCGAGAGAAGCACACTCAGCCTGCCGCACCACACCGCAGCTGCCCCTTTGAATTCAAAAGCCTGCAAGCCCGCATCACGAACAAAGCCCTGCGCGGTAATTCCTTGTAAATTCGATCGGCTCGCACGTCGAGCTGGCTGCTTCCCCTGCTCCTGGGCCGGTTGGACCGATACCGGTCACCATCTCACCAGAAGTCAAGAACCGATCTGTCCCACTTCTCATGCTTTCGACCTGTGTCGTCCACCTGCGTAGATGATGATTCGCAATGGGAACCCTGAACGGCACCAAGGCGAAGTGTCACGCACAAGACGGCTGCTGAAGCAAGGCGACGGCTGCGAAAGAGGCAAGTCGAGCCAGAGGCCAGATGGGAGGCGGTCGCAATCCGTGAAAGGCAGCCGGCGATCGGGCTCGCCTGGAAGAGACAATCTAGCGTCGATGCGCTCGCTATCCTTTCCTGCCCATCGTCCCCCACCGACACCGACAAGGGCCCCGCTGCAAAGCATGGACCGCGATAACATCCGAGTACGACTCCGAACAAGGTTATCAATATGACCTTTGAAGCACAGATGGGATGATATCGTTGCACATATATCTGAGGCCTGCGATGTCTTCGCATGACCATCGCTGAGGAGGTCTGCACCATGACCTCCTGGGTAGCATCCAGCGGGCGTCTTTGTCGGAACAGCACTTCCAGTTCGCGACAGGCCCAATCACAGCGCGTGCAATTGAAACATCGGCTTTGCGTGTCTGCTTCCACTCCGGACGCGGCTCCTGATCAATTCCGCAAACGACCGCTTTCTTCTTCCCGCCCGAGATGACCCGATTCTTGATCGGGCCTAGCTCAACGCATCGGTCTGATCGTAATGCTCCGAGGCATCGCCGAACGACGTTCGAGGGCGAGTCGAGATTTGCCATCATAGCGAGACCCTTTCCTCCCGCTATGGTGGGCACAATCCTTCCCCAAACGGTGCCGGCCATCACACAAAGGAGCGTGTGAGGCATGCGATACAAGCGGACACCCGCTACCACAGGTCATGCTCGTACACATGCCCAAGATTACGACGACCTGCACAGAGAAGAGGGAGACACCTCAAGGGAGCACATGCACGACTGCCAGACGCGGAGCTTATGGAACCAAATGTGTAGATTTTTGCTATCATAGCGGGTGAAGTCGTATTCGACAGGAGCAAACGACAAAGTTGGTAGCGTTGCCTCCTGCCGCGTACGGTATCGACCAGTCAGCCGCGACCGAGCAGCACGCTACGATCGGGCTGCCAACATGCAGAGTGGATCAGACATCGTAGAGATGCGTGCTCCGATGCAGAGGTAAGCGGACGGATGTCCCTGGCCGAGGCTTTTTGATGCGAGCGAAAGTGGAGAGAGTGGACGACGGTTGCTGTACGAGAGGGTGCAGGGCACTTTAACGGTACTTGTGGAAACCAATCTGGTCGGCGCGCTCGCGGAAGCACTGACGGCAGATGTCGAGGCCGTACTTGCGGATGATACCGCCCTGGTTGGCGCAGACACGGCTGTTGCATCGGGAACGAGACGCGATTCAGGGTCACGAGAGGTCAGTATGAGAGTTACAACGCAACTGAGATGAGACGGTTCGACACAAGCGCTGCAACGCCGGCGGGTCTGGATTGAAGCTGAGCAACGTCGTAAGATGTCGGCAAATGTCGCATAGGATGTCTTCCACGTTTGGGCGAACAGCGGGTCGCGAAAAACGGGTGTGCTGGAACCTGCTGAAACCTGATCGACAGCGACTTCGCTCTGACCCCTATCCATCCTTGCTCAGAGCGAGTGGATCTGGACGTGACGCGCGGTGTACCATCACATTCGCATTCGCGGCATGTGCGAAACCGCGTAGTTGAACATGTCGGCAGTTGTCGATGTGGATCCCAATGAATCCGCCGCAGCTCGGAAATTCCGAACGCATCTACCAGACATCGGTGGTCTATGCTGTCCCAGACGACGCAAAGAGAGTGTTGTTGGGTCCCAGCTTCATAATGCAACGAAAGGTGTGTGTCGACATAGGTCTTTGCTGATTGCTGGTGTTCCCTGATGTCCCTCCTTTGCTGACAGCATACGAAGACAAAAGACACAGCGCCTGACATCCTGAGTTCCCTCTCGCAAGGTCCGGGCGCCTCCTCCGACAGCAACGTGCCACCTCCATCAAGTGCTGCACTTTCGAAGTTGTCCCAACCCGTCGATCTGGTGCGAGTCTGCCGAATTAATGAGATCATGCTATGACGGAAGATGGAGCGAAGCAAGTGGCGTCTCTTGGACCAATTGCGAATGTCGATGATGCGTGAAGAGGTGTCCGTATGCTGGATGCTGTACCCGTCGGCTGCGCGTGTGTGTCGGTAAAGGTGTTCCTCGGGAAATACTCACCACTGACGGGAGCCCTTGCCGAACTTGCGGGGGTGGCTGTACCACAGAGTAGCGAAGGTCATGATGTCAAAGGTATAGAAGTGATATCTTGAAGGGACGAGAGATGGAGGGAGCAAGAGGAAGCGATGACGAGGGCCGAGTCGATGCAGCAGCCGCGCCGCGCCGAGCTTCCAGGCTGGACCAGGACTTGCCTTGGGCCCCAACTCAGGCCTTTGGACAGGAGCGCAGCAGCTGGCCAGAACACCTTCTCGAAGGCGCAGGTGCTGCGACGCGCAGAGTGGAATTGCTGCCTCTACTTCGCAGGAGGCAGCCACAGGCACGCAGCTCTGCCTTGACGGCGCGCGTCTCAGCAGCCCCGAACACGGTTCCGACTCGACAGCCCCATGGCAGAAATTTCATGAGCTCGGCCGAGGTCAAAATTGATCACGTGCGAGCTAATAGCGCAGGCGGAAAGCGAGAGTCGGTGCCGCAACCTTAGACCCCACTGAAGGACCAGGAAGGCGCGGCCTCAAATTCACCAACTCAGGCGCACTCGAGAGAGCGTGGGGCAGGAAGCTGCGATAGAGCCACACAGAGGGTCAAGAGTCAGAGCCACACACCAGCAGAACACCGCACACTCAGAACGCAATTGCGAAAGCGCAAAGCGACCCAAGCAGGTTGGCTACTCAGAGCTCGCCGTCACCATCCTTCTTGGACTCATCCACCAACCATTCCCTTCAAGATATCGAAAATGGCTGCTAGACCCAGTAGGTATCTCGCTCGGCCCGTCAACACCAGCAGCACAGCAGCATCGCAGCATCGACATTGCAACCCGACAGCATCCCCCAGCATCCAGATCTCAGCACCACCCAAAGCAGCACGCAGCAATCCGTTTCGCAGATGGACAACTACGGCACCTCTGTATCCAGCATGCATACGTCGACGATCCTGAGAGATGTTCTGCACAACGGTCCTCGCATCTTTGGACATGGAAATTCGCCCGTCTCGACCTCTCGGATCACATTCAGACAATCACACCCAAAAGCACACGTCTTTCTCGAACGTACCTTCGACCGGACAACACATAACCGTGTCGCCAGTTTATGAGTGTAGGCGGCGTCTCACGACACGCTGATAAGCACATGAAGCCGTCGTGGACGCTGTGCATTCGCTTCAACCATCACGACTGGAAGAATAGCCTCGACACTCAATCGCCAGACTCGACACATGCCACACAATTGTTCGGACGCGCTGCATGGATCAGCCGAGGCATCCTGCTTGCCATTGTCCTGTTGCTGCTGCGAACTGTTGCCGCTGCAAACTCATCGACACCCAACAGGACAGCAAATTGACATCGTCCGCATTTGTGTTCGTTCTTTCTCATCACAGCCGTTAACGTGAGGGGCCTCGACGGCGCGGCCTCGGGCTCGCTCCCCCTCCCCGCAGTCTTCACTGCCCCCATCCGACCTGACGTCGTTCAGCTCGTCCACAGTAAGTTTCTGGTCATCGCTACTTCACTCTCGCATCGTCGGACCGGGCGCAAGCTCTGTGGCCATTGGAGGCCGCTTGCTTGGTCGCAATTACTCGGCGGGTAGATCGGAGGAGGATTCGCCGTCAGCACCAAGCAGGCACGGTGCTGTCAATGGCAAGAGACGTCACGGACGGTCGAGCGAAGACTTGTAGTATCGCAGAATGCTTGTCAGACCGCGCAGTTTGGCTGACCCATCGTCTCTGATTTATCCTCCCTACAGCCAACGTGGCCAAGAACAAGCGTCAGCCTTACGCCGTCTCGACCAAGGCCGGTCACCAGACCTCGGCCGAGTCGTGGGGTACCGGTCGTGCTGTTGCCCGTATCCCCCGTGTCGGCGGTGGCGGTACCCACCGCTCCGGCCAGGCCGCCTTCGGTAACATGGTCCGTGGTGGTCACATGTTCGCCCCCACCAAGCTGTGGCGCCGTTGGTTCATCAAGACCAACCAGAACCAGAAGCGTTACGCTACCGCCTCTGCTCTGGCTGCCACCGCTGTCCCCTCGCTCGTCCTCGCCCGCGGTCACCGCGTTGAGGAGCTCGAGGAGATCCCCCTCGTTGTTGCCGACGCTGCCGAGGGTCTGACCAAGACCAAGGAGGCCGTCGCTCTGCTCAAGGCCGTCAACGCCTACAACGACGTTGTCAAGGTCTCCAACTCGCGCAAGATCCGCGCCGGTGTTGGCAAGCTCCGCAACCGCCGCCACGTCCAGCGCCGTGGTCCCCTTGTTATCTACAACAAGGACGCCGGTATCGTCAAGGCTTTCCGCAACGTGCCCGGTGTTGAGCTCTGCTCGGTCGAGCGTCTCAACCTCCTCCAGCTCGCCCCCGGAGGACACCTTGGCCGCTTCGTCATCTTCACCCAGTCTGCCTTCGGCCGTCTGGACGAGGTGTTCGCTGCCAAGTCTGGCTTCACCATGCCCAAGGCCAAGATCGCCAACACTGACGTGACCCGCATCATCAACTCGGACGAGATCCAGTCGGTCGTGCGTGCCAAGGGCCCCTCGAAGACCACCCGCCCCTTCACCCAGCGCAAGAACCCCCTCAAGAACCGCGCTGTCCTCTTCCGCCTCAACCCTTACGCCCAGAGCGCCATCCGATCCGAGATCCGCGCCCAGGCCCAGAAGAAGTCGGGCATCAAGAAGGAGGCCAAGCAGCCCGTTGCCAAGGAGTTCCTCGAGCTCCTCCACGCCGCCTAAGCGGTTGGCACACGTCCAGCTCGTCTCGGGCTCGACCGCTGTCGTCACGGCACTGGTTGGGCTTGCTTTTCTTGTCTCGCATTCCCTCTGCGGATCGATGCGGGCAGGGATTCGGTGGTGAACTCGGGTGGAGCATCCTTCGTCCTTCTTGAACCTTGTTGCATTCACGCATCGCCTCATGTTGCATCATGACATCTTCTCACACCCGGTCCTTTGTTGTATCTCCTCACCAAAGAAGGACGGGCGCTCCGTTCTCATCGCCTCATCCCTGTTCTCCATGATCGATCCGTTGTGATCATTCCCCCCCTTGGTCGGCCGGTCCTCGGTCGGCCTTTGTATACAATTCGCACCTCATCCTCACATCACCCCCAAAAAATCGCAACACAAAAAGGCCGGGCTATCGGCACGTTTTGGGACCCTTTCCATCATCAATGCGCGTGCGAGGCTGCTGTCTGGGTTGGCTGTACGGGGAGCGACGTGTGAGGAGATCGGGGGTCGGCTGGTAGGTGTGGATGTGAAGCGCAACGACGCCTGGCGACACAGTTGACGGCATGTCTTAACAGGGGATGTGAGGCTCATAAGAGCACGTCGTTGCCACGTGACGGCGCTTGTGAGGAGGAGCGTCTTGGAAGGCTCGATTTCGGGGCCTGCTCACACGTCTGTTCCAGCCACGAGATCGGGCTTGATGCCGACAATGCCGGTGATCTCTGGGCTGAGTGTGAAGCTGGCAGAGCTTGGCTGGGCGCCGATGCGCGTCATCGAGCGAGACCGGAGCTTGAATTCCCCTACCGGAGCCATCGGCGCTTTCCGCCTTTGGGGGGAGTGTAAAAATCCACTCCGCGTCGATGTTGACCCCATTTCCTCTGTTTGATCCTGACCGTTTCTTGGCGGTTCCGGATGTGCAGAGCTTGGCAGCCAGGACAAACAAGGGATGCCCCGTTCGCTTACATGCCTGCGGCACCCTGGACGCTGTCGCCAGTGGCACTTGGCGTCGTGGGGCCGCAAACACGTGCGAGAGCGTTGTGGGATGGATGCACAGGCAAGGAGCAGTGATGGTCGGAACCGAGCATGCTGTGCACAGCGCTTTCTTGCAGCAGCAGCAGCAGCAGCAGCAGCAGCAGCGTTTACTGCACGACGAAACGAGGGTTGGGCGCGAATTCATTTGCTCGCGAGGCGGATCGCTAAGTGGGCTGCACATGGGCTTGCAGGATGTGCTGGGAGCAGCCGCCACGTTACGACAGGTGCAGCCGACCAACGAAAGGGAAGCTGTTTGCCACTGCCCGTTCGCAATTGAAGGGACCTCGCTTTTTCCGGCAAGAAACAGGCCACTGTGCGACCCACTTAGGCGAGTATGAACTCGGCGGAATTACCTTGCAGCGTCCCGCCTCGTTGATTTTTTTCACAATTTCTCCGTTTGACACTGACTGGACGCCGTGGACAGCTTTGGTCGGTCCAGCCGCTCGTGTCAGTTCGTGTCGGTTACTGCCCGGGCTTTGACCCGCTGATCCTTGGACGAGCGCTGCACGATTGATTGCTCTGGCTTGGATGGCTTGCGTGTAAGTTGCTGCAGTGACCGTGTCCCTGCGTGCCTGCCTGCAGCTGAGCCTGCTGAAACCGCCCTGCTGACCCGCATGTGGATGCCCATCACACGCGCGCGCGACCGTCACCTCGCCTACTCCCGCAGCTCCGCCTTGCCAGGCCGCACTCGAGCTGGATTGGTAGCCGGCTTTGGCGGGATCGGTCAACGCCGCGACGCTCGCCTGCCTGCCCAAATGCGCAACGGCACTTGGCTACTCGCCATCAACCCACCTCTACTCACTTCGTCTTGCGCTTCCCAACCAGCCTGCTGTTGGCGACCTCGCTTACTAGACTCTCCAACAGCCTCCCTCTTCGCCCTGTGCCTGTCCACCAGAGTTTCAGCCCACCCGACCCCGTTTCCTCGTAGCTCCTCTACCCTCCTCCCAACCCTGCCTCCTCCTTCGCTTCTTTGCCCCCCCGGACTTTGGTTTCGAAGCTTCCTCAATTTTCCCCACCCAGCCTCACCCAATCACTGCTCTCCCGCCAAGCCTCCCCTCTGCTTTGCTTGTTCCTGCTTGTCCAACAAACTGCAAAAGGGTTCAGCTCTTTCTCGCCTCGCCCTCGTCTGCTGCCGTCTGTCGATCCCCTCAAATACCTCATCCCATCCACTCCCACGCCGCTTCTTGTCCCCCCACCTGTTTTTTCAAGCCAGTCCCATCCGCAGCACCTCTGCTCCTGGCTACATCCCCCTCCCCTCCCTCCGCGGCTCTGTACCAAGCACATCCGCCCCTTCAACGTGGAACCGACGCCCGCCCCTTCACTTCCTCCCCTCCCTCTCCGCTTGCTTGCCGAGTCAAGCTAACCCGCCTCCTTCAAGATGGATCACCACCCGGTCGAACAGGCCAAGGTCGTCGACGATTCCTTCGTCAAGGGCGACAAGACCAATCAGGTCGTCAAGCCCGCCAATGGCGACCAACTCGAGAAGCAGATCTCGCCCGAAGAGTCCGAGGCCTTCTCGCGCCCGGACGGCGCCTCGGTCGACGACATCTACGAGCGCAAGGTCTACATCCTCAACAAGGTCATGAACGACCACATCGGCATGGGCAAGGTCCAGTGGCAGCTCTTCCTCCTCTCCGGTTGGGGCTGGCTCGCAGACAACCTCTGGCTTCAGGGTGTCGCTATCATCCTGCCCCAGGTCGAGCGTGAATTCAACATCACCAGCGACGTCCGCTGGTTGACCTTCTCGCTCTACATGGGTCTTATTCTCGGCGCTGCTACCTGGGGTATCCTTGCCGACGTCATCGGCCGTCGTCCCTCGTTCAACATCACCCTTTGCATCGCCGGCATCTTCGGTATCGCGGGTGGCGCGGCTCCCAGCTTTGTCGGCCTCGGCGGTCTCCTCGCCGCGCTTGGCTTTGGTCTTGGTGGCAACCTCCCCGTCGACGGCATGATGTTCCTCGAATTCGTCCCCGCAAAGTCCCAGTACCTCCTCACGCTCCTCTCGGTCTTCTGGTCGCTTGGCCAGCTCATCGCCTCGCTCATCGCCTGGGCTTTCATCGCCAACTTTTCGTGCGACGACAACCAGTCCAACACCCCCATGGGTCCCGGCACGGTCGCCTGCGACGTCAGCCGCAACAAGGGCTGGCGCTACAGCTTCTACACCTTTGGTGCGCTCACCTTCGCCATGTTCATCCTCCGCTTCTTTGTCTTCCGACTGCCCGAGTCGCCCAAGTTCTACCTCTCCAAGGGTCGTGATGCCGAGGCGGTCGCCGTTCTCAAGGACCTCGCAGAGAGGAACGGCCGTCCCATTGGCGACGACATCATCTCGGTCGAGATCTTCCGATCCGCCGCAGGCCAGGAGGCCAACATGGACGCTCGCGAGGCCGAGGAGAAGCCCAAGGGTCTTAAGCGCCTCACCGCCGCCCCCGCCCGCTTTATCGAGGACTTCCGCGGCGTCTCGTTCACCCCGGACCTCTCGCATGTCCGTCCGCTCTTCTTCGGTTGGCGCATGGCTGTCACCACGAGCCTCCTCTGGACGCTCTGGGCGCTCATCGGCCTCGCTTACCCGCTCTACAACGCCTTCCTGCCCATCTACCTCTCGCAGGCCCAGGGCGTCGAAGGCTCGTCCGACGTCTACACCACCTACCGCAACTACTCGATCATCTCGGTCTGCGGTGTTCCTGGCTCCCTCGTCGCCGCCTGGGCCGTCGAGCTGCCCCGCTCCGGTCGTCGTGGCGCCCTCGGCGTCGGCACGCTCCTCACCGGTGTCTTCCTCTTCCTCTTCACCACCGCCAGCAACGAAGGCGCCGTCCTGGGTTTCAACGCCGCCAGCACCTTTACCCAGCAGATCATGTATGGCGTTCTCTACTGTCTCACTCCCGAGCTCTTCCCTGCTCCGCACCGCGGAACCGGCGACGGCATCGCTGCGGCCCTCAACAGGGTGTTCGGTGCCATGGCTCCCATCATCGGCATCTACGCCTCGGGCAGCGCACCGCTCTACGTGGCTGCTTCGCTCTTCCTCGTGTCCGGTGTCCTCTCCTTCCTCATCCCTATGGATTCTCGCGGCAAGAACGCCTTGTAAATAGAGGCTTGTATGTTGCATCGAGCGGCTTTTCGATAGCCCGCTGTGCTATCAGAAAATATCACCCTTTTCCCTTGGCTAGTTGCGTGGATTTGGGATGCATTTTCGAGCCGCGCACACGCGCTCTTTGACGTGTCAGACGCAGCATGGCTCGAAAGCGTGAGAGGAGTCTGCTCGTGGCCACACGTCACCGGATTTGAGTTTATTCAGCCGCGGCGAGAAGCTTGTGTGCCACTCGAACAGGGTCTGACAGGGTCTCCTAATGCAGAGTGGGGTTCCTGTGTGTGCGATCAAACAAGCTGGTAGGCAAGAAGCTCAACGTTTGACACGATCGCGATCCTGATGCTCGCTGCCGCCCGTGAACGCGCGGAGATTGACGCAGCGACAACCTCCTTTCGCTCTCCTGATGGCTTGAGATGAGTTTGCTGAGGCTCTGGTGCGGACCAGAGGTGAACTCTGTTTGCGGACGTCCCTCGTTGAAGCTCAAGCTCCTCTCCTAACTCAAATCCGACTCGGTCAACAGAGCAGTCGTATGCTCTGTTTACCTGAGACTTCCGCACCAGTGCGGAACCGATCATACTTGTGGCAATTGCACACGTTCCGCTAGGAAGACCGGCCTTCCGCATAGCGATCTCGCGATTCCCGCACGTCTCAGCAAGATGCGGAAGTGAGGATGCATCAACAGAGCGCCCCAGCATCAAACGTACTTGAACCTCTCTCGCTCCCGCTCCTTCCGCTAACCGTCCATATATATCGACCCCTAACCCCAGCCTCCGCACCCTTCGCCAATCTTCCACCCGTATGGTAGCTTCCTCCTTTCCTGATCAGTGTCTTCTGTCGCGAAAAGGCGCGCTCGGTATGAATTCCTCCAAGGGTCGCGAAGATTTGCTCGATCACGCTGGCGACCCGGCCTCTAGGCAAGGGCTTAGTGACGAATCGGACGCCCCGATCGGGTCTGCTCCTTGCATCCTCGAAAGACCAGAGAGCCAGCATGGGCTCAAGCGAGAGGCGAGTCGTTCGCAGCTCGTCGCCACTTGTGCCGAGCATCGGACGTCGGCTGTCCCGATCCCGCGCCGCACCCTGGTGGCTACGCGTCTGACCGACTGGAACGCCCTGATCCGCCGACCGGACTCGGGCCTTGGGGTTAGTGTGAGGCTGGCCGAGGTGCGGAAGCTGCCTGCCGAAGAGACGCTGCTTCTGACGTACGGATTCCGCAAGCATGTGCGCGAGGCCAAGGAAAGGTTTACAGCGTAAGTGAGGCTCGACACTGAAAGCACCCCGAGACGAAGCCTGATCGATAGAGCTGACGTTGACGGATTCCACTTCTCATGACTTTTTGCAGCGGTATGCAGAAGATCGAAGAGTTCCAAGCTCATTCGGTGGCGGGACAGCCGAACTGGGAGTTTCTGCGAAAGAGCTGGCCGTACGGCTACACGCAACGCGCCGTTCCGGAAGTCTTTAGTCGAGCGCTGACAAAGAGGTCCGAGACCGAGGGGGGATACTGCAGTCCGGCCGAATGCGTCTCGCGCATGGGGTTCGAGAAGGCAGACGTGGATCGAGTCGTCGAGGTGTGCGAGATCGCCTTCTACGCCATGCTCGCTCGCCAGCTACGCATCGGAGGCCGCACCTGCCTGCCGAGAGACTTTAAGTACTTTCACCACAGCCATCGCGACGGCGTGAGGCGCGTGCTCGAGGCCTACCCGCCTCTCCAGATCTGGCTACGTCCTCCTGCAGAGTTCATCGACTCTCTACGTCAGAGCATCAGCGACAACGAATCCGTCCGGCTGGATGAGACCGAGCCTCTTGGCGCAGTGCGACGATCCGGTTCTGACTCGCTGTCGATCGAGCACCTGCGAGAGGAGGCGGCCGGTCAGCATCACATGCTCACCTGGCATGCGATGCGCGCCATCATGTCGCTCTTCTGGATCCGAGCAAACGCTGGCTTCCTCTCCAACCGCAAGCAGCAGCCAACGCCCGAGATGCAGCACGGTGCCAACGCCTTCACCCAATGGACCCAGATCTACAAGCGAACCTTGGACGACGCCTTGGACCAGGACCACCGTAGACCTCGCCAGGTGCATTGGCTGCCCGAGTACGATGTCGGGATGAAGGAGTCGTGGGATGCACCCTTCGATCGCGCCGTGCGCTACGTCTCGCAGCTTAGCAAGCGATGGAATGCAGACCGCGGTGGACGACGTGCAGCTCAAAACGACGACTCAGCATCCGGTCCTAGCGGTAGCAGCCCAAAAGAGGCTCAGTAGCACTCTTTGCATCTTCTCCACCGGTGCAGCTGGCAACGAATATATCCCGTAGGATGCAAAAGGGGCTTGTTCACACGTCGAGCCTCGCGCAAAGGTACGCAGGAGTCCGGACTCAGCCGATCTGCTCTCGGTCCGAGTCCGCACTAACCGCACTTGTGCCACACAGGTTCAGACGCTCGTCGAGATCCAGACGTCCCCACGTGTCGCTCCAAATACGACCTCGACTGCGTGCCGCCTGGTGCGCAGCTCTCTTGACTCTGCGTCGCTCGTGGCACGCACAAGAACCACCTAAGGCCGGTCGATCGGACCCGAACGAGCGCTCCGCCACCAACACTGTCCGAACATCCTGTCCAAACATTCCTCAAGACAGGATCCCTAATTGTGATCCGTGCGAAGACGTCGGTCCCGCTTCGAGACCTCGACCGCCTGGCATCTTCCATCATGGACACACCTCGTTTTCCATCCAAGCGGCTCCTTGAGTCCTTGACGACTTCTGTTGGGCTGCTACAAGCTGCCCTCGCAACGCGGAGCAGCGAGTCAGATCCGAAACAATCGGCAGGACCAAGTCCTCTTCAATCTCGATGTTGTCATGATTTGGAGTGGGTGGAATGATAGCTTAGATACAATGTGAACGACCGCGAGCGAGGCTAGGGTTCGATATTGCCCGACTGCGAGAGCGCTTTGCCAGCAAAGCTCTCGAGGCCCTCGCCGGTATATGTGAGGAGTGGGCTGAGCTCAACTTCGACGCCCTCGGCGAGCGAAGCGCCAGCGGCGGTAAGCCACCTCTTCTGCTGAGCGAGCAGATCGCGCCGCGACGTGTCCTGGTCATCGACGCCGGTGCCCTTTGCATTCTTGAGCGGGCTGAACTCCTCGTGCCTTGCGACCTCGTGTACGGCGAGCTTGTCGCCGCAGAAGGGGAAGACGTCAAAGACAAAGAGCTCGAGCTTCATGCCGTTGGGCGTCGAGGGCTTGAGCGCGCTGCCCGTCTCGAGGTCGACGGTGGGGATCTTCTTGCGCGCAATGTGGAAGGCCATCTCGGGCTCGAAGGCCGGCACGTCGTCTGCGAGGAACTTGGTGGTGTAGAAGTGGTTGACAATGTTGGCCGCGCGGAACGAGAGCTCGCCGTTGGCATCGCGAGCTTCGCTCAGGCTTTCGGGGATCTCCGAGTACTCGACGACACCAAACTTGCCGTCGCGAAGCGCCACCACGCCGACAGACTCCTTGGGATCCTCCTTCTTGACCACCTTGACTCCAGCCTGCACACCCTGCTCGAGGCAGACGCCGAGGAAGATGGGATCGCCCACCTTGACGAGGCAGTTGTCGACGCCGTAGGCGTGGAGGTACTTGATGCCGCGCTTCTCGAGGTCCGAGATGACCGTGTTTGGCTCACCCTTGTTGTACGGGGTGCGGAGCGCACGGTAGAGGCCGCCGTTGCCGTCAGGAGCAGTAGCCACTTTGCTCGTGTTCTCAAGCAGGATCTTGCCCTCGAGCGAGAGGCAGGGGAGCGTACCCTGCTCGAAAAAGATGATGTTCTCCTCCTGCAGGCCAAAGAAGTTGTGCTGGGCGAAGAAGTTCTCGGTGTCGCGGCGCGTGGGGCCAGAGGTCATGATGTACCACGGAATGACGACGGAAGCGGAGCCGGAGGAGGAGGCCTGGCCGTGTTGCGCTGCGAGGTGCTGCAGCCTGAGGATGCGCTCGGCCTGGATCTGGAAGAGACTCTTGTGGGAAGGAAGGCCGATGTCGTAGCAGCCCTTGGGAGCGGCGGAGCCGAGACGGGTGCCCTGTCCACCTGCCATCAGGAGGACGCCGACATGGCCGCGTGCGATGGCATCGAGGCCGAGGCTGCGGAAGTGCTCGACCTTGGCCGGGTCCGCCTCGCCCTGGATGGTGTTCTGCACGGACGAGGGCGGCGGAGGCTGGACCTGGTGCGACTTGCCTGCTCGCGCCTCCTCGTCAGCCTTGATGGCGGTTTGGAAGACCTGGTTGACACGTTCGACGTCGAGCTCGTCGAGCTGCTGGGCGAGCTGTGCCTGCTCGTCGGTGGTGAGCTTGTCCCAGAAGGCAAAGAGGTGAGACTGGCCCGCCTTCTCGTACCTCTGCTTGAGGGCCGGAACGTCGACTGGAGAGATGGACATGATGTATGCGAGTCCTCGCGTTCTTTCAAGAGAGAGACGGACGGACGGGGCACGGATGAAGGAGCGTAAGTGGTGAGTGGTATGTTGGCGACAAGTCAGCTCGATGCCAGCTGTTTAAGTGGAGTCGGGGTGCCGCTGCAAGTTCAGCACATGTGCTGTCATCGGAAGAATGGGTCGTGGCGCATAGGGGCGGGTTGACTGCTCAAGTGCTTGGGCGACGTCGCTGTGCAGCATGCAGGCCTAGATTTCAGGAGACGATTTGCTGCTTGCTTATGTGTTGATCGACAGAGCGCCTTGGCCGGGAAATTCGCTCGAAACTCGTGTTCGCTCGAGGGGTGCAGGTGTTGGTCTCCGACTCGTCGTTGGCACGCAGCAAGGCGCGTCAACCGCGCTGTTGCGCTTAGCTGCAGCCGTTCGCCCAACGAACCCGCCCTGGCCTCGCCAGGAATTCCCGCGTCTCGACGCACTCGGAGCTCCTCCGACATGCGGACAGGCGAGGCTCAGCTTCACACTGCACTGGGCACACTTCCATCCGCATCTGTGAGCGGCCGCACAGGCCTCGTCGACCTCGCCGACCAACTGCGAGTAGTCCCAACAGGTCTCATCCAGCTACGAGGCAGGATAGGAGTGCACACTTCTATTATCGCGGCGAGCCGAAAGACGGATCGAAGAGAAGCAATAAGTTAACAAGGCCATATCAGAAGAAGAGGCGCGGAACATGGAACAGCAAAGGGCTACAGATGCGAGGATGCGAGCAGTACAGAAGAAAAAAGACGGGGTGCAGATACGGGTGCTGATGCGAGAGCGGGTGAGAAAGCGGAATCAAAAGTGTAGGCGGGAGAGTGGCAAGAGCAGGAACAAGATCTTGCGCGAGAGGCGGACATCAGAGACGGATTGGATCCTCGCCTCGTGCCCTCCTCCATCGATTCGTGGCGCGCAGGATCTCGCCGTCGACCATGTAAGGGTATTTTCGGAAGAAGCTCTCCTTGAACTCGAAGCACTCGCCGTCAAAGACGTCGCCCGCAGGCGACCACACGCGCAGCGTCTGGACGACTTCGAAGAAAAACTCGTCCAGCCAGCGCTGCGCCGGCTTGCGCAGACGGTGAGATCCCTTGGGCTTTTCCAGGAAGCCGTAAGTGTAGACTCGGCTCTTGTCTGGGATCACCACCGCGCCGTTGAACTCCTTTGGCTTCCACGCAGACATGTCGGCCACCAAGGCGGTGCGCTTGCGAATGTCTTCGCCGTCGAGCTCGGTGTGGATGTCCTCGGTGGTGCTTGAAGCTGCCTTGCCCTGAGCGCTCTCGTTATCGCGAGGCGACGTATTCTCGCCAGACTCATCGCTGAACCTTGCGGCGTCCCTCGCAGCCTCCTCTTCGGCCTGCGCCAGCTCCTCGATCGCGTGGAAGGCGCTGAGAATGGTGAGGATGCGGTCGCGCATGGCCGGGTACGGCAGCACGGCAATCTCGACCGGGTGGAAGCCGATGCGCATCTGCATCTCGGTCGGCATCAGGTTCCGCGGCAGATAAAGATCGGCTCCTCCGAACGAAGGGTCACCAGGGAAGCGCGGCAGATCCTCGTAGCCACCGATGAAGCTCGGCGCCTCGCGTGCTGCGCGCAGATTGATGATGCCCGACTTGAGCTTGGTGGTGAATGGCAGCAGCGTGCTGAAGTAGAGACGGCACACCTTGTAGAGGACCAGCTCGGGAACCGCGACCATCGAGGGGAAGCTCTGCGCCGCTTTTTGGCGTTTCTGATTGAGCGAGATCTCCCAGGTGGCCTTCTTGCCGGTTTGCGAAGTTGGTGGCGACGACCCCTGCGAGTCCTTGCGAGTTTCAACCGCCGCCGAGGACGTTGCCTCCGCCTTGATCGATGGAGCAGCTGCAGTCGACTCGCCTTGATTCGCGGCTCTGATCTGACCTTCCGCATCTTCTCGGCTGTGCTCCTCTTCAGAGTCAGACCCAGAAGAGTTGCCGCCAGGAGCGCCACCATCCCAATTTTGTGTCGACGAGTTCTGATCGGGGAAGCGACGCCCAATCATGCCTTTCCACTCGGCCTCGGCACTGTCGTCTTCCAAGTGCGACTCGATGAGATCCAGGTGGAACGCGCCGGTGAACTTGGTCAGCTGGATGGGAGCCACCTCGGCGCCGTCGGCGCCACGGATGCCCGCGCCGTCCGAGAGAGCCTGGCTGAACTTTTTCATGTCGGCCAGAGCCTTGCGCAGAGCAGCGTTCTCGCTCTCGAGCGTCTCCATCCGGTCCTGCTTTCGCTTTCGCGACTCGCGCTGCGACGCCTTGTTACGCTCGCGACGCTCCACACTCGTCTTGAAGCTAGCCGACGACGAAGCCGAGGCATCGTTGGAGGCGGAGCCAGGATGGAAGGCGGCACCGGTAGAAAGCCGCGTGGAGGAGTGCACACTGCTTGCTGCCGACGCCCCTGTTGGCGAGATGTTCCGCGTACTGTTGTGCGAGGTGCTTGAGGTCGGCACACCGAGCGCATCGACTCCCGTGGCAGGATCGTTGTTGCCCGAAGCGGAGGGCGCAGGAGCAAGCCACGAGTCGATAGATTCGAGGACCGAGCTGGACATTGGCGCGCCGATGACCATGCCCGTGGGCGGAGCGACCGAGGCCTGGACATAGGAAGAATGGACGGCGCCAGGCACGAGGTTTTCCGGGCTGCCGGACATGCGAGCGGACGAGGTCGGCGACAAGGAGCCGTTGAAGCCGGCCGTATCGGTGGGCGGTCGAGCAGCGATGGCCATGGGCACAGAACCGCCGGACGAAGTGGCGTCAGACATCGGCAAGCCCGCAGTGGTCATGTTGTGAATGGACTCGTCGCTCAGGCGCCTCTCGCTCCCGGCGGAAGGTGGAAGGGCCGAAGCAAGCGGAAGCGACTCGGTTGGAATCGGCAGCGGAGGAACATGCCCAGCCGCGCTGACAACGAACGCTGCAGCTTCTGTGGGACTGATGCTATGAAGACCTGGAGCAGACGGGACACCAGGGTGGGCGCGTTCCGGGGCATTCGCGGAGAGCGTCGAGACGGGAGGAGCCGAGAGATTGCTGGTTGTTGCCGTCGCTGGGCCAGCCTGAGCCGCCTGCGAAGGGTACGAGTCAAGCTGGAAATTCAGCGTCGGGTCGGACACGCCCTGGTCTGTACGATCCTGAGTGGATTGGTAGAACCACGCAGGCACATGCGAGGCAGCGGCGGTGTCGAAGGGCATGTGCTGGTCGAAGGGCGGCCTTGCAGATGTGTAATTGTAGCCCGAAGCGAAGTCGGCGGTCGGGTGCGGAAACATGTGTGGTTGATGAGGGTGGTGTTGGTGGGATTCCGAGGGGTAATGTTGACCAGCGGCGGGGAAGCGAGGATCAGCGCCGCCAGGTAAGTTCGGAGGGAACGCGGCTGATGAAGGGCGATCCAAAGGCAGCGGGGCCGCCATGGCGGCGGTCGGCTGATGCATCATGGTGTACGAGGCCGCACGAACGCTGCAACGCCCTCTGGTGAATGAGGACCGAAAAGCCGTGGATCGGCGGTTCGTCGAAGTATACCTCGATGGAGGACGGTTGGACTGAGCGATGCTGGCTCTGACGATTTCGGAACTTCCGGATGTCTAGTGCAGAAGCAGCGAGGCGAACAGTCGGAGAAGCCGATGCTGACACTCTCGAACGTGGTGTGCCCTCTTTCGAGGAGAGGCCGTAGTGAATGGAGATCGGATTTGAGAGAGCGAAGGTAGTGGGGGGAGGCGGATGGCTGCTGAGTTGGTATATGGAACGACACGGAACGGGGGAGACGACGGATGGTTGGGTAGGAGCGTGGGAGGAGCGAGATGGTGCAGCTTGCGAAGCGAGTGGTCTAGAAGGAGGTGCGGCTGGGATGGTGAAGCCGGTGCGGAAGGATGGTGTGACGGATAGAGCTGGTTGAGGGGACGTGGTTGCAAGCGAACGAAATAGAGGGCGGCACGGTGGATGGGGCCGACCGGAGGCACTGCAGTGTAGAGTCAAAAGCTCGGGAGGTCGAGAGCGCTGGGGAACGCGCGCGAGGCAATCGAGCAGGGGAGGCAGGGCTGGGGAGCTAGGGTGCGGCCGGCGTAGATGTCGAGGTCTCGACTGCGCCACGGGTGGGGAGCGTTGGATTGAGCTTCGGCCAGATCATCCGCGTTGCCACTGGCGGGAAGGATGCTAGTAGCTCTATTGTGTCGGCTCGCTAGGCTCCTCGCGACGCCTAGAGGAAATCAATCAGATGGAGTCGACAGAGCGCACTGCAGGCGTGGCAGCGTAAGGCGGGGTGATACAGTACTCTAGAAGGCTGCCCTCTAGGCGGGCGCGGAGAGAGCAGCTATCAGCCGGGTGTGCGTCGACTGAGCTCGCCACTGCTGCGCGCGGGCTGAGGCGAAACGCGAGGGTGAATCGGAGAGCCCGTCCGAACACCGGAGGACTGGGTCCACATCCGAGCCGAGTCGAGTTCAATCGAGTCGAGTCGAGTCGAGTCGAGTCGAGTCGAGTCGCGAGGGTGGATTCAGATCCTCCCACGCCCGCTCAAGCTCGATCGAAATCCAATTGTCACTTCAAACGATCCGCTCCGACCAGTCAGCAGCTTTGGCAGGATGGATGGACCCCAGGCACGGACGGCAGGGTCGGAACGGCGGACGTGCCCCGGATGGCTCTGCTGCTTTGCTCCAGACAGGACAGAGCGGCACGCCCTGGCTCGACGACCGGTCTAGACTAGAGCGGAGTGTGTGGACGCATGAGGTGCTGAGCTTGCCAGCTGATGTTGCACTAACTCCAGGCAGGAGAGCCAATGAATTCGGCAACGCTGCATGCTGCACGATGCGACGGGCTCTGGGACCGTTGGCGTGGCCCCAACTTCTGCCCCTGCTGCTAAGTTAATGCCAAAAAAACTGGAGACGTGCGCAGTTACGCTGCCATGCAAGTGGGCGGGCAGCCAAGCTGCCAAGCAGCCAGTCGCGCAAGCGAGCACGCCCTCTGCAGTGTGCTTTTTTTTCGCACGTCCTGACGAGTCGCATCTAGCTGGCCCAGCTCGTGCGTTCACGGCGAGGATTTGTCGGCTTTCCATTTTTGGTTGCGTTTACTGCATTTTCTTTTTTTCGACTCGTTCGTTTCCTTTTTTTCTATTCATTTCCGCTTCGCATCTGGTCCCCTGTTTGAGTCGCCTTGCCGGAACACGGGCTCGAGGAAAGGCAGCTTAATGCGCTCTCGCTGGCCAGAACAGCTGCTGAGTGGTGGCGCTCGCCGAGTCGTGGGACGATCCAGCGCCGGTTACGAACCCTGAGCTAGACTGAATCGGTTTTGCTCCACCAGCGGCTCTACCTCCGAAGATTCAGTTGCGCCCGTAAGGCCTGCCATTTGCATCTTGATCGTGGATCGATTTCAGGCGGTTTGCTGCCCTTGCAGTACGCTTCCTTCGCTTGACGGAAGTTGCTTCCGCCGGGGCGAGGAGAGAAGGCAGAGAGGAGCGGCAGCAGCGAGTACCCATTGATCAAAAGGCTTTTCTTGGCACTGAGAGGGGGTTGCGCCATGCCGCCGGAACAGTGTCGGTAGCCGCGCGTCGCCCTGGACGATTCTTGCGATTGCACGCCGAACCTCGCTGTCAGTCGGCGTCGACCCTGATGCGCGCTCGCTACCGGGCTCTACTCTAGGTGCGGACAGATCTCGAATCTTCTTGCTGCCTGACACGTTCGGTCTCTTGCGCCTGCAGGTAAGTTTGCATGGTATTCAATGGTGATCAAGCGCTCGATATCATGCTCCGATCCCCGGCATGCCTTCATTCTGTGCCTTTTGATGATGCGCAATGCGATGATCCATCGATGCCTGACCGAGGTGGCGCCCTAGTTAAGCTGCCCGCTGCGCTTGCATCGACTGCGCCGTGGCGCTCTCCTCTCCACGCGACCGGCAGCGATCGCGGGGGGGTTCTACCGCGCCGCGTACCGTACATTGTCGGGGGTTGGTGGGTGTGGTCTTTCGCTATACAATTCACACTTCGCCATTGTCTCCGTGGGTGCGGCAGGCAGACCGGGCGACAACCTGGCGGGTCCCCCGTTTTCCATCCCTTGTTCAGTACTTCCAAGCGACTCTTTGTTCTTCACGGCAGGATCCGGGCAGCCTCGGCCACAGCTCGGATCGTCCGGATTCCAGCCGGCAGTTTGGATCTAATGCGTGGAAAATGGAACGCGACCGCCGCGCATGATTGAACTCCGGCAGATCTTGCCAGGTGTCTCCCTCCAGGGTCCACTAAAGTTCTACCGCTCGGCGTCGAATCGTCTCCTGTCCTGGCGCACGCCAGATCCGGGTAAAGTTCCTGCTTATTGTGTTTTCCGTCCTCTCTATTGGTAATACAATGCCGGACCTCTCTAGGCCTGCGTGCTTGTAATAATGCTGCGAGCCGGCACCCAGGTCATTCAGGATTTGTCACGACAAGCGTCGCTACCAGACAAATGCCTTGACTTGGCGCAGGAATTTCCGGGCTGAATTTTTATCAACCGATTTCTCGCCTTCATTTTTCTGCCCACTTTTTGGTCGGTTCCACCGATTCGAAAGCCCAGCACCGATTTTGGCGAATCAAGGCCTCAAATCGCGCGCGAAAACGGATGTTGCTTAGTGAGGCTGACTAACGCTGCTGCGGCCGCTCATACACAACTGGCAATCGTGCCAACCGACTGTGCCACAAAGTATGGCGAACATAGAAGAGGATGTCCATTTCAAGCAGCGGACGGTCCAAAGTGTCTATGATGCTCCAGCACGCTACTTCACGCCGCGATGTGCCGGTCAGGACGAGCGAGAGTCCTGGCTCACTGTACTTTCTCCCACTCGACGTCGTCGGCAGAGGAGCCGCTGCTGGGCACGGTGGTCTTTTTGACCGTAACGACGGGCTTGCTATCCTCGGAGGCCGCCGGTGGTCGCGCGTCTTCCGTGTCGAGAATCGGCTGTGGGTCCTCGTCACCCGTTGAGGGCTGTGCTGCGTGCTCCCGGACGACAAACTCGTCGCCGGCGAGCGAGCTCCAAGGAGGCAGGTCTCCCTTGCGCGCGCTCCGCCACACCTGGCGTGCCATCTTCTCGCAGAAGCCGACGTACTCGCGTGCCATGGCCAGCACGCGCCCAGAGTCGGACGCATCACCCCGCACCGAGCTCGGGTCGATCCCAGCCAGCGCTAGTCGAGCTCCCACACCGGGACCCGCACCTCCAAGTTGCGGGCGGTAGTACTCGATCGTCTCGATGCCGACGTACTCGCGTCCCCAGAAATCCGAACGGCTGCCATAGCGCTTCTTCGGGTCCGGTGCCGGCGCCAGGGACGCGTGGCAGACCGACACCGCTCCCTTGAAAGGGTCGATCGGGTGATGCGGCGATCCGACCCAGCGCGCGAGGTAGAAGCTCGCCACGACAAACACCGTCACCCACGAGGCGACGAACTGCGACATCATGGTAGAAGCCACTACACCCGGATGAGCGAGGAAGCTGCGTGGCTCTGGTCGGCCAGGAAGAGCCCGAGATGCCGGGGGAAGCCCGAGGAAGCCGTGCGGTGCCGTGCCACTCGCCGTCGATGCGGTCCGTCGCATGCCCGAGTCCGAGGGCGAGATTGGGCTTTCGACGGACGACATGCCAAGCGAAAAGGATCGCTCCTCCATCGGCGTGCCGGGTTGCGTACGCATACGGCGCGTTTCCAGCGCATCGTCCAGCCCGAACGCAGCGAGCTCGCACTGGTATTTGGTCGATTCGTAGGGAAGTAGCGACTTGGCGGGATCAATGCATTGATAGTCCGCAGCGTTATAATACTTCGAGAAGGCCTCGACGGAGCTGGTCCACACGATGCGAGAAGGCACGGAGTAGGGCGTGGCACGCAGCGACGGAAGCAAGGCACGGACGAGGATCCAGTGCGCGCCTACGTTGCACTGCCAAACCCAGCCGAAGCCATCGTCGCTCTTGTCGCCCGCACGCTGCAGTTTATACGCGGGCCAGGTGACGGCGTAGCGGAACTGGGTCATGATCATCCAGACGGCATGGAACCAGTTCATGCCTGTCCATGCGGACGAGCCGGCGTTGAGGATGATGTGCGTGACGTGCGTGTACCTCTCACGGACGGTGCGTGCACACTCGAGCGCGCTGCCCATACTGCCTAGGTCGAGCGGCACAAACTCGATGCGGGTACCCTGGCAGAAGCGACGTCGATACCGAGCGTTGGCACGCTTGTTGCGCTGCTCCAAGCTGGCGTCCAGATCCGGAGGGCTGGAATTGCCAGCGGACGCCGAGGAGTCTTGGCGAAGGTCGTCGGCATCTGAAGCGTCCTCGGCGTCGAGGTCATCATCGTCGTCGTTGGCGAGCGCCTTGCGCAGCTTCCTCCTGCGTCGCACGTTGTTCTCCTGAGCATGAGCTACCAGCGCAGGGTCGGCATCCTCGTGCGGGGTGTCCCGGATGTCGTCCTCGGTCTCGGGATCCGTGAGCTTGTCGTCCTTGCTGGTGGTATCAAAGGCGAACGCCCAGCTCTCCGGAGGTCCCGAGGGCGTGTCTTCGTGCTCTGGTAAGTTCTCGATCCACTTGAGAAGCTGCTGGAGCTGCCGTCGGGCCTTGTGAGCCTTGATGGGATTGCGACAAGCCAGGACGATGGTGCATCCATCTGGCGCAGCAAAAGGCGTGGGAGTGGGCTCGACAGCAGGGTCGGGATGACACTGCGGATGAGTCGGTAGCGTGTCGCTCGGCTTCGGGGAGGAGAGCTGTACGATGAGCCTCTGGCAAATGCCGAAGCCGACGCCCGCATTCGCACCAGTGACGAGGATCACAGGACGGAGCTCCTTCTGTCGGTCGTTGGAGGGATCCATTGTCGACACGTTGATTTGCGTAGCCTTTCAGCTCGGCGTTCTTGCCAGCGCAGGAGAAGGTGGTCGAGACGAGGTGGTCCAAGCACAATGTAGAAGGGAAGGCAGCTACTGTAGTCTGATGTGGAGACAGAGGCTCTCACCACGAACACAATGCACCTCTGCTACAGGCACGCACGTACGCTCACCTCGCACCCCCAACTTGCAAAGCCGGTTGTGAAACCCATCCAACCGAGCGTGTTGGTCAGGCTCGTCCTCACGCGGATCGCCTGATTTCCTTCACAACTCAGGGTCCTTGTCGAGCCTCGTTTTCGAGCCTCACCCCTTAACTTACGCGAGAAGTCCACGGTCATTTCTTCAATCGTGTGAGACCGTCATCCGGGCACAATTCGATGGAAAAGCGCTGGCCTGGTGGAGAGCACTTCTTCTTTTTCGACCAACGCGCAAGCCAGTCTGTCGGGAACAGCTTTGCTTCTCCTCACACGATCTCGTCCTCGCATCATCTCACACACAAGCAATCATGTCGGGACAGCGAGCACGACAGCTCATCACGGCTGCCTATGCGCAGTACGCCAACGATGCTGTAAGTGCTGCACCCTACATCGGCTCACAGCGCCCGCGCGTCTAGCCTCGCATATCCTCTTGCGTCCAGCTTGCTCAAATGACTGATCCCACAGACACATCTCGCTCTGGCCTCTCGTTCACACCGCCTTCCTGGCGCTGTACGACAAATGCACCTCGCACTCACTTCGAAACGACTATTTCACGCTCTTCCGGCCTCCACATCAACTTCACCGCCTCAGAGCGCGATCCAGCAGCTCCAGGGCGACAGTGCTTTGCCTCTGACTGACCTCGCCGACAAGCTCGCCACGCTGACCGGCAAGTCGGCGCACATCTTTGGTGCCGACGACAAGGCCAAGGCGGCCACCACCGAGTGGCTGCAGAAGCTCGACAAGGCGGACGAGCAGCAGTTCGTCTCTGCCGAAGGCCTCAAGACGCTCGATAGCCAGCTCAGCAGCGTCACCTTCCTCGCCTCGAACGAGCCCACGGTGGCGGATCTTGCGCTCTTCGCCTCCGTCTACCCGGCTGTGTCCAAGCTGCAGCCTGCTGAGCAGCACGCTGCTCCTTCGGTCGCCCGCTACGTCTCGCACCTCTCCAACCTGCCCCAGGTCGTCAAGGCTGCCAACGCCGCGCAGCTCGGCTTCTCCTCCTTCGAGCCTGCGTTCGAAGGCATGCCCGCCATCGAGCGTGCCAAGCCCGAAGATCTGAAGAAGGCCAAGAAGGCCAACAAGGAGGCAGCCGCCGCAGCCGAGGGCCAGAAGAAGGAGGTGTCCCAGCAGCAGCAGGAGCAGCAGCCTAAGAAGGAGAAGAAGGAGAAGAAGGAGAAGGCACCCAAGGAGGCCAAGGCTGGCGGAGGCGGCGGTGGAGGTAAGAAGGGAGGTACTGCTGCTGCTGCCGACACGACGGGCCCCATTCCTTCGCAGATCGATCTGCGCGTGGGCAAGATCGTCTCGGTGGAGAAGCACCCGGATGCGGACGCGCTCTACCTCGAGAAGGTCGACTTTGGCGAGGCCGACGGCCCGCGAACCATCCTCAGTGGTCTGGTGCACTTTGTGCCCATCGACCAGATGCAGAACCGCATGGTGATCGGCGTCTGCAACCTCAAGCCCGTCGCGATGCGCGGCATCAAGTCGTACGGTATGCTCCTCTGCGCCACCCACAAGGACGGCAAGGACGGCGGCGTCGAGCCCGTCTACCCTCCCGCCGGCAGCCAGCCAGGCGACAAGGTCTGGGTCGAGGGCTTCGAGGGTCGCGAGCCCGAGGCGGTCCTCAACCCCAAGAAAAAGGTACGTCGGAACACGTCTTGTCACTGTTGCTTTCTCTCACCCGTCCCGCACTTACTGACTCGCATGCCCATGCGGCTACCTTCTCTGCACGCACGTAGATCTTCGAGACGATCCAGCCTGGCTACACGACGACCGAGAACAAGGAGTGCGCCTGGGTGGGTGCACTTCCGGACGCTGCGGATCCCGAGGCCGACAAGAAGCCTCGTCTGCTCCGCACCGAAAGGGGTGCTCTGTACTCGGAGAACTTTGTCGGCGCTTCCCTCTCCTAAGCACCTTGCCATGTAGACTCTACTCTCCAAATGCAGACACTCGTACCCTGAGAGATCCAGCCTGACCCTGAACGTGCAACGTCGAAGTGCGTGTGCTCGTTCGGGGGCCCTTAGTGCACATTTTGGCGAGTCCCAAGCGCATGGAGGCGGTTTACGGTGGCAGGTGCGTTCTGCAAATCAAGTCGGGTGAGGTAGTGTAAAGCAATCGATGTTCAAGAGATGTCATGCCTGAAAGGCTCTGTACAGATACGGAAGTGGGACCAGATCTATGCGTCCGACTCGACATCCGCCTTCTTTTGCTGTTCGGGATGAATGATGGGAAGGAAGCGGAGTTGAATGTCAGTCATGGTTCCGACGAGTCTGGGAACGGAGCTCTCTGGGCGTCATGCGGCACCTACCTTGAAGAAGCTTTTGCGGCGGGCCTCGCGTTCCTCCTTCCAGCTGAGTTCGCCGGAGCCATGGGATGTACCGTCGTCGGAGTGTGTGAAGTCTTTTGGCGAGGGGCGTGCGTAGACACCCGAGAGCGTCTTGCCTGCCGCGTCAAAGGTGCCGATCAATGCGGCGAGACCGGCGCAGCTTCCGAACATCATGGGGACCGAGCGAGCGGCGGCACCGAGAACCATACCGGCGGCGCAACCGCCGACGGCACCGTTGATGGCGTCGTCCTTCTGGCGGAAGTTGGAGACGGTCGCGTCGGTGTACGAGAAGATGCCTCCCATTGCGGCTGTGCACACGAAGGTTGAGATGAGGGGGGCAGGAAGGTCAGTAGGAGCCCAGCTCGAAGCGCAACTAGACCTTATCCGCAACTTTTGAGCGGGACGGGAAGCGGGTGGACTCACTGAAGAGGGCGATGGTGCTTCCTGTGCGGGTGAAGACACCGAGGGCACCCTTGTTGTGGGTCTGCACACTGTTCTGGAAGGCGCTGACCAAGAGACCAACACCGGCGCTGGCACCACCCGAGGCCATTCCATCAGCGATGGCGGAACGTTGCGAGAACGTCTCGGTGACGACCTGCTCGTTGGTCTTGTCGGCCATGGTGAGCAGCAGAGCGCAATCCGAAGCGTCGGCTGCGTGTGCGGAGTAGAGGAGGGTGGAGTGCAACGGCGGAGCGAGAAGTCGATACCGGCGCAGATGTGCTATCCGACGTCGTTATGGGGATCGGCAAGCGTGATGCGATCTGCGCTTGAGCTGAAGGTGATGAACAGGGTCGAGGTGATTGTGGTTGATGTGACGAGTTCCTGGACACCATCACGCTTCGACCCGGCCTGCCTTGGCTGGAGCGTTTGAGATTCCACTGGCAGCCGCACCTCTCTCCGTCGCTCGGCTCGAGTTCAGTCCGCCTTTGGCCCACTCTTCCGTTTGCGATTTCCACTCTTCTCGTCCGAGTCAGAATTTGCCTCGGGCGCCGGTGGCACGCGTCGTGATCGACCTCTCAAATTTTGGGCTTGCAGCCAGGCTCTCTGCCGCTCCCAGTGGACTCAGAGGGGGCCAGAAGGATTGGGCGGGCCCATGCACACAAGCCAGGCAGGCTTGGAAGCGCAGCTCAGCCTTTGAAAGGCGCACCTCCTCCACTTGACGCACGGGCAAGTGACGTGCGCGTTCTCGCACTGCGCTGGACAGCTACCCTCAACCTTCTCCTTCCACTGCAACCATCTGCTGCTCACATACTCGCTCTCCGATACCACACCATCATGGACGAGAGTATCCAGCAATTTGCCGCCATCACCGGCGCTTCCGCCGACCGCGCCCGCTTCTTCCTCGAGGCCGCGGGCGGCGACCTTCAGACCGCCATGTCGAGCTTCTACGAGTCTGCGCAAGGTGACGACGACGAAGCTGACGAGGCGAGCCACGCGGAAGCACCTGCCGACACGTACACCGGACCCCGAACACTCTCGGGCGAGCCCGCCCCATCCTCGTCTTCGTCCGCGTTTGGTTCCGGCTCGACGTCGACGCAGCCTTCGGCGCCTGCAGCTGGTAGCAGCAACCGTGGCGCTGGGCGCGGCGGCATCGCCACGCTCAGGGACTTCCAGTCGTCTAACGACGGTCCTGCTAGTAGGAGGAGGGGCGATGACGACGATGGCGACGAAGGTGATGATGACGAGATGAACTACTTTGCCGGCGGCGAGAAGAGTGCACTCAGCGTCGAAAACCCCGAAGCACGTCGCCGTCGCGGCCAGCCAGGCGGAGATTTGGTTCAAGAGATCCTCCGACGTGCGGCTGAAGAGGGTCAGCGTCATCCCGAAGACCTTGCTGCCGGAAGCAGCAAGGCCTCTGGCAACTCAGCAGCATCCAATTCCTTTGCCTTCGCTGGCCGCGGTAGGACCATCAACGACGAGCCCGAGGCCGAGCCATCCTCTGCCGCTTCTTCCATGCCCGGTGGCTTTTCGAGTAGGGCCGCTGCCGAAGATGATGGGGACGAGGACGGCGAGGACGGCGAGGTGGCGATCCGCAACCTCACCTTCTGGCAAGACGGTTTCTCTGTCGAGGATGGCGAGCTGATGCGCTACGACGATCCAGCTCACGCGCAGACGTTGGCTGCTATCAACTCGGGACATGCGCCGCTGAGCCTGCTCAACATCAGGTTCGGCCAGCAGGTGCAAGTTCACGTCCACCGCCGCACGGACGAAAAATACAAGCCGCCGCCCATGAAGCCCTTTGCCGGTTCGGGTAACCGGCTGGGATCGCCCGCTCCCGCCTCGTTCGCTTCCAGCCAGTCTCGCTCGCAGCCAGCACCGGCTGCCTCCTCGTCGTCTTCGTCCGCAGCGGGCGCAGGCGACTTCAAGGTGGACGCGGACAAGCCAACGACCCAGCTGCAGATCCGTCTCGGCGACGGTCAGAGGATGACGGCTCGCTTCAACACCACCCACACCGTGGCTGACGTGAGAGGCTACATCAATGCGTAAGTGTCTTGTTCCAGAACCTTTTTATTCAGTATCGAGGTAGCTGACCCAGCATGTATCTTCCTCTATTGGTGTTGTTGATGCAGAGCGAACCCGGGCATGTCGACGCGTAACTACGTGCTCAACACCTCCTTCCCGCCCAAGCCGGTGACCGACGAGTCGCAGACACTGCAGGAGGCTGGCCTACTCAATTCCGTCGTCATCCAAAAGTTCCTGTAATCTCATCCCACTTTGCTCTGACTGCGACGATACATTCCACACCGCCTTCATTCTGCTCTCAGCTCCACATGGCTCTCACGGCATGATTGTTGCTGTCTGCATGTTTGCTCGTATGGCTGTTGGTGCAGTGACCAGCGGTGTGCAGTATTAGTAGATCGGGAGGATGCGCAGGACGTCGGCGCAGGCATGGCGAACGAACTGGGGCAGACACTGTTCCTGGATGCGATCGAGCCATTCGAGTTCGTGGTGCACTGCCGCCTGCATGGCTTGCGTGCTCCTCTCACCAAAGGCGGCCGAAGCCGCCGCAGGGCCGTCTTCCGCCGCGCCGGCCAGCAGCTGCTCGCGATCGATGGCGGCGATGAGCTTGGTGATGGTGTTGATGTCGGGCGTCTGGTTGCGACGGCTGCGCGGTTTCTGTTCGACCCACTCGGCGATGCTCGCTTCGACCGCCTGGATGACGCGCTCGATGTTCTTCCATCCAGGCACCTGCGCATACAGCTTGGGTGGCGTCGGAATCGCAGCGTCCGAACGACTATCGTCTCCCAGCAATCCCGATCCTGACGCTTCTTTCGACACGGAAGTGTCCAACAGCAGCACGGTCTTGCGCAGCGTCTGCGAGCACCGCACGAGCTCGTAGATGAAGTGATGGATCTCGTGCATCGATGGCAGGACGCGATCAGAGCGCAGCAGGATCGAGTTCAACGTCGCAATGAGCGCCTTGATGAGCTCGGACAGATCGCGGCTCGAGCGAATCTCGCGGAAGCGCGCGGCGAGGAACGAGGCGAGCGCAAGCAGCGCACTCCAGCAGTCGTGCCAGTCGTACTCGAGCGCGATGCGCTCGTCGGAACACAGCACGACGGCGCGCTGCACGAGCTTGAGGCTGATCAGGTAGGAAGCCGCATCGATGCGCTTGCTGAGGTTGTAGCGCAGCGAGCACGTGGCCACGTCCAGCACGGCCGTCACCAGACGGGTCCGCTTGGTCCGCGGAAGCGCGAGGGCAGGCTCGCGCTGGCGGCAGAGGCGGATTCGCTCGAGCGTGCGGATGGCGTGCTCCGAGTCAGCCAGCATGTTGCGGCTCCCGCGTGGGTCATAGAGGAAGACGAGCAGACAGAGCAGACTGACGCGTGCATAGGACGCAGAGCGTGCCGAGACCGACGCATGCGTGGCCAGATAGGATGCGAGGGAGACGAGATGGCAGAAAGACTCGTCACCCGCCCTCGATCGCGGGTCGTTCCGAGCAGAAGCCTGGTCTCCGTTGCTCTCCTGACGGCCTGCCATATCCAGAAAGAGCGAGGTGAATGCCTGGTTGGACCTAGATAGCAGGAAGAGGGGCAATAGGACGACGCAGGTGGGCGAAGGCAGATGGGAGAAGTCCGCACCGAGCGTGGAGGCGGCGGAAGTGGCTTTTCGTTTTGGGTCCGAGGCCAGTGGCAGAGCTGCGGGGGCGAGTAGTTCGGAGAGGCCCGAGACCCAGCGCATGGTGGCGAGACCTGCGATGCTGCCTGCCAAGGAAGGAGGCGAGTCATCGGCCACCTGCCGATAGGACTGCACGTCGCGGTCCATGGCGGCGGAAGCGGCGACGAGGAGTTTGGCCATGCAGTCTTCATCGACCCAATCTCGGAAGCGCCGAGCGTATGGATTAGAGGTGCTGACGTTGAGCGAGATGCCTCCAGCAGAGCCTTGACCGATGGTGGCGAGGAGGCCGAGAAAGACAGCGCCTTCGTAGGCGTAGCGAGCCCCCGCAGGTGAGGAGATGAAGGCGGAGGCGGTGACGAAAAGATCACGGCGAAGAAAGTAGGCGGCCAACGAGGTTTGCGCGACGCAAGAGAGCCAGAGGAGCCCAAGCTGGAGGGCGCGATGTTGGACTTCGGCGTCGATCCACGCCCTTGCTTCGGCAGCAGGGCCATCGGGATCCTGGGAGTCGTCACGGACGGAAGAGGGAATGCGTACACGTGCGAGGTCGCCTCCGCGGAGAGTGTCGTCGATCGAGTCTACGAGGAGGGTGAAGACGTCGTCGGCTTCGTCCATGCCGCCTGCAAAGATGGTGATGAGGTCGAAGGAGTAATTTGAGAAGCGCTTGTTGAGGATGGGGTAGGAGAGTGCGACGAGCGTGTCGACGGCGTTGCTCCTGCGCACCTCGTCCTCGTCGCTCTCGCGCCAGACGCGAATGGCCTCCCTCCAGAGGGCGCCTACGTTGTCGGCGATGCGAGCGCCCTGGCCAAGCGGGTTGTCGTCGAGGAGCTTTTCTGGAGGGATGGCTTCCAGGAGATCGGCGACGAGGCGTGTCTCGACCGGCAGACAGAGGAGGTCGGCAAAGTAGCGGGATCGAGGCCCCGAGTTGGACTTTGCGGCCGATTTGGAGCGCGAGACGGCGGGACGCGGCTGCGAAGAGGACGACGACGAGGACGATGCAGCGTGGCTTGCAGCAGCAAAGGGATCGTCTGCGGCCCACGGCTGGCCGCCCTGAAGGAGGGCGGTGTAGGATTCGCTGAACTTGGACTTGAGCGGCGGGCGGCCCGAACCGACGACCGCCCCGATGGCAGCCATGTTGACGCTTGCTGTCCGAAGCAGAAAGGGATGGTCGCAGGACGGAGGCCGCAGTAAAGGACGGAGCCGACAGCAGGCAGAGCGGACCACCTCAAAGTGGGCGTCGAGGCAGCTTGGCGTTCTTCTCACGCCCAGCGGTGATGATGCGGGCGGCGCCAAGGGTTGCGTGGGCCCGGAAATTCCGAACGCAGGGAGCAGCGCCTTTCCGAGACGCCAGAAGAAGCTCGACAGCCCAATTTGGCGGTGTTGGCCGCTCCCCTTGCCGCCGCCGCTGCGTCAAGCTTACTCGGCAGTCAGTCACGCACGCTTCCACGCGTATCCACCACAGCGCCAGGGCAACCAACACACAACTCACGACTCCCTGCCGTCAACTTTGAAAAGCGAAGCACGCGTCAAGGTGCATTTTCAGCAAATGTGGCACCTGCACGCGCAAGGTGAATCAAGGCAACCAGGGTGCAGAGGTGCACACTAAGCGCGTTCTGCGCGTGAGGTTAGCGAGTCCAACAGCTGCCGCTAACTTACGCGCTCACAGCTCCATCTTTCCACTCACACGCACCCAGCCCCCACTCGCTTCCTTCCCATGGTCCGCGCCTCGTGCCACTCCACACCCACCGTCACCACCATCACCCACTGCACCTGCGTCCATCGAGCTCTCCCGGCTCTGAGGATTCATCCTACGTCTCGAACCCATCCGATCTTTGCGGGCTCGCCTCTCCAACCATGCTCTGTTGAAGGCGCCAGTGGCCTTCATCCCTCCAGAAGCGCGGCTCAACGCCCTATAGCCCAGGCCCGCGGACTCGTCGGCCATGTCGTCTTCGCTGGTCGAAGACTGGTCCGAGGGCGACTTTGACTTGGACCACACCGCCCTGCGTACGGATCACCTCTCCGTCCCTGACGTCCACGATGAAAACCAGATGTCCTCACCCCTCGACGGCGACCTTGATTGGGATCATGACAACGACGAAGATGCCTCCGATGAGCAGACCGACACCATCAAACTCTCGGACGTCGCCGGCTCTGCGCTCAAGCAGCTCCTCGCCGCAAGCAAAACAACTTCCGTTTCATCCGAACCAGGCGCCGATCTGCAAGGGTTCCACCACCATCTTCGCCCTCCTCATCTCAACCTTGAGCATCTAAGCGAATACGCAGATGCTGATCACACCGACAACTTGGGCTTTGCCACAGTTCAGGACGACTTGAATACATGCTCCACCGCCAGCTTCAGCACCTCCGCCAGCACCAGTTATCGCAGCATCATGGGCCTCTCCACCGATCTCACCGATCCAGAAAGCTCCAACAGCAAGAGCGGCACTCACAACACCACCAGCACCTCCTCCTGCAGCTCCGACCGCGCTCGTTCGGATCTCGACTTCCACTCTTCAGAGCCCGATGACGCCATCGACGAGCTTGACTTCGAGCTCGCACCGGACATGAACAATCTCAGCCTGTGCTCCTCTCTCTCGCGCGCACGCTCAAACGCCTCTCTGAGCAATGTCAGTCGGGATCTATGGGACGAGGATGCTGCGTTCGGCGCCCCTTCATCCACCGCCGTCCACTCATCTGGCTCCTCCTTGCAGTGCTCCTTCCTCTCCGATCCCGCAACCTCTTCGAAGAGCATCTCGGGCGAGAGCGACGCCGATGACGAACATGAAGACCTTCTCGACGGCCTTGACTTCCAAGGCAGCATCTTTGAGACCCAGTCGGATCGTTCGGCTCATCCCGTTCCCGTGCTCAAGGCGAAGCTCGAGGCCATGCTCGACCTCAAGCGCTCTGGTCGCCAGCCCGATCCATCGCAGGCGCACAGTCGCAACACAGACTCAGACTCTGGCATCGCCGCCGGGCTCGTCATCACCGACGACGTCGACCTTTCACCCAGCCGCATCACTGCGCGCGGCCTCTCCAATACTCGCCAATTCCCTGCCTACGCGCAGATCAGCTCCTCGAGAAGATTGAGCACGCACACTGGGGCCACTGACGGCCCAGCTGGCGGCAATGAGCCCCACTTCGAAAGCTCTCGAGCACTCTCGCATCACCTCGACTACCGTACGCCAACAGGGGAAGGAAGCTCACACCATCAGAAGGGTACCAGCACCGAGCTGCGTGGCTCGATACGCCGCTCGCTGCGCTTCAAGCGGTCCGCGAGCGATCTACAGACTCACATGTCCAACGCTTCTGGGCATGCTTCCTCTTCCGCGAACCCTCGATCGCAACATCGCGGATCGCAGCTGACACGCAAGAGGTCACTGCCCTCCATGAAGGCTTCGCCTCCCGCAGCTTCGAGCGCCAACACTTCCTCTACGCAACTGTGCGCACACACGATCGCAGTGCGCCAGAGGCACAATAGCGGGACCAACGCCCCATCGTCCACGTCCCGGATCCGCACAAAAGGTTCGTCGAGACTGACCGATTCAACGGCTGCATCGCGCGCCAGGGCAGCTGAGACCGCAGCCGACCAGCTCGCGAGGCTGCAAAGGGACATCAAGGCTCCTGCCCGTCCTAGCACACCCGTCAACATTCCCGTCCGCGTGCCACATAACCCGCCGCCTCGCATCTCGGTCAGCACACGCTCCAAGGCCCGTGCCGAACGTCAGGGATCATCGGGCGAAGGCCAGCCCCCAGCTCGCATCTTGAAACGCACGGTGCCCTACGGGAACGGCGCGGAGCTGGATGGCATCGACGACCTCGCGAGCGCAACAAGTCCTGCGGTCCAGCCTTCTCTTCTCCTGAAGCCATCTGGCAAGCCCAACGCTGCTCAAGGTGCTGCAAAATCGGGAGATGGCGCTTCGCAATCTCAGCGCAAGGGGCAAACCAAGCGGGGCGGCAGGCGTGGCCCGAAAAGCAAGCCAGGCCTGATCCGCTCGCTCGGCGCCGGAGGCTCGCCCACGCAAAAGACGGTCAAAGGCATGCGGTGGAATGCGCAGGCGCTGCGATGGGAGGGCAACGAAGCAATTCTGCGCGACTTTGATCAAGTGATCCAGAGTAGCACGCGGCCGGCGCTCATTTCGCAGATCACTGGCAGCTCCACCAGCTCGGCATTGACGCACGCGGCGGGCTACACGTCGCCCATCTCGCCCGAGAGCAGCACGCTGATGAACACCATCGCGTCGGGCGCACGTGTGGTGGGCGACATGCTGTTTGACCCTGTGCAGATGCGGTGGGTGCACAAGTCGGGCGATGAGGAGGACGACATCTTTGCGCAGTTCGACGAAGCGCCAGATGAAGGTGAAGCGTCGCACGACGGGGTGGGCTTGGATGTGGACGCGGAGGGCGACAACACGCTGCGCGCGCGCAGGACGCGGTCGACGGAGGCTTTCAGCCGATGCTCGAATCCTTGGACGCGTCTGAGCGCAGCAGAGCCGGCTGCGGCGGCTGGTTCGGAGGACGATGCGTACGAACGCAGCCTCAACCGCAAGCACGACCAGGCCATCCGTCGGGCGCTGTCTCGCGGCGCGTTTGCGGCGAGTGTGGGCATCGATCGCGAGATTTGGGATGCGTGTGTGCAGGCGGAGAAGCGACATGCGGTCGAAGTGGGCGCGTGGCTACCGCACAGCGCGCCCCACGGCTTGCGCAACCGCACACGCTCGCACACCTCGGATCGCGCCATGACGATGGACGAAATCGACCGTCCGCGTCCGCACCTGCACTACCTCGAAAAGATCGCCAAGAGCATCGCGAGGTCCGACGCAAAGTAGTCTGGTATCAGGACGTCCTCATGTTTTGTCACGTTCTCTTGGGTTTATTGCATCGTCACCTGTTTCATGTCGTGCTCGCTTGATCACCTTCTCAAGCTCGTGTACTCTGGCCGGAGGAGCTGGCTGGCCAAGTGTGGGCCTGGTATTTGAATTGCACGGCAAGACAGGGGGAGGTATACATGAACAGAACGATGGTGTGGAACTGGGGATAGGGTCCAAGAGGAGGGATCTAGTCCTTCTTTGCGCCGCGTTTGGGCTGGACCCTTGTGCCCTTTGTGGCAGGCTTGGGCTGAGACTTGGTGGTCTTTGACTTCTTGGCCTTGTCCGCTTCGGGTTTCTTGTCCTTCTGATCGTCGTCCGCCTTTCTCTTGGCGGAGGTCTCGTTCGAGTCGTCCTTCTTGTCGGCGGTGGATTTCTTGGACTTGGGAGTGCCGACGGGGTCCTTGGGATCCTTGCGAACGCCCTTCTCGACTGCCTCCTTCTTGGGAACAGGATTGCCGGTCTTGGCTTCGTTGGCATTGTCACCAGTGTCTTCGTATCCACCTCCCTTGGCCTCGTACCGCTTGGCCATCTCCGCTGCCTACACACGAGGGGGAAAGCAGGAAAGAAGATTGCATGAGTAACAATTCGAACATCGGACGCAGTGCGTTTGGAGTTGAAGACGTACCTTGTAGGCTGACCAATTGCCTTTGCCTCCTCCTTTCTCCATGTTCAGCACCTCTACACACGATGCATACAGCAGGAAGCGACAGGCCGAGGCGAGGTCAGTAACACAGATGCGTAGGTAGAACCGGATTTGGAGAGGTGCGTACCTTTGCGAGCCTCCTCTCGCTTCTCTGGGTGCGTAGGCTTTCCTTTCGAGGACGGCATGTTTGCAAGGTATCGAAGCGAGAGAGTAGGCGGAGACACTCGACTCAGATAGGCTCAAATGTATCAGCCGAGGAGGGGAGGGGGAATTGAGATGGTGGAAGCGGATGGCAAGATGCTCAACACTAGGCAGTCGCGTGGGATATGCCTCCGACCGGGCGTCAAATCCGAGGTGTAGGTTGCGAGAGGGGGGAAGGGGCTGGGCGAGCCCGGTCGGAGCCTACCCCACACCACTGACTCCGTTCGGATGCGCGACTGCCAGGGCGGCGGTGAGATCATGGATGAGCAGCGGGGCGCCTGTCTCGCTTCCGGCATCCGGAGCGGTGGATTGCGTGGGCGGATTATACAACGGCAGACCCTAGCTGGCCAAGGCGGAGTTGATTACTGGACTGCTTTACGAGGACAAGGAGGTGCACGCTAAGCTCCGAGGGGAAGGGTGGAAGTGCGGCAGCCGGCTGACAAGCGTCAGAGACAATCGTCAACATCTAAGGCAATTTCACTTTGGGGACCCTCTCTATGTGGAGTTTGGGAGCGCCGTCGCGTGGCGGCACAGTATGACGGATGTCGCCACGAGCGGTTGCAGGATGCTCTCGGGTGTGCGCGGGCGTGCCTTGCAGCTCAGTGCGTACGCAGGTGTCTCGTACGCAGAGCTCTCGTCACCGACGGAGCCAAGGAGGGGCGCAGATCCCGGTGTGGCCTCCGATATCACCATGATACGAGCATCAGCTGCTGTAGGCTGCCAGGTCCGAATCGGTTGAAGGGCAGGAAGCCATGCCCGATCTGTATCGGTCGAAGCGAGCAAAGAGATGGGGCTCACACTGTGAAGAGGTGTGGGATATTTCGAGGCGTGCCCTACAGCTCGGCAGCGCGGATGCATCTAAATTCTGCAACAAGTGTCCGATAAGGTGTTGAGCAAGTCGGGCTGGGTTAGTGTCGACCGGGCAACCGAGGATGCTGTAGTCGAGGTCGGCTGGGGCAAAGCAAAGAGCGCCGAGGTTGCCGATCGACAGTGCATCGCGGCGCGGCGTCTTTAGGCAAACAAGGGGCGGCGGCATCAAGATCAGCGACGGATGCATCTCAAAGGTGACCGATTTGCAGCTAGTCTCTGTCTAGCTTGCTTTCGCACTCGCTTCCCTCGCCCTCTCTCTGAAGCGATCGGTGAATACACGAGTGAGGGCGCCAAATTGGATATGGCGGGTGGGATGCGCCAGGAAGCTGGCGCTCGGAAATCCAGAACCCAAGGAGGAGCAAGCGCGACGTGCATGAGCAGGATCGGCACTCGACCGTCACGGCTGCAGCACTCTGCAGATGAGCCCAGCTGCGCAGCCTACGCAGCCAAGCAGCACGGCTGACTCGGGAGCTTCTCGGATCCATTGAATTCCGTTGAATTTCAGTCGTTTGCGTCCCGAGAGAGGCTCCAGGCTCGACCCGTGCCTTGATTGTCGCCTCGATAGAGACAGAGTAGAGTCAGAGGAGCGATACGCACAGCGTTGGATTTCCAGATCGCTGCCTCATCTCGGGGGCTGCGCTGCGCCTGCGCTCGTCATCCTGATCAGCACAGCGCTTCCCAACTGCACGGCTCTCACCCATTCCAGAAAAATCGCACCTGCTGCATCTGCAGACACGTAGCATACAGACGCACGCAAACAGCACAACGCAGCAGCCCGCAGCCCGCAGCACGCACCACGCACCACGCACCACGCACCACACTCCACGCTCCAGTCTAGCGCTTCCATCTCGCAACGCCCAAAAAAAAACGAGGTGCTCACTCCAGGCCATTCGCATCCCATCACACCGCTCCTCATCGCCCTTGTACCTACCGCCTGCTCTCCGCTGCCCGCTGATCTCACATCTCTTCCGCCCTCGCCATCAGCGGCCGCACTCACTGAATACAGTACCACCCTCTCAGCCTCATCGCCAATCCCAGCCTCATCCATCCCACTCTGTCTCCATTCCCGCTTGTCTCCGCTCTCCCACCCCTCGCTCCTCTGTACTCTACGCGCTCTGCCAGTATCGTCTTTCTCGACATCTCAGCCGCTTCCATCCCTCCGACTCGCCCATACGGACACCACTTGCATCGCAGCCAGCCATCCTTCGCTTTCGACATGCGCGAGCCCTAAGCCTGCTGCTCCACAACTCCCCTTCCCATCCATCGTGCTCCAGCGGTCCTGGCGCAGCTCCGATCTGTTCCTGCGCCTGCCCAGCTCCGCGCGCCTCACACGCCGCTCCATCGTCCCCGACCGCCGAGCCAAGAGCATCCGCCTTCCTCGCCAGAGAGCCTGCACCAGCCATGCCCGCTCCACTCGCCAAGGCCACCTCGCGTGGCAACGCCTCCATCCAGAGCCATCCCGCCGGCGCCAGCACCGCCGAAAAGGTCTCGCTGCCCATCACTGCATCCACCTCCCACCTCCAGCCCGTGCCTTCCTGGCCTCGCTCCACCACCTCGCCTCAGGACGAACAGGCCTCCACCAAGGCCAGCCTCAAAGCGTGGTGGGCTTCCTTCACAAAGGGCCGCACCAGCAAGGACAAGAAAGCCACCGACAACCGTGTCTTTGGCGTTCCGCTCCGCCAGTCCCTCAAGTATGCCAGCGTCGCCATCTCCATCGCCGGCGAAGACGGTCAGCAGTATGTTTGGGGCTACGTCCCCGTCGTCGTCGCCAAGGTGGGTCTCTACCTCAAGGAGAACGCCACCGAGGTCGAAGGCGTCTTCCGCATCGCCGGCTCCCAAAAGCGCATGAAGGAGCTGCAGGAGACCTTCGATTCCCCGCCGCGCTACGGCAAGTCGGTTGACTGGACCAAGTACAGCGTACACGATGCCGCCAGCGTCCTGCGCAGATACTTCAACCACATGCCCGAGCCCATCGTCCCGCACGAACTCTACACCGAGTTTCGCAACATCCGCGCCAAGGAGCCCTTTGACGAAGACGGCGCCATCCGCACGTATCGTCTGCTCATCTCGAGCATGCCTCCGGCGAGCCAGTATCTGCTGCTCTACGTGCTCGACCTGCTCGCCGTGTTTGCGCGCAAGTCGGACAAGAACCTCATGCCGTCCAGCAACCTCGCCGTCATCTTCCAGCCCGGCATGTTCTCGCATCCGTCGCACGAGCTCTCGCCGGGCGAGCACAAGTTGGCGGTGCAGGTGCTCGAGTTCCTCATCGACCACCAGGACCAGTTCGTGCTCGGCATGTCGCCCCAGCCCGCTTCGCAGCTGCCTGCCACCGAGCTCACAGCGGTCTCGAAGCCCGTCAAGGATACCGACGTGCTGGTGCCGTCGGACAGCGACGAAGATCAGGGCGAGCTGCAGGTGCACGAGGGTGGAGGCGCACGCCTCGCACGCAGCAAGACCACCAAGCCCAAGACCAAGCGATACGGTCTCGGCCGTTCGCGTCGCGCCAACGACGACTCGAGCGATGTGGACGAGCTCTCGCCGCAGGCCTCGGGCGCGTCGGGTAAGAGCCCCAACAACGAGGACGCGTCGTTGGATCTTGCGGCGCCACTCAAGTCCGCGACAGGTCTGCGCCGTAGCCGCACCGCGCCTTCGCGCAAGCCGGTCGAGGGAGCCTCACCGGCACGCAAGGGCCGACGTCCGCGCGCTTCGGCGGGTGACAAACGTGCGGCTGAGGAGGAACATCGCAGGATCGTTGCGGCCCTCATCCCGCCTCCGCCCGAGCCGCGCGCTCAGGCCATGCAGAAGGCGTCGTCGAGCGCCGGCCACGCACAGTCGAGTGCCGCGAGCGCGGCGAGATCGTCGACCGACACGCGGCTCGCTCCGCCCGCCTCGGCGCCCATGCGCAAGGCCTTGTCGGCCACCGACGCCCCGGGCACAGCCGAGCCGGCCGTCAAGCTCACGGCTCCCGCCTCGACGGGCCACGACACGTCGGGGCTTCCGACGCCGCCGCCGTCCAAGATCATCGACTCGCAAGCTCCCGCAGCTGCATCTGCACCCAGCCAAGGCGCATAAAGCCGGTGCACGTCTCTTGTCAAAGGGCCAACGCTATCTCGTATGGCGATGGTGACCAACGAACAATTCTTCTCCCTGTTGCGTCTCTTCTTTCTTTCTTCAACGCACGCCCTCGCGCGCTTCTTTCTTGTTTCCTGCATATACCTGTTTCGGCTGCACATGCTCTGCGCCCCGCATATCCCTCTCTCGCCTCTCGTGCGGCGGCGGCTCTCTCTCTCCGCGGACGTGCCTCGTGCACAAGGAATCGCCCTCTCGGTTGCGTCTGACTCGCTTTTCATTCACTGTAACGGCGTTTGTTTCTTTTTCATTCGATCCCTCTTGTTTTCTCTCATGGAATCGTAATGGCCCGCGAGCCAAGGGTTCTTATTTACAACGGAAAGACGGCCGATGACGGCTCTTCCAAGAATCCATGCGTGAGGTGCGGCGATCACTGCTGAGGCTCTTGAGCGAGTTCCATCTCTTCGCCTTCGGCGGGGGCGGCGGCTTCTGCGCCGGTCCACCACGAGACCAAGCCGAGGCCGCTGCCTGCGATGCTAGCGGTGATGCTGTAGTGCGGCTTGGTCTCCTTGGCCGTATGTTGGTTGTGGTGGAGGCTTGCTGATGTCTGCGCCGAGTCCGGGTTTGCGTTTGTGATCGGGCCTGGTTCTGCGTCCCAGAACTCATCGGACTCTACGGTGAAGCGGACCTGCTCTGCGGTATCGAGGTACATTCGTTCGTCCGGATGGCTCAGGAGAGGGTCTGCTGCGATCTCGTCCGTGCGTGCTTCGTAGAGCCAGAACCATGCGCGCTCCTGGTGGTCGAAAGCACACGGCTTGGGGATCAGATGCGAGGGGACGTAGATGTCGTCGAAGAAGCCCATGGTGATGCGGATGCCCGCTTCGTCCGACGACTTGATCTTGCCCGTCATCACCTCCTGCGTGAAAGGACGGAAAACGATGAGTCGAAACGTGACGTGGTAGTACAGACAGCCGTCGCCGAATCGAACCTTGCCCTCGGAACAGCTGAGCATGTCGAAGAGCGAGACGCACAGCCCCACGTCCGGGAGGATCTTGTTGGCATACTTAATGTTGATCTGGTCCGAGATGCTCTCGAGAGACGGTTGACCGAATGCGGACGGATGCACGCTGATCGTGTCCTCGATGTCCGTGAGCACGAACATGGCGTGAGAAGCACCGCGCCCTCGGTGCAAAGGGCTAGCGAATGCGCGGAAGGAAAGCTCGGTGTACGTCTATGCCGACATCGCGGCTGCGATATGCGCACACCGTTTGAATCTGCGAGAGAGGTCTACGCAGCGGTAGGAGCAACCCGAGAGGCTGGATCGTGGGCGTGGGTGCTGGTGAATCGCTTAGACGATGAGCGCGAAGCCAAGTGCGCACCAAGTACAGGGCACTCGGCCACCATGACACTCCACTTGGCCGCAGCCAAGCCAACATTCGAGGTTTTTTTCTTCTTCCGACATCCGCGCCCTCAACGTTCCAGGTCGGGCCTGCAAGAGGAAAAAAACAGGCAGCAGTAGGAGCAATTGACTGCGCAGGCGTGGCCACGATTTCCACGTGATACGTCGTTCCGCCGCCCGCTCCACCTTTCTTTGACCGCTCGGACCTGTGGAAATCGAGAGCCAAGCGCCGTCTTTGCCTTTCGGAAGACGTCCGACCTCGGCTCAGCCTCCTAACCAGCTGTCTCGGATTCCGCGACACTGCTCTTCTTGATCTCGCCACAGCATCGCTATCGTCACAGCGCTGCAGCATGGAGTTCAGCAGCCTCAAGGAGCAGAGGCGCCAGGCGCACGATGCTGCCGAAGCAAGGGCCGCAGCAGCAGCGGCCTCGGAAGGCGCCGACGACATTTCTCCGCCCACGCCATCCTCATCGCGAACCAAGACTTCGGCCTCCTCGAGCACTCGCGGCGCCGATGACTCCAGAAGCAGCCCAAACGGTCCCGATCCTAGCGCTGCGACTGCTGCCGCCGAGACGCCGTTCGGCAAGGCAATGGCGGATCCCGACGCGGCCCGACCCGATGCATTCCACTCGCAGCCTCTCCAAGACGGCTCGCTCCCACAGCCTGATGACGCGGACCCAAGCGATGCGCCAGAAATTGCCGCCACCGAGGTGATCGAGCCAGAGGAGCCTCCCATGAGGCCGCACAATCTGCTCACTGCGACCGAAATCCTTCAAGCTCCTCCAGGGTCCGTCTCGCCGTTCACGCCCGCTCCGATCCTGCGACTCAACGCGATCCGCATCTCCGGCGCCGGGAAAGTGCTTCGTCCAGGCTTCCTCGCCTCGCTATGTCGACCGTATCTGGATCCGGCGCTGTCGACGCAGAATGCGGACGCCTCGGTGCTCAGCACGCTCTACTACGGCTCGCGCACCTCACATGTGCTGCCGGGCCAGCCGACAACGCTCGCCTCGATCCTCACGCTCACCTCGTCGCTCGCGGGCGATCTGGACAAACTCGACGTGTTTCGCAACATCGAGGCTTCGCTGGCGCCGTCGGTGTTTCCCGGCGCGAGCGAGGAGGACGTCGACGTGATCCTCGCCTGCGGTCGTCCCAAGGGCCGTGTCTTCCTCAAGTCGTCCACCGACGTCGGCAACGGCGAGGGCTCCGCCTCGGTCCAGGGCCGCATCCGCAACGTCTTTGGCGGCGCAGAGACGCTGCAGGGCTCGGCGACGTTCGGCACCCGGACGCGCCAGGCCTTCAACGTCGAGTTCGGCGCCCCGCTGCCGGGCAATCCGGACTTCTCGTATCGCCTCGCAGCGTTTTCGCACGACCGCGACCTCTCGGCCTTCGCCTCGGTCTCGGAAGCCATCCGCGGTGTACGCGCCAGTCTCAACACCAGCTCCACCACCGAGCCGAGAGGCGTCATCGATCCGCTCGAGGACGAGGCTCCGGCAGCCACGTCGAGCCAGCACGAGTTCGCCTACGAGGCCTCGCTGCGCGAACTTGCCAGGATCCGTCCGCACGCCAGCATCGCAGTGAGGAAGATGGCCGCGGCACCGAGCGTCAAGTCGGCGCTGAGCTGGACGTGGCTGCGCGATAGTCGTGACAGCGTCGTGCTGCCGTCGCGTGGCAGCAGGCTGCGCACCCTGGTCGAGTATGCAGGCCTGGGAGGCGATGCGAACCACGTCAAGGCCGAATTCGAAGCTTCGACCGGTCGACACTTCTCTCCGCTCTCGTGGCTCTTTCCCTCCACCCGGGCTGCATCTGCGGCGCAGGTGCCGACATTGGCCAGTACCGATGCGACGATGGAAGATGAGGTGGAGGTGGCTTCGGCGGTTGCGTGGGGGATGCATCCTGTGTATTCGACGCTGACGCTGCGTACGGGCGTGGTGCATGCTCTCGGTACATCGGCAGCGCATCTATCGGATCGCTTCCAGCTCGGCGGACCCACGTCGGTGCGCATGTTCCGCCATGCCTCGCTCGGACCCAAGCATCACAGCGACTCGCTCGGCGGCGATGCATTCTGGTCCCTCGGCCTCTCGCTCTTCTCGCCCATCCCCAAGCGTCCGCACTGGCCCCTCATGCTCCATGCCTTTGCAAACGCAGGCCAGCTCGCGCAGCTGCCCAACGCTCCGATCAAAAACAGCGCAGAGGCCTGGAAACAGCTCGCCCAGCCCTCCTCCTCGGCCGGTGTCGGAATCGTCTATACGCAGGGCCAGCTGCGCGTCGAGCTCAACGCGGGCGTCCCACTCACCGCGCGCAGGGCAGATGGCACCAACAAGGGCCTCCAGCTCGGAATCGGCATCGACTTCCTCTGATCGCACGACACGCGTGCTTGCCACTCAAATGTCATCCTGTAAGCGGCCCTGTCCCCGTCAATTCAGTCACATGCCAGGCTGTACAGACGAGAACGACAGAGAGGCAGGTGAGAAGGATTGGTCATTAATGCGCTAAGCTGACTGCGAAAGGAGACTCTGCTGAACAGAGTTCTTGAAAGGCGTGCTGATTTCACCGACGTCGGCAAAGTAGGCGAGAGTCAGTTCCCTGGCCACGGTGAAGGCGGGATCCACAGCCTTTCCTGCGGAGCCCGCAGCGTCACCGGTGGCTGGTGTCACCTGACCGAAGATCTGACCGTCGTATTCGAAGTTGAGACTTGCCGGGGCTGGCTTCGAGGCACTTGTTGGGCGGATGACGAGGTCCAGAGGCGATCCCTTGGGTACGGAGCCTCTCGGGAACGAGTCCTTGATCTGCTGAATCGCGGTTTGGAACTGCGCCTCGAGGGGCGAATCGGTCTGAACTCTGGCGTCCTTGATAGCCTTCTTGAGACGGTTCTGGAGCGCACGGATGAAGCCATCGCGCAGATGGTTGAAGTCGGTGTTGCGGACGGGGACGATGCGGATCACGGCCGCCGTACCATCGTCGAGCATCTCCTTGACGTTCTGCTCGAGCGTCTTTCCCGGTTCCGCCGGCGAAGCCGCCAGAGCCTGACGCTCCTGTAGCTTGGCCTCGTCGATATAGAGCGCAGCGACGTAGACGCGGACGCGAAGGAACGAGACGGTGCGAACACCCAGCCCGGCGAGGCGGAACTTGGGCTCCGGTTGTGCGGCCGACTTGAACGACGCCGGTGTCGGAAGATACAACGGAAACTCGAGGTTGGTGTCGGGATCGACGATGATTTGCTTGGAAGTGTCCGTCGAGATCGCACTGAGCGGAAGATCCGATCGGGATGCGGGCGCGGCATCTAGCTTCAGCGGCCCAGCGGTGGAAAGAGAATATGTGGAAGCGATGAAGCCGGCGAGCAGCGCTACCGCGATGGAAGCATCGCGCGTGCTGCGTGGAGCAGCCGCAGAGGATGCGGCGGAAGTGGATCCGGAGAATGTCGGGTGGAAAGACGTGTGGAAGAAGGCGGGTCGCCCCGCAGCAGCTACCGTTGACGGTGCTAAGGGATAGGAGGGAGTGAAGGTGGCCACGTTCCTCGCTGCCATGGGCCGAGGCACGGTCAGCGGCACTGCTCGCGCGGCTCGAGAGAGAGCGCGTGGGTTCATCGTTCCTCAAATGTTCGCCCCGCGTGCGGTCAAGTTGGTCGTTGAGATGGTGTGAGGAGAGGTCATCGGGTTCAGCCAGGCTGATGAGCCGAACGCGATCTTCCAGACGTGCTGTTGGGCTCGTGCGGGAATAAAACAAGCATGTTAGACCAGTTATTTTGAGTGACACGCCAGGTCGGTTGCATTTCAGGGTCCTTCAGGCGCTCGTTGCTGGCACCCTGACCAAAATTCCTGAGGCGAGATGGCCAACTTAGCGCGCGCGCCAGACGGCGGACGCTGAGGAACGCGAAGCGGTGTTTGTTCGCTTCATGCATGTGCGACCTCAAGACGCCATCCGCTGCACAAGCGAACACTTTGGATCAGCGCCAGATCAGCAGCGCGGGTGGAGGCGAGCCCCTGTGAAATCCAACGACCACCAACCAACACTCTGTGACTGGCCAACTTTGGCATCGCGATCTGTCACACCTTTCCTCCCGGCCACGATCAGCCCTTCCCCTCACGCTCGACGACCTCTCCGGCTACACCCGTTTGGCTGCATATTCACCATGCCGACGACAACATCCAACCTTACACCCGAGTCCGGACTGCAGCTCTCGTTCGATGCTTCCTTAATACCGCAGGCCAGCAAGGACCTCCTTCCCGCCGACATTATCGTGCGTCCGCTGGCCAGCGACGACTACCACCGCGGCCATCTCCGCGTCCTCGCTGACCTCACCCAGGCTCCCGACATCGGTGCCGCCGCTTGGTCGAAGCAGTTTGCGCTCCAGCTCGCCGCTCCCAACACGTACTACCCCATCGTCTTTGTCAACACCTCCACCGACCAGATCGTTGCTTGCGGCACGCTCTTCATCGAAGCCAAGTTCCTTCGAAATGCAGGCCTCGTCGGTCACATTGAAGATATCGTCGTCCACAACGATGGCCAAGGAAAGGGCCTCGGCAAGCGCATCATCGAGGTCTTGACACACATCGCAAAGGTGCAGGGCTGCTACAAGGTCATCCTCGACTGCAGCGAAAAGAACGTCCCCTTCTACGAAAAGTGCGGCTACCACAAGGCGGGCGAACAGATGGCGCTGTACTACGCCTAGTCGGCCCCACTCTTGCTGCTACACTTACCCTTCTGCCTTCATACCAGCTCAGCGCTTCAATGGACATTCATCTTGCACCTCCACCACCTTGAGCATGTATGTGATTTATCTTGAGACACCTGTCTGACAAGCAAGCAAGGTGCTCCGCTCTATTCCTTCCATCGACCGACCTCGACCTCGCATAGCTCCTCGAGTCCCACCAGGCTCTGCGAGCCACGGGTCTCGAGGTGTGGAAGGGCTATCCACGCCTCGTACGCCTGTCGACGAGCTCGGCTCGTGGCGTCTTGCGCTTCCGAATTGCTTGCGGACTTGGCCGACGCACGTCGTTCGCCCGAGTGGATCAGCACGGGTGCGAGCAGATCCAGATGCTGGGTCGAGATACGATACTGCGACGTCAAATCAGCCGCGCGCTCGACTGCACGGCAGTGGAGAGTAGACATAAGAGTCAAGTCAGCAGTCGAGTCAGAGTATCGCTGGCCGCCTGTTGAGCATATCTCGATGTGGGTTCGACTTACCGAAGCGATCTAGTGGCCAAGACGCCCACAACGGTTCTTGGAAGGCAAACTCGAGGCTCTTGCGCTGCGCAGCCTCCTCAAGCAGACTGCGAAGCGAGTCGCTGGCCGTTGTCAGCTTGCCCAACGCTTTGTTCTGTCATTCAAACGCAACAAATTCACAAGATCGTCAGCCGCAAGCCCGCCAACGAGACCGATCGACAACGGCGGATGAGCTCACCAGTCGATCAAGAACCACAGCGAGGCCGTCGTAGGCGGCCTCGATGCGAGCCGTTGCATCTGCCATGCGCGTCTCCTTGGTTCCGCCAGGGCCCAGGACCGGATCATGGGCTTGTTTGGGGTCCAGAGCCATCGCCCTCCTCGTGTCCTGCTGTCTCGAGCCCGCTGAACCTGGTCCCTTGGCTTTCTTAGTGGTCGAACCTGTATCTTGACCGAGCCGTATGGCAGCGTGAAAGTCGTCCCAGCCATCCACAGCCTCCTTGGCCCACTTGAGTCCGTCGAACGTCGCGATCTCCTCCCACATCCTCGCTGCCGCCACAAACGCGGCGAGCAGCGTGCGACACTGGCGGTGGTACGTCGTCTCAAAGTCTCTGCTGACGAGTCCTGTCGAGTCGTACATCGAGGGGCTCGCAACGCCCAGCAAGGAGCTCATCCCACTGCCTCCAGGCGTCGAAGGCGAGCCGAACCGATTCGCGGGCTGCGGAGATGCCCGCGAAGACGAGGAGAGCGAGATGTTCCTGTTCCCTCCGCCGCCGCCTCCACTGCTTCCGGCTACTCCCAGACCTTTGCCTGCTTTCGGCGTCGATGGTGCTGGTCTGCCGCCTGGCGTCGAGGATGCGGATGGTCGTGGCGGGGTTGCCGCCTTGCCCGCCTTGGCGAGCAGAGCTGCATTCTGGCTGTTCCGACCGAACGGCGACAGCGCTGCCGCAGAAGGCTTGTTGGGTGCGGGCGAAGGCATCTTTCCGCCTGCAATTGTGAGCCGCGCCGATGTGGTTGTGGGGCAGTTCGTCGGTCGAGTGACAGGAGTACGTTCAGTATCAGCAAGGCACGCACGAAGTGGAGCACAAGCCCCGTCAAATTTCAGTGCAGATCTCGGGACCCGGCCACGGCGACCTTTCATTTCTGTTACATCCTATTTTCGTACAAATTGAAACCGCCCCGCTTTAGCGCGAGTTGAAAGCCGAAACCGGCACCTCCGGTCCCCATCGTCTCCGCACGGAGCTCCACGCGCCCCGCCAGGTCTCGCTTTGTTGACGACGCACTCCATCCGTTTGCCCACGTCTCCAGCACTTCTCAAGCAGTATGACGAGCCTTCTACGATCAGGACCCCGATCCTCCAGGCGTCCGGGATCCGCCTCGACCGACAATGCCGAACCTATCTTTCTCGATCCAACTGAGGACGCTACCTTCCTCTCTCTGAAGAAGCTGCTGTCTGCTCCAGCCACCAGCACGCAGCATCTTAGTCTGCTCTCCGAAACTACTCTGTACGGCAGCATCACGTACTACCTCAGCAAGCTCGAGCTCGACCACGTCGCCGAGTTTGCCGGCGTCGTCAGCTCCAGCGGATGCCTTTGGACACCTCCGCCGCCTGCAGCTCAGGCACCCGCCGCGAATACCGCAAAGGCAGCTGTTCCCGACTCCGAAAGCACATCCAAAGTCACATGGACTACAGAACCGGGCTCCACAGCCAGCCCTAATACTGCCGTCGGGGGTGATCCCAGCGCAGTCGTTCCCACCCATCACTCCGCTCCGCAACCAAGCTCGCTGAGCTCGTTCCTGATCTCACGCTCCACAAGCATCTCGCAGGCCGTGGCAGCAGCTCTCGCAAAACGCGTCGATCTCATCGTGCGGTCCAAGAAGAACTCGACCGGGTGGGCGTCCCGCGCCGCGCTGTCCCAGTACCTCGGTGCCATCATTCAAGGGATGGATGACTCAGAGAGCAATGGAGCTCCCGAATCGTATCGAGCAGCAAGGGGTCTACCTATCCCTCGCTTCGCTGTCGTCGGTGGCCTACTCAATGCACTCTATGTCCTCAAGGATCAGCGCCGACGCACCCGCGACATGTCTATTCTCGAAGAGATGGCTGCGCTTCGCGCCAACCCCACGCTCGGTCTCAGCGTGCGTCGCCATCTGAGCACCATCGAGGACGAGTGGATCGTCACCCTGGCTGAAATCCTTGATCATCTTCATGGACCTGTCACATCCTATCTTGATGAGAAGGCGCCAGGCGCCGCGGACACGGATGCTGCAAACGAAGGCGACGACGGCGCAGACGATTGGGAGAAGGAATTCCGCAAACGCACCGCTCAGGTTGCAGGCCCCGCAAGCATCACCTCCCTAGCCTCCAAGCGGGCTCTGCGCGCCGGTCTGCGTGACGTTCGCGACGTGCCACTGTACATGGCCGCGCAGCTCGCACCCTTCGTGCCCGATCGCAAGATCCACGCCCTCGATCCGGTGCAGCTCTCAACTGCTACGAGCGACGCGATCCTTTCCCTCTTCGAAGGAGCCGATGGCTCGACGTTCCTCTCTGCCCTCGCGCAGGATGTCAGCGTTCGAAGGGGAGACGACAAAGATGCTGGTCAAATCCACCTGAACCTCGAAGGCCTCACTGCGCAATCGCTCCGCAAGATCATCGACTCGACGCTCTTCTCTGTGCTTGGACCGCTGTCGAAACTCATGTCGAGGGCTCTGGCCAAAGCCGTAACCTCGCTCACGCCCGAGCAGCTTTCTTCGATGTTGCTCGGAACAGCAGATGCAGCGCTTGTGCCGCAAGATGGCGAAGTCGAATTCTTCCCCGTTCTCGTGCGCATGTCGCGCCTCTCTTCGCGCTTGGAGGCGGCCTGGCTCTCAAGTCCCCTGGCGGGTGCCGAGGAGACACAGATCGGCGAGCCGAGCCAACAGCTCACCAAACAGCTGTGGACCGTCTACAAGACCCTCCTGTTCAGCTACACCATGGTGTTCGACTCGATGATGGACGCGCTCGTCGATATGTGCCCCAGTCCCACCCTCACGATCCCGCCTGCAACGGACTCTGACGCCGAGGCAGGCGCGGAAAGTGGCCCGCACGGAGGCGCGCGAAGATGGCCGCGCGCATCGACGTCGAATCTACCTGCACCCTATCTGTTGCTGGTGCAGCTCATGCTGACGACGTTCTCGCACCTCTACTGGATCACGAGCACGTTTGGTACCGATGGCTTCGATGTCTATCGCAAGGTGTTCTACTCAGCCCTCGATGTGCTGGGCCGAGATGGCGAAGCGTGCATCGAGCTGCTGGAACTCATCGCCCCGGTCTCGCCCGAGACGACCGATGCTTCCACCTCGCTCGACGGGCTGGAGATGAACGCCGCCAAGCGAAGCTCGACGACGTACTTTCTGAATGTGGCAGAGCAGCTGATCGGCGTGCTTCCGGACGAGGTGGTGGAAGAGCTCGTGCTGCCCATCTGTCGTCCATACCTCGAGAATACGCGCTTCAGCGACACATTCGAGTCAGCCCACTCGGTCGTCCTCGCGCTCTATGCCAACCACAAACGATGCATCCTCAACCTGGCGCCGTTCTATGTCGAGCTGCTCATCGCAAGCTACCCGAAGCGGCTCACCTCGCTGCAGCTCGAATACGCCATGTCGACCGTGGTTTCGGCGATCAGCGACCGCAGCGACTCGGTGGCTTGGTGGGTCATCGAGAAGCTCGCAGACGAGATCGACAGGGAGCGTCTGGGAGCCACATCCTCCTCGCGCGATGCTTCGTCGCGGCCTGCTCAGATCCAGGCCGGCGGATACGCCGAATCGGCTGGAGCGACGAAGCAGGACGTGGCTGCGGCTACTGCGAGCAGTGTCTCCTCGCACCCGTCCACCGCCGATTCTGCTGCTCAGGTCGTCGCATCTGGACCCGCCTCTGCTGGTGACAGCGCCGATACGTACGACCGGCTCACGCATCTGCAGATGTGTCTGATCGGCTGTATTCCGAGCGTCAACCTCGTGCTGCTCCGTTCGGCGCTCAAGAAGGTCGAGTCGTACATTGCCCAGCACAAGCAAGCCGAAGGCGCACACGGCTCGGATGCAGTCTCGAGCACGACCGCCGATGAGCAGACGGGCAGCAGTCGAGTCGCGTTGTGCCAGAAGGCGTTCGACGCGATCCAGGCACTCAACGCCGCCACGAGGGAAGAGGGCCTCCGGTGGTGGCTGGACAACCGTGTCCAATTTGGTGTATAGCCGGCATCAGCTCTCTTCACGATCGTGACACACTCTAATCTCCTCTACTTCATGTGTACGAGCATCGCAGTTTGATAGGCGAGTTGCATCGGATGTGCCGTCATACAAGGGTGCTCGCGCCGAGCGCTTTGCCGAGCAGCGGATCGCCGGCACTTGGCGCAGAAGCCGGAGAAAATGAGTTCGGCGAATTTACGACGCTCCTCCACCGGGGAGGCCATGTGATGCAATCGCCGTTTGCAGGAGAAGTTTGTTGCGCGAGTCGTTTGACATCATTCCTTGTCTGACCCTCCACCCGATGCCCGAGCCCATGGTCCACCTCCACTCGCGGGAGGTCTCCACCTGTGACAACGGCCTCGTACCTCCACTCCGTCCGCGCCCATGGAGCAGGCCCAGAGTGGGAGTTCAGTGAGCCTTGAGCGACTGAGCAAAGTGTGGTTGCAGCGCCGTCATTGATGCGACAGGAACAACGCCTGCGCCCGCCTCTTGATCTCAGGCAGCCTCATTGTGCGGTGGCCATATATACAGGCTTCAGATCTTCCTCCTCTCTTGCATGACACAGAAACTCCCCTCAACCACACCATATCCGCTACTTTTCTCATTTACCAACTAAAAGCAACCATCATGTCGAACACTGACGCTCATTTCGAAGGCTGGGTCGGCCACGACAAGTCGTGCATCGGCAACATGAAGTGGGAGAAGTTCCAGCCCAAGGAGTGGCGCGAGACCGACGTCGAGATCAAGATCGAGTGCTGTGGTGTGTGCGCCTCGGACCTGCATACTGCTCGCTCGGGTTGGGGACCCACTCGCTACCCCTGCGTCGTCGGGTAAGTTTTCGCTGACCGTTTCCGGAGCCGTGTTCCGTAAAGAGCTTCCCAGCTGACAGTTTCTCATGCATTCCGATCTTGACCGAATCGCAGACACGAGATCGTCGGTACCGTCTCGCGCGTGGGCAAGGAGACCAAGGGCTTCAAGATCGGCGACCGTGTGGGTGTGGGTGCTCAGTCGGACTCGTGCAAGAGCTGCTCGGCCTGCAAGGAGGGTCTGGAGCCGTGGTGCGAGCAGGGTATCGTCGGTACCTACAACGGTGACTACTCGGCCACCGATGGATCGGGCTACTCGATGGGTGGCTATGCGACCTACTCGCGTGTTCCCGCGCACTTTGCTGTGCACATTCCCGAGGGTTTGCCCTCGAGCGTGGCTGCGCCTCTGATGTGCGGTGGTGTCACGGTCTACAACCCGCTCAAGTCCAACGGCTGCGGTACCGAGGGTGTCAAGAACGTCGGCGTCGTCGGTATCGGTGGACTGGGTCACTTTGCCCTCATCTTCGCCAAGGCGCTCGGCGCCCAGAAGATCACGGCGATCTCGCACACGCACTCCAAGGAAGACCTGGCACGCAAGCTGGGTGCGACCGACTTTATCGCTTCGGGCGACAAGGACCCGTATTCGGCGCACAGGCGTTCGCTCGACCTGCTCATCCTCACCAACAACAACGCCGACATGCCCATCTCAGACTACCTCACCCTCGTCCGCCCGCGCGGCAAGATCGTCGCCGTCGGCGTCCCCGAGGAGGCCTGCCAGCCCACTCCGCTCCCCGGCCTAGCCTTCAGCGGCGTCTTCCTCGGCGGCTCGCTCATCGGCGGCCCCGGCATCATCAAGGAGATGCTCGAGCTCGCCGCAAAGCAGAACCTCAAGCCCATGATCGAAGAGCGCGACATGAAGGACGCCAACCAGGTCGTCTCCGACATGGACGCCGGCAAGCCTAGGTTCCGCTACGTCATGGTCAACAAGGACTACACCCCCGTCAAGGCCTAGACTCGCCCTTCCCATGTGCTTCCGATAGAACGCGTAGACTCTCTAATCGAACATAGATTGCGCATTTCCCAATCGCCGAATCCTGGACAAAGCATCAGCGGCAAGCTGAGACGTAGCCTGCGGCGAGAGAAGCCGTTACTTGATGTTGCCGAGGCGCTGCGTGCCAGCAAAGATCTTGGTGTCGAGTGTAGTGGCCTTGTCGCCGATTCTCTGTAACCTGGCGTTCTGCGAGTCGACCTCTTGGCCCATGGCCTTTCCGAGCTGGTTGAGTCTGGAGCTGAGCATGCCGATCTCGTCGAGGTTCTGGTCGAGTTCGTCTTCGAGCTCGTCGTCGGACTCGGTGGCTTCGAACTGGTAGCGGCCGCGCTGGGCGATTTTGTTGCGCTGTGCGGCCTCTTCGGCCTTCTTGCCCGAGCCGAACCTGTCCTGGCCGAATCGGCCGAAGCTGGCCTTGCCCGTTCCGGGGCCGTTCATGCTCGCGTCGAGTCTGGACTGGGCGGCGGTGACGTCGCGTCGGACGGCTTCGCGCTCTTCGCGCTCTTCGATGTGACGCGAGATGATGCGAGCCTCCTCGGCATCGCGCTTGGCCTTCTTGTTGAACTGGACGTTGGGACGGAAGATGGAACGGTTGAGCGCGACGATCTGCTTGGCATTGTCTTCGGCGCGCGAGGCGTGTGCCTTGGCGAGGTCGAGCGAGCGTTCGGTGTTGCCGATCTTTTCCGACTGGTCCGAGAGCTTGAACATGGTGTTGGTCGCTGTCTCCTCGGCCTCGCGCGCGATGCGGAGGGCGTTGCGCGTCGACGAGAGCGACTCTTGCTTGGTGAAGCGCATCTGCTGCTTGACCGCTTCCACCTCGTCGTCCTCCTCGTCGCGCTGCTCCTCCTGCTGTTCCAGACCGTCGTAGCCCGCAGCTGCCGACGACGATTGCGCACCGGACCCTCGTCCGTACTCGGCTTCGAGATCGTCATCGGCACCGGCACCACCTTGAACGTTACGCGAGAGGTTGGCCGACTTGTTGGCGCCTCCGCCAGCATATCTGTCGTAGCCCGCGCCGAAGCCAGCGCCGGGCGCTCGCGCATTGGCAAATCGATCCTGGTAAGGAGCTGGTCCACCAGGAGCGCCACCGTATTGCTGCTGACCATGTCCACCAGGGGCGCCGTACGCCTGTTGACTGTAGCTGTAGCCGGCACCTGGAGTTTGTCCCGAAGGGCCGGCGCCGCCGTAGCCAGCGCCACCTGCTGGCGCACCGTACCTGGCGGGACCGCCAGCTTGAGGAGGAGGCGCCGACTCGACAGGTGGGATCTTGCTGCTCTTCTTGCCGAACAGACCCATATTGTTCAGCGTCGGTATGTGTGTGTGTGTATGTGCGAAAGGTGTCGAGTAGTGTGCAAAGGCGGGTGTGATGGTAGCTGATCGTGACGAACCTGCGATTGTTGGTCTGATGTGCCGAGGCAGCTCCGCCCTGCTGTCCAAAGGTGGCGCGGCGGGCGTGTGGTGGTGCGTGCATGCACCGCCCTGTATTATGCCTCATTTCTAGACGCGCTCGACGCGCGTCCCCCATTTCTAGACGCGCTCGACGCGCGTCCCCTTGTAATTCAACTACCATCCCCTTGCCCCGGCTGACTCGACGCGTACTCGACAACACTTGGTAGCTTCTGCAATCTCGATACATCATAGAAAAGTAAACACTCTACAAGATGTCAAACAACCAGACAAGCAACAACACCGTGAACTCGGTGCCCACGACAGAGCGTCGTAGCGCTAGAGTAGCCGCATCGATGGCCACCCAAGGCGAAGGTGATCCATCGAGGGATGGGAGCGAGATCGAGTTCCTTCGACAGATGGTCATAGAGCTGTCTACCCAAGTCAGGGAGCTTCGATCTACCGCTCAACCCAATCAAGCTTGGAACAGACTGGTCAGTACTCGACCTGCGTTCTTCGATGGAACGGTAGAGGACAACGCAGTTCGAATGTGGATCATGCAAGTTAGAGACTGCGTTAGTCTCCTCGAGATACAGGGTGCACTGCCCACAGAACTCGAGAAGATCCTCTATGCTGCCAACAGCTTGACTGGTTCAGCCAAAGAAGCTTGGGCCATCGAACGTTCTAAGCTGGAACGAACCTTCGATGATACCGCAAGCCCTGGAACCGAGACCAATCTATTCCAGAAACTGACCTTCGATCAGTTCATCAACTGGATTAGAACGGAGTTCGAGGATATCAATGCGGTTCACAAGCGCCGACGAGACTACGATAATTGTGTCCAAGGCAAGAGACCGGTGGGGGAGTATCTCATCGAGTTCTCTAAGTTTGCCGAACGCATTGATCCACCTATCCCCGAATCTCTAAGGGTCGAGAAGTTCAGGAAAGGTCTGAACAGGGAAGTTCTGAACCGACTTAGCCTCGTACCTGACGAGCCTACCACTCTAAGGGCACTTGCTCGATTTGCCGATAAGATCTACAGCCGGTTTCTCGATGATCAGGCAGTCGAGAGAGCTTCGAGGTCGTTTCAAAACCAGCCCAGGGTTCAGATGTCTTCCCCTGCCCAAGGTAAATCGAACCAAGGTCGAGCAAATCAAGGCAACCAGGCCAAGCTCGAATTCATGAAGCGCTGCAAGCGGAACAATCTATGCTTCAAATGTGGTCAGGCAGGACATCGATCCTCTGACTGTGTCATCACAGTTCCACAAGGGCGTCGATTGACCTTGATCGAAGAAACACCTGCGCAGTTGGGAAATGGTCAGGATCGAGTGTGAGTCAGGGAGCTCTCGATCAAAGCGCTGCCCTTGACAACAGAACATCAACATCGATCGAACAAGATTTGGTTCGAAGGGTTCGACACCTCAATGTTGTAGCAAATCAAGAAAATCCTGGAGATTTTTGCTTGATCAAACTACAGGTCAGAGTCGAAGGTCGCTCCTTCAAGGCTCTGATTGACACTGGTGCATCTCGAACCTTTGTATCAAGATCTTTGGTGGACACGATCCCGCTTCGAGTAGAAGCTGAAGGTCCACAATCACAGGTAAAGCTGGCAGATGGTTCAGGTCTTCAAGTCGAAGGAACCGTACAGCTTAGAATGGAGCTAGATGGCTTCGAATATCCAACGAAAGCATTGGTGCTGCGGATGCCACACCATGACTTGATCTTAGGTATCGAGTGGCTTAGAGCAAATCAAGTCAACCTTGATTTTGAGACAAACATAGTCAGCTTTCGATTCGAGGATGGAACCATCAAGCAGGCTCTAATGGGCAGACGATCAGATCGTGTTTTGCTGTTGGACAGCATAGACAACACGGATCGGCCCCTAGATCTCCTTGATCATAAGGAGATGAACTCGATCATGAAGAAGGAGAGTCACTGCTTCCTTCTAGTGGTGCGAGAGGATCTCAAGGTCAATCTTGATGGCTATACAGCCAAGGTTGAAGACTCGAAGATCAAATCAATCCTCGAGAAGTATGGGAATGTCTTTCGAACAGACATACCAGAGGATGAGAGGATCGAGTCTATTCCGATGCTTCGACAACTTCAAGATAGCATCATCTGCACAGGAGAGGAAGGACCAAAGAACATTCGAGCATATAATCTGACCACAAGTCAGCTTCGAGAGCAAGAAGAGCAGGTACAAGCCCTCTTAGATTGAGGAATGATCCGAGAAAGCTCGAGCCCATGGGGGTTTCCTGTAATCTTTGTGCCCAAGAAGGATGGAGGTTGGCGCATGTGCATCGACTATCAAGCACTGAATGCAATCACTGCAACCAATGGGTACCCTCTACCCATCATCCAGCAATGCCTCGATCAACTCGGTCAAGCTCAATGGTTCTCGAAAATTGATCTAACCTCAGGTTACTGGCAGATTGTCAGGACCCCCAACTCCGTCCGGCCCGCAGTACGCGGTCGCGCCCTCCCGGCCGAGAGCGCAACGCTCCCGGCGGCGCGACCAGGTGCGACCGACAGACTTCTTCTCGTGCTCGCCCGACGGGGGTTGTCTACGGACCCCGTCGCATGTATTACTTCTGTCGCTCTATAGCAATAGCAGTGCCGTGCCCCGACCACCGCGACGCATTGTCGCGCAGCCTACCGACTCCGTCACTCTCAGCCTCTCCTCCCCGGCCGACCCCGACCGACCGTAGCCGCCCTGCGGTACCCAGACCCTACGGTTCTAACATTACATGCGACCTCCCCATCCGGGTAGACGTTGCGAGTGACAATGGTTCGAACCAGGAACAACAACAGCCCCGACGAGGACGCTACCGCCCGCAACGACCCCGTCGCTCACGGCGAGGCCGCCGCCGGCAGCGGCGTCCCCACCGACACCCCTACCATTACTGACGGCGCAGCCAGCGTGCAGGGCGGAGCAGCCGCTCCGACCGCCCGTACGGAACCGACACTGGCCGACATCGCCGTGCTCCTGCAGGGCCTGACGCAGGAGATTCGGCACCTCGCCCGAGTTGCGACGACGCCGGCCCCATCGGTCGCACCTGCGGCGACGCCCCCGCCGCGCGAGCCCATGGTCCCGACGCTGGAGGTGCCCGCTCCCCCGTCGGAGCCCACTCCCCCCTCGGAGCACACGACCGATGGTACGGCCGAGCCCCTCGCGGAGGGAGACCCGCAACCAGCGTCCCGCCAACCGTCGTACCCCCCGTGGGTCAGCCCGTCGCCGGCCCCCATGCGGCCCCCGACGCACTCCTACGCCGCTTACGCGACCGTGCCGGCACACCCCTACGCGCCCCCGCCGACCGTGCCCGTACCAGCAGCATGGGAAGCGGCCCCAGCGCGCCCGGAGCCCAAGGTACGGGTCGCAGCGCCGTCGTGGGACGGCACAAAGGAGGAGTTGGAGGAGTTCATCGACCAGTGCGAGCTGAATTTCGAGGCCAACCCGGCGGCTTTCCAAAACGACGCCCGCCGGATCACATTCGCCATTGGGAACATGTCGGGCGCACCCCGCGTCCGCATGATGAACATCCGACAGTCCGACGACCCGCCTTCCTGGCTCAAGAAGTGGTCGTCGTTCTGCAAGGACCTCCGCCGGGTGTACGGCGACCCCGACCCCGGCTACACGGCCCGCCTCAAACTGAACAATCTCCGACAGCGGGGCCCCGTCGCGCAGCACGCGGCCGAGTTCATGTCGCTCGCGGCCCGCGCGAACGCGACCGACGGTAGGCAGATGCTCATGTTGTTCGAGCACAGCCTCCGACCACGACTGCGAGAGAGACTCATGCACGTGCCGCTGGACGACATGCGTAACTTCATCCAAGCGGCCATCCTGACGGAGAAGCGCATGCAGGTCATCAACGAGGCGACCACCCCGGTGACGGCGCCGAGCGGCCGCCCCCGCCCGACCGCCGCACAACCGACCCCCCGCCGCGAAGGCAAGGAGGAACGGCCGACCAACCGCGACCGTCCCGCCATTCCCCCCAAGGATCCTAGCCGCGACGCGGCGGAACGCCTCCGTCAGTCCCGCAGGGCTAACGGCAAGTGCTACGGTTGCGGAGGCGACCACCTCGTCCGCGACTGCCCCAGCGCCGCCCAGACGCAGGGCCTCCGTGCGCACGCGCTGACCGTCGACGAGCTGTCGGGTGACGTCCTCGTCAACCCTCTCTACAACGACAACGACGACGACGGCGACGACGACGGTGAGCATCCCAGCCCCGCCGGCCAGGACGATCTGTCCGACGGCGAGGAGTCGGAAAACTAGACGTCGGTGGGTCCCCTCGGTCCGCCCCCACCGACGACCTGGCCCAGCTACGAGCGTACGCCGCCGCTTTCTGGGCCTCCCGACGGACCGACGCTCCCCGAGTGGAGCGCGACGGAGCACTGCTCCGCATCCATCGTCACCCTACGCTCCCGACGTACGAGTGCCTGGTGACGGTAGGAAACACGCAGGGCCTGGCCCTGCTGGACACCGGTGCGACCGCCTCCTTCATCACGCCGGAGATGGTCACGACCGCCGTCCTCCCTACGTCCCCCCTTCCCCGACCGCTTAACGCCGCTTTCCTACAAGGGCGGTCGTCGAGCATCACACACTTCACCCTCGCCGACATCCGCATCCACGATCACCCGATCACCTCCGGCACGCGCCTCCTCATCACGCCGATGTCCACCCACGACATCCTCCTTGGGATGGATTGGATCGAGACGGCCCGGCCGGAGCCCAACTACACCCTCCGGACGTGGGACCTTCGCGTCCCCACATCCCTACCAACCCCCGCCGCAGCGTACCCCACCGCGGCCGACCTCGGTCATCTCGTCGGAGAGAGACAGCTCATCTCCGACGGTGAGCAACTCCTCACCCCGCCCGTCCCGGACGACATCTCGCCAGCCCCTCGCGCCGCGACGGCTGTCGCAACAGGGGGCGGGCCGACCCTACCGGCCGAGTACTCCTCGTATGCGGACGTCTTCGACGCCCAACGTGCCGAACAACTCCCACCGCACCGGCCGCACGACCATGAGATACATTTGGAGGACGGCAAAACGCCACCATACGGCCCGTTGTACTCGCTCTCCCACCGGGAACAGGAGGAGCTCCGCACGTACCTCCAAAAGATGGAGAGCATCGGGTTTATTCGGCCGTCTGCCAGTCGCGTCGCCGCGCCCCTCCTCTTCGTCCCGAAGAAGGACGGCCGGCTCCGGCCGTGCGTCGACTACCGCGCCCTCAACGCCATCACCGTCAAAGACCGCTACCCAATCCCCCTCATCTCCGAACACCTGGACCGGCTTGCGACCGCACAGGTGTTCACTAAACTTGACCTAAAGGGCGCCTACAACCTCCTTCGCATCGCGCCGGGCCACGAATGGAAGACGGCCTTCCGGACGCGCTACGGCAGTTACGAGTATCTGGTGATGCCGTTCGGCCTCTGTAACGCGCCGGCGACGTTCCAACGCCTGATGAATCACGTGCTGTCGGACCTGCTCGATGTGTCGGTGATCGTCTACCTCGACGACATCCTCGTATTCAGCGACGACCCGACCAACCACCCGGCGCACGTTCGTCAAGTGCTAGAGCGACTGCGACAGCACCAACTGTACTGCGCGCCCGACAAGTGCGAGTTTCACACCCAAAGCGTCGAATTCCTCGGCTACGTGGTGAGCCCCGACGGGATCTCCATGGATCGCGGTAAAGTCGCGACGGTACTGGAGTGGCCTCCGCCGCAGTCCGTCCGCCAAATCCAAGTCTTCCTCGGATTCGCGAACTTCTACCGCCGCTTCATCCGACATTACTCGCGCGTCGCCGCCCCTCTCACCGACCTACTCAAGGGCGGCGCGACGGGGAAGCTGGAACTACCGGCGAACGCACGGGACGCCTTCAACAAGCTCAAGGCCGCGTTCACCGACGCCCCTATTCTACGCCATTTCTCCCCCCACCTCCCGACCGTGTTGGAGACCGACGCGAGCGACGCCGTCGTCGCGGCAGTACTGTCGCAATGGCATCCCTGCTCCGACGACGACGCCGCCAAAACCGCGACAGCCCCCAACACCCGTACGCATCGCCTACACCCCATCGCCTATTGGTCGCGAAAGATGATACCGGCCGAGCGCAACTACAAGATACACGACAAAGAACTCCTTGCCGTGGTCGACGCGTGCGCTCACTGGCGCCATTACCTCCACGGGTTGGCCGCCACGTTTATCATCTACACCGACCACCAGGCGCTCCAGTATTTCGCCACCAAGCGACAGCTGAACCGTCGGCAGGCCCGTTGGCAGGCCGACATGGCCGAATACGACTTCGAAATCCGTTACCGGCCAGGCACGGAAGCCGTCCGGCCAGATGCCCTCAGCCGTCGCCACGACCTTTTCCCCGACGGGCCGTCGCGCCCCGATCCCGCCAACCAGGCAGTGCTACTCCCCGCACACCTGTTCGCGAACGCGACGGTCATACATCCTGCCCTCCAACTACCGGCCGACTGGTTACCAGTCCTGCGCCAGACCACCAACCTCCCCGACGGCGTCTTGTTTTCGGGCACACTGCCGCGTACGGCCGGCAGCCAGATTTACCTTCCGCCGGCCCTACGGCCCGCCGCCCTCCAACTGGTTCACGACCACCCATCCGCCGGCCACCCGGGCCCTAAACTCACGGCCCACTTGGCCAGCCGGCAGTTCTGGTGGCCATCCATAAACCAGGACTGCGAACAATACGCTCGCGCCTGTGCGGCCTGCCGGCGAGCGAAACCCCCCCGGCACAAGCCACACGGGTACCTAGTGCCGTTGCACCCTCCCGACCGACCCTGGTCACGAATATCTATGGACCACGTGACCGACCTGCCACCGTCAAAGGCCGACGGTTCCACCTACGACGCCATCTTGGTCGTCGTCGACCGACTGACTAAGTTCGTGGTCTTCATCCCGGCCCGCAAGACCGACGGCGCGGCCGAACTGGCGTTCCAGCTACACCGCTACGTCTTCGCGTACTTCGGCCTCCCCGACGACATCACGTCGGATCGCGGCACCACGTTCGTCGCTTCGTTGTGGACTGAGCTCCTCCGCATCCTTCGTGTGCGGTCGTCCTTCTCGTCGGCTTACCACCCGCAGACTAACGGTCAGACGGAGCGCGCGAACCAAACGTTGGAGATCTTCCTGCGTTTCTATACGGCCTACGACCACAGCGACTGGGCTTCCCTCCTCCCGACTGCCCAGCTCGCCCTCAACAACAGGCCGTCGGCAACTACTACCGTCGCCCCGAACGCGGCGTGCTTGTCGTTCGCCCCTCGCGTGCATCCGTCGCTGCCCTCAACGTCGCCCGCCGGCACCGCGGCCGACCGCCTCGCCATCTGCCAGCGCGCGATTAAGAAGGCCAACGCGGCGGTCGCAGAGGCGTTCAACCGTCGCAGGAGCGACGTCTCGTTCCGCCGGGGGGACCTGGTGCTCCTACGGACCAAGCACCTACGCCCCGACCGACCCAGCCGTAAACTCTCCAACCTGCTGGCGGGCCCGTTCAAAGTGGAAGAGACGGTCGGGAGTCGCGCCTACCGCCTCAAACTTCCGCCGTCGTGGAAGGTACATCCAGTGTTCCACGTCCAAATGTTAGAACCGTACCCCGACGGGGCCCGAGAGTCATCCGACGCCCCCCAGTTGCGCTCGCTGGAAGACGACTACGCCGACTACAAAGTAGAGGCAATCACCGACTCGCGACGGCGCGCCGGCCGCCTCCAATACCTAGTCAAGTGGTCGGGGTACCCAGCCAGCTGGACGCAAGCCAGTGACGTGGACAACGCCGCGGACCTGGTCGCGGAATTCCACCGACGGAACCCGTCCAAGCCGCGACCGCACCGCGGCAACTAACCCTGCGCCGCGACCGCCCAGCCACGGCGACCAGACCCCGAACGAGGTGGCCAGCCCCCCGCGGTTGCCCCAAACCTCAGACGGTCGCACGCACACAAGAGCGGACGGGGCACAAACAATTCATTTCGGACCCGTCGGCTACTCCGACGGGTCGGTGGGGAGCGCGTCGCTCCACGCGCGCAGGTTGGCCATCGTCGTCTCCAGGTTCGGGAGGAAGGCCAGCACCGAACCCAGAGAGCGACGGTAAGGCGCGCCGCCGGGACGCGTCGCGCGCTCGGAGTAGACCGACGCGACGTCGCGCAGGGTCTCCTCCCAGTCCGTCGCGGCCTCCGACAGCGCACCGAACATCACCTGGGCCCGCTCAACTGTGTGGTTGAGCGAGGCCAGGTCCGTCGCGGGCTCAGCCGGCTGGCCGCGCGTCTGGGCGCGCGTGCGACGGCGCTCCTGCGCCGCCTCGGCCGGACGGTTCGGCTGGGAACGGGCGCGACGGCGGGCACGCTTGCGCTCGCGCGCGTCGCCTCGCTGGCGGCCTCGACGTCCCGACGGAGCCCCTCCTCAGCCAGAGGAAGCTCCCCGACCGTCTTGGCCGACAGCTTGATGTTGGGGTTGGGGCGCCGGCGGCGCCCGACCCCGTTCGCCCGCCAGTCGGCGAGCAGCGACGCATAGACCCGCATGCGCAGCGGGCCCGTCGCCCCGGTCATCTTGGGCACTGAGGCCCGGCGGCAAAAGGGGAACACAAGGCAAAGGGTTAGCGCCACGCCACGAGACCGACCGACAACGACCAAAAAGCCACTTACCCGTCATGTCGACGTCACACGGTACGCCGTGCCCGACGGTGCAGCGCCGGCAGCGCGGCTTGCCGGGCACGCGGACGCACTCCTCGCCCGCCTTGACGCAGGCGAAACAATCGCCCCACGTCCCCTCCCACAGCCCCGGGAGCTCCTCGCCCACGACGTCGGGCGCGACATGCTCCACCGGGGTAGCCTCCGCCCAAAGGGCGGCCGGCGCCACGGTGAGGCCAGCCGCGGCCGACGCAGCGGGAACGGCGGGCGCAGCGGCGGGAGGGACCTCGGGCTGGGCGGCGGGCGGAGCGGCGGCAGGCGGGGCGCTGGCCGACGGCACCGACGCCATCGCGACGTCGCCATCGGCCTCGTCGTCATCGTCGTCTATCAAAAAAAACCGGCAGAGCGAGGTCAGTAAGGGCCCGACCGAACAAGACAAGTTCCGACCGACTCACCAACCACGGTGACGGGCACCGGAGAAGCGCGCGCGCCAGCCGACACGGGCAAACGAGCGCCGGCCGACGCAGAGGATGGGGCGCCCCGCGACGCAGGCAGACGGACGCGCGGCTGCACATCCTCGGGCAGCGGCGCGTCCCGCTGGTAGGGCGCGACGCGCGCGGCCGCGGCGCGTCGCGGGCGCGAGGGGCCCGTCGAGGGCGCGACGGGCGTGGGCGCCCAGTCGGCCAAGCGAGCCGGGTCGGCCCAATCTACCGACAAAGGAAGAAAGGCAAAGCGAGGGGTCAGCGACATTCCGGCAGACACCACGACAGCACGACTTACCCGAGATGTGGCAGTTGATGCCGCCGGGGAAGGGGAAAGGAGAGGGCGAGGCCGCCGGGCGCGTCGCCGCCGTCGTACCTGTCGCCGCCACCACCACCAAAAGCCCGACCGTCAGCCCGACCAACGCCGACGGAGCACCACTACGCAAGCATACTCACCGTCGCCCATCGCGACATCGCCGTCGCGGTCGTCGTCGTCGCGCTGAGGGCGCGCCGGGCGGGCGGGAGGGTAGAGGCCCGACGCGAAAGGGTATCGAGGGGAGGGGGGAGGCGACATGATGAGAGTTGGGGAGACGAGAGCCGGGGTGGACGTACTCGCGGTCGTATATATCCCTTCCCGAGGGGGGGGGGGGTGCGACGGGTGGGTGTGCACAAAGCGTGCGCACGACGTGCGAGCCGCGCGCGCTGGCACAAAGCTCTCATTGGTGCGCTTGCGGTATCTCGCTCGCGAACAAGGTTGAGATGATGGGAGCGCGGTGCGCAATAACGGGTGCGCGCAGCTCCGCCGACATGAAGCCGGCGGCTCGCGGAGATTAGCGCAGTGACACGCGGCGATCAACGGCGTGACACGCGCCTGCGGCCGCAAGGCGCGATCGTCCGAGCCGCGACCGACCGACCCCCGGCCGCCACCAACTGTGGCCGCGACGCCCGACAGCAAGCGCTGCCGGGCCGTCGTCGCTCGCGGACAAGCGACTCGGGCGGGGGGGGGGTAATGTCAGGACCCCCAACTCCGTCCGGCCCGCAGTACGCGGTCGCGCCCTCCCGGCCGAGAGCGCAACGCTCCCGGCGGCGCGACCAGGTGCAACCGACAGACTTCTTCTCGTGCTCGCCCGACGGGGGTTGTCTACGGACCCCGTCGCATGTATTACTTCTGTCGCTCTATAGCAATAGCAGTGCCGTGCCCCGACCACCGCGACGCATTGTCGCGCAGCCTACCGACTCCGTCACTCTCAGCCTCTCCTCCCCGGCCGACCCCGACCGACCGTAGCCGCCCTGCGGTACCCAGACCCTACGGTTCTAACACAGATTAGACTCAACAAGGAAGATGTCTCGAAGACAGCCTTCAATACTCGAATTGGGAAGTTCGAATTCTTGGTGATGCCTTTTGGTCTCAAGAATGCCCCTTCGGTTTTCCAAACCCTCGTAAACCGAGTACTTCGACCTTTTCTAGACAAATTTGTCATTGTCTACTTAGATGACATCTTGATCTACTCGAAAACGCTAGAGGAACATCGAGAACATGTTCGAAGAATCCTGGCGGTTCTTCAAGAGCATCGACTCTTTGCAAAACCCTCTAAGTGTACCTTTGGTGCCGAGTCGATCGAGTTTTGCGGTCATCTAGTTGGGCAAGGGACAATCAAGCCCCTAGAAGATAAGGTCAAGCTGATTCGAGAATGGCCTCGACCATCTTCAATCCACGACCTGAGATCGTTCTTAGGGTTGTGCTCGTACTATCGAAGATATGCCAGGGGCTTTGCTTCGATCACAGCACCACTCTTCGATCTACTCAAGGTCAACAAAGGGAGCGGCTTAGATATCTCCTCAAAGAACAGTAGGAAAGTGCCGGTCGTCTGGAACGATCGAGCAGATCTAGCCTTTAGAAAGATCAAAGGCCTACTCTGTTCAGAACCGATCCTTAGACAGCCTGACCCTGCCTCGAAGTACACCATCGAGACAGATGCATCAGACTGGGCTATTGGTTGTGTGCTGCTACAAGAGGATCGATCTACTGGCAAGATGCATCCTGTTGCCTTCGATGGAAGAAAGATGTCTGAAGCAGAGCTCAAGTATCCAGTTCATGAAAAGGAGCTGTTGGCCATTCGACATGCCCTTCGAACCTGGAGACACTACATCTTGAATGGTTGCAAGATTACCATTCTGACTGATCATCAAAGTCTAGCCCAGATACCGAGGACCAAGATTGCCTCGAAGAGGTTAGAAAGATGGATTGCGGAATTCGGGGAGTACGACCTGGATATCAAGTATCGAGCAGGGGAAGAGAACACAGTTGCAGATGCAATTTCCCGTCGATCGGATTTCTTGGGCTCTCTAACGGAGGAACCGAATCATCTAGACCTCATCAAGACTTATCTAAGGCAGGGAGACGTCCCTGATGGCCTAGAAAGGTCACTGGTGCTCGAAGAAGCAGGTCACTGGAGGCTCGACGCAGATGATCAGTTAGTGCGGATTCTCGAAGATGGCGAACAAGCACCTTACCTGGAGCCCATGCATCGATCTCACTTTTTGAACAAGATGCATCGATCGTATGGCCATCTAGGAGCAGCAGGTCTGCTAGGTCTGGTTCGAACTAGGGCATACTGGCCACACATGCAGGCAGACCTATCGAGGTTCTGTAAGACATGTGTCGAGTGCCAAGTATCGCAAGGATCACGATCGAACCAAGATCGAGAACTCGCACAAGTCATGGCAAGTTCGACTATCCAGCCTTTTGAAAGGTGGGGGATCGATTTCATTGGTCAGCTACCGAAGACATCTAGCGGTAACCAATGGATTCTAACAGCAATCGACTATGCAACAGGCTGGCCTATTGCAAAGGCTCTACCAGATGCAAAAGCCTGGAGGGTTGCCGACTTCATCTACGAAGAGATTGTACTCAACTTTGGGGCACCCAAAGAGATTCTAAGCGATAATGGTTCCAACTTCCTGGCCGAAGTTGTCGAACACCTGCTTCGAACGATCAAAACGCGGCATCGATTGGCTACAGCATACCACCCAAGGACAAACGGAAAAGTCGAAGCCTTGAATGGGATTATTGGCAAGATGTTGACTCGATCAATGGTAGGAAAGAGCACGAGGCTATGGGATCAATATCTAGCCAATGCGATCTTTGCTTGCCGGGTTTGAAAGTCGACTGCAACTGGTCAAAGCCCATTTTTCCTGACCTATGGCATCGAGCCTAGGTTACCGACAGACAAGCTGGTGCCTAGAGTGCTAGAAGGACGAATCGAAGATCCTAGAACTCGATTGCCCAACCTTAAGACTCAAAGACACAAGGCAGCTCAGGCAACGTACAATCAAGCAGTTCGAGCAAAGGCTCTGCATGATCGAAAGGTCAAACTGCACAAGTTGGAAGTCGGTGATTGGGTTCTGATTCGACATCAGAATCCACAGAAGTTCGAAGCAAAATGGTTTGGTCCTTACCAGATCAAAGCCAAACAGGCTCTTGGTACTTACAGCCTTGCTTCGAGTAGCGGTCAAGCGCTTCGAGCGCTGGTGCATGGTAATCGGTTGATCAAAGCGTATCCTCGAGACAATCTAGTCGAAGACTTCTGGAACAAGCCAGAGTTTCAGGTATTCTTTCGAAGGCTTCGAGCAGTAAACCCTGATGTAGCAGGTCTAGATCAGGACGAACTGCATCGAGACATCGAACGAGCAATTCACGAAGAGTACGAGGCAGAAGATCAACCACAAAGGACTGCACCAGACCCTACCAGTGGGGAGCTGCAGGCAAGACAGCTCCACAAAACCCTAGAAGAGCCCCACAATATACATCGACCCCAAGGTACAACGGTCGATGTGCCAAACAACAACTTCGTCCCTCTGGAGGAAGACCCCTCTAGACCAGCTGAGGAGATCGACAGGTACGATCAGTCACAGGTGGACTCTCAGCTGTGAAGGGAAGACTCGAACACAATTCGATTGGCATCGATAGGTGAAAACTAGGTACAGGTAAGTTAGAGGTCTTCGACCTCAGCCTCGAGCTCATTGGCAGCTCGAAGGCCCTTGAAGTGCTTGGACCAGGTGGATCGAAGTGCTTGCTTTGCTTCGATCTCGCGATCAATCTCCTTGATCCGGATTCGAATAGCTTCGAGGCGCTCTTGGGCCTCGTCGGTTACTTCGATGGCAGGAGGAGCATCGATGTCTTGGGCTTTGCGCTTTGAGGTCTTTGAGGTGGGAGTCGAGCCAGATCGAGAGTTCTCGAAGGTAGTTCGAGCCGGAACCCAAGGCTTGTCGAGGGTCGAGGCCTTCGAGGTGGGTCGAATGGGGTTCGAGGCGGCTCGAAAGGATAGATTCATTTAAGGGAGGGAGGGTGTATTATGCCTCATTTCTAGACGCGCTCGACGCGCGTCCCCCATTTCTAGACGCGCTCGACGCGCGTCCCCTTGTAATTCAACTACCATCCCCTTGCCCCGGCTGACTCGACGCGTACTCGACAACAGCCCCAGGTGTTCAGCTGCGAACAACTAGGCGTTCACAAGGTCTAACACCTGGCGAATATTCCGGTCTAACAAATAAGCCCTTTTTCGCAGCTGACGCGCTCAGAGCAACACCTTGACTGAGAAACGCACCTGCAGGCGGAGCAAAGATGAATCGGGTGCTCCAAAGCTTCGAGTGCTCGTCCATCTCGAACGCCTCCACGCATCTGCCAGACACTGTTCCGATCGCGACAGCGCATCTGACCCAAAAGCTACCGTCGTCTTCACTCTGCCACGAATCCTGATCTCCGCGACCCGTCCTGGCAACCTCGTGAAAGCACTGCAGCATGTCGTCCCGGATCCCGGACGAGACGCTCTCCAAGGTGCTGGAGAAGATCCAGCTGCAGGTCTACCAGACCAACCAGCAGCTCGGTGCGCTGCGAGCCCAGATCGCCGCGCGCGAGCGCGACGCCAAACTCAACACGCTCACACTCACCGAGCTGCAGGCGATCCAGGATCCTAACGCGCCCTTCTACCGTTCCGTCGGCAAGATGTACGTTGTCCCCCCTTTCCCGCACCTCATTCGTCATGCGCAGGCGTACTTACTCGCTGCGCTGTGGCTTTGCTTTCCAACAGGTTCATTCAGGAAACACAACCCGTCGTGCTGAGCGAGCTCGAACAGAAGCAGAAGACCATCACATCAGACCTCGAAGCCCTCCAGAAGAAGCAAAAGGTACGCCCTCCCTTTACCCATCCCCAGTCTCTTTCCCGCCACGCCTGACTAAACGAGGCCCTCTTTCTGTTCTTCCTACCTTTGCCCGACAACAGTACCTCCAAAAACAGGGAGAGGACGCACAGGCCCACCTCAAAGACATCTTCTCCAGCGTCAACCGACAGCAGCAGCAACAAGCCTAATCCCGATCCCTTCCGTCCTCCCTGTATCCATACCGCAAACCGACCAGAACGATGCCCTCGCACAGATTCGACCTGACTTGCCACACGACCGCCAACAGCATCCTTGAGATCGTAAGCTTGCTTGCGAGTGGAGTAGATACAAATACAGCGTCGTTCGGCTACAAATGCGACCGCCACGTCGGGCTGGCGCCTCCTCACATTCTCTTTGTCATTGCGAAGCTCGCTGCGGGCAGCAGCGGCGAGGAGCCCATGCTGAGCGATTCGCGACTCGTCATGCCCAGCACGCTGCTCGCGCGCGACGGCGATGCAGTCCCCGTCCCCGAGCCGCCAGCCGTGCTCACCGCTGGCGCAGGCGCCGCCGAGTCGCACATGGTCGCGATCTTCTGGATGAGCGCCATCGCCCGCTGCACGCGCACGTGCGAGAGCGATTCCGGAGGCGTGTTCCGCAACAAGTCGCGCAGCATCAGCCCGTACCTCGGGATGCGCTGCGTCGGCATGATGGCAATGTCCATCGGAGTCAGGCACTTCGCCGTCCCTCCGTGTGCGGGTCCGAGCTGAGTCGACCCCGCCGTGCCCGTGGCGATGGTGGACGAAGACGTCATGCTCAGCCCAGACCACACGTCTGGTGCACCAGCAGACGTCGGTGTCGGCAGCGGTGTCACCAGCGTCGACTGGCTGCGCGAGTGGCCGAACCGGCGCGTCGAGGGCGCACCCATCCGAGCGTTGTCCCCAGCTGCAGCCAGTCCTGCACCACCGTGCTCCAGTCCGTTCGTCGAATCTCCACCATCCTGATTCGGACTGGTCGAGAGAACCGATGGCGAGGCCACGATCAGGCGTGGAGGGATAAAGCTCGTGCTCGTGATCGTGCTTCGCCTCTTTGTCGATCTCTTGGCGGGCATTGTTGCGCCACCGGCCTCGCCGTTTGTACCATCGTCCTGCTCCGCCCGCACGCCCACGGGCGAAGGCGGACGCGTGAGTGAGGTCATCCGCAGCGTCGGATGGCGCAGTCCGAACCCGGGCGAGGAGCTTCCACTAGCGCTCGAGGCGCTGGTCGTTGCGCCCACTTCGCTCGAGTCCCGAGGCGTGAGCGGGACCAGACCGATCTTGAAAGCCGACTTGCCTTTGGTTAGCTCGGTAGCGCGCAGCTCCCGCAACGCTTGCGAAGCCACTCCCGACCAGCCGACAAAGGTCGACTCCAGCTGTGCTGCCAGCGCATCAAAGGCTGCACCCACGCCCGCGCTCGTGGGGTTCGCCTCCACGCGATGCACCAGCGCGTTGCTCAACGCGATCAGCTGCGGAAGGTGCATGCGCAGCAGCGCAACGTGGCCGGGCGGCGAGCCGTTCGCCGCCGTCTTGCCCTGCGAGTACGCTGCGAACAAGTTGCTCGCCGACTTGCGCTTGACCCCGAGCGCACTGTTGCTACCTCCCGCAACGGTCTGCAATTTGCGCACCACGCTCAGCAGACTGCCAAGATGCCTTGCATAGCTCCTCTCCGTCTGCACCAGCTCACGGATGAGGAAAAGCGCCTTGACCTCCTTCTTCCAGTCGTCATCGTTGACAAATGCACCGTCGTGCAGCTTGCCGCTCGCCTTGCCGACCCCCCACTCCAGCCCGGTCGTCGGGGCACCGACAGGCGACACTTTGTCGGTGTACGCCTTGACAATGTCCTTCTGGCGCTGATCGATGTCCTTGTCAGAGTCCAAAGACGCCGAGGATGCAGACCGCTCACGGCCGAGCTTCGCACCCGCACTGGCAGAGCGCTTGTGACGCAAGCGTGAGCTCGATTGAGCCGCCGCAGAGGCTCCGGACTTGCCTGAACGCCCTCGATCCAAGCTGGAGTTCTGACCGTTGCTGGATTCGTCCTTGCTCGCGACGGAGGCGTGGGCTTGATCCTGCTCCTTCTCGTCATCGTCCAGCATGGATCCGGAGACCTTGGTCCTGAGGTAATTGCCGGACATCATGCCCAATCGAGCCAATCGTGTCTTATTTTCCAGATCCTGCGCGTGCGCCTGAATGCGCTCGCGATGGATCTGCCGCACTTGCTCGAGCGCCTCGAGGAACTCACGATCATCGACCATGTCCAGCGTCGGCTGGCTCATCTTGCGGTCCTGGCCCGACATCCCCGCGCGGAATCCGAGCGCTGTCGATGGTCGTGCAAAGGGCCGCTCCTCGGTTATCGATGTGCGGATCGGCGAAAGGACTGGCCTGCTGAGTGTGCGCCGTCTCCTGATGTCCATCCTGATCGCACTTGACTTAGATGGATCTACGCCCGATGACTCGGGCGACATGGGTTCCGGTGATGATGACCTTCCGTCCTGTTTGGATTCTGAGGTGGCAAGATCCAAGAGATCGGGCGCCGAAGTCATGGCCGGCTCAGTCGAGACCACGTTGCTGCCTGTGGAGGTTGCCTTCAGCTTGCTAGGCTTGATTGGGGAGCCAGTCGAGAATGCAGGAGTGCGTGATGATGTCGAGCCTCCTGCGCGGAAAGACGACGGAGGGTTCGCAGGTCGCTGCGGCGAGCGCGAGGGAGAATTAGATTCTGGCGTCGTCAGTGTCGAAGCCGATACGGACCGTGCGGTGATCCGGCTGTTGGAAGGAGACGACGGCTGCACACTTCTGGCCAACGAGCTCTTGGTCGGGGCCAGGACACTACTGCTGAAAGCTCGCGGTGTCTTTCCCTTCACGAGGTTGGCCGTCGAGAAACCGAGCGATGTGCCGGGCCGTTCCGAAGCGGTCTTTGAGGGCATGGTCCGTTCGGTCCGGAAACCAGACGACATCTTGCGGATCGCAGCTGCAGGAGACATCGACCTGGGCGAAGCAGTCGCTTTGACCTTTTCGACGGCATCGACGGGCCCCATGACTGCCTTCGACTTTGTGTCTTGCGTGGCCTTCTTCAAGGAGATCTTCCGGTCCCTGCGCAGCGGATTACGAAGATGGAAGCCAAGGCTGGTTTCCGGTCGAGCTGGAACGGCATGCGAAAACGTGTCTGCATCTCGCGGGCTCTGCGGTGGCGATGCAGCTGTGTCGTTCTGCATCTGACGCGTTCGAGGCGGGTCGAAAACGCCCGAAAAACGCCGACCGAGCGACCTTCTGCTGGACTGAGAAGCTGATAGATTCGTAGCCGCGACGTTGACCGCACTTAGCGAGGCAGGTTGGCGCTCAGGCGACGCATCCGATGCATCCGCTTTCATCTTCGGAAAGAACTCGCTTGCAGTTGCAAAAGACGGTAGCACCGAGGCGGCGAGGGAAGGATTCGAGTCCGCGGTCGGCGGTTGCTCCGATTGCGGAGAGGTCAGCGCGTCAAAGAAGCGGCTCTCTTCGTCGACGGGCGTGAACATCGGCAGGACAGTCGCCGTGCTGCTCGTGCTGACTTGACCGTGCGTCAAGGGCAGGCCGGAGGGTACCACTGGTGCACCACTCGCGCGCTTGTCCAGGTCTGAGGCTGCTTTGCTCGCAGACTTGGAAATCAGTGTCGCCGAGCCCAGCGACATCTGTTTCTTGTGTCCAACTTTCTTCCCACTCTGTTTGCCTTTGTGAGCGATGTTGTCAAGCGACTGTGAGGATGGCATGGACTGGACTTCAGGGAACACCAGCGTCTTGTAGACAGCCTCGGGCGAGTCGGCAAGCCGGTCAAACATCGCATCTTTCAGCGCTTTGTCCTCCGCCGCGTCGCCAGGCAGTTTTACCTGCTGACGGGAGTTCAGCACGACGGTCGCACTCTTGAGGTCGACCACCTTGCTGTCTGCAACGAGTTGCGGGTCCTTGATCGTAGTGACCTCTAGGGCCGGTCCGGTCGCGGCGTTCGACCGCGACGAGATTTCTGCTGCTGCTGAATTGGTTGGCAGCTTCGCAATCGTTGTGGCGGGTATGAAGGGTTTATCCACGGTGTCGATGTGGCTGTTGAGGAAAGCAAACGTCTCTGCGAACGACGGCGATAGTTGCGCATCTCCGCTGACGTGCCCGCTGGTGAGAAGCGGACTCGGCGGAAGGTCTACCGGTCCCGGAACAGCCGCAACAAGCGTAGCTTCAGAGCTTCTTCCGATGCGGTGCTGATTGGAAAAAGTGTGGCCGTTCGCGACGACAAACGTCTCTTTCGTCATCGTTGCCCGTCTAGCTCCCTGACCACTTTGGACAGCATCGTCCTGATCGATCCTGCTATGTTCGGAGTCTGCCATGAATTTGCCCTTGATGGACACCGCAGGTTTCTTTTGCTTCAAGTGTGGAAGCTTTAGAGTTAATGCTGATCCCTGAAGCAAGAGGCGAGATGCGAGGCGGGACTTCGGGCGCTCTTCGATCTTGCTGTAATCTGTTGGCGCTTTCGCGGTCGGTTGGTGCCGTCTGGCTTCTGGCGAAGCGTTGGTCGAGCGTGCAGGGGTTGTCCCCATTGGACTACCCTGGGGCCGCGGAATGCTCGACTGCTTGGACAGGGTTGGTGCAACCGGATTTCTTCCGGTCGTGGAGCTAAAGGCTGATCCTCGATTTGCCGCTAAGCCCCGGTCGACATCAACCCCCTTCATCGCAGTGGTTGGCCGACGGCCCGGTCGGGAGTCGGGTTGGCTCGACCGTAATCCGGTGGCGGTGGAGTTAGAGGGTGCATCGATCGAGCCCACATACACGCCGTTGGAGTTCACAACAGACGAGGCATCTGGCGTGCGAGCGGATTGGCTGAGGGACGCACGCTCCGAGCCGGCGAGCTGGGCTTGCTCTCCTGGAGGTGGACTCCACAAGAACGAATTGCGCAGGCTTTTGGCCTGCCTGGACAGGGTCATGCGGAAGGAGCTGCTGGAGGAAGTCGAGGAACGCTTTGAGGCAGTGGCGAGCGCGGTCTTGTCGCCATCGTGCGCTGATGACGTCGAAAGGCTGGAGGTAGACTTGTTCGCCTGTGATCTGTGACCCACGGCTGAGCTGGAGGAAGAGCTTGTGGACGCAGTTGGGTGCTGGTAGGGCACCAGATGCGGCCTAGTGGCAACTTTGTTGCTGGGCGTGGGAGCGGTCGGTTCTGCCTGCTCTGTGAGCGAAACTTCGCCTTCGAGCTTGCGAAGGTTGGCCTCGACCAGCTGTCCACCAGGAGGGGCAGGCACGGAGCGATCGTCGTCGTCTTCCTCGGCAGAAGTAGCGAGATGAGGTGCATAGTGTCCGTCAGACAGTTGATCCAGGGGCACTGCGAGCGGATCAAGCGACTGTGAGCGCGATGGAGGGATTGGAGCATTGGCACGCATCAAAGGCGGGAGCGACGAGTCGTTGCCCTTTGTTGGAGATCGAGCATAGGAATAGTCTGCTTTCCAGAAATCATCCAGACCATCGTCGTGTCCCGACGACTTGCTCTCAGCTTCGGGCGCCTGATCGGCGTCTGGCTCGAGCAGCTCGTAAGGAGAGCCATCTGCTTCTTCTGGGCTTGTAGGGGTTGTGCTGACCGAGCTTTTGCTACGGATGAGAGAGGAGGCAGGCAGTGGCGCAGCCGAAGAGGCTGCGGAACTGTCGACGACTACGTTGAGGCCGTGCTGTGGGGCCAAAGCGTCCGCCTGCTTGCCTTGTCGTACTGTGTCAGCGGAGGCGGGCGAGGTAGGCGGCATGGGAAGCTCTTTGAAGCGTCGACTGAGTGCATGAGGATGCTGGGGCAGGAAGAAGCTGTCGGTAGTAGCGGTGGACCGGGATGAACCACTGGATCTGCCCGAGTCGCTGCGATGGTGATCCTGGGAAGCATCGAGAGCGGGATTGGAGAGGAGCGGGCGCGATGAAGAAGGGCAGGCTACAGGGCGTGAAGGTTTGCGACCATTGTGGAGTGGCTGCTGGCTGCCTGCGAGATGGGAAGATGGCGAGGCGGAGAGCTTCCTGGCGAGGTGAGAGGAGGAAGTGGAGGCCACCACGGCGGCGGACTGCGTGCGCGGAGTCGAAGGACTAGCCTGATTCTGGGAGCGCTGCTTGACTGGCACAGGCGGCGGGGCTTTCGAGCTGGAAGACAGCGACGAGCTCGCGGGTATATTTGGTGGAGCCATGGCTGAGTTGGTCGTAAAGGAGCGCAACGGGCGCAAGAGCCTAAAGCGGAGTGATCGCAGCGGATACGGTGGCTAGGAGGCGAGCATTTGCAGATTCATGAGAATATGATCGACGTTCGCAGAGAATCGAGAGAGTGCCGCTGAATGATCGGTGAAAGAAGACGAATGGGTCGAGAGACGGAGACGGAGAGCAAGCAAGGAAGTGTTCGAGGCCGAAAACAAGCCAGAGGGTTGGCGGGGTCGGTAGCACTGAAGCTACGATTGATGCATCAGGAAACGTGATGACGAAGAACGAGGATGGTGAGGCCGTGAGAGATGAACTGTAACGGAGCAAAGAGATGTGTGGGCGAGGTCGAGACGGAACAGGTGGAGCTCGATGGCGTGCAGCAAGAGGATGTCGAGGTTAGCCAGGGCCGGATCGGGACTAGGAGTGGCCGAAGTTGGAGCGAGGCAGCATGGCTAGGAGGCAGGCGATCAGCGAATCGGGTCTGAGGTGGAGCGCAGTCGATGGAGTCAAGCGCCAAGCGAGTCGGGATCAGGAGGACGAGGCTTGAGGAGGCTTGAAGGTCAGGGGAGAGAGGCTCAGGGTGCAACCGCCTCGACACTGTGACTGCGACATGTGGCTGGCTGTCAGAGGGTGTGAAATCGTGTTGCGGTTTGATCGTTGCATCCATGCACGCCCGCCCTTCACCCGCCTGCACGCCTGCTTGCGCCAGTTGTGAGTGTGCTCTGCTCGCTCTCGCTTCATGTGGAGAATCAGGGTCGCGCTGCCCGAAAAAAGAGCAAAAAAGGGCCAAATTGAGCCTCGGGAATCGAGCGAGAATCGAGGCGATTCAGACTGACAGGATCAAAGGCTGCAGCTGCATGTTCTCGTTGGCTCGGCTTGGCTCGCCTCGGTCCAGCCACATCGTCTTCCGTGCGCGTTCGGAGCGTCGAGAGGTGCAATCGCAAGCGAGGCCGTCCAAGTGTGGCAACCAGAACAGGCCCGCCCCCTCGGCTGCTTGGTCGCCCTGCAGATCCGCCATTGTCAGGGGGACAGACCTCGAGGGCATGCTCGCTCACGCGAGCCTACATGACGCGACGTGGCGGATCGGCAGAGGATAAGCATACTCCCGACCCACGATCCGCAATGCACCACTTTGAACCCAACCAGTCTGCACATGGCTGGTCTGGGCGGCAAGTGGAGGCTAGAGACGGGAAGGGCGCTTACGACTCTCTGCACCTCCCGCAGCTGCAAGAAAAAACACGATGCCGCTGCACGTAGACGATGCAACTCCGACATGGGACAGAGGTGCGCGCAGCCTTGGGCCAACTGGATGGACTATAATAGGAAGAGCATCGCATGCGAGCTTCGCAGCGACCGCAGCAGGCAAGACATCGGCAGCGAGGCTGAGCGAGGCTGAATCTGCTCAATGGCCAGCGGGCGCAATCGAGCATGTTGCTCCGAGTAAGGCAGCTCGATTCTTGCGATCATCGCGGCTAGTCACGTCGGTTTCAGCTGCAAGGCGCCTCGCTCCGCATTCGACCCTGGTGTCTCTGATCTTTGACCCTGGCCTCCCTCGCCTGCCCGGCGCTTGAGCTTTACTCCACAATTTTGGAATCCGCAGCAGCTCGTGTGCGCCGATTCTTCCAACCTGCAGCGATAGCTCAAGCAGAGCCATCAAAGTCCTCATCGCAAAGCACGTCTAGCATGGTTGCTGGCACGGACCAGCCGACACGCCTCTCGTCGCCAAGCGGACATCGATCGCTCGCAGTGCATCTTCACCATGCAGATCCTAGGCCTCGCTTCCAGTTGCACAGCTCAACCTTGTTCCCATGCCTCCCGATCCCCACCTCGGGCGATCAGCGAGCTCTGCGACCAGATCGGAAGCGACCCATCGGGTCGATTTGTCGCCACCGAATCCGATGCCCGGTCACAGAATCGCCAGAGCTTCCGGCTTGCTACACGGCATCGCACGCTTCTCCTCGTCAAATGCATTGCTGGCAAAGCCAAGTGGGTTTTCATTTTGCATAGTATTACAGCAGATCCCCGAGAGATCAAGTTGTGGTTATGAGACTACCGCTCGAGACAGGGTTGGATGAGAGCGCGAGCCTTGTTCGTGGACACTCATGCTTGTCCAAACTGCGCCTTGAGCTGCATGATGCTCGCCTTCTGGTCGGGAGGCAGTGCGTTGATCTGGTCCGGCGTAAGCTGCAGCACCTGCATCAGCAGCGCTTTTTGCTCTTCCGGCAGGTTCTGACCCGCAAGCGCCGACGCTGGATCGTTCGCAGGCGGCGCTTGCGGCGCTGGTGGCTTGGCGCTGTAGCCGGGCTGACCGTACGGTCCAGGCGGTGGGCGCGCCGCAGGCGGGTAGGCTCCAGACGGAGGTGCTCCGCCGTAGTGTTGCGGAGGTGTCGCTGATCCTCCGCCGTTGTTGGCGACAGGGTGTTGCATGTGGGGCGGAACGGCTGCGGGCGCTCCGGCAGCAGGGGCGGCAGCGGCACCGGGAAGCGCACCGGAAGCGGCGAGGATACGCTGAAGGATGTCCGGGTCTACGACGTTCATCATGAGCATGGCCTGGAAGAGCGCGTAGGCGAGTTGCGGGTGTCCGGCGAGAAGCGCACGAGCCTGGTCTGGCGACGTGGTGACGAGCGACTTCATCTGGCTCATGATATCGAGCAATTGGTTCGGCGGCAGCGTTGCCAGCGTTTGCGTGATAGCGTCCGTCGAGCCCACACCCGGCGGCAGAGGAACTCCGGGCGGCAGATTTGGCGGCAATCCTGTTGGTGCTCCACCCGGGCCCGCCCCTGGTCCACCGTACGCTCCAGGAGGCCCGCCAGGACCACCGTAAGGAGGCCCACCCGGACCGCCAAAGGGTCTCTGGCCAAAGCCATTGTCCATGCCGCCACGCTGCTGCCAGCCTGCACCCACGGGCCCTCCACCTCTTCCGCCAGAATGGCCAAACGTCCCTGGCCTGCCGGCACGTCCGGCAGCAGCTGCTCTTCTGCGCAAGTCGTCCTGGTCGAACTGACCGTGCTGTGTCGAGCGGCCTTCCATGAGAGGGTCAATGTCGGCGAACGAAATGCGCAGCGGGCGGCCGCCGACCTCGACCTCGTTGAGGTTTCGCACTGCGGATGCAGCGGTTTCGGGATCTTCGAACTCGCAGAATCCGTATCCCTTGAACTTGCCCGTGTCGCGGTCGTTGACCAGACGGAAGCCGACGACCTTGCCGACCTCTCGGAAGACGTCGGTCAGTTGCTCCTCGGACATGTCATAGGGGATGTTGCCGACTGTCAACGGAGGGCGTTTGCATTGGAAAGGCTGTCAGCACTTTGCCGTTCGTTCGCTCGTGGAATTGGAGATGCGACGAGTGCACACCATCTGAAGACGAGGACTTACCGAAGACGACGCGCGACCCTCGTTGAGGACCTGGGCCTGCCATTGTGACGCTGTGCTTGTTGTGAGGGATGCTGCTGATTTGTGGTGGTCCGTATCAAGCCGCTGAGGCAGGCGAAACGATGCGATGGGGCCGTGGAAGATGCAGGAGCCCTTCGGAGGTCGCGGAGGCAAGAACGGCTTTGTGTTCAGGATCGATCGATGCGGTATGAGCCGCTTCCAGTGGCTGTTTGTCCGTGGGCAGCTATGCGTCGTTGGCGGTGTTGCTGAGTCGCAGACCTTATTGCGCTGGGAAGGAAAAAAGTCGTATGTACAGGACCGACAGCCACGGTGACTCCTGAGATATGCACCTTTTCGGGGGTCGAAAGGAACGAGCGAGTCTGCTTGTGGCAGATTGACCGTGGTGTGGATGGTAGGAAGACAAAGATGTCAGTGTCGAGGTTGAGTGGAGTTTTTGCCTTTCTTCCAACCTGGAGATGCTCAAGCGCCGAAGCGCTCGAGGCTTTGGTGCGCGGTCGGATCCGACGTGATTTTCCTTGAGTTGTTGAGGCTTTTGGGTTAACAGTTCTCGCAGAAATCCAATGGCAGGATAGCCAGGCCTCCCCAACCACATGCCTTCCCCGCATTTTGCGGGAATGCGAAGCAAGGTCGGCAGTGAAATTCCAGAGTGACACAAAACAGAGCGAACTTCCAGTGCGCAAGCGGAACACTCTTGTCTCTGGAGTTGTGTTGGCTCGATTCGGCGCGCGTGCCGTTGTCCATGCCCTTCCCTAGGCTTGGCTTGGCCAGCTGCCGATAGCCTGGGCGCGAGTGTGTGTTTGCATCCATGTGCTTGTAGGAGTTCGGCTTGGTTCGCGAGCGCCAAGTCAACATCGGGCTCGGGAGGGAGGAAGGAGAAGCGAGTCTGTCTGTACACAGCCCGCGAAGCAAAGGGCACATGAATGGTCGAGGGACGGCTATTTCGGGCGCACCCTAGCCATCGCTCTTGGCATGGCCTTGACATCATGCGCACGGTTGGCCTGGGGCACTGCAGCGCTGCGACGCTGTGGGCCGATACTGCGGTATGGATGCCACTTTGGAACTGCAGCTCGGGAGGGAGCTCGGGAGGGCATTCCGCTGGCCGCCGGTCAAGAAGCGGGAAAGGGGAACGGAGCACGTAAATACAGTGTGCGCGCGGTCGAGGTGCGGCAAAGGAGCGCCCGAGTCGCGTGTGGGTGGCGTGGCGGAGCTGCAGGGCGCGGGGAACGCACGGCGAAGCACCGCCAGCCAAGCCAAGCGAGTCGGCGTCTTGGGAGTTTTGCATTTTTTCCCGGTCGAATCGCTGCGCACTCCCTGCCTGCCATTTCCCTCTCATACGAACTGCATACACCATCAACACATCTTCACCTCCATTCCTGGCTCTCTTCTCCCCGTTTCGCTACCACTGCATCTCAAAAGCACCTGCCTGCGGTCCGACCTATACTGCTGTCACCAGGCTCAAAACACTGGACGCGCGACGGCCGTGCCTCCTACAAATCAAGCTTACTGGCTTGTAACTCGCAACAATCTCTAGACTCGCAACATTCCCCTGACACAATGGTCGTCAGCACCATGAATCCCATCGTGGGCACCGCAGCACGAGCTGCTCGATGCTCGGATCCGCGCGGCTTGGTGTCAGCGAGCACTGTAGGGCGGGAGAGTCGACGCTACCTGGCTTCTTCCTCCGCCGCTGGGGCCTCCTCTTCTTCTTCGGCCGCATCTGCTTCGCCGCCTTCGAGGCAGTCTCGCCGTTCTGCGCGCTTCACATCACGACCTGGAGCCGACATGGTCGGACCTCCCGATCCGATCAGCAATCTTCGGCCCATCCGATACGGCTCTGCGTTCGAAGAGGCCTCTTCTGCCTCGTCGTCGGCTTCTTCCGACGCTGCCTCGGCGCAGATGGGATCTGGCTCCTCGGCATCGCTGAGCATGTCGCATCCGTACTCTCTGCATGAATTCACCACCTCGGGCGATTCCAACCTCGGCTGGTCCGGCACCACGCACATGCGTCGCAGAGGTACTCGTTCTCCCTCGCTCTACTTTGAACGCCTGCTGGCGAAACTCGAAGAAGCCGAGCTGGCTCACAAGCTGCGCATGGCGCGTGCCGACAACTTCAACCAGCGCTTCTGGCAGGACAACAACGCACGCTTCATCCAGGCGCTCTCTGCATTCCGATCACGCACTGGCTCGAGCAAGGCCGTCGCCACCCTCCCTTCCACATCGACTCCCTCCGAAGCGCCAGAGGCTTCGAGCTCTATACAGAGCAGCACAGAGTCCGAACTCGATCTCGACTCCGACTCCCTCGCTACGTTCTACTCGGCTTGGCTGAAGGCCAATGCCGCACGTCACCGCGCTTACAACCGCCAGCTCTGGCGACAGACCTTTGGAGATCTCGCCCCCGCTGCCAGATACCAGGGCCTGCGCACCTGGGCAAAGATCATCGGCTCCGTCGAACGCAAGCTGGGCCGAATCGACTGATTCGTCTCCAACAAGAACGGTCTAAAGAGTTCCGGACATTTGATCCCCCCCCCCCCCCCTCACGATGCAGTCGTTCGTACTTTCTCTCTCTTCCTACGGTCGCACGTCCATGTATGTTATAGTGTCATCATTCTTCAGCCAGCAATTCCATGTAACCATCAGCTCGGGCCCTCTGCAATGACCACAACGCTCATTTGAATGAAAGCCACCAACTCGGTTCCTTGACCGAGTTCGGGGGCTGCAGCGCTACACTTGGTTCGAGCGGGATTCCTGCGCTTCACACTTCGGCGTCCGTCTGCACTCTAGTATCGTCCATCGAGCATGAGTAAAGTTGCATTCCAAGCAGCATAGCAGAATGAAAGACCACGTGCGGATCAGTCTTGCGCAAGGCACTCGCGCAGCACACGCGTCGAGTGTGCCAGAGTCCGGGTAGCATCGAGAAAGGCGTCGCCGCGTTCGACGAGCGCATGCATCGACGGAAGTGCCAAGGCGCCCGAGGCGCCGTTGTCGCGGCTCTCCGACTTGACTCGTCGAGCATCTGCCTTGTCGACATGCGAGGCCATGGCGGCCAGACATGCTTCCATCTCGTCGGCATCGCGCTCGAACGCCTTGATGAGCCGCGACATGAACGTCCGCACGTCGCGTCGCTGCGTTCCTGCGTCCTGCTCGCTCGCGCAACTCAGCGACCGAGCCAGGAGCAACTTGACCTGGTTGAGCCGATCCCGGCCCTGCATCTGCAGTATGCGCACAACGGCCAGCGCGACCAGTCCGCCTTTCTTCACGTCGTCGGTCAAGGCCGTGTCGACTTTCGCTCCTGCTTCGTCCGTGGTTGCATGAGTGGTCCGCCCTTTGATCCGCGCCCCGGCCCCTGGTCTTGCAACTTTCGATACGTGCTTCCGCACGACGCTCTTTCCGCTGGTCTGGTCCGGGAAAGCAATTGGACCGCCCTCATCCGCGGAGCCGTCGAGCTTGAGATCGTGAAGCGAGAGAAAGTCCAGCACCGCCTTGGCGTCGCCGTTCTCGTCTTGTCTGGAGCTGGTCCGCAAGATAGCATCCGCTGCCTCTTCGCTTGGCTGCGCCTGAGCGAGCGCTAAGTCCAGAGACAACGAAACGTCGTCGGCGAATCGAACGGAAAGTGCCGAAGCTGATGTGGGCTTCTTCGGCCCTCCTTGATCCTTGGTGATATCTTCCAGATAGGTCGCAAGCACCCGTGCGACAGCAGATGGTTGCCGATGGAGCAGCGGGATCGAGAGGTACTGGATCTCGCGAGCGCTGAGAGACTCGAGACGGTCCGACATGCCCTCGACGAAGGCGCCATCCTGGATGTACTCGAGCTTGACCAGCTGGTAGATCGATGCAAGCAGTCGGGCAGCGGTCTCGGCGCGCTCTGCCATCGTCTGCTCCAGCTTTTGCTCGCCGATTGTCTGCCGGTGCTTCAACTCTGCCTGCGGTACGGAAGAGAGGAGTCGCGCGCGTCCGCCGTCTCTACTCGAATTGGCCTTGTTTAAGAGACTCACGTCTGCGCCGCTCTCGACGGACTGCGGCGTGAAAGCAGGTAAGATGCGCGAGAAGGAGAACGCGACATCCAGAGCTCGGTCGACATCGTCGGTGGCGTCGTTACTGTCGGCCCCACGCAGACCTGCACGACCCACTTTTAGGACGAGACGAGTACGAGGAAACTGCCACAGAAGGGGAGGTGTGTCGCTCTTGAGCGGTGCATCTTGCTGGTGTACGCCGTCCGAGGTGTCTGGAGGAGCAGTCTGCTCCCAGAGAGCCACAAGAACGGAAAGCGTTCGCCATGCGCCTTCGGTCAACTGAAGATGGCGACGCTCCGCGGCTTCGTCATCTCGTTGTGAAACAGCGACGTTCTCGGAGCGTGAGCGCTTCTTTGGCGAAGAAGAGGCTGTGCCGCCGCGTCGACGGCCATTGGACGAGATGACACGCTTGTTGCTGCGGCCGGGAGTGGAAAGCCTGGGCCAGTCGTCCTCGTTGTCGGATTCTTGCTCGCTTTCTGACGAAGAAGAAGAGTCTATCGTCTCGCCGCTTCGCTTCCTGCGTTGAAGCTCGCGAAGCCTGTCTTCGAGGCGATGACTGCTGGAGTTGGTACTTTGTAGCTGCTTGAGGTATCGTTTGCGTTGCGGTATGCTCATCCAGAATTCCGTCACATGCGCCTGGGCATGACCTCCGGAGGGCGGAGGAGCCGAATACTGTCGACCGCAGAGCAGGTCCCAAACGTCGTCGGCTCGGTGGAGATGCTCAAAGACCCAGCGTTCGATGGAGCTTGCTTCGAACGGCTCTCCACCATCGCTGACGTCCGACAAGTCAGAGGTCCTTCGTGTCCGCCTAGAAGATCCGGGAGACGTGCTTGGAGGAGTGGAAAGCGGCTTCCTTCGTGACGGAAGCGATTCAAGGACTTGACGCGCATGCAGCGACGCTACGCGGTCGTCCGAGGGCTCAGCCGCGCTGGACAGTTTCGTCGCACGATGCTGCGAGACAGCTTGAGCGTACTCGAAGAGCAAGGCAGTTGCCTTGATGACGGTCGTGGAGGAGGGCCTCTCCGACTGAGAAGCAGCCGCAGCCTTGATGGCGTTGTTGTCGCGATTGCTGTTCTTCGATTGTACCATGAGTCCGGCGGCGATGTTGTGGAGCTGGTCATCGAGGGTCCACCTCGAGGTGGAAGCAAGCTGCCCCGGCGAAAGAGAGCAGAGGCTGAGCGCAAGCAGCTTTTGGACTGACTTGGGTGATGGTCTCGATCCGTATGTCAGGAGCTGCTCGAGGAGGGCGACGGCCTGCTCGTGCTGGTCTTCGTCGAAGCGGTCTTCGACGAGCTGTGCGAGCGTGGGCGGCAAAAGTACATAGGGCCGCCCGGGTTTCGCAGCCTGGCTGTCCGGCTTGTCGGTCATCGCTGTGACATGCTGTTGCAGCGGTGAGTCGTGAGACGGGATTGCGGACGCAGGGGGCTGATTGGTGGCGCAGAGTAAGGATGGTTACGGCGATCCGCACTGCTAGAATCCGATGTGACCTGCAGGAGGACGGGTTGCGGGACGTGCGGCCTCACGACAGTAGCGAGTGAACGGCTCGGCAGCCGGCCCAAGAACAACACTCTTCCGCATCCCGACCTTCTTTCCGCCTGAAGCGCCGGTGCTCAGTGCTGCAATCGCGCCTGGGCAAGCGGCCCGGCACGCTGCGGAATTCGGGCTGACTGGTGAGCGACCGCCCTTCGGATGCCGTTTGGCCACGACGCGTCTAGAGACGCAGTCTGCGTGTTTTTCCCGCATCACAGCCAAAAAACGCGCAACCGCAGCGGCAGGCGGTTGTGTGGAGCGGATGCAAGCAAGTGGAGTCGTGTTGATCTAGAAGCAATCGGCTCATCCGACCGATCGCACTTTGTCACCACCAGCTTCCACCTCCGTCTCCTCATCACCTGGTAAAGAAGGTTCGCTTCGCCACGCTTCACTGCGCACAGCGGCTAGCAAACGCATCTACCTGGGCGACAATCTCCAATCTACTCCAGCAGCCACTTTCTCTGTCGGCTCATCCGAACACCCGACTTTCTCGCATCTGGGCAGCACCTCCGCGCGATCGAGCACACCACATAGCAAGAACAGAAGGAAGCGCAGCACCACGATGTCCGGTCACTTCCCACGCCTCAATCTGGATCGACCAGCAGACTTGGAGCATGTGCTCCGAGTGATTCACCAACACGCGTCCAAAGTCGCGCAGATGGAGTTTGGCAGCGAACTCGACCGCGACAGGGCGTTGAAGGCGGTGGTAGATAAGACGATCAAGAGGGTGAGTCCGATTCTATAAACAGCCCTGCTTCGCTAGTGTGGTGGCTCTGATTAAGTGCTGACGCTCTCCTCGATCTCCTTCACCTCACAGCTGACGGGTGCTACCAAGGCCAAGATCGAGCGCAACTTGTTGTACAACGGAATGACACCGCACGAATACAGCAGACACAGCAAAGGTGAGTGCATGCAGCATGGAGGCGACAGATCCTTCGGGGGCAGAAGCTGACGGGTCTACTGCTGTGATTTCTTTGTCTTGCACGTAGGGGTCGAGCCATTCGATGAAGAACTCTCGAGACGCCTGCAGATGCTCAACGACCAGGCCAACAATCTCACTACCGAAGTGATCGCGTTCCGCAAGTCTTTGCCAGCTCGCCGAGCAGAAGCGATGGAGAAGCGCGCGGCGGTCATCCGCGCGCTCGAGGCGAAAAAGGAGCAGCAACGCCGCGCAGCAGAAAAGGAGCATGCTACGAAACTGCGCGAACGCAGCCGACCCCTCACGCTCGATCTCAAGCGAAAAGCCGAGGTGGCCGACACGCTCAGACAATCGGTCGTCGACATCACCAGTCTCCAAGTGGTAAGTGCAGAGACGGCAGACGGTCACCGTGCTTGGAAGTCGGCTGTGATCACCCATACTGACCTTGCAATCCCATGCCTTGCCCTTCCGCACGCGGCTACTGCATCACAGTCGATCCTCGAGCAAGCGACGGCCGCGAGCGAGCAAGCCAAGCTCGTCAAGCGCCTGCGGACCATGCCACTGTAGGCAAATCCGCCGCTTGCAGCGTGATGGTCGTCTTCTTTGACGTTCCTTCTCCCGGCGTGTAACATCGACATCCAGCCACTTGTACCTATCTTCATATACCCCGCTTCATCGCAATGACGACCAGCCTGTTCCCATCCTCCTACTCTTCCCTCTTACCGTTGGCAAAGAAAGGGCGTGTCCCCTTCTCGTGTCGGTGCAAGCGAAGAATGGGGGCACATCTGCACAAGACTCGAGCCACCACAACTTAAGTATCTTAATGGGGCGTTGCACCGTGAGGTGCGTGTGCCGGCTGCTAATCAAGGTGCAAAAAAGGAGGCCAAAAAAAGAAAATCCAAAAAGAACTGCAGCACCTAGGATTCCCGCGTGGTCCCCCACCGCAGTACTGACTAGGCGATACCTTGCTTAACTTCGCAGATCGGACGGGATGCGGTGCTTTCAAGGTTCTATGGCCGCAGATGTCTGGGAAGGAAAGCTACGCGTATATGAATGCATTGACTATACTAGATCTAATAGACCTTGGTTGGTTTGAGAAACCTGCGTAGACACGGAGACCGGTACATTGCGTCGCCCGATTACACATGTGCCTCGAGCTGTTCACCACCGATCGATCGGTATCGGGGACTGTGCAATCTCCCCAGTGCGCTAGGGCGACCAGGAGGCTGAAGGCCTGTCAACTGAAGTTCACACAAAGGCCCGCACGTGTCCTGAAGGCGGGTCGTTCTTTGGCTAGACGTTCACTTGCAGTACCGTCCAACTTGCGGGCTTCTCTGCATGCATTTGTAAGGCACAGCATTACCGAGGCATGCACGGGGCGAGACGACGTCTCATCGAGGGGCATGGCCAGGGGATGGCGAATTTCACAGCAAGGGCGTACGAGCTCGGAGAGCTGAGGTTGAACTGGGCTCCGAAAATGCCAAGACCGCGCTTGGTCTTGGCGCAGCTGCTACCGTGTCGCGTGGGACTCGCCTGAAGCCTTGTGGACCCTTGTCCACCGAAAGACGCCACGCAAGCGAGCTGCCAAGAAGCCAACGTGGACATCCCCATCCATCAACTTGCAGCTTCGATGCGGAGTGAGCACGCAAGCTCATCCAATTGCGCGGGTGGCTGCATCGGTCCTTCCGTGCCTCTCTCCAATCGACCTGTACTCATCGCCCTCGACTTTCACGACCGCTGTGGCCAAACTTAGAAACGCACCACCCGAGTCTGCTCGTCCGAACGACGCCAAGACTTTTTGTTGTCTGAGTTTCCGCCCTCAAATTCGCAATCTGGGCGATTTCGATCTCAGCCAGCGAGCCTCGCCCGACGTACGCACTGATGGACAGCTTGGCTCGACCCGCTCGACCCGCTCCACCCGCTTCGCCTCTGCAAGGCATACAGCTAGGCGACACGCAGCACCGCGATTGCCACAACCATGCGTGGTCCCCCTCGCTACAGTACAAGGCTGACAGCTGCTTGCAAAGCTTGCCCACTCCCACGCGAGCGAGCCATGGTCGAGCACGTTCACGTCCTTGCCCGTGCCAAGCATGGCCACACTCACCGTCTTGAGCCTTCGGATGCTGGCATTCCGAGCGGAGTTGAGCTCATTGTCTCCTCAGTAAGACGCAAAGCACCCATCTACTCGAGGATAGCAAGGTCCCTCCACGCTAGGTATCGCTCTCTCTGCCATACAAACGGTCAACTTGCTTTTAGTTTCCGCTCGCAAAGCGTACGGAAGCTCCTGCTCGAAGGGCGCGCAGGAAGGATGATCAGCCAGATGCAGCATCTCCGCGTCGTCGGATGCAGCATCGCTGGAAGCGGGCCTCGAGCTTAGCTCGTAGGCTAGTAGATGGGAATGAGCGCAGAGACCGCCCGACCGTGCTGGCAAGCTGATGCGGATGATTGAAAATGGCGCGCGGCATGGTTCTCTACCAATGTCACGGGAGTCGTCGAATGAGCCCAGTGGCATGTCGAATGGGCCCAGGAATGCGCTTGGGTCTCTGCTGCTTTCCCCGCTAAATCGTAGCCCCGCGCCTCCATCCTCAAATTTGTGCTTATGGCGATGCGCACGTTCTCGTCAAGCCCTTCCCCATCCGAAGCCCGACGGTTCCTACTAGTCGGATCGGTCGCCGCCCGACCTGGCCATAGCCTTCCGCGGTCAAAGTCGGTTTCACAGAAATGTCCACCCGCCGATCCCGACCTGCCCAACCGGCGCTAAGAACGTGCGCCCCTTCCTGTCAACTTCCGCACCCCGCCGCCACAGTCTCATGCATCGCTCACCGCCTTGGGCCTCCTCATCGAGCAAGTTGGACGCAATTTCCAATTCGTGCTAGCATTCTCCAGATCCCTTGCTGCATGCGCCCCCTCGTGGCTGCACTTCCCTCGCACGGCAGCTGTCCCGTCTCCCTCTGGAGTATGGACGCATACAGCGGGTCTCAAGCAGACGACTCCGCCTCAGACGTTCTGGTTCTGGACTCCGCCCTCCGTCGACCTCGAAGTTGAGATCCAGAATCCCCCGAACCCATACGATAGGAACGTGTACACGATGCGAAGCCCGGCCAAGACTTGACCGCCCTCGCCTCGCTTCGTCCCGTACCTGTACCTAATCCACTTGCCCTCCGATGCCTTCCGCCGCGCTCCCCCGCCGATGCAGAGAGTCAGGCACTACCAAGCTAGAGTTGCAGCTACAGTAGCTTGTGCATCGGACTGAGGGCGGTCGCCACCCGTCGGCCGCCCGCGGGCGTTGCCTCCTTCGGCAGTATAAGACCAAGGCGTATGCTTTCATCCTCCTCCCTCGTCAAGCAAGATCCCCCAACTCACCTTCTTCACCCTCACCTTTCCCACCTGGGCTCCTCACCTGCGTCTTTCGGAAGCGTCGTCAAGCTTCCACGCGCCTCCCACCCCACCAAGACCCGCGTCTCCCCCCGTTTCTCGATCTTGTCCTTCACTATGGTCAAGTTCTGGAGCGCCTTCACGGCCGAGCAGAGGCGCAACATCGCCATCTACACCCTCGGCATCATGATGTACAAGTTCGCGCTTGAATACTTCAACGGCTCCTTCATCACCCAGGCTAACGAGCGTTTCGGCAACCGTCGCTTCGAGAAGATCGCCGTTCTGACCGGCACCAACTACGCCGCCCAGTGCATCGGCTCCATCATCGTCGCCCCGCTCATCAAGCGCTTCCCCACCCGCTCGGTTCTCGCCACCGCCGTCCTCACCTTCGGTGTCATCTCGTGCATCCCTCTCATCGCCGATGCTGCTACCGGCGGTGTGCTCAAGTACAAGACGGCTAACAACAAGACCAAGTACGGCACCTGGAGCCCCAACGGTCTTTTCCCCATCTACGTCGTCTCTGGTATCTCGTACGGCACTGTCGAGCTCATCCGCCGTGTCATCCCCCGTGACATTGTCGGCGGCGATGTCGAGAGGCTGAGGAAGATGGACGCTTTCGTCCACGTCATGTACGAGGTCGCCGGTACCACGGGTGCCTTCACCTCGACTTCGCTCATCGGCTACTTCGGCTACAACTACTCGGCCTTCCTCTCGCCCGTCCTCTTCACCCTGGCTGCCTGCACCTGGATCTGGATCTCGTCGCTCGGCGAGAGCCAGCGCAGCGAGGATGACTCGAAGCTCGCCCGCGTCGAGGTCGAGCAGCGCGGTCTGCTCATGTCGATGGTCGACGGTGTGCGCGCCTTCGCCAAGGCCTTCTGGTACGGTGGCTACCTCATCTTCACCGACCGTCGCTTCATCTGGCTCGTTCCCGGCTACGCCTTCGCCCTGTACGGACACCGATACCTCGAGAACGGTCTTGCTCCCATCTACGCCAAGTCGATCATCGGCGTCTCGTCCTACTCGCAGATCATCGTCGGTGGTTCCAACTTCGGTGAGCTGCTCGGTGCTCTCTCGGTCATGCTCTTCACCCAGGCTGTCCCCACCCCGATGCCCTGGCTCCGTCTCGACGCTCTCCTCCTCAACCTCGTCTGGGTCATGCCCTTCTTCCCCTACACCCGCGGCCAGGTCTCGTCGGCCTGGAAGCTCGCTGCCGTCTTCACCCCCATCTCGTACGGTTGGGCTGCTGGTGACGTCTCGCTCGCCGCTTACATCCAGTCGACGCTCGCCAGGATGGAGGCCAAGGACAAGGACGTGTCGGCGCTCGGTGCTGTCATGGCCTTCCTCTACGTCACCTACATTGTCATGTACTCGCTCATCTCGACCTTCCTCGGTCGATGGGTCGACCGCCAGCTCCGAGGCAAGTCGGGCGTCGCTGCCATCAACCAGGCCCGCGACTGCCTCAAGTACGTCGGTGGTGTCCACTTCACCATTCTCTCGATCATCATCATCGCCGCCACCTTCATCCCCCGCGGCTCGCTCTCGTTCAACCCCAAGGCGATCGACCAGAGCCTGCTCAAGTCGGACGAGGAGTCCGACGTCCAGTCCGAAGAGGACATCAAGGAGATCAAGTACCAGCAGCGCGACTCGTTCGCTCCCCAGGACATCACTGGCGACGCCGTCGGTGCCCTCGCTCAGAACACCGCTGCTCGCGTTCCCTCGCGCCACTAAACGCGTGGCGACGTTTTTCCCGCTCCCCATTCCCCCCCCCCCCAACTTAGGAAAAAATGAGTGCGACCCTCACTCCGCGTCGCGCTGCTCTTTGTCACCGTTCGGCTTTGCCTCTTCTCTGCTCCATATCCATCCCAACCCATATATCCAGGCTCACTTCGCTTTGACACGATTCCCTTGCACTTCATGTAGCATTGATTTTGGATGCCATCGATTTCGAGCTTTCGCACCATCTCCATGCGCGTGTGCCTTGAACAATGCCTGAACGATGCCTGATGATGCCTCAGCCACCAGCGAAGCAGCATGAGGATACCCTGATAGACTTAGATTTGGACGGGAAGGCGAATGCTGCGAGGTCGAAGGACCACCTCAGCCCCGTATGCAAAGTTCAAGGTTGGCTCATGGCGTTGTGCGTCGAAGGCGGTGGGGAAATTTAAACCCATGTGTTAGACCTTGCTTTTCCGTGAAATCTGCAAGGTTGGTTGCCTGGTCGGAAGGCACCAGTGGTGCCCCGAGAAGGTTCTCCGAGTCGAGTCTCACGTAAGCAGCTCTAAAAGCCTCGAGCCACCAGCCTCCACAAAAGCACTTCGCTGCTTTCCCCCCTCTTGCCTCCTGTTCTCCAAACGATCCTGCACCCTTTTACCACGATGACATTACTCAAGGCCACAACTAGAATGCTTGCGCCACGTATGGCTGCAGGTAGAGCTACGCAAAGGATGCTCACCACCTCCGCGTTCCGAGCTTCGGGAGGATTCAACCGGCCTGGACCGCCGCCTCTCCCTGCGCAGGAGCAGAAGGAGTTCGAGAACCTCGTCAAGCAGAAGCAGAGTAAGTGCACTATGCCACCAGCTAAGGCATCTCTCAGACCTCATCACTGACAAAAAGACTTCTTCATTTCGGCTTTTGCGCGAGTTCAGATGCATCGCCATTCCTCTCGTCCGACCCGGAGAAGGGCGATCTGCACCCGGATGCACGCCGCAAACCACGACCCGAGTTCGACGGCGAGACCAACCCAAGCACGGGCGAGATCGGCGGTCCCAAGAACGACCCGCTCAAGTACGATAAGGAGTGGACCTACGGCGGCCGCGCCACCGACTTCTAATCTCTCCTCCTCCCTCCAGCAGCTTTAATTCAGGATACAGTGCGGATTTGGAGGCATCGTATGTGTCTGACGCCTTGCCTTGGTAGCACGTTCCATCATTAGACGAAGGATAGCTGGGCCGAACATGAGATTGTGTAAAAGTACAAATAAGTGCGGGAGGGATAGGATCCGATAAGGATATGCTTTTGTGGGGTGGGGTGGTGGGAGACCCGTTTGGCAGAAAATGCTACGAAGTATCGCCGGCCGACTGCTGAGTCGAGTCGAGAGGCGCAACGGCGCCCAGAGACGAAGCCATCTCGAGGAAGCCGGCGACGTCAAAGGTGTCCTGAGACTCGGCAACGGCATTGGCTGCTGACTGGGCAAGGAGAGACTCGGACTGCAGAGCCATCGACGGTTCTGCGTACGTGGCGCCCAGTGGCTGTGCGGCAGACGGGAAGCTCGAGATCTCGAGCGTCTGGCTGAAGCCGGCGAGCTCGGTGGTGGAAATGCCGAGCACCTTGGCGAGCTCCTCGTCGCTGAAGCCGATTGCGCGCTCCTGCGCCGCAGGCGTATCCGAGACGGGCGGCGTGGCGGTGGCCGACAACGAAGTGGCCTCGGAAGGACTAGCGGCAAGAATAGCTGGATCGAGTGCGCGCAATTGATCGAGAGCATCCCAGCTCTGACCTGTATGTATACTGCCTGCAGTCGTGGCCGCGCCATTGTCCTGAGCGCCACCCACTCGCTTATCGTGGTCGTCATCATCCTCGTCGCTGGATTCAGCCTCCTCGAGGCGACGTCGCTCCTCCTCTTCGGCGGCGATCTCGCGCTCGAGCTGCACAAAGGTGTGGGCCAGACGGCGTTCTTCCCTCTCCGAGTCGCGCAGCCCCTTCTCCTTGGCTTTGCGGTGCTTCTTGGCCTCGCGGCTCGCCTCGCGCGCCTGCCGCGTGGCTTCGCGCTCGCGCTGCAGGATGGCGGTATGCTTGGCGATGCGTTCGCGAAGAACGATGATGCGCTCGTCGACCGTCTTCTGCGCATTCTCGAAGAAGCTCGCGTCTACGCGCATCTGCAGCATCTCGGCCTGGATGGCTTCACGGCCCTTGGTGACGTCGGCCATCTTCTTCCTGATCTCGTCGCGGAGACCGTCGCTGGGTCCGGAGACACTCTGGTGGGAAGTGGAGGTCCCCGCTGCCGGCACTGCCGCGACTGAAGCCGAGGAGGAAGCACCGATATAGTCGGAAGAAGAGTGATTCTGGGTGACTGGTGTGAGATCCGGCTCGGAGCTGCCGGGGGCGAGGCTATTGGGCACCGAGTGGGCCTCATCTCGGACGGAGTGATCGGTAGTGGCCTGCTTCTGGAGGGCGACGAAAAGATCGCCGAAAAGGCGGAGGTTATTCTTGATGAAGTTCTGCGCATTGTCGGAGGTGGAGCCCTGCGGAATGAGTCGGCCGAGGTCGGGAACAGAAAGAAGGGAGGCTGAGCTGGAGGCGGCTGATCGAGCAGCAGCGATTGTGGAAGCCTTCTTCTGGGCAGAGGCCGAGGCGCCATCAGCGCTGAGCTTGCGCTTGGACTTGGCGGGTGGATTGTTGGGGTCCGGGAGCGGATGCTTGCGTGGCCTCCCGCGTTTGCGCGCATACGTCTGCGGAGTGGGCGCTGGGGTAGAGGCAGGAGTGGAGGCTGTCGACGAAGGCGCGGTTGCAGCGGCCAAAGCTGCCGCTGGTGTCGCCGTCAAGGCTTCCGACGGAGCAAGCGCAGCTTGACCCGCGGGAGCGGAAGCTGCACCCGGAAGGATGCCGATCTGTGGGGTGATGGTTTGAGCGGGCGACTCGATGTAGTGGATCTTGCGCACCTCATCTTCGGCGCGGTGCGGCAGGTCGCTGCGAGTCTTGGCCGTGGACCACGCCTCGCGAGGGCTGGTAGGCGCGGCCGGCGTCATGGCTGAGGGAGTGGGATGAGCCGAGTCATCGTCGGACTCGCCGGCCATGGACTGCGATCGGAGCAGTTCCGGCGTGAGAGAGGATGGGTCGCTGCACGCGCCCGGACTTGCGATCAAGGCCGTGCCAAGTGTAGCGTCCATCCGCTGTTCGGTGCTGGGCTCCGCGTTCGCTTCGACTCCTGGAGCGCGGTCTCCGGCCTGAATGCCCGAGAGATTGATTCGACGAGGAAAAAGGTCCGTTCTAGAAGCTCATCGGCACGAGAACATGCGGCAGAGTGCGGGAGATGGGGTCGGAGAGGCTGAGAGTCGATGGTCCGATGGAAGGAAGAGCGGCAGATCCGATGGTCCAAGAGCAGCTTCCACTCGACTTTCTGGGAAAAATCTCGAAAAAGGGTCTTGGAGCCACTTTTTTTTTCGACGGAGGCTTCTCTCGACAATAGCCTTGCATCACGTGAGCCTGACCGCCGCCTCCTCCACACGCCGAGTCGCAGCGCCACCTCAGCAATGCAGCGCTTCACCGTGGCTAGGCCGGGAGCCAGGCCGGGAGCCAGGCCGGGAAATTTAACGACGCGGAACGCGTCTCGAGTGATGCGGTGAGGGCGAGCAACCCGCAATTAACACTTTTGCCGCTCCGAGCACATCACGACCGCCTCGCAGCGCATTATTTCAGCCAGCGACTCGAATGCAGCTCTCAGCCGGCGAAGCCAAGCGCTGCGCTTGCACAAGAAACGACCTTCTCGCTCCTTTCCAACCCACCCTTCGCTTCACTTGGGCGTCTTCATCTCCACAACGGCTGCTTCTCATCTACAAGGCCCTCACTTCCTCAGCCGTCCGTCGCGGAGTTCGCTCTCGTCTTCAGCCACTGCTACGGCCGCCTCGATCAGGCGCACGACTTGAACCGACGCGCACTCGCAGCTGTCTTCGGATCCGCCACCTATCTTCGTTGGCGATCATTCTTCTCATCCACCCTCTTCGGCCCTCAACCCGTGCCTCCTCAGCGTCCGACGTGACCACCTCAACTCTTTCAACATTCCCCAAACCGGCGTCTGTCTCCAGCCGCTGCCACTGCCACGCTAGCCTGGTCCGCCATTTCGCCAGTACCGCACTCCCAACGTTCATTGCGCCTGAAGCGTCTATCTTCCCCAAATCTCGTAGGGCAGCTCATCAGCTTCTGACGCGTGTTCACACCGACCAGCCAGACCCCATACGCTCTCTGTCCGCGTCCCATGCTCAAGTGATTCGGGATTCAAGCAGTCAGACGCGGTGCAATCCCCTCTCTGCTGACACCCGACATCGTCGGCTGCGGAAGTCTCCGGTCGGTGCTCGGCAGCTATAGGACAACACCTTCGCGACTGCTCATCCAGGTCGTGCTTTCATCGAGCCGTCCACAGCCCCTCTGACGCGGCCATGCCCGCCATCGATTCCCGGCAGGATCTCCCGTATCGGCGTCAGACAGCTCAAGATGGGGCCTCAGAGACCATCTTCCTCGACGATGACGAGGACGACCTCAAACCGTCCGACCTCAGGTCGCTCGGCTGTGAGGATCGTCCCTCACCCAAGAGGCACCTGGCCACCGATGTCTCATCTGGCCCTGGGCACAAGAGGCTTCGGCCGAGCGACACCAACCAGACCGCCAGTCCGCATTCCACCTCGCGTGGCCCGCAACCTGGATCCAGCGGCCCTCTGTCTCGCTCGTCGCTGATCGCGAAGCCTTCCACCTACGACGCAAGCTTAGACAATTACACCGAGGTTGAGCTCCAAAGCTACTTCGAATTCAACCAAAATCTTCTCAACGATCGTCTGGCCAAACTTGCCCAGCGACGGCCTTCCTTCACCGATGAAGATGCTTGGCAGCAATGGCACGCGGACTTCGACTTTGTCGCCCAGCTGCGCGAAAAGGTCAAGGGAATCCAAGCCGCAGGCAATGCTCGGAAGGAGAGCGGCCCAAGTCGACCGGCGCAACGCGAATGGCCATCCTCTCGGCCTTCTCCCGCACGCCAGCCTGAATCGACCACTCGAACCGTATCTGAGTCGTTCCAGGTCGTCGGAGAGAAGAGGGTGGCCACGCCCGCGCAGCACAACCGCCCCAACGACGCTCTCCTCTCGTCAGTCGTCCGAAGAGATGCAGCGCCAACATCATCGGCAGAGCGTGGCGAAGCTCGCTCATCATCACTCCATTCGTCCAACCCGCCTATCACGCCCATTCAAGCTCAAGAAGGTGGCGCCTTCCTCTCGAGCGAAGACGATGGATGGTCTTCCGATCTCTGCGCTTCGCAGATGATCGCGCGAACCTCGGCTCCGGTCCTCGCTGCCGCGACGCCGCTTCCCGAGCCTCCTGCGGCATCGACGTCTCGACTCCTTCACGGCCTCGATCAGCTAACAGGCGACTCGAGCGACCATGGAGGTGGTAATCATCATGCTCGGCAAGAAGAATTCGACGACGTTGATGACGACGACGACGAAGACCTGCCAGAGGAGACCAAGTTCCAACAACGAGGTCCCTCCATGCAGAAGCCGGTCTCCCTAGACGCCCTCCGGACCATGCCTGACCACGGCTGGACGCGCGACGTGATCTACACGATGCGTCACTTCTTTAAGCTAAAGCGCTTCCGCGCCAATCAGCTCGAGGCAATCAACGGCACGCTCATGGGTCGCGACGTCTTTGTCCTCATGCCCACAGGCGGAGGGAAGTCGTTGTGCTACCAACTCCCGGCATGCATCGATTCCGGCAGCACCAAAGGGATCACCATCGTGGTCTCTCCGCTGCTCTCGCTCATCCAGGACCAGGTGCGCCACCTCCTCTCCCTTTCCATTCCCGCCGCCAAGCTCACCGGCGATATGAGTCGCGCCGACAAGCAGACAGTCTGCGCCGAGGCGCTCAACAGCAACAGCGCCCTACGACTCATCTACCTCACGCCTGAGTTCGTCCGTCAGTCGGGCCAGGCGAAGACGCTGCTGGACGACCTTTACCGGCGCAAACGGATTGCCCGGTTCGTCGTCGACGAGGCGCATTGCGTCAGCCAATGGGGTCACGACTTCCGGCCGCACTACACCGAGCTCGGAGCTCTACGCGACGACTATCCCAACGTGCCGATGATGGCCCTCACCGCCACCGCCAACGCGCGCGTCATCAAGGACGTCAAGGAGCACCTTCACATGAAGGACACAATCCAGCTCTCGCAGAGCTTCAATCGGCCGAACTTGGAGTACCAAGTGCGGCCGAAGCAAGGCAACAAGATGCTCGAGGAGATCTCGAGTCTGATCCTCACCTCGCACAGGGGCCAGTGCGGCATCATCTACTGCTTCAGCCGCGAGTCCTGCGAAACGGTTGCCAACGAGCTCAGTACCAAGTACGGCATCTCGGCGCACCACTACCATGCCAAGCTCAGTGCGGACGATCGGGCGATGGTCCAGCAAAAGTGGCAGTCCAACGAGTTCCAGGTCATCGTCGCCACGATCGCGTTTGGCATGGGGATCGACAAGCCCGATGTGCGCTTCGTCATTCATCATTCGGTGCCCAAGTCTCTCGAGGGCTACTACCAGGAGACCGGTCGAGCCGGCCGTGACGGCAAGGGCTCGGTCTGCATCTTGTATTACAGCTACGGAGACATCACCAAGATGAAGGACATGATCGAGAAGGAGGAGGACAAGAGCCGCGAAGCCAAGGAGCGGGCGATCGAGTCCCTTGATCAGATCGCCCGCTTCTGCAGCAACAAGATCGACTGCCGCCGCGTCCAAGTTCTGCGATACTTTGGCGAAGAGTTCTCCGCCGATATGTGTCACAACACCTGTGACAACTGCTGCCGCAAAGGCGACTCGATCCGCACCGAGGACGTCTCCGACATGGCCAAGAAGGCGATCAAGCTCGTTCAGCAGATCACCGACAATCGCTCGTGCGTGACGCTCTCGCACTGTGTCGACGTCTTCCGCGGAAGCCGCAGGAGGGAGATCGTTCAGGCTCGCCACCACGAGGCAACGATGCACGGTGCTGGATCTAAGCTCAAGACGGACGAGGCGAAGCGACTTTTCGAGACTCTTTGCTCGGAGAACGTCTTCCGCCAACGTATGAAGAAGAACCGCATGGGCTTCAACAATTCGTATCTGCACGTCGGTCCGCTTGCAAGCAAGGTGCTCAGCGGCGCCAAGAAGATCACGATGCAATTCGAGACGGAGGCGCCTTCGTCAGCAGCCAAGGCGAGCACGAGTCGTGTCAACGCCCGCCCGCCGCAGCGACAGGTCAACGTTGCCGACTTCACCGAGTTCGACGACGATGCGCACGACATCTCGCACGTCAGCTTAAGTCCGCAACAGGACCGGAACAAACGTCGAGCCCTGCCGGGCCCATCGGGCAACGGCGCCACCTTCGATCAGGACGACTGGATCCCGGAGGAGCTGCTGAACGAGGACTTCGATCCGGACCGCGACTCGGACGACGATGCTCCGCTCGCTGCTGTCGTCAGGCATCCAGCCCCTGCCGACGACAGCGACGACGACGATTTCGTCATCGACCAGGCGCGCAGCAGCGTCATGCAGGACCAGTGCTTTCGCGAGCTCCAGCAGCTCAATGCGAAGCTCGCCGCGAGGGAGGGATGCTCGCCATCGCATTTCGTGCCGGACGAGCTGCTGTTTGAGCTCAGCGCCTTCCTGCCATACAACGCCGAGGTGGCGCTCGCCAAGCTCGAGAATCCGAATCGGTGGTTCCGCAAGTACGCCGAGCGCTACGTCCGAATCTGCAGACGTCATGCCGATTTGGCTCATCAGGAGCACCGAGACTCCGAGCGCCAGCATCAGCGCATGTGGGATTCGGGCTCGGGCAACGCACGACCACGGCCGGCGACCAGCTCCTCCTCCTCGGCTGCACCAGCTGCCGCTGCCAATGCGTCGCGCGGTTCGGCGAGCAGGAGCGCGGCTCCTCGCAAGAGCGCTTTGCTGGCGGCGGCCAATCTCGAGCAGTATACCTACGCGGAGACGGCGCCTCCCCCGGCGGCGCGGACGAGCAGGGCTTCGACAGGTAGCTCTCGACCGGCAGCTAGTGCAGCGGCGGCCTCGAAGAAGAACGCACGCGCATCCTTGGGCGGCGTCAAGGACTCGACAGCAGCCGGAGGGGCGAAGCGGCTGACGCTTGAACGCCCCTTCATGGCCGGCGGCGGCCGCAGTGGCATCAACATAGCTCCTATGCCGCTCAAGCCGTCACAGCGCGCGCTCAATCGTCCAAACAAATGAGGACACAGGCCACGGTTGTACTCTCGTATAGACTCACGCACCGCGTTCTCGAGAAGGTCTGTAGTGCAACATCGTTTTTCGCTACAGTCGCGCGAGTGATGGTGAAGGAAGACTGAGATTGAACGAGGAGCAGCAAAGGTTGGTGAGAAACGAGTGTCAGGGTCGGGGGAAGATGTTCGAGCTGAGGGTTGAGGATGGCGCGCAGGTGAGTGACCTGGGCGAGAGGGAAAGATTAGTGGATCTGGGCCCAGGCGTCCTTGATCCAGTCCTGGGGCCAGAAGATGCGACGGAAGGGGGAGATCTTTGGGCATTCGACGCCATGTACGCCGCAGTCGCAACCGTATTCCTGGGCCTCTAGAGTTCCTACTGCCTTGCAAGATCTGATCGCTCGGCGTGAATTCGATGTCAGTTCTTTGCCGAGGTTTGTGGTGATGTTGTTAGGATCAACTTACCCCCAGAAGTCGTGTTTGTCCGGATCGTCGCTGCCGCAAGTTTCGGGTCGATTGGCAGCAGGAACCGCACAGGTAACTCTACCTCCTGCCCATTCCGGCCCGGCACCGCTAACAAAGGCTTGACAATTCTTGGACCAGTTACAGTCGCCACCAACCGCCTGAGGCTTGGCTTTCCCCTCCACCTTCGAGACCACAAAGGCCAAAACAAACATCGAAACAAGTCCCCATACCCTCATACTGCCAAATCGTGTGGTGTGAGTGCTTGATGGTGGTAAAGATCCTCCCCGACCAAGATCATCCAGCCTTGATATCGGTCGGTCGAACAAAGAATCTCACCCACAGCATCAACCGCTCCAATCTGGTGGGTACAGAAATGAAACCCCCCTTCACGCAACATCAACCTCCACTCGTCTCGACTTCATCTCGAAAAACCCCACCTCCTCCGAAATCCCACCTCTCTCGATCGTCATCCCCTCTCACGTCATCGAGCAAAGTGCACATGGACTGGGAAACAACCATAGGATTGAAACGGCTACCAAAAACAACCAAAACCACACGAATACAAAGAAAAACGGAGGGGAGGGGGTTGGGGGACGGGGAGGACGCGGAGAATGGAACAGGGAAGGGAGCAAGGGCATCAATGGCCCAGCCGAAGCCTATCGATCATGAGGTCTCCCTCTGGCGCGTGCAGGGGCTGAGCTACAATGCACCGTCCGGCACAGAGGTCTTGTGACACCAATGCCGCGATGCCGACGCCCACCTCTTGCGGCCACATCTCGGCCACATCTCACCTGCGCCCGGCCGCAATGCAGGTCGCCGAGAACAACGCAGCCCAGTGTCGACCTTGTGGGCTGCCACTGCGCCTCGCTCCGTCACGGGGCGCTCGGCACTATCTATGCTTCACTTGACGGCTTTGCGAGATCCGCACTGTTTATCGTTCCGACAAAAGAGCAAGATCACAATCAGACGCCAGCCCTAAACGACTATACAACCCAACCCACTAAAGGCAACACTTACCCATCCAAGCTCTTGTGCCCAGCGAGCTCGGCGAGGACGGTGGGGTCCATGGGTATCACGCTCTTGCGTCGGACGTGTGGCGACTCCTGTTTGCCGACCTGCTGGCGAGCCGTTTCCGGGAAATCTTTCTGTCGACGCGCGAGAGGGAAAAGCGCGACCAGATGGAGAAGAAGGACAGTGTATTGAGAATCAAGCAAGAGCAGTGGGCAGGTTAGCCACTGCCGCAAAAAGACCACGACGGTGGACCGCCGAGCGCCCAGACTAACATGGAAGCGGCGCTGCGCACACGACGCACGGGCTGGTCTGCGATGGGCGCGCGGGTGAGGAATGCGAGCCTGCATCGATGCACTGCTGCTGCCGGCAGGAATCAACGTACCATATCGTCGACGCTGTCTTCGCCCGCGACATGCGGATCTTGCGCTGCGGTCTCTTGCGCCATGCGGTTCGCTTCGACGTCGTCGAAATCCGCCGTCGACACCTCGCCGTTGACGCCCTGGCCCATGGCCTCGAACAGGCTCTCGGCGCCCGCGGTCAGGTCGGCCGCCGAGTCAAAGCCATCCAGATCGTACGGGTTGACGCTGCCCGCCGGAGCCGCCTGCTCGTCCTTGAGCGTCGCGGGCGGCTCGACACCGATGGCCTTGCTGTTCTTGATGGCCGTGTCGCGGAGCTTCTTCCAGGCCTCCTCGCGGTCCTCAAGCTTCTGCTTCTCCATCTGGCGCTGCTGCTTGTACTCGTTTGTGCACATCTCGAACAGAGCCGGATTGATGTCCATAAAGAGCTTGAGCGCGTTGTAGACAAGTCCGTGGATCGTTCGGTTCCAATGTGCCTTCGAGTTCTGGTAGAGTGCCGAGTAGACGATGGGCAAGATGACCTGGACGTTGTCGCCGATGAGATTAACAATATACTCATTGTTCCAGAAGTAGAGCGCACGCTCGGCCACCTGGAAGTGCTGGCTGTTGATGCATCGCTGGAGCTGCTGGAAGAGTGGCACCTCGATCTTGACAAACTCCGAGGGCTCGATGACATCGAGGATCTCCTCGACCTCGTTGAGGAACATGACCTCCTTGGGCGAGTTGACCTTGGGCCAGTAGCGGAGCAGGCCGAGGAGCACCTCTTCGGTGAGCGCACTATCCTTCTCGAGGAACTGGACCACGCAGTAGGCGAGCTGCGGATGGTATAGCGCGAGGCTCTTGACCTTGTGGAGCGGGATGAGGACGCGGGTGAGGAAGGTCTTGTGTTCCTCCTTGAGCGGGAGCGCAAAGCCGTTGATGATGGATCCGAGGATCTCGAGGAGCTCTGCGATGCCGTTGTGGCGCTCGGTCTCGTAGATGAACTGGAAGAAGACGTTGTTGATGGACCTGCGGATGAAGGCGCGGAGGTTGAGGAACTTGCCGTAGATGCGGTGGAGGGTGGTCTTGAGGAAGTCGCGCTCTCGCGGGTCCTCGCTGTCGAAGAGCTCGAGGAGCTGGAGGACAAAGTGGTGGTCGATGAACTTCTTGGCGATGTTGGTGTTAAAGTCGGGGCTCTCGACGAAGCGGAGGAAGAACTCGTAGACGATCTGGAGATGGGGCCAGGCGAGCTCGAGCACCGGCTCGTCCTCTTCCGGGTCAAAGGCTTCGCCGACGGGGTTGACCTGTGGCGGGATGGAGCGGAAGAGGTTGGCGGAGAACATGGCGACGACTTCGGGGTAGACCTCGTCGGTGATGACCTTGCGGTTTGTGGTGATGTAGTCGAGCATCTCGTGGAGGGTGGTGGCCTTGATCTGCTTGCCCTCGAGCTCCTGACTGGCATCGTTGAAGTCGAAGACGACGGAGCACTGGCGAAGTTTCCTCACGAAAAGATCGGGCCGGTCGGATGGAAGCACCTCTGTGGGTCGGTGGTGGAGGCCAAGGGGAAGAGAACTGATGATGAGTATCGGGGAAAGCCCACTAGGCGGTGAGAGTGGTGGGAGAGCAGACATACCGTTGAAGTGTGGGAGCTTTTCGAGCTCCACCTTTTCTGTGACGTGGAAGCGGGAGCTTCTCTGCTTGCGCGGGGGCGTCTTGGCGGTGATGGGGATGGTATCCTTGGGTCCTGGGTTGGAGGGTCCTTGGCGGAGACGGTTGAGGGTACCGGCTTTAGGAGGGGTAGCGAGCTCGGAGGCGGCGATGCCTGTGCTGCTCAAGGAGGCCATGGCGGCGCCGGGGGGCGGAGGTGAACCTGGGGAGCCTGTGTGATGGAAAGGGGTGATGGAAGAAGAGGGCTGGGAGGTGGTTGCGACGGAGTGCGGGATGGGATCTGCGGGCATCTCTGGAGAGACGACGACGACGGGGGGAGCAGGTGGCGTCTTGTCAGCCAAGATGTGGTTCACGCCGGTGGGGAGGAATCTTCGATCGGGCGTACCTTGACCGGCAGAGTAGGCGCTGTTGTTGGAGTAGAGGGGGTTGGCGGATGGCGCGGGAGCTCTGGAGGCGGTGAGCGGGTTGGAGGAGCCCGAGGCGGAACTGGAGGAGGCATCCTTGTTGCTGGCGCCGGCCTTGAGCGAGCCCTGATAGGCTGGGCTGGAAGGGACCGAGCCGCCCTTGGGAGGGGGAACAGGAACGCTACCGCCGCCCGCCGAGCCGCCGCGGCTGCCGTTGGAGTCGTTGGATTTTGAACGCGACAGGTTCTGCGGTTGGCGACGAAGAGGGTCGACGATAGCGATGGAAGGCGACGGCAATGGTGAGCACAGCAAAGAAGAGAGAGAGAAAGGGAGGTTGAGGGTCAGTAAGCATTGCGCACGGGCGGCACGGTGAAAAACGATGATAGCGTGACAGGACGGAGGCAAACTTACCATCGCTTTCTTAAGGCCCTTCATTGTGATGGGCAGAGTGGAGTGAGAAGGACGATGTGGTGTGCGTCAAGGGCGGAATGGGAATGCAAATGGGCAAGCAAGCGGCGTGGAAGGCCGTTGTACAATGCGATCGATGGAGAAGACCGCCGCACTGATGAAGTCGCCAAGTAGCCGTGATGCTGTTGGGATCGGGCTGAAGCAATATACGTGCAGTGTAGGCGGGAGATTCCGAGCAGATGGGAAGCGAAGCAAAGGCGCTGGCTATAAGGCTGGTCTGGCGAAGATGTCGTGCGGAAAGAGCTGGGACGTATGATTTGATGTGATGTGATGTGATGTGATGCGATGCGGCCTGAAGTGCGCGACACAGTGACTCGTATCGAGAGTGTCGGAGGATGGGCGGCTGAGCGAAGAGGGCGGTGGAGACCGCTGACGGAGGAGCCGAAGGCGAACGAGTCGGACCGAAGGCGGCGGCAAGCACGAAGGTCGGGGAGTGATGATGGTGTGGAGCGCGACGAGGAGAGTACTGTCAGCCGTTGGAGAAGGAGTGCCGCTGGCGTTGGGCGTGGGACCTGAGACCTAAGAGAGAGAGTGACAAAACGCACTGGGCGCGCTGCGAGACTGCTGCTGCGAGACTGCTGCAATCTCGATAGCGCGATTGTGCGGTCGATGCGCTTCGACGGGTCTCAGCGCGGCGCGAGGTGCCAGCCGGCGAGCCAGCCAACCAACAGGCACTCACTCGCATTCGCACTCGCATTCGCACTCGCAGTTCCAGCGGGCGGCAAATGCGATGTGATGCGATGCGATCCAAACCTGGCAGCCCACACCCGCCAGCCCGACCCGACGCACCTGCCAGCCGCCAAAATGCACACAAACAGCGCGCCCGCTCTATACTTTACAGTAGCTAGCCACCCAGCCCCACCACCGCCGCACCGCCGCACGGCCGCACCGTCGCATCGTCGCCGTCGCATCACCACAACGTATCGGACAAGCCGGCCTGTCGTGTCTTGTGATGGGTGCAAGTGGCTCGCTAACTCAGCATGGATGCCGGCCGGCCATCATGCCAGATTGCAGCAGCCTTGCAGCTCCAAAACCGACATGGCTTCAGGGCGGCAGGTCCACGCAGCCACGCTTCGCACCTCCGAACGTTCTTTTGGGAAACGGAGCCACACGCACATGCGGCGTGCATCGAGGCAAAATGCACAAGCACTCCAGCCCACGGCCAAGGCGCGCTCCGTCGCAGCATCGCATCGTCGCGACTCCTACACCCGCAGCCCGTGCCAAACTCGACGCGCTCTCACTTGAAAATACGATATCGGCTTGGCCGCCCCTAGCTACTGTAGCTTGAATTCAGCCGCCCTGAGCGGCGTCAAATCCGAAATGCTTCGATTCAAGTCTGATCGCTGGCTGCAGCTGCCGGACGAAACCAACTCAACGCACATCTCAACCGCCCCGCCCCTCGCCGATCAAACATGTTCTGCCACGCGTTCGTCGTTCGGCACGGACACGCGCGACAGCTCCTCGACCTAACCTAACACGTTCGCGCTCGTCGCTCCAACCTGTTACATCGGCATGGGCCTAAAGCAGCGTTCCTCGCTACAGTGCTATGGTAGACATTCATGCTCCAGCGAACAGCTTGGCGTTGAGCTCGTCGACGGCCTTGCGCGTTCTGGTCGTACCGGAACAGAAGAAAGCAGAAGCAAACTCTCGTCAGCGTCCGGTGTCTCTCTTCCAGGTATAGGTCGTGTGTTCAACTTACTCGGCTGCGGTCTGTTCGGCACCGGGCAGATCGCTGTGGATGCAGATCGAGAACGGCTTGCACTTGCCGCCGTTGCTAGCGTGTCCGAACTCAGGCATGTGCACCTCGCCGCCGCCCTGCGCAAAGTTACTTCCGCTCTCGGCCACCTTTCGCGCGCGCTCGGCGCTCTCCTCGGGACTGATCTTCTTGCTCTGCGCAGGCGGAATCAGCGCTCCCTCCTTGCTGTATTCGATGTCCACGAACAGCTCCGGCACAAACGGGATGCCCAACTCGTTGGCTACCTCCTCGTGCAGCGTTCCTCCCAGTCCATCTGGAACGACAAAGCGAAGAGCATCGCGTCAGCTAGGCTTGGCTGCTGAACAGAGTCTGGACACTGCCGGGTGGCAACACTTACACACCGGCACACCAAGCGGCTTGATCGCCTTATAAGCCGCCTCGCAGTGGCTGCGCGAGTTCTTCAGGTAGAAGTACAGTGCTCCATGCGGCTGTCGTCGAAACAAGCACCAGGTCAGGTCCGTCAGCCATTTGTCGCAGCCACAGCTCCGATACGTCCGACTCGCGCTGCATCGCTAACCTTGACGTGGTTCAGAGGGACGCCTTCCAGGTCGCAGAAGCCTTTCAGCGCACCGATCTGGTACGTGATGATATCTGCCACTTCCTCCTCCGTCAGCTCCATGCGTCGGCGACCTGCAAGACATTCATATCCAGACATCAGTATACCACCTTATGCCGGCAGCAGAGACTTCCAGAAAGGCGACTCACCGAATCCGGCCAGGTCAGGGAAACCTGGATGGGCTCCAACGGCTACGTTGTACTTCTTGGCGAGCTTGACGGCTGTCGAGACGAGATCCCAGTCAGCATTCGATCGCTCGCAGACACCGATTCGTAGCCGGGGTCTGCACTTACTCTTGTGCAGCGTCACCGGGTCCGAGGCGTGGAATCCACACGCTACGTTGGCAACGTCGATGAGCTTCATCAGCGCTTCGTCCGGACCTAGCTGCCATCGACCAAACGCCTCGCCCATGTCCGAGTTGATCTGCCCTCGTCAATGCGTCTTGTCAGCAGAGCCGTCTACGCTACCAGCCAAACTCGCCCAAGCGCCGGAACCCACCTCGATCTTTCGTGGAAGAGCTCTCGCCGACATGTTGTATCTTGATCAGAAGGGGCGAGATCAGAAGAGGGATGGTTGTAGTAGTCGAAGTGACGAAAGGAGGTATCAGCTGGACGCATGCACGGCATCTATCTCGCTGCGGCCGTGCGTGGTGCGAGTGGAGGCACGTCAACGGCGCTATTGAACGCCGAGATATCCTCGCCCCAGCTGCACCAGATTATTAGCCGCTACAGCCGCTGCTCGAGCCCACTTTTCCCCGGCCCACAAACGCTCGTCCTCTATCTTGTGCCAGCATCCCGATCCCGAGCATCCAGCTTGGCCATAGCGCCCATGTCTGCACCTCATCTCTCCGTCGCTTCCTACAAAGCCTGCCTGCCTCGATGGTAGTTGGCACCGACTGAGCTTGATACGTCCGGTCAGCCACCAACTTGGACACGAAATTTACCCGGCTCTTCTCACTTCGTCGAGCTAGTCTCGAATCCTGCACTTGATCCATCACCAGCAGGTCATTTCAGTGTGGGCATTTGTGATTGCGGTCGCTTCTCTGTGCTGTGCCGTGCGTGGGCTCCGACCCGATGCCGCACGTGGGTCAAGGGCACAATCGAGGCTGACGGAGCTCGTCTCGACCGGTGTGTGTGTGTGTTGTGGCCTGTGCACCGCCAAGCGGGGCCTCCACAAAGACCTGAATCCGTTTGGTCATGCGGCCCCATGAAGCCAACAACCCGCTCGTGGACGGCTCGATAGGCGAGGTGGAATGGCGCCTCGGCTATGTATCGCGGTTGCCTTCACACAAAGTTGGCCGACCCTGATGCTCACCGATGAGCGGGCAAACCATCCACCCTCCCTTTGCCCCCGATAAGTTGAGCCAACGCTGGTTTCCCCACACTCAAGGCGGCGCGTGACGCACACCTGCTACAAGCTCGGCGTCCTCATCACCGACGCAAGATTTGGGAAGCAGCAGAAGCACCCCGCGCTCACGACCGAAGTCGCTCCTCTCGTCCTCATCCATGCACTGCGGAAAGGTACATGTACCTCCCCATCGACTTTGACCTTCGCTCCTTGTCTCAGCGAGACTTGACGTATCACCAAGTCATCTTCGCACACACCCATCCCTGACGCGACATCTGAACGCTTTCTCCATCTTGTCATTCCACCGCTGCGAAGCACGACGGCATGCCTGGCACCGAGCAGCAGGGCTTCACGGCCTCCCAACCACGCTTCCAGCCGCAGGCCCTCCGCAAGGTACTCATCGCCAATCGTGGCGAGATTGCCCTCCGACTCGTAAGTGCCTCGCTCTGTCTCTCGCAGTATGTGTGGAGCGTCGATGCTGACCTGCTGGGACTGCGGGTCTTGGAATGCGTAGATCCGGAGTTGCAAAGCGCTCGGCCTGGCGACCGTCTCGGTCCACACGCACGACGATGCTGCTGCACCTCACGCCAGTGCAGCCGACGAGACCTTCCTTCTAGAGGGCAAAGAGTCCGACGGCAAAGGCTATCTCGACCAGCAAGCTCTCATCGACATCTGCAAGCGCACGGGCGCCAACTGCATCCTGCCCGGCTACGGCTTCCTCTCGGAGAATCCGGGCTTCGCCAAGCTCGTCGAATCGACTCCAGGGTTGATCTTTGCCGGACCGAGGAGCGAGACGATCAACTCGTTCGGACTCAAGCACCAGGCTCGCGCGCTTGCCGAGAGAGCCGGCGTCCCCTGCGTGCCCGGCACGGGCTTGCTCAACAACGCTGCCGAGGCGCTCGAGGCTGCGGACAAGATCACCTACCCCGTCATCCTCAAGAGCACGGCGGGCGGAGGCGGTCTCGGACTTCAGGTCTGTCGCAGTGCCGATGAGCTCAAGGGCGCCTTTGACAAGATCACCTCGCGCGGCAAGGCGCTTTTCGGCGATGCCTCGGTCTTCCTCGAAAAGTACGTCGAGAAGGGTCGACATGTCGAGGTGCAGGTGTTTGGCAACGGTCAGGGACAGGCGGTCCACTTTGGCGAGCGAGAGTGCAGCATCCAGCGTAGACACCAGAAGGTGATTGAAGAGTGCCCGTCGCCGTTTGTGCACAAGACGGCCGGACTGCGCGAAAAGGTGACCTCGTGCGCCGTGGCGCTCGCCGAGTCAGCCAAGTACCGCAGCGCAGGAACGGTCGAAATGCTCGTCGACGACGATACGGCCAGCTTCTACTTCCTCGAAGTCAACGCCCGCCTGCAGGTGGAGCACTGCGTCACCGAGCTCTGCTACGACATCGACCTCGTCGCACTCATGCTCCTCCAGGCCGACACCGAGCTCGCCGGAAAGGGAGGCATCGAGGCTGATGCGCTGCGTAAGCTCCAGAAGGACGGTCCGAACGGCGCAGCGATCGAGGCGAGGCTTTATGCCGAGAACCCCATCCGCGACTACGCGCCTACGCCAGGACTGCTGCAGTACGTCGAGTACGCCATGGACAAGGTCGGGCATGCACGCATCGACGGATGGGTCGCTAGCGGTACCACCGTGTCTGCGTCGTACGACCCCATGCTGTCCAAGATGTGCGTGTGGGCCGACTCGCGCGACGCTGCCATCCGCGATGCGCGAACGCTCCTCGGCTCCTCCAAGGTCCAAGGCACACCCACCAATCTCGGCCTGCTGCGTTCCATTGTCGAGTCGGATCTCTTCGCCCAGGGCAACACGCTGACGTCGTTCCTCACACCGGACTCGGGCTTCAAGTACCGCCCGAATGCCATCGAGGTGCTCTCGGGCGGCATCAGCACGACGGTTCAGGACCAGCACGGCCGCAAGGGCGTCGGTCACGGCGTACCCGAGGCAGGCGCCATGGACCCGCTCTCCCTACAGATCGCCAACCTGCTCGTCGGCAATCCGCCCGCCACCGAGGCGCTCGAGATCACGCTCGCCGGACCCGAACTCCTCTTCCATGCTCCGACCATCGTCGCTCTCGCCGGTGCCGAGATGGAGATGGCGCTCAACGACGAGCGCGTCGACGCGTACACGCGTCTGGCCGTGCCCGCCGGCGCCAAGCTCAAGATCACCAAGGTCGCTCAGGGCGCTGCGGGATGCCGCTCGTACCTCGCCATCCGTGGCGGTCTGCCCGAGGTGCCCGTCTATCTGAGCTCCAAGTCGACGTGTCCCTCGCTCGGCTTTGGCGGCTACCAGGGCCGTGCGCTTCTTGCCGGCGACACGCTCGAGCTCGACGCGGCAGCGTGCGAGCTCGCTGCGAGCGGCAAAGTCAAGACGTACGCGCTGCCCGCATCGGCACGTCTCAGCAAGCTCTTTGACGAGAGCAGCGGCGACAAAGGCTGGCCGCTGCTGTGCATGACCGGTCCGTTTGACGACGATGGCTTCTTGACCGCCCAAGATCGACAGAAGCTCTACGGGGCGTCGTGGAAGGTGTCGCACCAGGCCAGCCGAACGGGCATTCGGCTCGAGGGCCCGCGCTACAAGTGGGCGCGCAAGGACGGCGGCGAGGGCGGCTCGCATCCGAGCAACGTGCTCGAGTTTGGCTACTCGTCGCGCGGCATCAACATGAACGGCGACGTGCCGGTCATCCTCGGTCGCGACGGTCCCGATCTCGGCGGTCTGCTGATCAGCAACACGCTCATCTCGAGCGAGTGGCGCGACGGCCAGATGAAGCCGAGCGACACGCTGCACTTTGTCGCCGTCACCTACGCGCAGGCGCAGGAGGTTGCGGCCCGCATCTCGCGCTACCTCTCCCAGCTCCAGCGCGCCATCGAGTCCGAGTCGACTGACGGCATCGATGCGCTCTCGATGACCGTCGAGGCACCGATCTACGCGCAGGGCGACTTCGGCACGTCGCAGTCGATCCTGGCGAGCATCGACGAGGTGGCGGGCGAGCGACCCAAGGTGCAGATCCGCTCGGCCGGCGATCGATTCGTCGTGATGGAGTACGGCGACATGACGGCGGACATCATCAACCGGTGCCGAATCGAGCTGCTTGTGCGCGAGCTGACCAAGACCAAGGCGAGTCGCGGCATCGTGGATCTGAATCCGAACCTGCGCAGTGTGACGATTCAGATCGACCCGAGGCAGGTGGCTGATCTGGACGAGTTGGTGCAGTGGCTCGTGCAGCTTGAGACGCAGATCCCCAGCGCGCGCGAGGTCAAGATCCCCACGCGCGAGTTCACGCTTCCCGTGACATTTGAGGATCCCGAGGTGAAGCTCTCGATCCAAAAGTACATCGAGACGGTGCGATCCAAGGCGGTCTATCTGCCGGACAACTGCGAGTATCTCGCCGAGGCCAACGGCTACGCGAGCACGCGCGAGGTCGAGGAGGCCGTCGTCGGATGTCGACAGCTAGCCGTCGCGGTGGGCTTCTTCATGGGTACGCCGATCTTGCTGCCTCTCGATCCGCGCAAGCGCATGCGCTGCCAGAAGTACAACCCAACGCGACTTACCACACCCGCAGGTGCGCTCGGACACGGAGGCAGCTGCTTTGCCATCTACCCTGTCAGCTGCCCCGGTGGCTACGCGCTGCTCGGACGAACGCTCCCCTGCTGGTCGACGTTCGGCGACAAGCCCGGCTTCAACCCCACCCAGCCCTACCTTTTTGAAAACTTTGACACGATCCAGTTCGAAAAGGTCGACCAGCCCACCTACGACCGCGCGCTGCGCGAGTTCGACGCCGGCACCTACAAGTGGAAGGTGCGCGAGACCGTATTCGATGTCGCCGAGCAGTCGGCCTTCCTCGCATCGATCCAGGAGGAGACCGACGCCTTCAGAAAGCAGCAGGCCGTCTCGCTGCAGAAGGCAGAGCAGAAGGAGGAGAAGCTCTTTGCAGAGTGGCAGACCGAGGTCGAAGAGGCCGCCAAACGCAAGGCTGCAGGCCAAGCTTCAGGCGATTCCGACACCGCCACCCTCGAGGACTTTGCAGACGGTAAGTACACTTTCTCCCATCTCACCCCTTTGAACGTACTTGGACCCCGACTGACATGCTGGTGGTGTCGTGGTGTTGGGTGCGGACAGATGCGACGGCGATCCCGATCACGTCGGGCCTCGCTGCCAACGTGTGGAAGGTGCTGGTCAAGAAAGGAGACCAGATCGAGCCCGGTCAGAAGGTGGCCATCCTCGAGGCGATGAAGATGGAGATCGACGTCGTCGCGCCGGCCGGAGCGACGCATGTCAAGGCAATCATCAAGCCGCCCGGAAGCAGCGTCAATCCGGGCGACGCCATCCTCGTTGCTGGCCAGTGAAGTTCTCCGAACCCCCAGTCCCTTGTACAGAATCAACAGAAGTGGAATGTGAGCCAAGAATTCAGCTTGACGTCGCGCCAGTGGCACGGGCGTTGCCACCAGGTGGCCAAGCGCGATGCTGCATGACCGTGGGACGGAGAGAGCGAGTCGGTCGGACGAGAGGCAAGTACAAGTTTGGTATTGAAAGTTTGATACAGGTGGGAAAAGGGATGGAAACAGACGAGGATGGACGATGGCATGAGAGTTTGCGACGCCGATGCGCTCGACCGGTTGCGCACAGAACGGCGGCGAGGCGAAGGACGAGGCTGCTGTCTCTTGTGAGCGGTAGGCTCATTCAGTGTCGGCGATGAGGGCGAGGATCATCCTGTAGAGGTAGTAGAAGAAGCTGACGAGGTAGAAGCCGAGCTTGATGAAGCACTGTTTCTTGTGCGCCGAGAGCGTGCGGAAGATTTCTGTCGCGTCGAGCGTGTGGTTCTTGTTCATGACCTTGTTGACGTTGAAGGCGACGAGCGGTGCGTTGAGCAGGAACGCGAGCCACTGGCCGCTGAGCAGGAAAAAGAGCGTCAGCACCGCGTGTGCCGCCATCTCGGGTAGGATGAACTGGAGCAAGCAAAAGAAAGCAATGTCAGCAAGTACTCATGGATGCAGCGATGCGCGGAGAGGTGAAGAGAGGCGTACCTGGTTGAGCTTGTTGCAGAGGTCGATGGGGTTGATGTAGTCGCATTCCAAGTCGGAGAACATGATGATCTGAGATGCGCAAGACGACACGATGCAAGGGCGAAAGGACTCGGGTCAGCTGCTGATGGACGGAGGGACCAAGGAGCATGTACTTGGAGACACGTACGAAGAAGACCATGGTGAAGAGGAGGACCGCCGAGAGCAGGACCGACAAGAGGAAGAGCCAACCTGCGATGTTGCAATGCATGAGTGCGAAGAGGCGTGATGATTGCACGATGCAGGGCCACGGAGCAGCAGAGCATCATGGCCGCGGTCGATGCGCAGACCATAGAAGTGGACAGCGTGCACGGAGGCAATCGCGGGCAGCAAAGGAGAGAGGAAGCAGATGGTGTGAGTAGCAAGGTCGAAGGCGGCGGATGGCGGCTGGCCCTGCGCTAGGGCGAGGCGGGCTGCTGCGCGATCTGAGGCAGGGAGAGATGTGCGTACCTTCGCCAGACATGATGGGCAAGTTTTCGGGGGGATCGGAGGATGGACGGATGTGTGGAGGGAGGGACGTGCGGGTTGCGACGATATGAAGTTCGAGCTGTCGGGATGCCCGAGTGTCAACGAGTGCCGTTTGGTTTGAGAACGATAGGCAGAGTCGGACGAATGCGTAGCGCGGTGCCGTGGATGCCGATGGAACGAGCCGAAAGACGACTTGAAGCGATGTAGCAGGATCAAGGTAGGGGAGGAGGAGGAGGAGGAAGAGCCGAAGTCGTGCTTCGATGGATGGCGCAGAGAGCTTGCCGATCCGATGGCTCTGCGTCTCGATTCCGTGAGCGTGGGCGGTGGAATTCGGCACTTCCGTGCAGACCTTTGGCTCCGCGTCGCAGCGTCTGATTCTGGGATCGTTGCGGCTCAGCGCTCAACCAATAAATGTGGAGATTTCCAACGGTCGCCGCCGCTTGACCAGCAACACACGGCCGAACCGCAACAGCAGCTCACATCCACAGACCGCCTTGACCGTCGGACCATCCGTCACTGGCATGATCCTCCGATGCTGTCTCTTCTTCCATCTGATGCGTGTGTGTGTGAGTCCGCGCAAAGGGCTCGGAAGCATGGCCTCCATGACTGCTCATGCCGCGAACTTGCACTTCTATGTGCCATTCAAAGCAGATCCACGCAACGAGTGCACGTCCGCAGCTTCACCAGCCCACAGCCTTCCATTTGACTGACGTTGCCGCGGAGCTTGGTGTTACCGCCCAGCTTTGGCTATCTGTGCCACTTTCTTCTGACGGCCACTGGCCCATGACGAGTTGCAGCAGCCGCAACGTCAAGCGCGTGGATGTTGGCAGGCTGGTGATCGATTAATTTTGGTCCGCAAGTGTTAGGCCAAAACATCTACTCGCTGATTTTTCATCTCGAAATTGCAAGGTCGAAAAAATGTGCGTTTCCCGCAGTTTTTCTTAGTCGTGTGCCTGCCAGCATTTTTTTTTCTGTCAGCGAGCCTAAAGCTTCCGCCTCTTCCGCGCAGGCTTCCTTCTTCTCCCCATCGATTCCCCTCCCATATACCCGTTCTGAGACTTGCTTTCAGAACACTCGATCACCCACCCATACACACATCGTACGTATTCCACTCCATCCGCTCGCTTCCTCTCCCTTCACCTGCCCGCAGGCCCCTCCCAAAATGATGACAACAACTAGATGACGAGTCTTAGAGTCCCAATATACACGGGAGGCACGTTGAGCTTCGGCGAGACGCCTGTGGGCCTCTATGCTTACAACCCTAGGCTACCTACTCCTGACATTTCCCATCCTCGTGACTGCGAGCACACGCGCCGACCTAGTTGCAGTCTGGACTGACTCTTTGTGCGTCCGCCTTGCTTTGCTCTGCGTGTAGATGCCGCGACCACCTTCTGACGACGGCTACGACTCGGACTCAGGCTCCGAGTTTGAGGCTTCCGATGTCCAGCTTGGCCTGGCCGACGGACCTCTCGAGGCCGAGGATGCGGCCAACCCGCTGGTCTCGCGCATCGGCGGCCGTCCCGCCTGGCTCCCCATGAAGGCGACTCCGCCAAGCGAGTCGGCGCAGTGTGGCTCGTGCAAGCAGCAGATGCAGCTCCTCGTCCAGATCTTTGCGCCGCTCGTCGAGTCGCCCTACGACCGATGCCTCCTCGTCTGGGGCTGCGCACGACCCGCGTGCCAGCGCAAGGACGTCTCTTCGTAAGTTCCTTCAGAGTCGGGTCGACAAACGGACGGCGGTTTGCGTGCGGGCACAGGATTAGTTTCAATTTCTTCACTTGACGCCCCTTCGGGCTCTGAAAAGAATAACAACTTTGACAACCGAGCTTTTTAACAATGATGCCCAAACGCAAACCGCCCTTCCCCGCTGCGCTCCAGCGAGCACCGCTCCGTGCTATCGTGGCGATCGGCCGACTGACATCCATGTCTTGTTCCCCGATCCTGCATTCGTTACACAGACTCCGCGTGATGCGCACGCTCAAGTTCAACCGCCGCTGGGCGGCCAAGCTGGAGAAGCAGAAGGCGCGGCGCGAGGCGCGCGAGCAGGCCAAGAAGGAGCGCGAGGCTGCCGCGGCCAAGGCCAAGCAGGAGCAGGAGGAGCGTGCGAAGCTCAACCCCTTCGCCGCACCAGCTGCTGGCGCTGCGGGCGGATTGGGAGGCATGCTGTTCGGCAACAGCGCTGACAACCCTTTCGCCGCACCGGCCGCGACTGCACCTTCCTCCGAATCGACCATCCCCGCTGCTGAGGCGGAGGAGTCTGAGGAAGACTCGGACGACAAGGGCTCGGAGGACGACGAGGAGTCGGAAAGCGAGCGACTGGCGGAAGAGCTCGCGCTCAAGTCGGACATTGCCGCTGCAGCGCCGGTCTCGGGTTCGGACTGGGTCGACGAGGCGACGCGCTATCCGGCGCTGTACCTCAACACGATCCCGGAGCCTTCGTCGTCGTCGGCAGCGTCCAAGAAGCTCTCGAAGCAGGAGGCCGAGATGCTCAAGGCGGCGTCGCAGTCGGGCGCGATGGCCTCGGTCGACGATGCGGACCTCAAGGGGTTTGCCAAGGAGGGCTACGAGAAGATGCTGCTCGACGGCATCGACGATACGTTTGAGCGCTTCCTCAAGCGCGTTCAGCTCGAGCCGCGCCAGGCGGTGCGCTACGAGTTTGCGGGCGAGCCGATTGCGTTCCACGCCAAGGGCGCCGTTTACGATCTGCTGTGGCCCAAGCACCAGCCTCGGGCGGGCGAAGCGGTCGCGGTGACCAAGGCGCAGTTTGGTCCTGGTGCGGCGGTGGGGGAGAGGAGCTTCTCGGCACGCGCGGTGCCGCCTTGTCCCGACTGCGGCGCCGAGCGCGTGTTCGAGGCGCAACTCATGCCGAACCTCATCAACCTGCTGCGTGCGCACCAGATCCAGGCGGCTGATGGTTCGGTCGATGCTGTGCCGGGCGCCGAAACGACGGACAGCGAGGAGGCGAGGAAGAGGACCATCGAGCAGGCGCTCGGTCGACGTCTGCCGAGCGAGTCCAACAAGCAGTCAGCGCCCCTAGACGCCAGGACCGGATTGGTGTGGAGCACCGCCTTCATCTTTGTCTGCAGCAAGGACTGCGTCCCCCCTCCGCAGGGCGCCGACGAGTGTGCAAAGCACGAACTCATCCTCGCCCAGTTCGAAGACGAAGCCTAACCCTTTTCTGCATTCATCTCTGCCATCTCCGCCCTGCTTTCATCGCATTTAATTGTACTTGTACCCTCACACACACCATTGTCATGCATTGCATTCTTATCGTTTCGTTTCGTCCACAAGAGCATGCGGAGGGTTTGGTCCGTGGTGGTTGAGGTGTTACAGAGGCGACTCGGTGTCGTCGTAGTGGGTCGGGGAGCTGTCGAAGCGTTTGGTGCGTTCGCTGAGCGTGAGGGGGACGAACCTGGTGACGGCAGCAGCTAGCATGGCCATGGCGCCTCCGAACCTCAAGACCCAGACGGTGCCCTCTGCAGGATTGGCCACCGCGTCCGCACCGTCGCCGTGCTGATGGTCGCCCAGAGCCGCCTGGAACACCAACGGTCCGAGGGCTGCGAGTGGACCTTGGCCAAGGACGAGGTGGATCTTGTTGTGCGAAGTGTGCACGGCGCTAAAGATCAACGAGGCGATGATGGCCACGACGAACTGCGGCGCCACGATGGCCAGATTGTGGATGCCCAGAATCGTCCCTGCACCACCGGTTCCCCTTGCACCATGCTCCGTCTCCCCCTCGCCATACTCTCCCCTGCCCATAGGGAACCCATCCAGACTTTCCGCATCATCATCGTCCACCGCATGCGGAAGGGATGCACACTCGACCAGCGACGCCGCAATCCTCTGCCTCGCATCCTGCTCTCCTCGCACGGGGCTACGCAGACTCGCCCGACGACTCGGCGACGCCTCATCGATGTACTTGAACGTCGAGCGTGCTGTAGCGTCCGACATGGGCGAGGTGATACCGTGGCTGGCAGATTGACGGATGCTTTCGCGGCGCTGCTTGTGCACCCAACGCGCCCGCGTCCGCGATGGACTCCAATGATCCTCGTCGAACTCGAACGGCGACGCACCATCCTCGGCCTCGCGAACGAACTCGCCCACCATGGCAAATGGCGCCCACGCAGCCACGCTCCACGGTAGTCCGACAAGCGCAATGACCAGCGTCGCCTGCTCGACCGTCGACGCCCACGCCGTGCCGACGAGCATGAGCAGCGCAAACGTGATCGACGCCAGCGTCCAAAACGTGCGCAGCGTCAAGCCCTCCCTCACCCCGCGAGCGATGCGTTTGGCACGCGAAAGCTTCTCGGCCTCCACGGACCCCCGTCTCTGCGCTTCGCCGTCTGCACCGGCAAGGTCAAGATGCAGAGGCGACTCAGACCCGCTCGCATCGGTACCGCGCTGCGGACCCTTGTGCGCGCGATGGTCATCTTCGCCCGCCAGGGCGAGGTAGGGCAGCAGCGCGCCCGAGACGAGCGAGACGACGGCGAAGAGCAGCATGGCAAAAGAGCCGCGCTCCGCATCCCGATCCGAGCTCGCACGGCCGCCGCCTGCGTCGCTATCGGCCATGACTGCTGCGAGCGCGTCGTGCGACACGTGTCGCTTGAGTGCACGTTGGTACTGCGCGATCTGGACGACGTAGGTGGTGCTGTAGAAGAGGAAGGGGAACCAGCCCATGAAGGCGAAGAGCTGGACAAGGCACACCCTGCGTACCGATCTTGGCAGCCTGCGGATGGCGTGCCAGACGTCGTCGATGGTCTGCCTGCACTTGCGCCAGGCTGAGGCGCACGGCGATGCGCGTCCAGCCGAATGCACATGCCGGGGATCGGAGGGCGACTCGTCGATGCAGGCGATGGTGACGCTTACGCACGAGATCATGGCGAGCAGCGAGATCATGGCGAATCGGCGGAACTGACCCCCGCCGAGCCAGCGGAGCCCGCTCCAGCTGGCGAGGTCGACCCAGCCGCAGAGATAGCCTACAACGTTGCCTGCATGCGTCATCCTGCCCTGCCAGGCATTGGCGATCGTCTGCTGGTCGGAGGGCGCGGTATCGAGGATGAGCGCGCGAGAGGCCGCCTGGAGACCGTTGAGCGCAAAGTCGAGCACCCAGAAGGCGAGTACCGAGATGGCCTGGGTGGTGGAGTGGACTAATTCGTGGCGATGCGGGTCCCAGTTGGCCAAGCCCCCGCCGAGGAGGTCGACGAGGGTGGTGGAGATGGGCACCGAGTAGGCGAGGGTGAGGGTGGAGAGGGTGAGTAGGGTGGCTGAGATGATCATGTACTTGCGGCGGCGAAAGGAGGAGGTGGAATGGTCGGAGAGCGAGCCGACGACGGGCTGGGCGACGAGGCCGCTGAGGGGCCCGGCGAGCCAAACGAGGCTGGTGCTCTGTTCGCTGAGACCGAGCGAGAGGAGGTAAGGAGTACCGTAGGCGAGCTCGAGCGTCCATGCGAGCTGCGCACCGGCAAGGCTGAGCGTGAGGACGATGAGACCGAGCCTGGTGAGCCTAGGTGGATGGAGAGAAGCGGCGGGGGCGGCGTGGCGGGAGGAGGGCGAGTTTGGCGGCTGATCGTGCGGGAGCGAGACGCGACGGTACAGACTGCAGTGTAGAGCGGAGCCTAAGCGCGTTGATATGCTCTGAAAGGGGGCGCGGATACGGTCGGCGAGCGTTGGGGGAGCATTTGCCTGTGCGTCGGCAGCCTCGAGAGCGCGACGTAAACGGGCGTTTCGTGCGTCCTCGGACTCTGTGCGCCAGAGGTGAAAGCCGCTGCGTCTGCGGTGGTCGGCGGGCGAAGCGCCGCGGAGGGTGGAGCTTGGCTCGCGGTGTTGCAATGCAGGGTTGTGAGGCGACTTGAGCAAGTCATCGAGGCTGGCCGGTGCCTCTGGTGTCTGGATGCGCAACGACTGGACGCCGTGCTGTAGCGTAGAGGTCGAGCTTTCGGCATGCTCGGTGGATGGCGCCGGTGAGGGCGCTGGCGAGGATGCCGCTACCATACTTTCGCACGCCTGACGATCTCTTGCGAATGGTGCATAAGCAAGCCGCAGCGGTCCAGAGTCGATGGTGGTACGGCAGTGAGGAGCTGCATGTGGGATGAGCCTCCCTCTCCCTCTCCCTCCACACTCTGCACAATTCGAAAGCATGGCAACGTCACACACCGCTCGATGCTGAGGAGTTGTGCCAGGGTCTGCTTTGCAGTTTTTTAGGTCCGATTTGCGATGTTCGATCCTGCCTGTCTCCATCGTCGAGCTTTTCGCGTTCCTCGGCATTCGGGAGGTGCGAAGGCCAAAGTTTGCCGTCGTGCATCTTCCAGCCTCTCTCCTACACCACTCGCCTCGCCTATACCCCATCCCAGACCAGCGAGCAACTTCAGGCTGCACATACGGCATACGTGTCCGCTGAAACATCGGCTCACTGCGCACAGACACGTTCATTCAGTTCAGCCGAACGACCGCAGACCAGACGAGAGCAGCCTAGAGCCTACGGCGTGGCAGAGCCCACTCCACTTGCACACGTACCATGGACGACTACGACGAGTTTGGCAACTACATCGGCCCGCTTTCAGACTCAGAGCTTGGTTCCGAAGATGGAGACGACTACCAGCAGCAACAGGAAGCGCTCCCGCCGCTCGAGCCGTCGGCGCCTCTCGAGGGCTACGACGATGCCAACGATGACGATGAGCGCCTTGACGACATCCAGGTGGACGAGGACGGAAACATCATCCCTCAGCGCCAATTGATACGCGTCGATGAAGGCCCCTCGAATGCGGTCGTCCTGCATGAGGACAAGCAGTACTATCCATCCGCCGCAGAGGTGTATGGCGACGATGTCGAGACCATGGTGCAGGAAGAGGACGCCCAGCCGCTGTCCGTGCCTATCGTTGAGCCCATAAAAGAGCGACGCTTTGCGGTTCAGGAGGACGGCTTGCCCGAGACGCGCTTCGACCGCTCCTTCCTCGCCAATCTGATGGGCTTCCCCGACATGGTGCGCAATGTTGCCGTCGTTGGCCACCTGCACCACGGCAAGACGAGCCTGCTCGATATGCTCGTCTACGAGACGCACAAGCTCGACCACGACATGGACACGCATCTACGCTACACGGACGCGCACACGCTCGAGCGGGACCGCGCCATCTCGATCAAGTCGGCGCCGCTCTCGCTCGTGCTCGAGGGCACGCGCCGCAAGTCGTACCTGGTCAACCTCATCGACACGCCCGGACACACCAACTTCCAGGACGAGGTGGCGGCGGCGTGTCGTCTGGCGGATGGCGTGGTGCTCGTCGTGGACGTCGTCGAGGGCGTCATGTGCAATACGGCGCACATCGTCCGGCACTGCATACGCCACAACCTGCCCATCGTGCTCGTGCTCAACAAGATCGACCGCCTCGTCCTCGAGCTCAGGCTGCCGCCGACCGAAGCGTACTACAAGCTCCGACACACGATCCAGGAGGTCAACAACCTCATCGCCTCGATCGACCCCAACCCGGCGCGTCAGCTCGGGCCGGAGCGCGGCAACGTCGCCTTTGCGTCCGCACACATGGGCTACTGCTTCACGCTGCGCAGCTTTGCCAAGCTGTACGCCGAGACGTACGGCGCCGGCGTCGACGTGGACGCGTTCGCACAGCGCCTCTGGGGCAACATCTACTACAGCGCCGAGTCGCGCAACTTCTCGCGCACGCCGCAGGAGCCGCAGACGAGCCGCTCGTTTGTGCACTTTATCCTCGAGCCGCTCTACAAGATCTACACGTCGGTGCTCTCGGCGGATGCCGAGTCGCTGCGCAGCACGCTCGCTTCGCTGCGCATCCGGCTCAAGCCCGCCGTGTTCAAGATCGACGTGCGGCCGCTGCTCAAGATCGTGCTCAACCAGTTCTTTGGGCCGGCGCAGGGGCTTGTGGATCTGATTGTGGATCATGTGCCGTCGCCGCGCGAGGCGGCGGCTGCACGATTGGCGGATGCCTACACGGGGCCTACGACAGGTGCAGCGTACGAGGCCATGGCGACATGCGATGCCGAGGGACCGTTGGTGGTGCAGGTGACCAAGCTCTACACGACGGTGGATGCGCTCGAGTTCCGCGCGCTGGGACGAGTCATGTCCGGCACAGCGCGCGCGGGCATGCGCGTCAACGTGCTCGGCGAAGGCTTCTCGGCCGACGACGACGAAGACATGGTGGCCGCTACGATCGAATCGACCGCGATCAGCGAGACGCGCTACTCGGTGCCCGTCGACGGCGTACCTGCCGGTAGCTGGGTGCTGCTCTCGGGCATCGACGCCTCGCTGACCAAGACGGGCACGCTGGTCGAGTCGACGGTGCCGACCGAGACGGTGGGCATCTTTGCGCCGCTCGACCACCTCACGCAGTCGGTGCTCAAGGTGGCCGTGGAGCCGCTGGTGCCTTCGGAGCTGCCCAAGATGCTGGATGCGCTGCGGCGCGTCAACAAGAGCTATCCGCTCGCCGAGACCAAGGTCGAGGAGTCGGGCGAGCATGTGGTGCTGGGTACGGGCGAGCTCTACCTCGACTGCGTTCTGCACGATCTGCGCGTCCTGTTCGCCGGGATCGAGGTGCGCGTCTCGGATCCCGTGGTGCGCTTCTGCGAAACCGTCGTCGAGACTTCGGCGGTCAAGTGCGATGCAGCCACGCCCAACAAGCGCAACCGACTGACCATCATCTGCGAGCCGCTCGAAAAGGGTCTTGCCGAAGACATTGAGGCGGGGCGGATCGATGTGAATGCGCCACCCAAGGTGCTGGCCAAGGCGTTGCAGACACGGTATGGCTGGGACGTGCTGGCGAGTCGCAGCGTGTGGGCGTGGGGTCCTGGCGAGAGGGGTGCTAATGTCCTGGTCGACGATACGCTGCCTTCCGAGGTGGACAAGGCGAGCTTGTATGCGGTCAAGGAGAGCATCGTTCAGGGCTTCCGGTGGGCGTGTCGCGAGGGGCCGTTGTGCGACGAACCGATGCGCAACGTCAAGTTCCGCATCCTCGATGCCGATCTCGCCTCGGAACCCATGCACCGCGGAGGTGGACAGATGATCCCCACTGCTCGTCGCGCGTGCTATGCAGCGCTGCTGATGGCGACGCCACGATTGATGGAGCCGATCTACGAGGTCGAGGTGCAGACGACCCAAGAAGGCATCGCTGCCGTTTATACGCTCCTGGCCAAACGCAGAGGGCACGTGGTTCAGGACACGCCCAAACCTGGCTCGACGCTGTTTACCGTCAAGGCCTATGTGCCCGTGATCGACGCAAACGGCTTCGAGACGGATCTGCGCATCGCTACCCAGGGCAAGGCTTTCTGCCTCCTCATGTTCAGTCACTGGTCCATCGTCCCCGGTAGCCCGACCGACAACTCGATCAAGTTGAGACCCCTCGAACCCGCTCCTGCCCTCGCACTCGCAAAGGACCTCACCCTCAAAACCCGCAGACGCAAAGGCCTCCCCGATACCATCGCCCTCGCCTCCTACCTCGACGCCGACATGACCCTCGCCCTCGTCCAAGCCGGCATCGAAATTTAGATCCCCTCCAACCCGGCCATCATCTTAGCCCAGCCTTGCAATCACCATCCTGACACAGATTTGGAAGAAAAGCATCTTGCAGAACACGTGCTGTTGGAACTTGAGAGACCGAGTTGATTCGAGCCAAGCGCAAGGTTTGTGGCTAAGTGCAGCGTTAGGACTGCGACTTGGCCTCTTCGAGTGGGAGGAGGAGGTTGTGTTTGAGCAGGAGCTCCTCGAGTTCGCCCGACTGGTGCACTGTTGCTCGTTCAAACGCAAGTGTGAAAAAACGGTCAGCGTCTTTGCTCCTGACCAGCGCAACGGCACCATGGGGGTATGTCGTGATGAAACAGGCCTGATTCTCGACACGAGTGCAAGTCGAGTTCGAAGGTCGGCAAGGGGGGGGGGGGGGGTAAGGTGGAACTTACTGTTGATGAGGATGTCGCAACCGCCAACGAATTCGCCGTCTACGTAGACCTGTGGGATTGTGGGCCAGTCTGAGTATTCCTTGATGCCTTCACGGAGTTCCTGGTCTTCGAGGCAGTTGAAGGTTTTGAGCAGGTCGGGTTTGATGCCCTGGACTTGCATGACCTGGATGACGGCGCGGCTGAAGCCGCACATGGGCATTTCGGGAGTGCCCTTCATGAACACCACGAGCGGATTCGTCTTTACGGCCCCGTCGATCTTGGCGCGAGCTTCGGTGGACAGCAGTCGAGACCAGGTCAACACGGTCGGCGAGATCGTACCCCGCGCCGCTACGCCCGCCCGAATCCCAGATACATTACGCTACAAAAAGCAGAAACTTGTCAGCATATTCTCCCCCTGCTCCCCCCCTAGATCAAACCGAGTAAAAAGGTGGTGTATACGTACCAGAAGTCCAACACTGTTTCGCAACATGGTGACGATATTTCAGCCTAGAGATGGTCGCCAGTTCCAAACATGCCCCAAGTCGACAAGCTCGACCCTAAATCCCTAAATCCCTAACCACAATCCGAGCCTCCAGTGTTCCAGTGTGGAGGCCGAAAAAAAAGCACCCATCGCAACCCGCACCCGCCCGATCGCTCGCCCCAACCCCACCTCGACATTACTAAGCCATCCCTCACCCCCTTCCTCCCTCAACCAACTCCACTCACCACCATCCCAACCCCCCAACATCCATACCCTACCCTTCCCACACACACACTCACTGCTCAGCATTCCAAATTCGACACGTCCATACACTTCGGCTACTTCGTGTGCAAACGCACGCTTTTATTCCAGAGCTGGTCAGAGGCGCATGGAAGCCAGAGAACTCGGAGCATGATGATAGGATCTGGGAACAACGGTTCTGGTCATAGGGGCACTAGCAAGAGAAACATCGCGACACCGGAAAGAGACCTTTTGGGGGGGAAGTGGAAACAGCAACAACGCCAAGCACAGCTGGCGCGCGTCACAGCGAGAACAAAGACTGACGGAACCGGAACGGTATCAGCAGGAACAGGGAAAAAAAGAGAGAGAGGGAGAGAGGGCACAAGACCCTTCAGGCGAGGCCGCGGGCCTCATCGCGCTCGCGCTCGGCGAGCTCGCAGCGGCGCTTCCACGACTCGACCTCGCCGGCCAGCGCCTCGATCTTCTCGTGGAGCAGGCGCAGCTCCTCGGCCTTGCGGTGGCGCGATCGGCGCGCGGCGAGCGTGTTCGACAGACGCTTGGCCACGCGCGGATCCTTTTCGCGGCGGATGGCCGCCTCCTCCTCGGCAAACTCGTCCACCTCGGTGGCCGACGTGTCGCGGCGCGAGGTGGCCGAGACCGTGTAGTAGGTGCGCTTCTGGATGGGCGCGTCGAGCGGCAGCAGGTCGCTCGTGTCGAGGCGTCGCTTCGTACCGCGAGCCTCCGTCTTGTTGGAGGACGTCGAGCTGCGGCGGTCCGGAGCGGGCGAGCTCGACTCGGAGCGCGAGGGCGCGACGACGGGGGCCGTGGCGGCCGGAGCCGGGGCCAGCGACGGTGCCGGCGCGAGGGGAGCCGCCATCGAGGTGAAGGCGAGCGGCGAGGCAGTCAGCGCCGGGGCCGAGGGTGCCACAGCGGCGGTGGTGGCCACGCTGGCCGTCGCCGTCGTTGCCGAGCTCGAGAGTGCGGCGCTGCTGAGTGCGCGGAGCAGCGTGAGCGCCGGGTCCTCGGGAGCTGCGGCGTTGCCGACCGTGGGCTTGCCGAGCTTGCTAAAGGCCATCTCGATGGGCAGCTTGGTCGACTTTGCTTCCGGGAAGAGCGTGAAGTCGTTGCTCATCTCGGGAGCGCCAAAGTCGCCGACGGCGTGGGCGCCAAAGTCGTGACTCGAGAGCTCGAGCGGGCTCACGTTGGACGAGGCGTAGCCGTCCTGGGGAGGGAAGAGGGGCGCGCCGGCAATGCCGGGCACGCCGAGATCGTCATCGTAGCTGTCCAGAGGCAGCAGCGGGCTGGGCCCGCACGAGTCAATCTCAAAAGACATCGAGTCGGTCAGCGCCGGCGAGGGGTCGGTCCAATCTGGTGAAGAGAGGAAGTCCTCGGCGGCGTGAGCCTGGAATCCGTGTCCGATCCACGAAGGGTCGTCAGCAGACATGGGGTTGAGGCCGAGCGAGGCGGCGTTGAAACCGAGCTCGGACTTCGCGTGGTCCGCGCCGCGTGCCCCGAAGGACAGCGTGGGGACCGACGTGTCAGCGGCAGCAGCGGGCATCGTGGCGTTGAGCTGGGCGATGAGCTGTTGGTAGTGCCTGATCTGTTCCAAGCGTTGCTTCTGTGCTGGCGTCGACGAATTGATCGTGGCGGCGGCGGCGGCAGGAGACGAGGCGGCAGAGGAGGACAGAGTGTGACGACGGCCAGCGGTAGCAGCGGCGAGTGCAGAGGCAACGGCGGCAGGCGTGATGCTAGGCACTCGGGCAAACGTGGGCTGGGCGGGCGAGGCTTGGGCCGGGCTGGTAGCGGGGGCAGCGGCGGCTTGGACGTGGGAGGGGGAGGGACGGATCGCAGCCAGGGTGGACTGGAGTTGTCGGAGGAGATTGGCTTGCGCGGACGGAGACGACGGGTTGGAGATGGCGGCCTCGAGGTGAGCTCGGAGCGAGATGGGAGCGGCGGCGGTGGCGGCGGCAGCAGCAGCGGCGGTGGGCGTGCTGGAGCGTCGGTGTTGTTGGTGGTGGTGGTTAGAGTTCTTCAAAAACGAGTTGAACGGCGCGGATGCGTTATCGTTGATCGGGGGGTGGACACCTTTCAAAAAGGGCGGTCTGGCAGTCGAGCAGAGACTGTTGGAGGGCTTGATCGGGAGTAGACTGTTGGAGTTGGCCGAGGCGGGGCTTGCACTGGAGAGTGGGGGCAACCATGATGGCGAAGTAGAGGACAGCTTGGAAGGAGCTGTCAGAGTGACGTTGGAGTTGTGAGTCCGAGGAGACAACGTAGAAATCGACCCAGAGGGAAGATTGGAAGACAGAATGGGGTTGGAGGGAGGGGGAAGGGGCTGTAACGACGAGGTTATAGAGTCAGTCCTTTCTTCGTAAGACGAGAAAGAAACGGGCGAGTCTAGACGGGGGATCCGTTTAGAAGAGCATGGTGGGCCAGCTACGTGGTCAGAGGTGAGATAGCAGCTGTAGGAGATGGTGCGATCGCTCGGGGCGATGGGCTGAGGCTAGACAAGGGACGGAAAGCCACAGTGTAGAGCGTCAAGGAGTGGTTTCCGTAGAAAAGGATCTTCGCTGGATGTCGAAGATGGAGTATGATTGGGGGTGGGTGGATATGGAGGAGGGGAGGGGGCGCGGTAGGAGCGGATTGGAAAGGTTTATTATAAGGAGAGAGGCAGGAGAGGGCAGTGAGAGGTGCTCGAGGTGGGTGGTGGTCGGGAGGGCGCGAAAAAGGGAGCGAATGGGCAGTTGAGCAGTGTGTGAAGCGGAAGGTGGTGGGGGCGATCAGGCGGGCGGAAATGCAGTGTGATGGTGCTGCTAGTGAACGGTATTGGTGGACACTGGTGGGAGGCCTGGGAAGGAGGGGAGCCCACAACAGGGCGGGAAGGAAGCGAGGAGGACTGGGCGAACGAGAGGAGACGGGCCAAATGCCTGAGAAAAACGGGGGAGTGGGCGTGTGACTGGCGCGGTGCTTGGCTCGGTCGAACTTGATGAGTTTGAATCGTTCTTTTGGGCGTGTGAGAATGTCACGAGGCGCCGCCGATTTGAGCGGTGAATAGTGTACTTGATCTTTGATCTTTCTTCGCTCTCTCTGTGCCTCTCTCTCACGCCTGCAGTCATTGCTCTCGTTGCGTGAGAGCTTTCAGCTGTTTCTCACAGACTCCTACGATACGATGGTGCGAGTTCATCACCGTTGGTCGTCACAGCATGCCTCGGAGAAAGCGCAAGGCGGAGGAGAGGAAAGGAATACGGTAGGATGGGATTGCAGGCGCGTCAGGTTTGCGTCGGTGCGAGCTGCGAGCAGGCGGTGCTCTGGAAGGCTTCTGCGAGGAATGTGATGCGCAAGTGAGCCGAGCCATCTCGACGGTCCCCACAAGCGACGGACGCATGCACAATCCCGAGCCACGTTGGGGAGGCCATTGTTCGGCGCCAAAGCGCCAAAGGGGCTGCCAAAGTGGGAGCCTCCTTGCTTTGTTCGGCTTGGACTGCAGTCTGGCGTTGATCATGCTCGAAAACACCGCCGGCGAGGCTCCGATCGCTTGCCGACGCAGAAGGGCTCGCCTTGGATCAGTTGCAACCGAGCGCCGGACATAGGCAGCTTAGGCGAGGCAGATCCGTTGGAGGCGGAGCCATCGTCGAGCTTGCGTCGCATTGGCAGTAGCCGGGCGTTCTCGCCAAGCTGCAGCGTCGCGTGTTGTCGCCTCGAAGAAAGGTCGAGTCATCCGTCGCTTACCTGCATGTGCGGCTGCAGAACAATGGCACTCGGAGCATGTGCCACACATGCTGCCCGCCTCCGGGTGCCGACTTGCTCAATCTGTTCCCCCTACCCCCCATCCCCCCGCGCCGGTCAGCTTTGCCCTTGCCCCGCACAAATCTCAGCGCCAACTCGTTGCTCGCATGGTGCTGCTATCCTGCCACCATCGCAAGCAGCCGGGAGCGGTCCAGCTGTGCAGCGTAGAGCGAAGCGGCATGGATGATGTCTGAAGACTCAATCCGTGCAAGGAGAAGGAGCGATGCCAACAGGGGGGTATGGGGCTTGAGGAGCTTGCTCATGCGGGCTTGCTTTTAGGCGAGGCGAGACGATGCAGCCGTGACTCGAACCGTCTGGCGCATCTTGGCCGCGTCCCCGATCCACCCGCCTTTTGCTCACTCGTGCACAGTGCTTGCCATCCGACCCTGCTCGCAGTGTGTGGAACAGGCGGTCGAGGCTTGTAGCGATCATGGCGATGTGCACTTGAGCTTTTCGTGTGGGTGGGCGAAACGGGGGCGCGGGCCAATCGTACGCCGCGGAGCTTGGCTGGTAGCAGTCGCGCTTATCGCGAGTTTCGAGCTGCACGTTTGGGCGAATGCACACGACCCACGCGCCAGCTTGGCGAGCTGCATTTCCGACGCCAGTTGGCTCTCGGCAGCTGCTACGGAGTCAAGACCGGCCTCAGTCGGCATCAAATCGTTTTTTTCCTCGCAAAAATATCGCCGCTCAATCTCCCGTTCTTCTCCTCGGCCACACAGACGCACATGCGATTGGTTGCCTCGCCCCCCCGGCGTCCACGTCGAGATCATCCACTAACGAAGCACGCTGCTTCTCGCTGGAATGACGTGACCTCATCTCGCTCTGCCCCTCCCGATTGGCTCCAACTTGCCCGAGTTTCGGCCGGTACCACCCTCGACTCGACAGCTGTCAAACAACTCACTCGCTCCTCCCCCTCCCACCGACTCGCCCCTCGTCCACATAGCCAGACTCGATTTGATCATGATGAGTTCGCAAACATCGCCCCGTCAGTACTGTCCCAAGCCAAAAGACTGTCGGAGCACAAGCGGGGGTTGGGCTGCAAACTACCACAGGTCGGCGCGTGCTTCGGCGTGCAGATCGACGCTTCCAAAGCCAGCCTCGTTGGCCGCAGCCGCCACCTCTGCCCAGACACCCTTGTCCGGATGACCCTTGGGCTTGACGAGCTTGTCGATGGCGTGGAACACGCCGTTCTGAGCGGGGATGTCCTGGAGGATGACCGAGACGTTCTGCACCACCACACGCGTCTGGAGCGGACCGCGGTTACCGGGCACGAGGTAGTAGCGGTAGACATCGACATCGAGCGTCTCAAACTCGCCCTTGTTGCCGTGGATGGCGGGAAGCACCGTGTCAAACGTATACGACGTCTTGTTCGCCGTGCCCTCGGTGGTCACCACGGGTGCCGACGAGGGCTTTGATGCGTGCTTGACGTGGTGCACAAAGTCGGCGTATACAATGTCAAACGGCAGCGAGTGCAGCATCAGCACCTTCTGCAGCAGGTGGTAGCCCCAGGGCGAAAAGAGGTATGCGCGGAACGCCCACGGCAGACGCGACCACGCCAGATTCGTAGGCGCAAACACCGTCTCCGCCGCCACACCCTCGAAGCTCGCGTTGCCGTGCACCGAGGCCTTGGCCTGGTCGCCGTGGTGGCCATGGTGACCGTCGTGACCGTGGTGCGCGTGGTGAGGGCGGTAGGCGAGGTACTTGTCGGCGTGCACCTTCTGGAGTGCCGAGGTGGTGGTGGAGAAGGTGGTCTGACCGAAGAAGAGGCTCTGGAGCACGTCGGGCGGCAGCACGAGCGGGTACTTGATGCCGTGGATGATGCCGTTCTTGGTCCTCACATCGGGCCTGACCACGCGCGAGTAAAAGTTGAGGTAGACTGCAGGTAGGGGCAGCAAGCTCTTGCCCGTCCTCACGCGCCAGTCGGTGGCATCGTTGTTCCTGTGCGCCTTGCCCGTGTTGAGCCAGGTGGCGACGCTCGAGTTGTCCGCAATCGTCTTTGCGTCCAGCTCGACCTCGGAGCGCACGAGGTGGTAGAGCGCATGCGCGTCGATGAGATGACGGATCAGCTGCCTCCGCTTCTCCTTGTCGCCGTCCTTATCGTCGTCGTGCGCGGCGGTGGCGCCGTAGTCGCGTTCGAACGCAGCAATGTGCTGCTCGATGCGTGCAAACGACTGGATCGAGGCTGGACCGAACGAGAGATCGGCATACGCCTCGACCTCGACCTCCTTATCGTCCTCGCGGTGGTGGTGCCAGTTGAGCGGCGCAAAGAGCGTGAGGTGGTGGTGATGCTTGAGGATGTCCTTGGTGGCGTCCGAAGAGTAGTTGAGCACGTGCGCGAGCTGCGTGAACTCGTCGCTCGTGTTGATCACCTCCCAGATCGTCTTGTCCGCCTCATCGTTGCTCGTGGTGCCGGTGAAACGCGACAAGACGCCCGAAAAGGCAGCAGAGAGCTTCGTCGTCAGGCCGAAGCTCAGCGCCTCGAAGCCAGACGCTCCCGCGTGGCCGAGGCTGAGCTCGTCGCTGCCGACAGAAGGAGCGGCGTAGGCGCTGGGAGCGCTCAGAGCGGCCAGCACGGCCGGAAGCGCAAAGACGGCGATCCTCATTGTTGCAAATCCCCGGTCAAAGCGCAGATGGTCGTTGCAGCTTCGAGGCGGCGTTCGAGAGCGGACTATATACTGGACGGCTCAGGCCCAGCTGGGATCGACTCAGTTGCTGCGCGCACGCAATAAACGGATGAGCCAAGCGCGGCCCCCATGCGAGTACCACGCCGTGTGGGGAAGAAGCGCCCACGATCGCGAGAGCGCTTCGGCTTGGATTTGTAATCCGCCTTCGCTCACGGGCCCACACTCGCTCCCCCGCCCCGCCGCCCCGCCGATGACCATCTCGTCTTCATCACCGCTTATTGTACCCGCTCCCATCCAACAGGCGCTCGATGCGACGCCCGGCCACGCCAGCCTCTCTGAATCCGCCGAGGTGAAGCTCACTCTGCTCTCTGCATGCTGACACCAGTGAGGCTTCAGATGCGCACGCCATGCTTCCTCCGAGCGGAAGCTGCTTAGCATGCTGACGCTCATCTGCCTTACACGCCTCCACCTGGTAAAAAATAAAAAGGCGGCGCGGATCGCGCGCCTAAAAGGAGCCTTCCGCGCTCTGCAGTCCCACCAAATAACTCCGCGGGCGAGAGGTCTCGATGCCGCGGAGTTGTCCCTTTACCAATGTTAGAGCGGAGTGCGATTACGAGGTTCTACTGTTGGCCTGGCTGGCGGGAAGCTACGACTGGAGGCCAGGGGCGGAAGCAAGGCAGCTCGCGCAGCCAGCCGTAGTAGTTCTGGAGGTATCTGACGAGCCTTGGATCGTCGGGCGTCGTGCTCGAGATGGGCTGGTGAAGCCAAAACTCGACGCGCTGCTGCAGCGAGGCGGCGCCGACGGGCGGGTGGGTCGCAAACGGATGCTCGGCCAGCTGGGTCTGCCAGACGCGCACCGGCGTCGCCTCGGTTGGCTTGGTGAGCTCGGTGGGGCTTTGGGATGCTTGGCCCAAGGCGAGCAGCTCGACGTCGCCCACGCCGCCATGCTGACCGGGGGTCGAGCCGAGCGGTTGCCAGAGCTCGCCGTCGGGCAGCCGGAGCTCGTCGCCGTGCGTCGGCGCGAGGCGCGCGATGGCCGTCCACGTCTGCATCATGTACAAGCTCAACCGTCTCTCGTCGATCGTCATACCGCGGTCTGGCGACAGCGGCACCTGCGTCGCTGCGCGATCGTCGTCGTCGGGATCGACCCCGTAGTTGGCTGCGCTCGAGGTCCAGACATGCTCCTCGCCGTGACTCGAGCCAGTGAGGCCGAAGACGAGCGGGATGTCGAGCGTGTGGAAGACCCCCCACTCCTCGGCCATTTCGGGCACTACGGTGAGCGCCTCGAGCATACGCACCGACGGCCGATGTGCCAACAGATATCCCCACATCGGCACGACGTCGTGGCCGGAGCGCCGACGTTGGGTGTGCATGTAGTCGAGGATGGGCGCGGTGAACTGCGCATCGCCCGTATACGCCGCGCACGTGTAGAACGCATTCCGATCGCTCGCTACCTTGTCCCTGCGACTCGGTGCGTGCTGAGCGTCAAAGCCGTACAGCTGCTGCAAGTCGGTGGCGAGAGAAGGGTGGAAGAGCTGCACGTGCGCAGCAAGCGACTGCGTCGTCGCGACGAGGAAGTTGAACATCGTCCCTTCGTCCGCGCAGAGCCCGAGCACGACTCCGGCTCGACCGTTGCGCAGCTCACTCCGCGCCGGGAGTGGGGAGAATGCGCGGGTGAGAAAGTCGGCATCTACCAGTACGCCGTCCCATACGGGACCCCACTGGTCAGTCACGCCGAGTGACGAGTGGCAGTCCTCGCGCGCGCGCGGGAGACGAGCACACTCGGTCTGCGTCGGCGTGTATTCCGACCTGGGCCTCTTACCCACCAGCGGACGAAGGACCGCATCGATCTGATCGGCGCGGACGTGCAGACGCATGTAGTCGAGCTGCTCGGCTTCGTCGTCCAGATGCGGACACAGCGCGGCGACGAGCGCCTCCCAGCACGCCTGGCTCGCCTCGGTCGTGCGCGGCACCAGCGTCGCCGCCACGCCGCTCTCGAGGATCGCCTTGTGGAACAGTGCCTCGGGCACGCGCGGCGAGAGCAGCAGGTAGTGGATCGCAATGCTCCCTGCGCTCTCGCCGAACAGCGTCACGTTGCCCGCATCGCCGCCAAACGCACCGATCGACCCTTGCACCCACACCAGCCCCGCCACCAGATCCCACAACCCCCAATTGCCCGCTCCCACCTCCGTCTCGCCGGGCTTCGAGTGGAGTGCTGCGACGTCGAGCAAGGGCCACTCGCCCGCAGCATCGGCCACGAGCGCGCGCGAGCCGAGGAAGCCCATCGCTCCCACGCGGTACGTGAGCGCTACCACGATGCATCCGCTCTCGTGCGCAAGCCTCGCACCGTCGTGCAGCGGCCGGGAGGCGTTCCCGACCGAGAAAGCACCGCCGTAGATCCACACCAGCACGGGCCGGTCGGCAGCCGCCGCGGCGGTCGTCTCGGGGACCCACACGTTGAGATAGAGACAGTCCTCGGAGCGCGGGATGGCCGTCTTGGCCGAGGTGCGTCCGCGGTACATGCCCTCCATGGCCGCAAAGTCCTGGTGCGGATCTGCGCCGAATGCCGAGGCGCGCGTCGAGCTCCATGTTGGCAGGGGACCCTGCGGCACCTGCCATCGCCGCGCGCGCGTCGGGGGCTGCGCAAACGGGATGCCGAGATAGGCCAGCACCGAGCCGGGCGGCGACGAGGAGGACGTGAAGCGCGCCAGGTGAACCCGACGCGGTCGGATGCGACCTTGCAGCGGAAGCTCGAGGTCGTATCGGGAGTCGCTGGACGTCATGCTGGTGAGGTGCAATCGCACGAGGTAGCCAAGGGGTGGGTTGAGGAAGATGGTGTGAGGCGTGAGTCTGTGCGACCCTCGAACGTTGCCGGTTGGGCCGGAACGCGGTGTTTGGACGCGTGACAGCTCAGGGTCTGATGTTTGGGATTTTGTGTCACGATTTATCGCCATGTTTTTCTTGCGCTCGCACAAACCCTCACCCTTTCCGCATCCCGCATCCCGCATCTTTACCTCGACCACACCCGCACCATCTCTGTACGCTCTCGGACATCTTGTTGAGGGACGATGTCGTGATGGGGATTCCTGGGCTGTGGGCGTCGCTCTCCTCCGCGGCGCACACGACTACGCTTCCCGGCTACACGCTCCGTACGCTCTGCGACAATGCCAACGCCCTCCGCGGCCTGCGGCTCGGCATCGATGCTTCGCTCTGGCTCTTCCATGCGCAGCAGAGTGCGGGCGGCTCGAATCCGGTGCTGCGACTGCTGTTCTACCGGCTGGCCAAGCTGCTGGCGCTGCCCGTGCTGGTGCTCTTCGTGTTCGACGGGCCGGACCGTCCGGTGTGGAAGCGCGGCAAGCAGGTGCAGGCGCGGCAGCATGCGGTCGAGGCGCCGTTTGCCCAGCTCATCGAGGCCTTCGGGTTCCGCTGGATGCGCGCACCGGGCGAGGCCGAGGCACAGCTCGCTGCGCTCAGCAGGGAGGCCAAGCTCGACGCGGTGCTGACCGACGATGTGGACGCGCTCCTCTTTGGCGCCACCGTCGTCGTGCGCAACTGGGGCAAGAATCTTTCCGGGACCAAAGCGCTCGCCCGCACCAGCAGCAATCCCGACGCAGATCTCGAGCCTACACAGGACGCGCAAGCCGCGACGGAGGGTCTGGCCGGATCGGACCGCGATCACCAGATCACACTCTACCGCTCGGCCGACCTAAAAGCGATGGACGTGGATCGGGACGGGCTGATCCTCATCGCGCTCATGTCGGGCGGCGACTACGATACGCGCGGGCTGGTGCAGTGCGGCGTCAAGATCGCGCTGGCATTGGCACAGGCCGGCTTCGCCACGCCGCTCGTGCGTGCCTTCCGAGCCGCGTTTCCGACCGCAGCCTCGACGTCGCGCGCCTCGAGTGCATTTGGTGCGTTCCTGGCAACCTGGCTCGAGTCGGTACGGCAGGAGCTTCGCACCAATGCCTCGGGACGGCTGCCGTCCAGAAGGCCCAAGCTCGCTACGACGCTCGAGGGGTTTTTGGCGACGGCGGAGGCAAGGCGCGTCATGGCGTACTACGTCTATCCGCTGACGACCGCGCACGAGCTCGACTGGGGCAGTGCGACGCCCGATCTCGCACGGCTCGCTGCGCTCGCCCAGGCCGACTTCCGCTGGAGCCCGCAGGCGGTGTTGGCCAAGTTCAAGACGATCGTCGCGCCCGGTTGGGTGGCGAGGCGACTGCGAGAGGAGATGCTGCTGCGCGGCGAGGGCGCCGAGGGCCCGTGGGGCGCGCTTGTCGAGAGTCCCGCGAGCAAGGCGGTCCGACGCCACCAACTCGGCCTCTCGACCTCGCAATCCCAGCCGGCAGTCAAGGCGGGTAGGGGCAGGGAGAGGGAGAAGCCGTTATGGGAGAGCCCGAACGCGACGCGGATCACCGACTTCTTTGCCAGCAGCCTGACCAGCTCGACGCCGCGCAAGCACGAGAGCCGCGACGACCACGCGACTCGCAAAGACGCATCGACTGCCAACGAGGTACGGGAAGTCGGGGGGGTTGGGATTGTGTCTGTCAAGATGGTGCGTCGGCATGCGGCGCTGGCGCCGTACGAGGATTATCGTACGCTGGTGCGTCTGGATGAGCTGGTGCGCGAGACGCAGGCTGGCATTGTCGCGTTGGACTCCACCACCGCCTCGGACTCTGACTCGGACAAGGTGCAGGAGCAAGGGGAAGAAGGGGAGCAGGGTGGGCTAGGCGAGGAGGGCGACGAGGGGGTTTGTGAACCCGTGTGGATGTGGATCGCCGCTCCGCTACTCGAGCTATCCGTCAGCGGGCACAGTGCGCTAGCTGCATTTCAGCACAAGGCCAAAGCTGTGTCCAAATCCAAGTCCAAGTCCAAGACCAAGACGAAGGGCAAGGAGGGCAAGGAGGGCAGGGAGGTGGGACAGACGACGTTGACGTCGTTCGTCCAGGTAAAGGCAAAGCCTTCGCAACGGATCGTCAAGACGCTTAAACTCCCCTCGACCGTCGTAGCTGCATCCGCCAGACGCGTACTCCAACTCCCCGCTCCTCACTCTCCACCTCGAAACCCACCAAACCCCACGCCAACCACCGCCGCGACGAGTCCGATGCCGATGGCGACGTACGATTCGTCGGTCGAGTTCGTCCGCGCCACGCACGCCGCACCCATCTGCCTCCTCGACTCGGACTCGGACTAATACCTCGCTCTCAACCTCCCGCGATGCTACCGCTATGCTACCGCTAAACCAGCATGTGTGTGAAAAGGCAAAAGCAACCGAGACGAAAACAAAAAAGTCGCAAAATCCACCTCGAGACCCGAGTGTACTCTAGCACCGCTCGGACTGATACCCCGCCCGTCATCCAACGACCCCACCTTGCTCGTCTGGTGCTACGCAAACCCAGCGCATGTGTCGAACCAGCGCATGTGTGTCACGAGCGCACGTGTAAGCGGGGGGGAAAGGAAAGGAGACGAACCGAGCGAAGTTGCAAAGAAAAAAAAAATGACATCGAGACCCGAGTGTACGGAAGGCATGCAATACAGAGACGACAAGACAGGCGATAGAGACCGAGGCAAAACAAGCGGCGAGGTGTTTAGAGATGTGCCTTGTCGCGCGTCCGCACCGCTGCCCCCGATGCAGCAGCTGCTGCCGCCGCTGCCGCCGCTGCCGCCGCTGCCGCCGCTGGCGCCGCTGGTGCGGGCGGAGATTGTGTTTGTGGTGGAGCCAGAGCGGGCAAAGTAGGACGTAACGCCGTCTGTGTCGATTCGGTATACGGCTCCACCCTAGACTGTGATTGATCCTGGGTTTGTGTCGGCGGTGTCGAGGCAAGGTACCTCGCATAGGGGCTATCGGCCTTATGCACGAATGGCAACTGACCCCTGGTATCCAACCACGGCCCTACGACGCCAGCGCCTGCATGACCCGAGGCAGCGAGGTTGTTATCCCACATCTGCGGGCCCTGCCTACCCTGCCCCAGATGGGTCGGATCGAACCTCGCCAATCCGAGCGTCTCGCGGTCGCGAATGGCGGCTGCGGACAAGCCCATCTTTGTCAACTGCGCCCTCTCGCGCAACCACTCTACGATGGCCTCGACCACCTGCGGATAGAAGCCGCGGAAGAGATGATCGGCATGGTCGATGAGCTTGATCGCACAGCTGCCCGGCCGTCGGTGCACGCCGCTGAGGATGTTGCCGTACGCCGCCACATCGCTCGCGGGCACCGACTTATCCGCGGTGCCGTGGATGAGCAGCACGTCGGTGTTGTACGGAAAGGCGAGCGCGATCTCGCGCGTGGGCCAGGCGGCAAACTGCTCCACCTGCTCCGGATACACGTGCAGCTCCTTATCCTGACCGGCGATGCGCGCGTGCCAGCGCAGGAAACCGTCCTTGGCAAACGCCGAGAGGTAGGCCGGATCGCGCTCGTGGATGTTGGCCATGTTGAAGCGCGCCGAGAGGCCGACAAAGAAGGGCACGCGCAGCGACGGCGGCAGCGCATCGGGGCAGTGCTTTGCAAACCACGCAAAGCCGTCGAGCCCACCGCGCGAATGGCCAATGACGATCTCGACCGTATACTCGAGCTTGGTGCGGAGGTAGTCGACGACGGCGACGAGGTCCTCGACATCGTCGGCGAGGTTGCCCATCGACCAGACGCCCGGCGTCTCGCCGTTGGCGCGGAAGTCGAAGCGGAACGAATCGACGGGCAGCGCGCGCGCAAGCTGCTTGTGGTAGATCTGGTCCTTGTGCGCCAGCACGCCGTGGAGGATGATGGCGATCTTGAGGCCGCGCGTGTCGCGCTTGTCGATGGGGTAGATCGGATAGCCGCGTCGCTTGAACGCCTGGTCCTTGTGCCGCAGCCGCTGCATCGTGGCGGGATCGTCGTCGATGTTCATGATGCGCGAGGCGGCAGGGTCGTTCGAGATGTCCGGGCGCGCGTGTTGGGGCGCGTGCGAGGCGTGCAGCGGCTCGATGGCCGAGGTGGTGGAGCGCGAGGTGTACATCGGATGCGGTTCGTGCTCCTGCGGATTGTGGGGTGGCAGCGCAATCTGGGCGAGGATGCCGACGATGCCGATGGTCTCGCCCGTAGCGGTGGTCATGGGGATGTGCAGCTTCGTCTCCCTCATCGTGGACGATGTGCGCTAGACCGCGCCGGTGGGGAGTGGGAGGAGGATGGTGGGTGTGCTCCAGATGAATGGCCCAAACGACGCGAGGGGATGCGGAAGAGCAAAAAGTGGCGGATAGTGGCGTCGATCGCCGTAAGAGAGAGAGTGAGCGACAGTGGCTTTGAGTGGCTTCTAGGCGAGGATCATGGGTGCGCGCCAGTGGTCAAGCTTCGGGCGGAAGTGGGCTCGTTTGGATGACACGGAACAGCGAGAAGAGCGAGGAGCGGTGGCGGTAAGGTTAGCGGTAGCGAGCGGTGTTTGGCATCCCAAGCCACCCAGCGGACTAGCGACGAGCGTTAAGCGAGAATGGTAAAGGGACGAGAAGGAGAGACAGAGAGAGAGAGAGAGAGAGAGAGCAGAGATGGTGAGCGGGTGGGGACCAGAGGCGAGCAGACATGTGAATCTCGAGCGGCGTTCCCGTGCTTGTGCTTGTGCTTGTGCTTGTGCCTGGCGGGGCGTCGCTGGGCGAGGCGAGGCGAGGCGAGGCGAGGCGGAGCGGGGCGGGGCGATTCAGCATTTGTGGGGGCCAAACAGAAAAAGGGTTTCGGCTCATGTTGGACCCTCTTGCTTTGCCTCTCTGCGCGCTTTTGCCAACGGGCACATTTCGGGCCAAAAAAAGGTCGGGCGTTGGCCTTTCCCGTGTCTGCTGCGCCTTGCCAGTTGGGATGGCCTGTCAATCACCGATTTTCATTTTCCTCGTACATATCGGGCTATTCGCCGCAACGTGCACAGGAGCCTGCACAGGAGCCGGTTGGGAAATTTCGCATGCACCTCGAGACGGAGTGGGGCCACGAAAAATTCGCAGCCTCGCAGCCTCGCACAAAGGGTCCTCGTCCAGCTCGTCCTCATCCACCATCGTCCACCACACATCCGCCGTCTCGATCTCTGGCCAACATCTCATCATGGCAAAGTCTTTGCGTTCGAGCTCCAAGCTCAAGGCGCGTAACCAGAAGCGTACCAACCCCAAGAGCGACTATGCCGTAGCCGAAGCCGCTCGCCTCGCCGCCCTCAATGCCCGCCTCACCGCCAAATCAACCACCACCTCCCAAGACCAGACCGACGATCAGGACCAGATGAACGACATCGACGCCGACGCTCAACAGGCGGAGGACAAACCCAAAATCTCCACATCAGGCCCCCGTAACTCCCGCCGCGAATCTTACCGCACCTCCAAAGGCCTCAAACCCTTCAAGAACAAGGGCGGCAACAGCCTCTTTGACGCTCACAAGTCCAAGAACGGCGGAAAGCCAAAGCGAAGACGCTGAACCCACTCCCTCTTCCTTCTCACTCCTTCCTTTCGCTTCTCCTGGGCTCGCTGTGTACTATATCCTACCTTCCTTTCGCCGGCTTCGACCTTTGCATGCATGCTCTCAATCTCAAGACATCCACAAAGAAAGAACAAAGCCATTAGATTGAACGAGACCCTACCTCCGCGCGCGCGCGCGCGGCTCCAACTAACTCTTGCACACCACAATGCCGTTGCACACCTCGCCGTCCACATCCGGCTGCTCGTCTGCTGCGTCGCCGCGGCGGCGGAACGCGCCGATGGTGATCAGCAGCAGGCCCGACGCCTTGACGCTCTCCACCAGATGCGGCACGTGGTTGAGCAGCGCCACGTCGACCATGATGCCGAGCAGATTGTTGCTCTTGGCAAAGCGCACCGCTTCGGCGATGCTTTCGCGCCGCGCATCCGTCTCGTGCCGCGTCGAGGCGCGCAGCTCGCCCTGCTCGCTCGCGCCGCCGTCGATGCCGCAGAACGACGCAAAGAAGACGGCGTAATTCGGCTGCTTCCAGTTGAGCGCCGTACACACCGTCGGCGAGCGCGACGAGAAGAGCATCTTGCGACTCTGCTCCCGATCGCGCGCTCCCGCCGCGTACACCGTGTGCAGGATCGTATCGACAAACTGGTTGACCTCCATCTTGGGCATGCCCGCGTTCGCACGCACCTCGGCCGTCGACGCATACATCACGTCCAGGTCGATGCCTACCCCCACGGGCAGCAGCGCAAGCAGCTGCTCCAACGTCAGAACCGACCTCTGCAGCGCGGCCTGCCACTCGCCCCACGACGCTGCCGCCGCCTCGGCCGCCGTCCAGCTCAGCGCGTGACCCGTCTGCTCCGCAACCGCCAGCAGCTCCGAAGCCCGTACACTCCCCACGTACACCTCGACTCCGCCCAGAGGGATGAACGCATGCGGCCACACCACCGCCACCGCATCCTTGGTCACCTGCACCACCACACGCAGATACTCGCCCGCCAGCGACGAGCCCGTCACCAGCGTCGGCTGCCCCGCTCCCGCCGCCGCGCCGCCGCTTGCCGCCGATCCAGCTGTGAGCGGCGTGCCACTCGCGCTCGGCACGCCGCCCGCGCCCTTGTCGGCGCCGGTGCGCGGCGTCGAGACCGTCGCCGCCGCAGAAGAGACGGTGCTCAGCGCACCGCTGATGCTGCCGACGCCGCTGTTGGGCGTCATGCGCGTCGGCCCCACGCTCGACGCCACCTGCGCGCCCGGCAGCATGCTCTTCCAGTACGTCTCTACACGCCCACCGATCTCGAGCTGGACGCTGTCAAACGGCTTGACAAAGTCGAGCTCGAACGAGACCTCGCCGACCACCTTGAGGTAGACGTCCTGGAGCGGCAGCACGAAGCGCTTGCGGTCGGTCATGCCCTCGAACGAGCTCGGCAAAGCAACGGCCTTGCCGATCACCTTGGAGCCAAACGTAGGCATGAGCTCCCACTCGATCGAGAAGCTCTCGAGCCGGCTCACCTGGAACGAGAACACCTCGCGCTCGTCGGCCAGCGGCAGCACCACGTTGTGCGGGATCGCCGTCGTCAGCGACGCGTCCGGCCGCGACGTCATGACCAGCTTGAGCGACGACGTCGAAAACTGCTCGGGCCGGTTCGGGTCCTGGTGCTTGTACAGCTTGACCGAGTTGTTGGTCAGCGACACGGACACCAGCGCGCGCTTGTCCAGGTAGTTGTGGCCGTACGTCCGGAACGGGATGATGGGCGGCGGCAGAGACAGGTCCGGGATGCCGTCCATCTCGAGGTCGGCGTCGTCGTCGCCATTGGCAGCGCCTCCTCCCGTACTCGACGTGGCTGCGGCCGCAGCCGAGGCTTTCGACGGCTTGCGACCCGCACCGTTCTCGCCCGGGTTGTTCTGCTGCGCTGCCGCTGCTTGGAGCAACAACAGCAGGCAGGCGATCTTGCCGTTCCACGCGGCGTAGAATGCGGCGGTGCGATCCTTCTCGTCGACCATGTTGACGTTGCAGCCGGCGGCGAGCAGCACCTGGAGGCAGTCGACGTGGCCGCTCTCTGCGGCGAAGAAGGTGGGGGTCCACTGCGTGCCCTTTTCGGGCGCGTTGGGATCGCCGCCGGACTCGACGAGCAGGCGGAGGCACTCTGCGTGGCCGGCACGCGCCGCCAGCGCCTGTGGGAAGAGGCCCTCGGCGTTGGAGACGATCTGTGCGCCCTTTTGGAGCAAGAGCTGGACGATGGCGGCGTGGCCGCCGGAGCTGGCGAGGCAGAGCGGGATGAGATCGGTCGCATCGCGCGGCTCGACGCTGGCGCCGTGATCGAGGAGGATGCGCACGGCATCGGTGCGGCCGTTCATGACGGCGAGGATGAGCGGCGAGAAGCCGTCGAGATCGTAGGTGGCGGCCGAGATGGAGGGGAGAGAGAGAAGGTAGGTGCAGACATCCGTGTGGCCGGCCATGGCTGCGTACGAGAGAGCGGTGCGGCCGTAGATGTCCTGCTGGGCGACGTCGACGCCGTTCTGGATGCACGACTGCACGAGCACGAGCTGGCCGGCCATGGAGGCCTCGTGGAGGCAGGTGCGGGAGCTGATGTCGTCGACGAACTTGTAGTCTGCGAGGTTGTGCTGGAGGGCTGCGGTGACGGCGTCGGCGGGTGCTTCGAGGAGCGCACGCCAGACGATGCGCGAGACGCTGGTGGGGTCCTCGTTCTGCGCCGCGATGCGGATCATTTCGGTGGCGGGCGCGACGCGGCCGGCCTTGATAGCCTCTGCGAGGTTGGCCTCGAGGTCTGCGAGCGCATCGAATTCCTGGCTCTGGGCGGCGGCAAAGTCGAGGCGGTGATCGGCGGAGAGGCTGGCGCCGTTGGTGGTGATGGTCTCGTTGAGGGAGCGGCCATGCGAGAGATTCTCGAGCTCGAGGAGGTTGGCTGCGGCAATGTCGCTGAGCTCTGCGATGAACTTGAGGTTGAAGCAGGGCTGTACCTCGACCTGGCGGGCGAGGTAGAGCTCCTTTGTTTGGGACTTGGAGCGCTTGTCCCACTTTTTGAGGATCTTGCGGAATCCGGTAGCGTTGATCTCGATGAACTGCTGGAGCTTGGAGAGGTCCTTCTCGAAGTAGCGGAAGCCCTCGTAGAGAGCGATGTAGGCGGGCGAGTCGGTGGAGAGCTTGGACGAGTTGCGCGATTCGAAGATGATGCGCTTCTTGTCGATGAGGGTCTGGAGGCGCGACTTGAGCTCTGCTTCCTTCTGGAGGTAGAAATTGTTGATCTTTTCGAGCTCGCGCTCTAGCTTGAAGAAGAAGGCGGCCTTGTGGATCTGAAGTTCGTCGGAGCCCTGGAGTTGGGCGAGGATCTGGGGCTGGGGCGGCGAGACGGCGGCAGGGTTGGCGTTGGCAGCGGCGGCATCCTCGGGCCGGACGCCGGTGGCGAAGAGGGCGGCATCGGCGAGGCGACCCTTTTCGAGCGAGTTGATGATCTTTTTGAGGAACTTGTAGTCGAGGTAGTAGGCACCCCAGCCGGAGATCTGCTGGCTGAGGATGTACTTGCCGAACTTCATGGTGGACGAACGATGTCCGCGCTAGCACGGCTGGAGTTGATGCGAGCGGTAGATAGCGGGAGCAGGGCCAATGTGGCTATCCAAAGGGCAGCGCCAGCAGCAAAAAACGGCAGGAGGGGAGCGGTTGTGCCCAGTCTAGGGTGCGAGCATGGCGGGTCGAGTTGGGACTGGCTGTCAGCGATATCGAGGGCGAATCTGGGAGGCGGCGTGCTCCGATCGTGGTCACTCGCGTTGCTGCTGTTCGAGGTGAAAGCGAATGTGACGGAGCGAATGGTAGCGTTGATCGTGCTTGAGCTGGTCGAGCTGCTAGGAAACCTGGAGGAAGAGCGGATGGCAGCCGATGCAAATTGGCAGCCACACACCACACACACTCAGCCGAAAGGCCCGGTAGAAGCGGACCAGGCAGCAGCCTTCGCAGCCTTCGCAGCGTTAGCAGCAGCGGCCTCTCTCGGATGCACCGAAAATTGGCCCGAGCAACCCAGAGCTTCGTGCATGCGAAGGCTGAGCTGCAGCTCTTCAAGTGCAGTTCTCCGCACAGTTCACAGAAAAGGCGCGACGCCGCAGGGTCCAGTTGCATCCGCGATGGCATTGCCAGAGTTGGCACCGAACGCTTTCTTTCCCCTTCTCATACCAATCGGCGGCTGGCCGTCGGATTCTCACGCCACGCTCAGAGGCTGAGGGAGTGTGATGGATCGAAGGACGGAAGTATCAAAAGTATCGCGATGGGTTGGCGGGATGCCGACTCGAGTGAGAAAGCCAGCCTGGTCGGAGCGAAGCGAATGCTGCCGCCGACCGAGAGAAAGGGCCTGGCTGGATGGCTGGCTGGCTGGCTGGCTGCGCTTGCACGGCGCTTGCCCGCCGCTGGTCACCAACACGTGCGCACGTTTTGCCAAGCTGATTCGTTCGCACCAACGGGGCGGGGGCGGCGGCGGCGCGACCATGCTCAAATATTCCAAAATGCGTGTTGGGTCTTGCCATCAAACAAAACTCTGCCATGCAATACCGCACACCGATTAGCGACCGCCGCTCGACCCGATGCACCGATTGACTGTAGAAAGCCGTTCAATTTGCGGCGCGCTGAGGTGGAATTCAGCAGAAAATGGGCATCCGCTGCCACACAACAGGGAGACGCGCGGCTGGCTCGCAGGCAGGGCAAGCACTGTGAAATTAGAAAGCGATTGAGCGCTGCTGAGTGGCCGAGCACAGCAACCTGCGCTCAGACTCGCTTCATCCGATGCTCAGCCAGGGCCAGCCAGACAGACCGCTAGTCAGCCAGCCAGCCAGCCAGTCGGATGAGTGGCCGGCGTTTCTGTTGCTTTCCGCTCGGTCCATCGCGTCGTCGATTGAGATTCGAGCTGCGCTGCGACTGCTCATCCCTTCATTTTCGCCTCCTCCACCCCCCTTTCACCCGACCAATCACTCGCCCACTCACTCGCTCGCCTTCCATTCGCATCCGCATCCACACCTCTGCCTCTTCTCCTCCGACCTCACCGCGCCCCATCGCATCGCATCTCATCGCATCGCATCGCAACGCAAAGCATCGTCCTTTCACGATCATCCGCGTCTGCATTTGCATCTTGCGTTGTGCCACCCTCCAGCAGTGCCACGAGACCTGCCAGCACCGACCCGAGGCGTCTCTCGCCCTGCCTTGCCTCTCCTGAGGCGATCTCTGCCCACCCTTTTCTTTCTTTGCGAGCGCAAGCGCCGCCTCTTTCTCCTTCGCTCTCTCTCCTCGCAACGAATCGAGTGAGGTCCGCATCTTTCCGCACGCTCTCCGTGTGCTGGTGGCAACACAGCTCGCTACAGACAAGAAGCGCGGCCGCCGCTCATCTCTTGCGCTCGTCGCTACACATCCGCCATCATGGAGGCCATCCTCGACTTTGAAAAGGACCTTGACATCGGTCTCTTGGACCGCGTCGTCGCCGCCATGTACACCGGCGCAGGCCAGGACCAAAGAATGGCTCAGCAGACACTAGCCCAGTTCCAGGAGCATCCCGACGCCTGGCAGCGCGTCCCCGCCATCCTCCAGCAGAGCTCGTCCCCACAGACAAAGTACATCTCGTTGCAGATCCTCGACAAGCTCATCTCCACCCGCTGGAAGATCCTCCCCGAGGACCAGCAGCAGGGCATCCGCAACTTCATCGTCGAGATGATCATCCAGCACTCGTCCGACGAGGCCAGCCTCAAGCGCGAAAAAACCTACCTCGGCAAGCTCAACACCACCCTCATCGCCATCCTCAAGCAGGAGTGGCCGCACAACTGGCCCTCCTTCATCCCCGAAATCGTCTCCTCCTCCAAGGGCTCCCTCTCCATCTGCGAGAACAACATGGCCATCCTCCGCCTCCTCTCCGAAGAGATCTTTGACTACTCGGCAGAGCAGATGACCACCCTCAAGACAAAGTCGCTCAAGAACCAGATGTGCGGCGAGTTCGGCGAGGTCTTCCAGCTCTGCTCCGAGGTGCTCGAAAAGGCCCAGAAGCCCAGCCTCATCAAGGCCACCCTCGAAACCATGCTCCGCTTCCTCAACTGGATCCCCCTCGGCTACATCTTTGAGACCAACGTCATCGACAACCTCATCGGCCGCTTCCTCGAGCAGCCCGAGTTCCGCAACGTCACCCTCAAGTGCCTCTCCGAGATCGCAAACCTCAGCGTCGGCATAGAGTACGACCCCAAGTTCGTCGTCCTCTTCAACATGGTCATGACCTCGGTCAACCGCATGATCCCCCCCGCAACCAACATCGCCGCCGCCTACGAGGCAAGCTCCGACGCAGAGCAGGAGCTCGTGCTCAACCTCGCGCTCTTCCTCTCCAACTTCCTCACCACCCACCTCAAGCTCGTCGAAAACCCCGACAACAAGGACGTCCTCCTCAACGCTCACATGTACCTCATCAAGGTCTCCCAGGTCCCCGAGCGCGAGGTCTTCAAGATCTGCCTCGAGTACTGGTCCAAGCTCGTCAGCGAACTCTACGCCGAGCAGCAGTCCCAGCCCATCGCAGAGATGAACCCGCTCCTCGGTCTCAACCTCGGCAACGGCCTCTCGAACTCGGCCAACTCGGCCAACCTCCGCAAGAACATCTACGCAGACATCCTCTCCAACCTCCGCCTCGTCATGATCGAGCGCATGGTCAAGCCCGAGGAGGTGCTCATCGTCGAAAACGACGAGGGCGAGATCGTCCGCGAGTTCATGAAGGAGTCCGACACCATCGTCCTCTACAAGAGCATGCGCGAGGTGCTCGTCTACCTCACCCACCTCGACGTGCTCGACACCGAGAACATCATGACCGAGAAGCTCGCAAAGCAGGTCGACGGCTCCGAATGGTCCTGGGCCAACCTCAACACGCTCTGTTGGGCCATCGGCTCCATCTCCGGCGCCATGCACGAGGAGACCGAGAAGCGCTTCCTCGTCACCGTCATCAAGGACCTGCTCGGCCTCTGCGAGATGAAGCGCGGCAAGGACAACAAGGCCGTCGTCGCCTCCAACATCATGTACATCGTCGGCCAATATCCGCGCTTCCTCAAGGCGCACTGGAAGTTCCTCAAGACCGTGGTCAACAAGAACTTTGAGTTCATGCACGAGAGCCACGAGGGCGTGCAGGACATGGCCTGCGACACCTACATCAAGATCGCTCAAAAGTGCCGCCGCCACTTTGTCATTCAGCAGGCCGGCGAGCAGGAGCCCTTCATCGACGAGATCCTGCGCAACCTGCACCGCATCACGCTCGATCTCTCGCCGTTGCAGGTGCACACCTTCTACGAGGCCGTCGGCTACATGATCGCCGCCCAGCCCAACCGTCCCACGCAGGAGCGCCTCATCTTCAAGCTCATGGAGCTGCCCAACAGCGCGTGGGACAGCCTCATGCAGCAGGCGCACAACAACGTCGACGTGCTCGGCAGCCCGGAGAACATCAAGATCCTCTCCAACGTGCTCAAGACCAACGTCTCGGCGTGCGTCTCGATCGGCACCTTCTTCCTGCCCCAGATCGGCCGCATCTACCTCGACATGCTCGCGCTCTACCGCAGCGTCAGCGGCATCATCAGCGCCAAGGTCGAGTCCGAGGGGCTCATCGCCACCAAGACGCCCATGGTGCGTGGCCTGCGCACCATCAAGAAGGAGATCCTCCGTCTGGTCGAGACCTACGTGCGCCACGCCGACGACCTCGAGTCGGTCAACGCCAACCTCATCCCCTCGCTGCTCGACGCCATCCTCGGCGACTACAATCGCAACGTGCCGGCGGCGCGCGACGCCGAGGTGCTCAACGTCATGGCGACCATCACGTCGCGGCTGCAGGGCCTGCTGACGGACAAGATCGCGCCGATCCTCGACGCCGTGTTTGAGCCGACGCTCAACATGATCAACCAGGACTTCGCCGAGTTCCCCGAGCACCGCGTTGGCTTCTTCAAGCTGCTGCGTGCGATCAACCTGTACTGCTTCCCGGCGCTGCTGGAGCTGCCGCCGCCCAAGTTCAAACTGACGATGGACAGCATCATCTGGGCGATCAAGCACACGATGCGCGACATTGCCGACACGGGGCTCAACATCTGCCTCGAGCTGCTCAACAACATCTCGGGCTCGCCGCTCGAGGTGGCCAACGGCTTCTACCAGCAGTACCTGCTCAACATCATCCAGGACATCTTCTTTGTGCTCACGGACTCGGACCACAAGAGCGGCTTCAAGACGCAGTGCGTGCTGCTCGCGCGCATCTTTGAGCTCATCGAGACGGACCGGGTGACGGCGCCGCTGTGGGATGCGAGCAGCCAGACGGACGCCAACATGAACAACCGGCTCTTCATCCGCCAGTACACGAGCAACCTGCTGCGCACGGCGTTCCCGCACATGCAGGCCGAGTACGTGGAGCACTTTGTCAACGGGCTCTGCATGCACTCGAGCGACCTGATCGCTTACAAGGTGCAGCTGCGCGACTTTTTGATCACCTCGCGCGAGATGTTTGGCGCGAGCTCCGGCGCGGCGGCGGACAATGCGGATCTCTTCATCGAGGACAAGGAGGCCGAGGCGCAGCGCAAGGCGGCCGCCGAGCGCGAGGCGGCGGCCAAGGTGCCCGGCATGCTCAAGCCGTCGCAGATCAAGGAGGAGGACGAGGAGTTGTGACTCATCCGCGAACTGCTCTACTGACGACGAGCACCGAGGTCCCTCGTCGTGGTGGCTACTGCACCACGCTCTTCTCCCACAAAATTCCGCGCTCTTATGTCGTGTTGGCTCCTCATACCATCCTGTTTGTTGCGTTTGTCCTCTAACTATTCTTTCCTCTTGTCTCTTGGCTTGGTCTGGCTTGGCTTGGTCTGGCTTGGCTTGGATGCTGGAGTGATGGCATTCGGGCGGAATAGGCATTGGATTAGCGGAAGGTGAACATGAGGAGGAGGACGGTGAGGGTGCCTATCAAGCAGCCAAGGATGAGAGAGTCTCTGCGGCGGCGACGGGCGATGAGCGAGATGAGGCTGTTGATGCCGGGTACTTGGGCGGCGGTGGAGGCCATGCGGGACGAGACGGACTGGAGGACGTTGCGCTGGTCGGCGAAGTCGGAACGTGTGGCATATGCTTGCCTAGCGTGCGGGGGAGGGAGGAAGTGAGAGTGAGTCAGTAGCTCGCTCTCATCAAGTGATGTCGGTTTGGGGCAGTGGGGGTGGTCAAGGGCGGGAATGACTTACTCCAAGGTGCGATCGATCATGGCGTGCGAGTTATCAATGTGACCTCTCTCTGCGAGGAGGGCATCTGCGTCGCTAGCGTGTGCGGCCTTGTACGCACTGTTTCAAGCATTCCATACTTGTTAGCTCTTGGCCTTTACAGCATGCGCTTGTGGTGTGATACATACTTGATATCTCCATGAACGTTGCCCAGAAGATCTCTTCGATCAATGGCGTGCTTGACGTTGGATCTAGATCGTCGAAAGTCACGCGTGAAGTCGAAGAGTACCTCCCTATGTCGCTGCACCGCATGCAGTTGTGCCGAGGTCGGAGGTGTCTCTGGATCGTCGAGTTTCGCCGTAAGCGCATCGACGGCGCTGGAAAGCTGGTTGAGAAGGGTATCGAGTTCGGTGGCGATTTCGACATGTTCGTCGTCGGTTCGGCCACGAGAACCGTCCATATCGAGCGTAGTATGATCGCCATAGATGCCCGAGGAGGAGGAGGAGGACTCGGTGGAGCGTACGATCTGCGAAGCTAGCGACGAGTAGGTAGTGAGCCGCGCATCGATCGTGGTTTCCAGCTGCCGCGTCTTGCGCCGCAACGCTTCCCATGTACCCGTATCCGCCATGGTGTTGCTGCACGCCCGAATGACATGGTAGCAAGACTGCGCACGGACAAACGCACAGCATGTGGACCCCACACCTTGACACTCGACCCCCAAACACGGAACTCGGACTTGGACGTTTCAGTTTTCGTACGGGTGAACCCTTGGCCTCAAGGTCAGCCTGGGCCCGGGTGCTCTCAAACAGGATCGGCAGGGTCACGCTCTCGCTCGCCACCCAAAAATATCGTGCTTGGACAGAGGCGACGTGAAAAATGCGGACGGGGAAGCGCCGCGAGTGTGAGACCGCGATCGACACCCACAGCCCAGCATCTCGCCCCCAGAGTGCTTACTAACCCCGCCCACTAGCCTCGACGTGCAGCGGCATCCCCCCCCCCCCCCACCGCATCCCTCATCGAGATGAGCGTGATGCGCACCAACGCACGTGTGTCAAACGACTCACAGGTGTGAATTTGCTCTACACACTCGTGAATGCTTGCTGTGGCGCCGTGCTTGGAGCCGCAGAGACGCTGCTGAGTTCCAAGAGCTGGCGGTGTCCATCGCCGCCAACGGCGGGTCGGGGCAGCAGCGGCGAGGTCGGCCAAGCCTTGGTGACCGCTGCTGCACTGACCGGCGCGCAGAGAGAAAAATTGGCGAAAATCGCAAAAATCGCGAGGCTGGAGCCGCTGGATCCAACCCGACTCGCAGCAAAATGCGCTGCCGCGCCTGACGAGCTCGCGATTCGAATCCAATCAATTCTCGCGCATTTTTTCACTGTTCCGATGCCTCCACCTCTCCAACGCGTGTTTGCTGCTCGAGCAAAGACTGGCCGCCTGCCCCCGTTTTCCACGGCTGGGCGGTCCAATCGGTGCCTGCTGCCGCTGCTGCTGCTGCTGCTGCTGCTGCCTCTCTGCTGCCTCTCTGCTGCCTCTCTGCTGCCTCTCTGCTGCCGCTTGCGTCCGGCGCGCGACCGCCGTCAGACCGCCGCCAGACTGCCGTTGGACTGCCGTTGGACTGCCGTTGGACTGCTGCTCAGGGCCGGGGTTGGCTGGGGGTGTAGGGTCAGGGCAAGAGAGGGAGAGCAAGAGGGAGCGAGAGAGGCGCGCCTGCCATTGTCACCTCCACACACCCACATCCTAGTGGACCGCCCGAGTTGCATTCCTTCTCACTACATCCTCTTGCACGGCCCCTCTTCCGCTCCCCCCTCCCATCCTCTCGTCACCAACGCGATTGGATCACTTGGTGGCTCGACACCAACGACGACGTCGTCGTCCACCCCTCCCTCACGCACGCCATCTGACGTTGCGCCCACTGTTCACCACATCCGTCACCCGGCTCGGTTGGACTCGCGAAACTACATCCGCCTGGAGCTGTCCCGCACTTTGCCCCCTTTCGACGCGCCGTGGCCGACTGCCACCCCACCTCGCATTCTGACTATCTTCGCCAACTGAGGCGCATCCTTGGTAGCATCGTCGGCTCTTCCTGCTGCGCTTTCGAATCGACGCCGACCAGCCACTGGCGTTGGTCACGTTTTTATGCCCCTGCTTCGGCTTTCCCCCGACACGACCACCATGCAGAGCGACTACTTTGGCGCGGCTGCCGAGCCCGAGAACGGCCGCGTGCGTGCGCGTCCCGACTCGCCGACGCCCTCGGGCCCAGCACGCAAGCTGCAGAAGCGCGACTCGATCGCATCCAACGACGACAACGACGACACCAGAGACGACGGAGACGCCGATCCCAACGACACCTCGGTCGATCCAGCTGGCGGTCCCATGCCCAACGGCCCACCCTTCATCTGCCCCACTTGCTCCACCAGCTACTCTAGGCTCGAATACCTCAGGCGCCACGAGAGGAGACGTGAGTGTTCCATCCCGCGCTCGCGTTCGCCATGCCTCTCCGCTTACATCCGCTGACCGCTTCGGTTCGGCCCTTTCTTCATCCTTCCTTTCTTCGTCGCGCTCCCACAGACGCCGACATCCGACCTTTCGTCTGTGACTGTGGCAAGGGCTTCTCCCGAAGGTACGCCTCTCCCATCTCTTCTGCTGCTGCTGCTGCTGCTGCTGCTGCTGCTGCTGCTGCTGCTGCTGCTCGATTTCCAACGCACCCTCTCTGACCTTGGTCCTTTTGCCCCGTCTCCAGTGATGTCCTCTCGCGACACAAGCGTCAATGTCGCGTCGTGCTTCAGCTCGACGGCGACGGCAACGGCGACAAGCCCGCAGAGGGCGAATCGCCTCCCAAAACCACAAAGCCTCGTCGATCCTCCTCCACCGCAAAGCCCGGCCGTCCAAAGGGCTCCACCAAGGCTGCAAAGGCCGCCGCTGCCGCCGCTAGCGGTGCCAACGGCTCGGGCGATGGCGCAGACTCGGCCGCACACGCCGCTTCTTCCAGCCTCACCCATTCGGATGGCGTCGATGGGACCCTGCCCCCACCACCCGCTCCTCATTCGGACCAGCTCACCCACGACGCCATCGCCGTGGCCGCCGCTGCTGCTGCTGCCGCCGCCGCCGCAGGCCACCCGCCCGCAGGTGCACAGGCTCATGACGACGATCCCTCTGCGATGATCGATCCTGCCCTTGCCGCCGACTCCCAGGCGCAGGCCGCTGCCGCCGCCACCACCGTGGCTGCTATCAGCTCCGTCGCCGCGTACCAGTACGCAAACTCGATGGACCCCCCGGATTTTCATATGGGGAGGGGAGCAGTTAACCCGTACGCTTCGACTCCCTTCCCGCTCCCCGTTCACTCGGCCGTAGCTGCCCTCCATCCGCAGCTCTACCAGCCCTCGAGCCCCGAGTCGAACGCGCCGAGAAGCGAGCACGGAAGCCCCCGCTTCGGCCAGGCACTCGCCCGCCACGCTAGCAACTCGGGCTCCCGCTACATGCGCCAGTCCGCCTACGACCAGTACGCAGCCCGCCCCGCCTCCTCCTTCGCCACTGCAGCCGACGCCGCCATCTGGGAAGGCCTCGACACGGCCAAGCTCCCTTCTCCCGGCCACGTCACCACGCCCGGCTCCGCCGCCCGCGCCACCGCAAGCATGCTCGCCTCCTTGGGCTTTCCCGTCACCTCGCCCTTGAGCCATCTCGGCGACCGCTCGCGCACCGCCTCCCACCTCGGCTCCGACGCCAGCTACTTCCGCTCCACCGCGCCGGGCCTCTCGGGCGGTGTCGGCGCTGCCTCCTCCTCCAACCTCGGCGGATACGCTACCAACAACGCCAACAGCCCCGCTTTCTCCTTTGGCACCTCGGCGTCTTCGGCGGATACCGGCGCCTCGTCGTCCAACCAGTCAAGCTCGACCGCCGCCGCAGCCACGTCGACCACGCAGGCCACCGAGGCGTCCGGCGCCACGACGCCCAAGGAGCCCGTGCGCTTCTCGGTCTCGACGCTCGGTCCCCTCTCCCCCTTCTCCAATACGGCGCTCAACTCGTCCATGTCGCCCTACCTCTCGGCCTTCTCCAACGCGCGCGATACGCCGCTTGTATCGAGCCCGCGCTCCGCCCTGCCCACGACACCAGGCGGTGGACTGGCGTCGCTAGACCTCGGTGGCCAGTGGACAGGCATGCGCCCGCCCTCGCGCACCGTCAGCCGCCACAACAGCCTCCAGGGCATCAACATCTCCAGCAGCCAGAGCACCTCGCCCCAGTCGGACGGCATCCCTGCCAACGTCAAGCTCGGAAAGAGCTCGTCCAGTGAGAAGCTCGGCGGCTCGTCCGATAAGGGCGAAGCCGCCGATGCGGGCGAGGCAAAGGCTACATCGGGTGCCAGCTCGGCGGCTACGGCGGCGTCCACTTCGGCTGCGTCTGCTGTCACCTCGGCGCCGACCACGTCGTCATCGACGGCAGAGGCGGCATCGACGGCATCACTGTCCGCCGGCCCGTCGGCTGCAGTGCCCGCTTCGAGTGGGGCGTCGAACTCGGCCTCCTCGGGCAGCGGCATCGTCACGTCGACGCCCGCCTCGATGGGCCACAGCAGCAGCGGCATCGATACGCCGAGTCGGTTTGTCAAGAACGAGTCGCAGCAGTATTTTGATGGAGGGGCTCTCACGCCAGGACCCGAAGCCTTTCTTCTGAGGCTTCAGGGCGGCGCCCAGGAGTTGAGAGCCGGGATCCATGGAAGCGAAATCTCCTTTTTCAACGGCCCCACGATGGCGCTCAGTTCGGCAACACTGGGCAATTCGCAGTTCTGCACGCCCAACTGGGACCACTCGATGTTCTCGAATCCCAGCGCCGGCGGCGTAGCCACGGCCGCCGCCCACAGCGGCACACCGGGCGTCCAGATGAGTGCGCTCGGCTGGCTCATGAGCCCGAGCATCCAGCAGCTGCTCAATGCGCTGAGCAGCACAGCTGGATCTGGCAAGGTGGACACCACCAACGTCTCGGACTACTTCAACTCGAAGAACGTCGCTGCGGATGCGGGCGGTGCGGTGCTCGACCTCGGCGCGGTCGAGGCGCCGAGCCTCGAGCTGTCGCCGACGCCGACGCCGCTCGAAAAGGCGCTGACAGATGTCAATAACCCGTTCTTCATCCCGCCCGAGATGTTTCGGCCGTGCTACTCGGTGTTGCACTGGAACCTGCCGCCCATCACGCGGCTGAGCATGCTTGCGCTGCATGCGCAGCAGAACCTGCTCAAGCACTTTCCCGTCATCCACGAGCCCACGTTCCGCATGGACACGCAGCCGGGATGCCTGGCGTTTGCGATCTGCATGCTGGGCGGACACGAAGCCGGACGCAAGTGGTGGGGCGGCGAGGAGGTGGTGCCCAAGTCGGCGGTGCACATCATCAACAGCCACGGCTCGGCGGTGGAGCCGGCGTCGGAGCTGCAGCGCATCATCGAGAAGCGGCCGGGGCGGTACGTGGACGAGGAGGACGGGCAGGAGCTGGTCAAGCCGATCGTGATGAGCGAAAAGACCGAGATGCTGATGCGCACGTTTGCGAGCAAGTGCAAGAGCGTCAAGGACAAGTGCTCGGTGGTGCAGGCGCTCATGCTGTTCCAGAGCAACAACTTCCTGAGCAGCGATGCGGCGACGCGCACCGTGGCCGGCATCTCGCACGGCACGGTGGTGACGCTGGCGCGCCAGGCGGGTTTCTTTGATCCGGACGCCGACCATGCGCAGCGCGGCGCGGCGGCGTCGGGCGACGACGTGACGCAGCAGGTGATGCTCGAGACGCTCGACACGTGCTTCTCCTACTCGTTCCTGCCCATGTACGGCAGCGAGGCGGCCGAGCCGGACAAGATCTGGCGGCGATGGGCCGACCTCGAGGGGCGCAGGCGCAGCGCGTTTGTCGTGTATACGATGGACACGGTGGCGCATCTGGACGCGGCGGTGCCGACGCTGCTGGCGACCAAGGAGGTAGCGCACCTGCCGCTACCGAGCCCCGACGCGCTGTGGCGCGCGCCGACGTCGGCGGCGTGGAGCAAGGCGCTCGAAAGCCATCGTGCGCCGACGCTGGACGAGGCGCTGCAGCAGCTGCTGGCGGCGAGCGGCGAGACGGACTCTGCGTCGCCTGAGGCAGGGACCGAGCCGGCGGCGGCGTCTGCAGCGCTGTACGGCGAGCACGGACCGTTTGCGCGTCTGGTCATGGTGCTAGCGCTGCTGCGCGGCATCATCGAGATGCTCGAGGGCCGCGCCACCAAGGTGTCGAGGCCGTCGTCGTTGAGCCGCTGGCTGAAGGCTGGCATGACGGGGCGCAGCACAGGGTCGACGATGGATGGGCAGGTGGTGCTGTACAAGCGCGCGCTGGCGCGATGGCGCAAGGCGTGGGACCAGGATGCGACGTGTCGATTTGCGTCGGTCAAGAAGGCGGCGGCGGCGGCGGCGGCGGCGAACAGTGCGGCCAGCGATGCTAGTGACGAGAGCCACAGTGCGTCGCCGACCAAACGCGGAGCGTGGCCGGCCGAGGTGCACCCGACGCTCTTCACGCCCCTGACGGCGTCGGGCGCGACGCCGCTGTCGGACGATGCGCTGCCGCTGTACTGGCTGGCGCATGTGCTGGTGACGCATGCCGCGTCGAACCAGAGGCTGCCGCTGCGCAACGTAGACGGCAGGATGGGCGCTGCTGGCACGAATGGCGCCTACGCCGTCATGGGCGGCGCACCCGAGATGCCCGACTTCAGGGCGATGCTCCGCTTTGCCAAAAACTTTGTCACGCGCGGCGAGAAGTAGGCACCGCACTGCGCTACCACTGCGCAAGCGCAGCCTTTGTATCTATTGTAGTTGTTCTCTTTGTATCCATGGTCCTACTCGTGTGGTGAGCAGCGTGCAACTTGAACCTCCGTCACGGCCGGGAGTTGGTATCGCCGGGAAGTGGGGGAAACCTCCACTTTTGAAAGGGCTGGTGAAAGCGAGGGTGCGGTTACTGATTCGGGTGCAGCTGAGTTGGGGGCGCATGCGAATTTGAGGCGGGGTTGGGGTTTTGGCTGGCCAGCTGCCCGGTTTCGAGAGAGGCTGGCCTGCTGCGCCTGGCTGGCTGGTGCGTGCGCGCGTCGACTGCGCTATTTCAATGCCTCGTCAGGGTGCAGTTGGCGCCAGCTTATCGTGTTGCTCACCCTCCCCACACCATCGCTGAGCTGGCCTCGATCGCCCGCCAGAATCCCTTGAACCGGCCAGCGCAAATCGAACCCCAAGCAACACAGCAGCCTCGGCGCATTTGGCTCTGTCATCCTGGCTTCGCTCTTGACCCCACTGTCGGGCTAGGGCAGCATACATCTGCCCTACGCTTCCTGTTCCCCGCACTCGTCGCATCCTCTTGGCAGGCATAGCCAGCACCCGCTCGTCAGCACGCCGCGTCAAGACTCCCGCTCCGCAAGCCCTATCCAGGCCCGCTCGCCCAAGAGGGCCAGGCTGGGCTCGCCTCGTACCCATTCTCCCACCACGCCACGCCCGCGCCGCCACCTTGATCCCGGTATGACCAACAGCGCTGCCATGGCCACCAACGGCAGCTCCTCCAACGGTAGGGAGGCTGGCGAGTCGACGTTCTTTGAAGCCGGCGGATCGACGGCCAATGGTCATCGTCCCGTCCGCTCGTCTGCTGGTCCCGTCGATGACTACGCAGATGCGGCCGTCTTCGCCCCGCTCTTTCCTGGAAGCTCGATCGACCGCAGGGAGATGGTCAAGCTCACCCTCCAGTCGCTGCGCGAGATGGGCTACGATCATGCGGCCAAGGCGCTCGAGACCGAGTCGGGCATCGCGCTCGAGCACCCATCCATCACCGCCTTTCGTACCGCCGTGCTCAGCGGCGATTGGAGGAATGCAGAACGTCTGCTCATCGACGGTCTCACCTATGCCGCACGCCGCATCCTAGCCGCACGCAGCCCTTCCGGTAGCGCCAATGCCAGCCTAGCGCTTGAGCCGCAAGCCTCATCCTCCTCGACTGCCAATCCGATCGCATCCGACGCACACAGCCACGACCTCATCGACTCGGTGCTGCGCCGACCCGACCTGGTCAGCCTGCGCTCGATTCGCTTCATGCTCCAAAAGCAGCGCTACCTCGAGCTGCTCGAGGCACGCCACACCAAGAAGGCGCTCACCGTGCTGCGCGAGAAGCTCACGCCGCTCAGCAACGACACGTCGCAGCTTCACTTGCTCTCCAGTCTCGTCGTCACCGCCTCGCCCGAACAGCTCCGCGAGCGTGCCGGCTGGGACGGCGCAAACGGCGACTCGCGCAGACACCTCATGATGGAAATCGAGGCCGCCGTCTCCCCACTCGTCATGCTGCCCAGTCGACGTCTGCCACAACTACTCGAACAGGCGCAGAGCTACCAGAAGCAGCAGGACCCCTTCTACAACCAGCCGCACGGCGCACCTTTCTCGTTGCTGACCGATCACCGATCCGACCGATCCGTCTTCCCCTCGCGCGTAGCGCATACGATTCACGACCACCACGACGAGGTGTGGTGTCTCCAGTTCTCTCACGATGGCACCAAGCTCGCCACGGCCGGCGCGGATAAGAGCATCCTCATCTGGAGCGTTGCGGATGACTACAAGCTCATGATGAAATTTGTGCCGCTCTCGGACAGTATCTCGTCCGTATCGTGGTCGCCGGACGACAAGAAGCTGCTCGCCACGTCCGAGGTGGACGTGACGCTCTGTCAGATCGATCTGGGCACCATGCTGACGCTTCGCGAGCACAACTACACCGTGGCGACGGCGACGTGGCTTCCGGACGGCTCGGGCTTCGTCACTGGCGGCATGGACGGCAAGATCGTCTACTGGGATGCGGACGGCTATGTGCTGCACAAGAAGACCACCTCGCCTTTCCGCGTGTTGGCCGTGGCCGCCTCGCCGGACGGTGCGCATCTGATCGCGCTGAGTCAGAGGCAGGTGGCGCCGTCGACCATCCCGACCTCGGTCGCGCGCGGTCACGCGGCGGCGGCGCTGAGCACCTCGACGGCGTCCGACCAGCTGAGCGACAGCTCATCGTCGACAGCTACGCACACCACGGCCTCGACGGGATTGGGTCACGAGGTGGGGCGTGCAGACGCGCACGCCGATCTAGGCGGTGGCTCGCGCACCATGGGCACGGAGAAGAATCGGATCCATTTCATCAACCTGCGCACGCGCGACGAGACGGGCTCGATCTACCTGCGCGAGGACGTGGTCAGTCTGGCGGTGAGCGCCGACTCGCAGTACGCGCTGGTCAACGTGCGTCCAAGCGAGCTGCAGATGTGGGACATCCGTCGCCAGTGCCTCGTCCGCCGCTTCCACGGGCATCAGCTCACTCACCACGTCATTCCCTGCGGATTCGGAGGCATCGACGACAACTTTGTCATCTCCGGTAGCGAGGATGCCAAGATCTACATCTGGCACCGCGCCACGGGCAAGCTCATCGAAACGCTCGCCGGACATGCCAAGGGCTCGGTGAACGGCGTCGCGTGGCATCCCAAGGATGCGCTCACCATCGCCTCGTGCGGCGACGATAACACGGTCAGGATCTGGAGGCCCGGTGGAGCAGCTTCGACGACCATGGCGACGGCGGCGGCGTCGGCGAGGGTCCAGACGAGGGGCACGCAGAGAGAGACGGCTCCGGCGTCCGACGACTCGGAGATGAGCGGCGCCGCCAATCCGTTCCCCTGGAACTTCTCGGATGCATCGAGTGCCAACGACGTCGACATGATGCGCTCCATCCACGAAGCTATGGACGAAGAGAGCGCCGACGAACACGAATCGCCCTCGCCCGAAATCTGACCCCCCTTCCTTCCTTCCTATTGTCTCCATGCTGTCTTGAGTTTGTTTTTGTTAGCATCGTCTTGGTTTCTTCGCTCTCGCATCGTATCTTCGCACTAGTTTTCAGTCTGTATCGCTTACTAGTATCTCTGCTAGGCAAATCTTGTTCCGCTCAACCATGCTTTGGAGCTTTGCAATCAGATCATGCCTATGCCCCGGTCTCGTCTCGAGGTCAAACAATCTAACAAATTGATGCATCGCGTTTGTGTCTGTACGCTGATCGGGACCGCCGATTTTCAGCGTGGGATGGCAGGACGGTGCACGAGCGATTCGTGGAGGACCTTGATTCTTTTGGGTGTTGTTCGTGCTTGGTCGAATGCTGCGCTTTTCTGGATCGACGCGAAGAATTGCATCGACGGGGAACTTCGCTTTACGACCAACCGTCATCACCTCACGACGATGTTCACCACGCCATCCCGAACGCGTGATGCGCGCTCCTCGACTCCGCTCGCGGGAGCCGCGCGATCCACCCAGCGCGCCTCGCGTGCAGGGACCCCGGTGTTTGGCTCGCACGATCCCGTCTCCCCACCCTCGTTCCTCTCGCCCGTCACCTTCCGCCGCGACGACACCGACGCCGATGTCTCCTCCGGCTCGCTCTTCCTCAACGGTACGGCGCGGGCGCGCACGTCGCGCGCAAGGCCCCGCCCATCCTCGATGCTAGCCGCTACCGCCGGCCCCAGCGCTTCACTCCTCAGTCCTAACCCAGCCTTCGATCGAGAGGGCTCGGTCATCAGCGAAGACGCCGATATGCGCTCGGTAGCAGACACGGTCCATTCTGCTGCGCATGCCAACTACTCCCGCCGCGCCGCCGTGCCAGCTGCCAAGGACGCAAACACCCATCTCGAAGAGGGCACCATACTGCTTGGCGACCAGTGGCTCCATGTCTCGGCCTACTCTCGCTTGCCCACCGAGGTGCTCGAGCTGCTCGCAGAGGCTGATATGTACATCGACGCCTTCCAGGGCCATCTGGACGTCCAGACCGGCTACGCGGCTGTGGTCTCGCGCACCCAGTGCTTTGTGTGGAACTACGCCAGTCGCGGCATCGGCACGGGCGCCCCCACGTGCTTCGTCTTTCCCGTGCCCGAGTACGCCTCGTCGAGCATGTGGGCGATCAATGACCTCTCGCACGCGTGCTTCCTTCCGCGCGGCGGCGCTGAACGCGAACCGGCGCTCCTCCTCGTCACACCTGACGGCCAGACGCGCCTGTGGGAGGGCATCTCGTCGTCGCTCACGCGTCACGACCGCGCACAGCGCCTCGCTGCGCCTCTTGCCTCGTCCGGCGAAGCGATCGCTCAGCTCCAGCGCCTCGATGAGGCCACAGTCGTGCTCGCCACCAGCGCCTCGCGGCTGCTCCGCGTCTCGGTCGGCAGCAGAGCCGGCGTGCTCCAGGCCGAGATCCGTCCCTTCACCCAGCCCCGCGGCCTGCTCGGCCGCATCTTTGGCGCCACCTCCGCCATGGGCTCCGCCAACGACGCCATCACCGCCATCGCCGTCGCGCCCGTCCAGCCGGGCAAGCAAGGTCGCGAAGTCTACGCGATCGGCCGCAAGATGGTCCAGAAGTGGCACGTGCTCGACCAGGGCGGCGAGCGGCTCGTCGCCGAGCAGGACGTGCAGCAGGTCGTGGCGAGCAGCGTCCTCCAGCTCAACGACGAGCGCTACAGCGCCGCCCAGAGCCTCACCTTCGACCTCCTCGACGGAGCCGTGCAGGCCGACGGCAAACTCGTCCTGCTCTTCGCTCAGACCAAGACCGAACACGCGCCGCTCCAGTACGGCCTCGCGACGCTCGATGTGCTCAAGGACGCGGCCTCGTTCGTCGTGGCCGGGGTTCAGCCGATCAAGTACACGAGCTTTGCCGACCCGAGGCCGTATGCGACGCCGTCGCTCAGCATGCCCAACGGCGGGCCGGCGGCCTTTGTGGCGTTCGCTGACGCCGTCGTAGCCAAACAGCTCGAAGCCGGCTGCGAGAGCTTCGAGGAGGTCGTCAAGCTCAAGGACGACGTCAAGAACAGGTTCATCGGCACGGGCTGCGATGCCGTCGATGTCGGCCCTGGTCGCGCCGTAGCTGCGCTCTCGCTCATCTCGGCGGCGTCCGGCGCGCTGCTGGTCGAGACGAGCATCGACGCGATCCGCAAGCGATGCACCGCCTACGCCACCGCCGCCGACCGTCAGCGTGCGGACACGGAACGTCTGCAGGGCAAGATCGAGCAGGCGCTCTACTACTCGGAGTCGGCGCTGAATCCGCTCACCTTCCGTCTGCCCGAGCACCTCCAGGGCACGCTCATGACCGCATGTCAGGACCTCAGCCGCGAGCTGCTCACCTTTGCCAATCCGATCGCCAAGACGGTGCCGCCGCCGGTGGACTTGCGCGCCGCGCTCCGCGATCGGCTGGGCAAGCTGCGCGTGCTCGTCGAGTTCGTCGCCGCCTGCGGCCATCTGGAGAAGCTGCCGCAGTCGACCAAGCGCCAGCTGCGGGCTGACGCCGAGCTGGCCGCGGCTCTCGCCGAGCTCTGGGTGTACCAGAACGAGTTCTACTCGGCCTCGCACGGCGATGCGGCGGCGCCGAGCCCGCTCGCGCGCGCCATCGAGACGGTCATGGCCGAACAAGGTTTGGGCGTCGGCACGGACGACGTCGTGCGCAGGTTCTTCCGCCACCATGCCGATCTGACGACCAGGGTGCTGGATCGGCTGCTGCGCCGGGCGAACACCGTGGCGGCGCAGCCGCTGCGCATGCGCTCCACCGACACGCTCGAGCTGAACCGCACCGTGCTCTCGGCCTTCCGCGCTGCACTTCGCTACCGCAAGGAGCACGGACGACTGTACGGCATCGACGCCAGCAAGGACGCGCCCTTCGAGGCGTGGACCGCCCAGAGCGGCAGCGTACAGCTGCTGGAAACGCTCTTTTCGATCAGCGTCAATCTCATCCCCGACCGGACGCGCGAGCTCGGGTCGGCGATCGATGCGTCGCCCACCGAGTACGCGGGTGTGGGCGACGAAGTGAAGCGCGAGCAGCGTGTCCAGGCCGAGCTCAAGGCGCAGCTGTGTACGCTCGCCGAGATCGCGCTCGCGTGCTACGATGAGCGGCTGCGCTACCTCACCGCGGCGGCGGCGGCCGACGCCGCGTACGAGCGCGAGCTCAGTGTCTTCTCGACGACGCTGCGCTCGGCGCGGCCGTTGTTCGTGCGTCCGCTCGTGGCGATCGGCAGGTCGGACCGCGCACTGGCGTTGGCCGAGCAGTACCACGACTTCCGTACGCTCGTCGAGCTCTGTCACGAGCCGAGCCTCCGCTCGAGCGCGCGCATCGACGCGTATCTCGACCGCTACGCGCAGCCGTTTGCGTTTGAGCTCTACGCCTGGCTGCTCGAGCACGGCCAGCCGCGCGTGCTGCTCGAGCAGAAGCAGGAGCACGCGCCGCTCGTCCTCGCCTTCCTCGAGCAGCCCGGACACGATCGACTCGGCTGGCTGCACGACCTGGCGCTGCGGCGCTTCGACGCGGCGGCGGGTAAGCTCGAGCGGCTCGCGCTCGGCGAGGACGTGCTCGCGCAGCGAAAGCTCATGCTGAGCCTGGCCAAGCTCGGCGTGCTCTCGACGCTGACGGTGCAGGATCTGCAGACGGTGGGTACGCAGAAGCAGATCGAGTTTTTCGACGACCACCTCGACCTCGTCGCGGTGCAGGAGAGTCTGACGCTGCTGTGGGAGAACGCGCTCGGTGGATTGCCGTCGGATCTTCCTGCGGTCGGCAGTGCCGAGGCGCGAGCACTAGCTGTCGAGATCGTCGATACGGTCGCGACGAGGTTGGGCGAGTATCCGGGTTACCGCGAGAGGTACATCGAGCTGGTGCAGCGACTGCTCTTCTCGAACCGGTACCTCGGGTCCGAAGATCTGGTGGATCTGTTGACGCTCAAGGACACGCCCGATAATCAGCTCGAGGACTTTGCCACGGCGGTCAAGGTCGTTCTGCGCGCCAAAGACGCCCCCGGTCCTAGGCTAGCCGAGGCACTGAGGGCGGTGTGGAGGAGGGCAGTGTTGAGGGACGATTGGTTTGCGCTTTCCGAAACGACCAATGTCTCGGACCAGACGGTGCTTGCGGATCTGCAGGCGACTGCGCTCTATGCGCTGCTTGCCGAGGTGCTGGCGGAGGATGCGAATAGGTCGGCGTATCTCGAGCTGCAGGATCTTGTGGCGGATGAGGAAGAGGTAAAGACTCTTGTCGAGGCGAGGATGGTGGAGGCTGATGATGCGTTGGTCCACAAGGTGTGCGATGACAGGGCCAAGGAGCAGGCGACCTTGGCGGCGTTCTTGGAGGATACCGATCTGCCGAGGCTTGCAAACGAACTCGCTCGCATCGCCGCCGCTCACCAACAAGCCGAGCAGAGCATGGCACTCGAGTAGATGCGCTCCGCCAATTCAATCGTTTCGACCACAACTTCTCCCCGTCAGCACGGTGATTCGCCTCGTTCTGAACTCCTCTTGCTGCCTTTTAATGGGTCTCAGTCACGCGATTCATTCTGGCTCTGGTCGGTCACACCAAGGCTCGTTACGGACACCAGGCCAACCAGATCGCCCAGAAACGTCAAAGCGGGAGCACCCCCGCACATCGCGCGCCGCCGAAGAGGACGAGGCATCCATACGAGCGCCTGCGTACCCTTCGCTGCCACGTCTTCTCCCAGCTCGGTCACCATCTACGCCTTTGGACTCAGAGAGAGTCCCACCCCTCCATTGATGTCGTGCGCTTACACTGGCGCTATTGGCCGATGTCTGTGGTTCCACTCACTCTGCATTGATGTCGTGAGTCACACTCTTCTAGTCGAATCCCTGAGGTGCCACTGGTCGGGCTGCTTACGGCCTGGAATGCTGCTGGCTGGTTCTGCGGCTCAAGTGCGTGGATCCCACCGCAAGCGCCGAGATAAGGCGACGGTGAAGCCGCACCTGTCCGGCAGAAGAATGGCCGTCCGTTGACGCAGATGGAATGAAGAGGTCGCCTTGCCGGTGATGAGGTGCTGCCTTGTGCGGACGCCGGTGGCGAGCCTTGCGGGTGGATGCAAGCGTTCCCCACCCGTTCCCACGCCTCTGGCAGTCGGAGGGCATTGCCGGTCGTCGTAAATCTCACCCCCTACCCCCCTCACCCCTTCCCGCCCTTTTTGGTGTGATCCATGCCTCGATCGTAGCCTTACACTCTCGCCTCCTCTCCTCCTCTCCACCGGCATCTTGGCTTGGAAGTTGTGCTTGTCGAGAGACGTTGACACTGTTACGCGCAGGATGGTTCGGGTACGTTTTCTGACGTCGACGTTGGTGCTTCTGGTGTTGGTGGGAGTCGTGCACGGTGGTGGCGAGACCGACGAAGTCCAGGCTCTGCTCAAAGCATCCCGGGCTACGCTCGAAAACCTCGGCCGCATCGCTCAACGCTTCCGTCGCAGACCCCCGTCGAGAATCCGCATCCCAACCGTCCAGCCTCCCAACGAACCCCTCGTGCTGCCACAGCCAAGCACACCCATCCCCATCCCCAAACCCATCCAGGTCCCCGACTACAACCACCCCAACGTCAACGATCCCCTCCGCAAAGCCTGGTCTGCCTGAACAAGCGCGCGATGTCGCCCAACTAGGCCTCAAACCCCGGCTCGACTCTGCAACGTTTCCCCCATCGCTGGCTACAGAAGCTCCGGGCGTTTCGATCATCGGGCAGGCAGAGAAGTGAGCCACTCTTATGTCAATCTACTCCCTCGTCATCATTGTATCGGTCGCGTGTGACTCGTCATGTCGTCTCGAGTCCGCAGAGCCTGACCGCATAGCTGCGCTCGCGGCCAGCGCCTTAAGGTCTAGCAGCTCCCTTATCTCTTGAGATTGCCAGCCTCATTCGCCAGCTTGTGAGATGTTCGCCTCGATCGCCAGACCCCTGTGGCCCTCGCCGAGGCGGGAGAAGCTCTTCCCCCGCCGTGTGGTGCAGCTCGATGAACAGTAGCCAGTCATGCACGACGAAGCTGCCCTTCCCTCGGACGGTGTTGGGATTGGACCCTCTGTGGCTAATGTGGCGGTGTGGATTGCGCCCCACCGCAGGCTCGGGCTGGAGCGTCCGGTGCGCATTGTGAAACGGTGGCGTTGCGCCGGAACCAGCTGCACGCCAGGCAGATTGCGGCACCAGTTCCACCTCATACACGGCAACGGCACTGCAATGCCTTGCATTTGATTCCATCTTGGAGGCTACTTCTGGCATTGCCGACTTCGACACAGATGCAACAGAAAGGGTCAGAACCTTCTTTCCAAGGTAGAGAGCGCCTCGAAATGGGCCATGCTCTAAGTCACGTCGGTGACTAGCGTAACAGAGTCGATTTCCTTGGTGACAGCCACGATGGTCGCGGAGAAACAATGTGTCGGCGAGTCTAGCACTTCTCAAGTGGTTGATAGGTTGTTGCTAACAGGCTACACTGGCGCAATCATTAGGTGATGTGTCAACGAGCTTCTGTGGTATGATATCACAGCGCGCATCTGCGCAATTATGAGCCGTAGGAGTGGTGATGTGAAAGAGTCACATAGTGGCAGAGGATATCGGCGACACTTTTGGGCGTTGGCGTCTCGGGCCGCTGGACAAAGCAAATACAGAGAGTGCTGGGTAGATAAGAAGGCCTACAAGCTCAAGCTTTGTCCATAAGCTTTCGACGATCCAAGCCTCGCTGCACCCACTGGACCAATGACGATCTTCAAGCCGTCGAGCGTCCTCGCGCTCGCCATGCTGGTGCTGAGCCTGGCTCAGATGGTGCACACCTACTCGCTTCCGCACCAAGTAGTACTTTGGCGGCCGGGGGACGACGTGCCCGAAGCAATCTATCGACTGTCCCAGATGCTTCTGGAGGGTGTGGAACGTGATCCAGCCAGTAAGTATTCCCTTGACACAACGTCCTCATGGCTTTGCTGACGTTGACGGGTGAGGTCGTAATCCTTTCGTGTGGTGACAGACGTGGCTGCCCCACCTAGGGACGCGCCGGCGGTATTCTTCAACGCCATGGAGCATCATGGCGGCGTCCGTACGTTGGGGTCCCCTTGTTTCAGCTTGCGTCTCGTTGCGCCGTACACTCACACCCTTGCGTCTCAGGTTTGAGGACTGTTATCCGCGGAAGCGATTGGAACGATTGGTTCGATGCGTACCGCCGCCGCGTTGTGGCTGTCTACGCTCGTGCGGGCGCGCCGTGGGCTTCGCGGCCCCAGAGCTACGACCGCGTCACTACCCGACAAAGTCGCTTTCCCGGTCGCCCGATCCGTATGCGGGACCCCACCAGCGATGCTCGAAGGTCTCGGCAGACGTAGGACCTTCGGCGCAAATCGCTCTCATGAAGCATGCACACCTTTCATCTCTTGCCAACATCGACTTGAACGAAAGCTTCTTCGTCGCTGAAGATCCAGCACGCGGAATGACGCGGAATGACGCAAACACAAACGGTCCAAACAAGTCCAAGCACATCCGCATCCCCGCTCGTTTCGTGCCCATACAGAACGGACCGCTCCTTCGCTGAGATCAAAGTTTCACGAGCTCCTTCCCGGCATGCTGCTTAGAAACTTTTGAAGACCGCAGGTTTACATTCATGACGGATTGCAACCGACACAGCTGATCAAAACATCATGAATCGAATCTTATCTCGTCTTGTGAAGTGAATGGTGTCTCGCCAGCGTGGAGCACGAGGAACGTGCATCTACAGCTCAGTGAAGGCTGTTTGCAACTTCTGGTACAGCGTAGAGGGCAGCGAAGGTATCGTGTGGTCTCTGCCTTGCCAGTGTAGTGAGATGAGCGAAGACCTCGCGGTTGTGCGTTCCATCGATGTTGACGATCCCATAAAACACAGAAGTATATCTGTGACCGTCGAACAAGACAGGAGACCAGAGCGACAGCAGACTCATGGGCTCGGTGACACCGGTGAGAGCCTTGACGTGCTCGGAAGGATAAGAGAATTTGCCGTAGTGACGGACGACGACGACAGGAAGGCCATCAGGAGTCACTGGTGGCAAGATCACCTTGTTCCTTCGAACCGCGTACATCCTGTTCAGAACATGGCGCTTGAGCTCCTCGGTCCGAATAGGCAAAAACAGCCCGTGGTTGAGGAAGTACTGCCGGTTGATGAAGGCCGCGTTGGCTTTGCTGTTGAAGTAGACAAACGTCCTGTCATCCGCCGACAGATGCGCAAGATCTTCCTCGGGCTTGACGGGCTTGCTGGGAAGGGGGATGTTGAGGGTCTTGCGGCGCGCGCGGCGCTGTGCCGGCGTCAGTTCAGGCCACTCGCCCTCGAGAGGGTGGCCATCCTCAGCGATCAAGACTCGATTTTTGCCATGTGCGAAGAGATCTGTAGGGATGAATCGCAGCTGAGGATCGCCCAACGTCGCTCGCATACGCGCGACCCACAGATTCCACTCTGCGACACTGTCCATCTTCATACTTCTTAGCAGGGCCTGAACCGCATTTCTAGGCTCGTAGAGCCCATCGAGCTGAGCCAGTGTACCCGCCAAGCTCGAAAGCTGTCCAGACTCTGCTTCTGTGGCTGCCTCAGACGGCGCCAGCCTGGGCTCAGCGCTGCTGTCAGACCCGTCGTGGGGCTGAACATTCGAGTCGGGCGCTTGATGGGCCATGGGAGGCGATGTCGTGCTGGGGGGATGCTGCCAGTCGACAAGCGAAGAAGTATGATCGCTCCAGGCAGGATATTGGAAAGAGGCAGCACTCTCAGGCGGCGGCAGCCTGCGCTCAGCGCTGCTGTCAGACCCATGGTGGGGCTGCGTATTCCAATCGGGCGCTTGATGGGCCATGAGGGGCGATGTTGTAGGGTGATGCTGCCAGTCGACAGGCGAAGAAGTATGGTCTTTCCAGGCGGGATATTGAAAAGAGTCAGCAGTCTCAGGCGGCGGAAGCCTGCGCTCAGCGCTGCTGTCAGATCCATCGTGGGGCTGCATATTCCAGTCGTGCGCTTGAGGGGTAATGAGAGGTGATGACGTGCTCGGGTGATGCTGCCAGTCGACAGGCGAGGCAGCATGATCGCTCCAGGCAGGAAAGTGGAAGGAGGTAGCAGTTTGGTGCTGGGGAGATTTGAAGGGATGAGAAATATGTTGCAGAGAGCCATCACCGACGCCTACGGTACCGCCTAGGGCGCTGGATTCGCCAGGGAACATGTGCCATGCATCTTCATGCCACGTAGGCTTTCCGCCGGCAAGTCGTTCACCTATTACGTCCTCGAGGCTCCACCCTCCACCGGCAGGCCGAGCTGAGCCGGCACCAATGAGACAAAGTGCGAGGAGAGCACTCGATAGTCTCATCCTGAGCAGTAACCACATGTTAGAGAAAAGTAGCAAAAAGACGATGGGAGAGTGGACAAGATCGCCTTCCGTGATCGAGTTTATCTTTATATTCTACGCGCTCAGTATGAGTGGCAAGCGTGGCTCCGTGGTGTGTGTCTAGCCATCGCATGACTCAACCGACGCTTGTGCCATTCTTCGTTTCCCAGGCTCGCTCATTCATCCGAGAATGCGCGCGGTTCCAGATGAGCTCCGTCGTGACCTTCAGTCAGACGTGGCGCATGCAGGCATTCGTCAATGACGGATAGCTCATCGGGAGTTGCTCAACGCCAAATGAGGCGCTCAACGCGGAGCTTCAGAGGGCATTGTCCTCACATGACTTCTGAGCTTCTTTCGGCACCGTCCACCCCCGAAACACGATAGGCTTTGCGAAGTCCGACAGTGCCACAATGCAAGACGGCCATGTGAGGTGATCACATACAGTCTGCATTCCAATGCCGTAATGTGTTCCGCGAGCAGCACTGCTGGATCTGGTGACCTGCACGACTATCGATCGTGCCTACACAACGATTCGTACAAGATGTAGGTCGAAGAGGATCTTTCTGCATCAAAGGCTTCGAGGTTTCGAGGCTGAAAAGATTCGAGACTGTGTCGCTGAACATGCCGAGTAAGCGGAGATTCGGCATTGCAGGCACCCGAACTTATGCGCTCTGGCCGGACCAGCCGGGCCTCTGACGGCGGTTAGCGAGGACAACGCTCCGATCGAAAGGTAATTAATTCGGCAATGAACCCTCTGAAGTACTGTATCAACTGGTGGTGGGATTTGGAGAAGGGCGCTCGTGTATTCGAGCCTTTCATGTCCTAGTCTGCTCTAGATGAAGTCACCGCGCAAGGGTACTTAGCGCATTAACTTATTCGCACAGTGTGAGCGACCATGTGGGGTGGGAAAACGGCGAAGCCCGTCCTCAACTGGCTGCATCGCGATCAAGATACTTGCACGTGGACTGAACGCACGGCATCGCCTGGAGACCCTGCTCACAGATCTCCAAGAGCTCACCTTTCACAGGCTTCTGAGTAAACTGTGATCACAGCGAATGTAAGGCAAGAAAGACGAGTCTCGTATGAAAAACGAAGTGATTTATTTTCTGCCGGGTGTAAGCGAAGGGCAACACCCGAACAAGTCACTTGACAGCTTTAGCGGAAGCAACGTCCAGGATGATAAAGGTCGTGGAGCGGCACATTTGCCGTGGCTAGGTGCTAGCTTTCTTGCACAGCGCGTCATCGCGCTAATTGGCAGCTGCTAGGCCCAGCGCCCACGCGCGGCTAGTGAGGGAGCTCTCCTGCAGCGGCGTGCGTCTCCTCCACCGAGCGTTGATGGGCCAGCCAATCGGCGCGGATTCGTCTGAGCTCGCCCGCGTACCAAGTGTTCCAATCGCGTCCTTCGATGGGGTACTGTGCCCTGTCTCCCGCTGTTCATATTCGCGCATGGAGCGAGCACGGTGAAAGTCAGCACTCCGGATTCTTTGCCCAGGACTCGAGCTCGACTTACTCATGCGGCCGATCAAACGCATGTCGGAGAAGAACTGGTGGAATGAATCCACGTGGGGGGCGTGTAGGTCTGCTCTCGGCGACAGACGTAGAGAGAGTCGGATCGGTTTAGCGGTCCAGGGTGAAGTACGACAGTCACATGATCGAGCACCTACCGGGCCTGCCTTGCATGGCGGTCACAACGTGCTGCTTCAGCTCCTCGATGGCCTGTGCTACTGGCTTCCCTTGCCTCCAAATCACAATTGTCTGTGCGATCAAATACGCCTCGATAGGAGCAGCCGCCACTGCCAGGCAAAGGAAGTAGAAGTACTGTCTGATTCGCATCTTGGCCGCCGACCTTCGAAAGATGTTGAAATGACGGCGATCGGCAAAGGAGATCTGCCCAGCTCATCCATCTTATACGCCCTGTTCTTTCTCACACATCGGACTTCGAAGCACCGTGTATACGGTGGCGACTTGTCGACTTGGTGCTTCGTCGACTCTGCACGGGAGTTGAAAAGTATGCACTTGTCACGCTGATGACCCACTTTCACGACTGCCTTTGCCATTGCCTCGCACAAATCTCGTCTTTCATTTGTGTGCATCGCGTACGTGCATGTGATCTGCAACAAGAGGTATCGACGAGAGCCGGGAGATGAGTGGATGATGAGGCGGCATGGCTGCAGCAATGTGCAGCCTGATCGCGTGACGTTTGCGGTTCAGGGCTACGACGGATCGCGAGAGCTATGCTACCACAAACGAGGAGCTCGACTGACGAACAGTACTAGAACCTGGGCTGGCTGAAGTACTCGTTCCAGTGCTTGCCTTTGACGTCTAGGCCTGCGGCTGCATTCGTAACATACAAGTTGGTCAGGCCCATGTCAAACTACATTCCGAGTAACTTTCGGCTGTAATGGACTTACCCGCTCGAGGCACCGCGTGGTTTTCCCAGAAGGCCTTGGCGTTTGGCCTGTACATGCGGTCTGCAGTTCAAGGAAGGTCGAGAGAAAGGCATTGTTTAGATCATTGGCCTCGGCGACCCCTGTCTAGGTTAAAATCACAGGCATCTACTTACCGACGGACCTGACGAACGCCGCCTTGAGCTCCTTCAGTTCAGAAGCACCCGAGGTGTGGGCTTCCAGAAGCACCTTCTCTGCGTCCAGGATAGTTGCGTGAACGTAGCAAACCATCACGGCAGCCAAAACGATAAGGGGCTTGAGAAACTGCATGTTTGCGAGCAAGATGTAGGGCCATGAAAGGGAGCGGTAGTAGGCGGAAGATTGTTCTTGCTTTGTGTTGCTTTTGCTTTGAGAAAGAAGGGTCAATCTGCGACGCTATTTAACCCTTTGAAGCCGTCGAGGCGAAGCTCACCTGTTCGTTTCAGCAGACCTTGCATGTGATGCATCGAACAATGGGAAGGTGGAAGGGCACGCTCGAAGCGAGTGTCCCCACCGTGGTGGGAAATGAGCTGTTCTTATGCCACGACTGAGCAGCTCAGAGGGCAAAACAAATGATGCAATTGCTCCCACCGTAACAACAGACCATTGACGGTGGGTGGCTATGCGATCTCGTATGTTATGAAACCCACCAGAGCTCGATGTAAACAACCATCCCACTGCAACCATTGTAGCTGACGCTATTACCTCGAGCCATTGTCGGTTGCACCATGGGATGTCCCTCCTACTCAACGAGCCAGGCTGTCGCCGCATTTTGATACGATGCCGTGCCAATACGTTGCGATGTCACGCAAAGGTCGCTCAATTTGGACGGAGCCCCCATTTCACCTGTGGGCTGTCATCATGCTGAACAGAAAAGCCTTCGCAACCGGCCGAAGAGTCGCCACGTCGGCGGCGATCCGACTCTGAGGAAGGCACAATTTTTGCATGGGAGCTCGCGATCTTGGCCAGAACCGCATAGCAAGGAGGCCAAGACGAAGGTATAAGTAGCGGACCACCTTTCCCGTAGACAAAGATCGACTCTCATTCACCAGTCACCCCTTAAGCGCCTTCTGATTCCAGTATGCGATTCTTCAAGACTGCTTCTTTTGCCGCAGCTGCGCTGCTGATGGCACAGTGTGTCGTGGCCAACGAGCTTTCTGCGACACTGGAGCTGATCGGTCCTGCGACGCGAAGCGGCGACGGACCCAACATGGCCTACAACTCCTTCATCTCCATGCTTCGTAGGTCTCTTCCCTCTCGTAACTTCTCTGCTTGATTCTACCGTAGGCTAACGCTCTCTTGGCGGTGACTGATCGCGTACCTGCAGCCGAGAGCAAGCACCAGTTGGCCAAGGCCTTCTGGAGGCAGCATGCTATGCCTCGTTACGGTGAGTTTGGACCTGCTTGACGAACGGGAGCACATCACGCGGCCCTTGGAGCGCTTACACAGAACACGTACTTGCATGATCTGACCGAACAGAGCGAGGCTTGTCTGTCTCGGGCTCGCACTGGAACGAGTACCTCCGTATGTACGGCTGAAACTTCGGTAGACGGCCATCGGCCACCCTGGCCAGTCTCGAGCTGTGAGAGTCGCATTACGTGGGACAAATGGCGGTCCGTAGCGACAGCTCTTGTGCAACGCTTTCGTTTTGCTGTTTCATCAAAGTGCGTCCCGATGGTGCTTGAGTTGCTGTCAATCTGGGCGATGCTATGCTATTGAGAGGCGCAATTCCACGTTGTGCACGATTGGACACGTGAAGACGATCTTGTCAACAGTGTCCCGCCGAAGGCGCCGGCCCCGCCGTTGCCACACAAAGGGGAGGTGTGGCTTTGAGATGAAGCATGAAGGGAAAAATCCCTTGTGCGGCCCGAATCATCGTGCTACAATCTTGGTCATGGATCTCCGAGCTGCAATCGTTCGCGCCAGAAGAACGCCCGGGGATCACGGCCATGACGGCGGAAGCTCGACCCCAGGTATGTGGGGAAGTCGATGCGTCGATACGACTCGACCGGATCCGCTTCCACGTACCACGGGTGGGATCCTGTCCAGAGCGAGGTGAATGACTACACCGAGCATCGGTTCGGCTTGTCGAAGCTTGTCGCTCGTCCCGGCGATCTTTCTTGCACGGTGGGTGGTATGACGAAGAGCGGATGACGAAAGCGGGCCCCGTACACGTACAAAGTTATCTCCGGTTATACATGAGACTGAGGCGGTGGGATGCGTGCTGAACTGCTATCACGATAAGGCGTCAGGCGTTGAGGGAGGGCAGCCAACGTAGTGTGGGTCGCCGGTGCGTCCGTGTCCTGGACACAGCCGTGATGCATAACGACCCCACGGAAGGACGGAGCGCCGCTCCAGCGGCACGGGCGAGAGCCTGTGATAAAAGCCGTCTCGCTTCTCTCTGAACCTGACCGAGTTCCGCAATGATCCCCACGCGACCGCGCTGCAACGTCCAAGATGCGAGTCCTCATGCTGGCTCTGTCCATGCTGCTGATGCTGGGGTTGGCGAGCGCTATGGGTTACCGCAACCAGCTGCACGTCTTCCAGATGATTGCCAAGGAGATGTATCCGCGCAACGAGGTGCATCAGAAGGAATCCGTAGTTACGCTCAAGTACCTCTTCCGCCATCCGAGGTGGCAGGACCGCGCCACGTGTAAGTGCTCCAACCTCCTGCGACGATGAAGCCTACAGAGGCTGACGCCATCTTGACTCGCCGGTCCAAACAGGGAAGCCGGTGGACGACTACATCCGCACAGGAGGGCTCAAACACGGCGTACACAGTGAGTTTGACCTGAATGCCTGTCACGGGCAAGTGGACATGCCAGCTGACCCAAATATTGCGGATCACGCAGACTTGGAGGAAATCTCGGAGCTCGCCGTCTTTAGTCACTTGCAGCACCAGACGGTGTACGAAGACCTCGCGTACTCGCGTCCAGCGATGGACCGGCTGCGCGAACGTCTTGTCAAAGCAGCCAAGACCGAGTACGGCTTCAGCGAGGACTTGCTCGTCGAGCCTTCCAACCTCGGTGTACGCAAGGCACCGCTGCCTCCTGCCGCCTTCGCCAACCTCCCGCGACCACTCACGCCGGATGAGGTGGAAGCCAGAGTTGGCGACGCCTGGAAGCCATCCCACCGCTTCGAGCAAAAGCGCATCGACCGGTCCTAGTCGCGGGTGACCTTCCTCCTCCAGCGCGTGCTAATTCTGAATGCGTTTGCGCTTGACGTCGATCTTGTGTGCGTCCTTGAGTCCCTGCTCGAAGGCGCTCGAGTCGCGCTTGTAGGTGGTCTTGGCGCGTCTCCGAAGTTTGAGGCCCGAGTGCTGCGAGGCAAGGTAGTCGTCGGCGATCTTCTCGGCGTCCTGCCGGAAGCGGATGAGCTGATTTGACGACTGCCACCCTGCGCCCTCCGGCTCTTGGGGCTCAAGCTTGGGCTTGACGTCATCCGGCGCATTGGCCGTGTCGAGATCATCCGTGAGGTCGATGATGTCGCGCTCCAGCGCCTCGTCAAAGTGCGGCTTGATGTCCTCTTCCGGTCCATTCAGCCCACTTGAGGCGCGCGGACTATCGCCAAGGTCGTAGAAACGCTCGTTGCCAGCATCGTCGTCATCGTCGTCGCCGTAGCCCGGGCCGTCTTCGAAATTAGCATTCCCGAAGCCGCCGCTGTAGCGGTCCTCGGTCCATCTCCCGTAGCCTTCGGCAGAGGCCTCCTCGGAGGTCGAGCGTTTGAAGCCATTGCGGAACGGCTTGACATCCTCTTCATCGACGGCGTCTTCGAGCTTGACGCTGCGCGAGCGTGAGTTGGACCCGCCGGCCACTTCCTCGATCGGCTCGGGCTTGACGCGCGTGCGATCAGCGTGATCCGGATCTGATTTCACAGCCGACGACGTTGATGGCGGATCCTGAAGACGTTGTTTCTCCTTCTTGATCTGCTCCTGCTCGGCCTTTTGTGCATCCTTCAGACGCTTCTTCTCGCCTTCGATAGCAAGGCGCATCTCCTCCTTCTTCTCCTTCTTGGCAAGGGCGATCAGACCAGCGGCTACACCTTGGCAGTACGAGTTCTTGCCCGTCTTACCGGATACGAGCTTGGCGGCTGCCTTCTCGTAGGCCCAGGTTACCACCTGGTTGTGGACCATCTCGAAGGCGTGGGCGGCGGCGACGGTGTTGACGGCTAGGCCGTAGAAAGTCCAGCTGAGTCGCGTGCGGTTGGCATACGAGGTGGAGTAGGCCTTGACGTCGAAGAACAGGTTGACGGCGATGGCGACCTGGTTGGCCCAGCTCTCGTTGCGCGGGCTGGCGTTGGTCTGCGAGACGATTTCGACGATCGACATGCCGGCGCGCGCTTGGTTGGTTTCGGCATCCGACGAGGCGAGAAGGTCGGCCTGGGTTAGGTTTTGAGACGACATGAGACGAGTGGCGAGTCGCAGTGCTTGTTGGGCTTCGGCTTCGCCCGTACCAGGATGCTTGGCGAGAGCGAGCGACTTCTGGATGCGCGAAAGGATGCCTGCGCTGACCCCGGCGAGCTTGGCTTCGGACTCAGAGACGGAGGCGACGCCATCGGTCGCGAGAGTGGCGATACGCGCAATAGCGTATAGCTTCGGATTGGAGGGGCCAGGGCTGGCTGAGGCAATTCGAGGTTTCCGTTTCCGCTTGCGGCCATTGGCGCCGAAGTCGTCGTCACTATCTTCTCTATCTTCGCTCTCGTCGTGATCGTCACGAGTCAAATCGTCGGAACCGTTCGAGCCGCCATCTTCGTTTTTGACTTGTCTTCTTGACCTGGCTCTGCTGGATCCCGCTGCCTTTGGCGCGCGCTTGGACGAGGGAGTCGGCCTGGCGTCGTCCGAGTCGCACAAGTCGATGACGTCGGGCTCAGGCTTGATCCGCGGCTTGACATCCTGGCCATTGAGGCCAGATAGCGGTCGCCTTGGCATGGTCATCAGACGTAGTGTTTGGATGATCCTGTTCGTCGTGTGCGGGCCAAAGCGGATCGATGTGATGGAGCGGCTGGAGGCAAGTGCTGAGCTGTCAGCGTGTTTGGCCCTGCAGCTTCGAGGCGCGCCAGGTGTTGTTCTCTGGCTAGACGTGCCTCGTGCTTCCTCGGCGTTATGCACGAGCATGGACCCTTTTCACTTTGGCTATCGTGTAAAGTTCAGCGGCATCGGAACCGAATCGCCGATTTCCCCCACATGGCGTTTTTTGTGCTTTTCGCCTTTTTGTGGTGTAGCATACCACAACCGCTTCATCCTTGTGACCGCACCATCCCGCATCCTCGCCGTTGTCGCTGCTACCTTGTGCGGCTCATCAATGAACCGCATCGCGCCGCTGGCTCATTCCGTTTCCCGTTCCTCTCTTAGCTCTCCGTTCCTCCCCCGACCCTCCAGCCTGCGCATCGCCTCGCTCGCCAGCATGTCGACTTCCAACTGGGCGTCCACGCCCCCCATCCCGTCGGACAAGCGACCCATCGTGCTTTCCGGTCCCTCGGGCGTCGGCAAGAGCACGCTGCTCAAGAAGCTCTTCAACGAGTTTCCCAACGACTTTGGCTTCTCCGTCTCTCGTACGTTGCACCTTTCTGTCCCCTTTCCGCCCTTTCCATCCCGCCTCATGCTGACCTCTCTGTTGAACTCATCGACTCTCTCGTTGCAGACACAACACGCGACCCGCGACCAGGTGAGGTGCGCGGACAGTCGTACCACTATGTCTCGCGCGACGAGTTTGAGGCGCTCGTGCAGCAGGGCGCTTTCCTCGAACACGCCCAATTCGGAGGAAACCGCTACGGCACCACCGCTAAAGCGGTCGCCGACGTCTCGACCGAGGGCGTCAAGGGCGCGGACGGCAGCACTGATGCGCGCCGCGCCATCCTCGATATCGACGCGCAAGGTGTCAAGCTCATCAAGGCCAATCATCCATCGTTGAACCCGATCTACATCTTCATCTCGCCCCCATCCTTCTCCACGCTCAAGGAGAGGCTCACGGGTCGCGGCACCGAGACCCCCGAATCCGTCCACAAGCGACTCACCATGGCCGCCAACGAGATGGAGTATGCGAGGGATAAGTGCGCTCACGATTGGATCATCGTGAACGACGACCTCGACCGCGCCTACAACCTCCTCAAGAAGGCCATCAACGAGACGCTCAAGAAGGGCGAAGATGACCAGATGCCCGCAAAGGACGACGACGAACAGCAGTGGCTCAGCCAACAATAGGCACCGCATCTGTCAGCTATTATATCCCCGTAGACGTTGCCGCTTCCGCACATGCGCCATGCAAATGGGTTTGATCAAGAGCATGCTACTTGGACATTGGCTAGGCTTCCCACTGCTTGCCGGCGTCTGTGAGAGGCACGTACAAGACGGCGCAGATCTTCGTGCTCGTGATGGTGCCATCCTGCGCCTTGTCGATCTGATAGATGTTCTGCTCTCCGGAGCCGTCCTGTTCCTCGACTGGAATGAACATGCGCCCCGGAGCCTTGAGTTGGTCCAGCAGAGGCTTTGGCACCCCTGGAGCTGCAGCGCCGACATGGATGGCATCGAACGGCGCCTCCTGCGGTAAACCCCGTCGTCCATCCCCGCACAGATTGAGGATCGACCCCTCTTTCATCTGAGGCTCGAGGCCGTCTGCAGCGAGGTTGATGTTGGCCTGATTGACGAGTGCCTCGATGTGGTCGATGCCGATGACCTTGGCGGTGCCGCCTGCGGTGAGGTGGTGAAAGATGGCCAGCGTGTAGCCTGAGCCCGAACCGACGTCGAGCACTTTGGCCGCAGGATGCAGGAAGGGAAGCAGATTCTCGGCAGCGTGCGCGTGCATGTGCGGCGCCGAGATCGTTGCGCCGTAGCCGATGGTCTGAGGCGAGTCTTGGTACGCAAGCCGGCGAGACGGCACGTAGTTGGCCCGGTCAACTTTGGCCATGGCTTCAGCGACGCGCGAAGTCGTGATTAAGGACGCATTGCGCATGTTCGAGATGAGCTCGGCGTTCGATGCGCCCGAACAGCGCCACGCCATCGTAAATGGAGACCGGTTGGGAGTGACGAGCGTGAAAAGGTGGCGAACGAGAGCTACGGTGGGGTGGTTTCCTCGGGTCTCTCGAAGGCAGTGGGACCCGGATGTGCAAGCGATACTGGTGGATGTGGTGACCCAGCGTTACCGAGCAGCAAGCTAGTGGGCGTTCCAAGCGGCTGCGACCTGCTTCTTATGCGGTTCGATTGGACGAAAGGGAGGAAGCAGGAGAGCCGACTCAGCTCGGCGGGTGTGGTGCGTGCGCGCTCGGGTGGCTGCGTTGTAGCGCCTCCACTTGCAACCGGGTTCCACCGCGAGCCGCGAAATCTGAAGGCGGGAAGCCAGGAGGAGCGGCGAGCGCAGCCACTGACGATAGCTCGGCTGAGCCGACAACCAAGCTCTTGACGCTTCGACCACCTGACGTCGGCACATTCGATCTGTGGAGCGCGGGTGATCCGATCAAGGGCTGGTCAGTTGCGAAGGCTGGCGGCGGCTCTAGCTTTTATGCTTCGGCATCTCCGCCGCCAACAGGCTGGGCAGCTTCATGCAGGGTCCAACCAGGCCTGTCTGGTGAAATTCGGGTGGCCCGCCACGCGACCTGTGCGGCACCCTCAGCTCACTTGCGCTGCCTGCTCTAGCGACCATGAGCTTCCGAACCAGCAGCAGCCTCGTACTGTATCGTAATCAACGAATGGACGTGCATCTTCAGCATACGGACCCAGTGGGAAAGTCCGCACAAGCACAACACAATCGGTCACCGCTCCAAAATCGCTGCTAGGGTTGATGTTAGAAGTACATGGGCTCTGAGCTGAGCCGTTCTTGGATTACGACACAGTGTGATGAGATGCGACACACGCGATTGCAGTCACCCCCCTCACGCCGAGGCTCGTATCGTCCGGGCCTACTTGGCAACGACCTTGTCGTATGTGGTCCCCTCTGCAATTGCGAAACGTTCAGAAACGGCAGGTAAGTAGTCGATCCTCGCACCCGGATAAGCGCAGGTCAGGCGACTGTGATCAACTTACTAATGGCTCCACCGCTGAGGCTTCGACGGACGTTGCTCGCGAAGACGGATCGGTCTTTGCGCAAATCTTCCGCCGCTTCTGCGCTCGCGTCAATCACGATCGAAAGAGGATGCAGGGGGTGGTCAGTCAATGAAAGTGCGCCAAAGAGTATGCCTGGAGGAATTGAGGCAAGGCGCGTCGCTATGTGCGTACCTTTGTTGAGTGGGTCGTCGGCATTGGGCTCGAGGAAGAGGTACTGGAGGCCGACCATGACCGAGTTGAGGTTGAGTACTGGCTTCCAGTCTTCGCGAAGGATGTTGAGGCACACGTTGCCTTCGAGGTCGACATTCGGGTGGTAGATCTGCACAAGCGCAAGATGTCACTGTCAGACAGCCGTTCATACAGCACTGCAGCAGCACAACAGCGCTCCACTCACCTTTTGCGTACACTTGACCTTGGGCGGGTCGTGCGGATAGTTGTTGTTGATGGCAAAAGTGAACTTGAACGAGCCAGTCTTGTACATGCCTGAGGTCGGTAACACAAAGACACGAGTCTCGAGTGAGTATACAAATCTGGCTGCTGGCGGGGCCAGTGCGAGCTTACTTACCCTCGTCAGGCTCGATGGTCAGGGTGAAGTTGAGCACGTCTGCTGGATCTGGGAAGTCGGTCTTCATCGTTTTTGGCAGCTCCAGCTCGGTCAAGTCTGCAGGTCGAAGAGTAAGATCATGATCGAGAGTCAGAGCTTGCGAAAGGGAGCGCAGATAACAGACTGAGGTGACTGCGGCCCGACTTACCTTTCTGGACTCGGAGCTGTGCGGGCGAGGTCTTGGGCTTCTTCTTCTTCGCCGACTCCTCCTCCTTCTTCATGCTCCAGATCTACAAAGGTGACATACGGGCGGATGTACGATGTGTGAGATCAGAGTCAGTGGCGCATTCTGTCGAGGCGGCAACATGGGCCACGATCCGGAAGTGCAGCCGCTTACCTTGATCATGATGGGCGACTGTCGCGCAGGACCGGCTCTGTCTCGATCCTTGCTGCTAGCTCGTAGGACACTTGGCTTTGAGATCCGATAGATACCGGTGGATGAGCGCGACGATCAGGGCGAGAGATGATCAAGCGGTGCTGTGATGCTCTTATGCGATGATGCAGGATGAAAATAGGTGCAGATGACCCAACACGAGGCGGTCTGGCGAGCTGAGGCAGGGAAAAGCCGAGGCGAAGAACGCTCCCAGAGGCAATGCAGATGCTGAAATATCGGAACGCCGGACGGAGGTTGAAGTGGCCGTGACTGTGTCGGTGGAGATCCGATAAGGCGGATGTGATGGGAGAGAGCCAACCTTCGGCGTTAATGCGGAGTCTGGGAATTGACTGTGCTGCAAGCCCGTTTAGCTTTCACCCACTCGGATCCGCCGATCTTTTTCGCGGCGGCTGTCAAGCAGCGGGCCTGAAACTGGCGCCTCACTCTGGATGAGCAAGCTGGCCTTTCCACGCCAGGTGGAGGTTGTGGAGCTCCTGAGCACGGATCGCTTGCGAAACACACACACTCGCCCGCCGGCAGTGCCGCTCCAACTTGATGCGATTCACAGATTGGACCTGCCTCTATCCTCTTCGGCCGCAGCCTCCCTCGCCATCCTCTGACTGCGATGCCGCGCCTACCTTTGACTCAGTCGGGATCAGAGGCGCACCATGCCTCGCCCGCTCTGGCGCCAGCAGCAGCCCAGCCGGGCGCAGCCGATGACAAGAAGCTCAGCGTCCTGACGCTCAACGTGTGGGGGCTCAACATCATCTCGAAGCTGCGCATTCCACGCATCAAGGCGATCGCTTCGCACCTCGCCGCAGCCTCTACGCCGCAGTACGACTTTGTCTGTCTGCAGGAGATCTGGTACGAGTCCAAGGACTGGCGCTTCCTCCGCCATGCCCTCGCCGCGCGCTATCCGCACGCCAAGTTCTTCTACTCGGGCGCGTTCGGCTCGGGCCTTGCCATCCTCTCGCGCTGGGACATCGTCGAAACGCGCACCCATCCGTACTCGCTCAATGGCCAGCCGATCCATGTGCAGCACGGAGACTGGTTCGTCGGTAAAGCGTGCGGGGCGGTGACCATCGACCAACCGAGGCTGGGGCTGGTGGATGTATGGAATACCCACTTCGTGGCTGCTGGCGGCGAGGATGGGCCAGAGCACAGAAGGTCGCATCGCATCGTACAGGCGTTCGAGCTTGCGGCGCTGTGTAGGAGCAGTGCGGCGCAGGGAAGACATGTCATCTGCGTCGGAGACCTCAACTCCACTCCGCCGTCGCTCGTCATCAGTCTTTTACGGCATGTGGGCGGGCTGTACGACAGCTTCTTAGATTCGCATCCACGGCTGCCAGAGCATGCCACATCGCTGGATGCGATCGAATCGGGGTCGAGGCTGGGGAGACGCGCGTCCGGCGGTGTGAGGCCGGATCCGCATCGCGCTATTGAGGAGCTGGGCGTCACCTGCGACTCGCCGCTCAACTCGTGGACGGCGGGCAAGAAGCTCGATGCACGAGCGACGCGCGGCGCGGGAAAGCGCCTCGACTACATCCTCTATCGCGGTCCTCTCTCCTCTTCCCCTGCCGACTCGTCATCTTCCTCGCTTGCGTTCGCAGCTTCGGCCTCGTCGCGCGGTCGCCTCGCGTGCGAATCGTCGTCGGTTGTGCTGACGCACCGCGTGCCCGGCGCGGAATGCTCGTTCTCAGACCATTTTGGCGTCGAGTCGGTCTTCAACATCATCGACCCGGCCTCGGCTGACGACAACGATGCAGCTGGCGCGACAGGCACAGGCGTAGCGGGCCCGCCTGTGGAGCAAGCGCGTGTGCTCAACGCAGCGCTGAGTGCGTTAGCGGGCGGATTTGCCACGAGCCGCGCTACGCAGACGAGCCACTTCTACGCATTTGCGGCCGCGCTGCTGCTCGCGATCGCGCTCATCGTCGCCAGCATCTTCCAGCCGCTGGCGGGCGTCAATCCACTCTTCGTCCTGCTCGCCGTCGTCGCAGGCTGGGCCGGAACCACCATGCTCTACAGCGCCATCGTCTGGGGCGAATGGGAAAAACGTAAGTCCACCTTCCTGGCTCACCCGTCTCACATTCGAATCCCAACTGACCTGTTTGACACATGCCATCATAGGCGCGCTACGCACCGTGATGGAGACGCTCGAACTCGAGCTAGCCCACCTCAGGCGCGGCATCCACGCCACTACGAGTACCAGCACCAACGGCATCGCGCCTGGGCCGGATCCCGTCCGCGAGGGCGCTCTCTTTTGAATCTCTGCCTGTACCACACTGCCTTTGCTTCGATGCTAGAAACGGGGATTAGATGCGTAAGATTGCGTGGTATAGAGAAGCTAGGCTGTGATGCCGTCTGTAGGGTGGCGTGCGGTGGTTGGGGTTGTAGCGGAAGGCTGCTGCGAGTGTGAATGCAATGGGCCATCGGTCGTCACGGTCAGCGGGGGTTTGGAAGCCGTGTAGGCGGGCCATCTGCTTGTGCGTGCACCAGCGGGCCACGCGGTCCGATCCAATCCTGCTACCGATGCTGCTGCGACACTAGTTGGTCTCCTGGGCATCGGACGGGTGAAGGTATCTATCGCCGCGTTCTTCCTCACTACCGCGACCTTATCCGGGCCAAAGCGCAGTCCGACGGGGATCTCGCCATCCACCTCGACCGTGACGACGGGCTGGAGAATTGCCACTTCGGACCGCGGCAGTGCAGGGTGTCGGATGGTATCGTCCGTCACAGCCGCGCGATCGTACCCGAGCCCAACACCTGCCGCACCGAGACCCGTGCTGGTGCTGATGCGACGAGCACTCGCCGCGCCTGGCGATCGCATCAGCGACGACGTGCCGTGCTTGTCGACGAGCGAATACGTCGATCCAAGTCCGACCGAGCTGCGTCGCGGACCGGCAGCGTGCGGAGCATGCGTCTTGGGCCGATTGAGCGCAGCACTGGAAAAGTCCCACAGAATCATCTTGCAATCCTCGCCGACACTCGCGAATCGATAGGTCCGGTCGTCCGACGACCACCTCCACGGATCCCAAGCGAGCGCCGTCACGAAGCTCGTATGTCCCTGGCAACGCGCGACGATCCTGCCTTCGCGAGGAGCCCAGACGGTGACCAGATCATCCTCGCCGCCCGTCAGCACAAACTTGCCATCGGGCGACCAGGCGACGCAGTGGAATCCGCCAAAGTACGACTCGAACGTGTCCAAGAGCCGCTCCGAGTTGACGTCGGCGATGCGCAGGATGCCGTCCTCCGCAACGACGGCGACATGCGAGTAGTCGGGCGAAAAGGCAAAGTCGGTGATGCGCGTCTTGGACACGGCCCACTGCGAGACCGGGTTGAGCCGCGCCCACGAGGTCTCCTTGCCCTTGCCCGAGAGACCGTTGCCGTTGGAACCGGCATTGGCAGCTGCCACAGCGGCAGCGGCGGCAGCTTGCTGGTACTCGCGCGAATGCAGCGACGCTCCCGAAGGCAGGCCGGACGCGATGGGTACGGAGCCTGGCTTGGTGACGAGCAGCAGAGGTTGTCCCGACGCTGTGGGATCAGCCGCCTGGCGACGCTGCGAAAGCGTCCCCGGGGCAGGTTGTGGCTTGGCTTTGGAGATATGGCTGGTGCTTCCGGAGCTGGACGAGACGGCGGCCTCGCCTGCTTCGTGCTGGGTGGTGGTAGTGGCCGTCGAGCTGGTGACGGTGCGAGAACCGAGCACGGGACGCGAGTCGGCGATGCTACTGCCGAGGCCATTGGTGGGCGGAGCTGCTGCTGGGTTGGAGGCAAAGGAGGCGTTGGAGGCCGAAGTCTGGCTGGCGGACATGGCGGCGGACGAAGGTGCGCTGACGGCCGACTGGAGCGCAGCGCTAGAGGAGGAAGCGGTGCTGCCGCCGGCGAATGCGTCCCAGGTAGCGGGCGTGAAGTCGCTCGAGTCCTCGCGCTCGCGATCGTAGATGAGGATGGAGCCGTCGGCGTGCGCGACCATGAAGAGGTTCTCGCTTCCGGGCAGCCATCGGACCTGGGTGACGGCGGAGGTGGTGATGCAACCGCCCTTGTTGATGCGAGTGTACTTGGAAGCGATGGGGTCCAGCCAGATGAGATCACCGGTAACAAAGCCGATGACGATGTCGAGACGGTCGTGGGCGCGGGTGAAATGGTTGACGTCGTGAGCCGAGGGTGAAGCGCTGAAGGTGATGCGAGCGAGGCTCTCCTTGGTCCTGCCATTGGTATCAGCGAGCCAGAAGAAGGAGCGAGCGTTGGAGAGGAAGGTGAAGTGCTCGGCGTCGGTGCGGGCGGCGAGGATCTTGGCGAGGTCCGGGTGGGTCATCATGCGGTTGACAAAGTTGCTCGAGGTGTTTTTAAGGCTGTTCTTGGGCCGCGAGGGCTTGGGACTAAGCTTGCCCATCGACTCGCCGAGGCCCGAGAAGCCCATGCCTGCGCCGCCGATGCCAGCGATGCCAGCCGAGGGGCCAGAGCTGCCCGGAGGCAGGCCACCAGTGAGGCTGGAAGAGGGCGCATCGATTCCCTGAGAAGCGAGGGGAGCCTCGAGCAGGACGGCGCGTGCGGAAGCAGCCGAGTCGAGGGGAGCGTCGGCAGCCTTTGCGTTCTTCGAGTGGAGCGGGTAGCGGAGGCTGACGGTGGAGATGCGCGGGGTGGGGTAGACGGCGGAGAGGGCGAGCTGTGTGGTCGGAACGGGGTTGAGATGGATCATGGGCTGTGGTGGCGAGGTGAAGCGAGAGGTGCAGACGTACATGCCCTCGGGCGCATCGAAGCATTCGGTGGTCATGACGGCTGCAGTAGGAGCCGCTGGCTGTGCCGAGACGAGGGTGGTACCGCCGGGCAATGGCCGGATGGTAGTGGGCGGAAAGACCATGGGATACGACATGGTGGGATGCGAGTCTGGCGCTTGCGCGGCGTGGTGATGGTGTAGGGGCGGAAGCAGAGACGACGAAGCGTCTAGAGTATGCTAGGCGAGGCTAGGCTAGGCAGACTCGAGGGGCAATGTGTCCGGCATGAGCATCAGCGGTGGTGGCTGAAAAGGGTGTTTGGGAGGGATGACAAGGTGTGGGGAGGATGGAAGCCGAAGACGGGTGATGACGGGCGAGGGCTTCGTGTGGGGGCGTTGCAGCAAAGCGGCCGAGTGCCTGGATTGAACAATGCGAGCCACGCGGGTGCGCACAGGCCGTGGCCAAGCCGCAAGGGCGCAGCGGAGATCCAGCCACTCACTGACTCTCGACTCTGGTCGGAGCGTCAATCCGGCGTGCCTTGATTGCAGCCAACGCCGCCGCCGCCCGCGATTCGGTGATTCATTATTGACCGGTTGCGCTGACTGAGCTCGGGTCGGACCGCTCTATCAATTCAAAGACAGACAGCAGAAGGCTGATCGGCTCGCTTCCGTCTCAAGACGATGAGCGATGACACGCCGGCTCGGCTCTTCCGTCAGGCTGCAAGTCGGGTCGGTCCGATGCGGCTGCAGCGCCAAGAGCACAGCTTGCGCGCCCAACTCGGCAGTCGAATCTGAACGTATACTGTGATCTTTCTCGGCGTAACACTGTTAAAACAGCACTTGACTGACCGACACACACGCGCGGTTGAGCCAACCAACGTCGAAGCCGCTCTCAGGGTCGCACTCCAACCATCAGCCTAAACTACATCCACCTCCATCGTCCCGTCTGCATCGACCCAGCCCCTCCGCGCATTGATGCCTCGCACCACGTAGCGCGTAGCTCGTAGCTCGTAGCTTGTAGCTTGTATCCTAGCGACGGCACAATGTCCACCGGTGTCGACGACCATGCGCGCCCGGCCTCGTCCAGTCGCCATGCTGCCACCTCGTCCATACCCACCGCTTCCGGGCATGCACCCACCGACTCCCTCCCTTCGCTCCGCAATGGCATCGCTAGCCCACAGAGCCCCGGCTCCGACGCAGACTCCACCATCAACAGCACCTTCGCTCCGAGCATCCTCGCCTCTCGCCTAGGTCGAAGCCTCTACTCCTCCGCAGCCGCCGCCGGCTCCTCTCTCAGCCTCGCCGGATCCGGTGGTAATTCACCCGCGCTCGCCTTGTCCGGCTTCAATGCCGTCTCCACCGTGCTCAACAATCCCTCAAAGCGACAACATCCCATCGATCCAAAGTCGTCCCGCTTCCCCACCGTCGCACCAAATCATGTCCCCGCCGACATCCCCAAGGTCAAAAAGGCCGACCTCGAGCCCTACCTCTCCGCAGTCAGGCCCGAGTGGGATCGTTTCATGCGCAACCAGAGCATGGGAAGGCAAGGAAAAGCCACCTTGGAACAGCAGCAGCAGCAGCAGCAGCAGCAGCAGCAATCGCAATCAAGTCATGACTCGGAACCTCTCGGCAAATCGCAACGCCGTCATCGGCCCACCGCCAGCCTTGCCTCACTCTCCGCAGATCTGCAGGCGGTCCCGCCGCCTCAGGCTCGTAAGCGTCTCCCCAACCTCAGCGCCGTACCTCAGATCTTCTTTGCCGAAGATTTCGACCTGGGCAACCCATACACGTTCGACCAGGTCACGGAACGCTACAAGGCCGCCACCTCCTCCTCGTCCCCCTCGGATCCGGATGCCGCCTCGGTGCCCACCTACGATGTCGCTTTGAATCAGATGCTCCAGGAAAAGCTCAGCTACTACTCGGACGTCGTCGAGCAGCACCTCATCATCGAGATCGGCCAGCAATCCTCCTCCTTCTTTGCTGCGCTCGAGAACCTCAACGACCTCAATGCCGAAGCAGAGAGCTGCTTGCGCAAGATCACTTCGCTCAAGTCCGATCTCGAACACATCGACAACAACCAAGCCCGTAGGGGGCTCGAGCTCATCCGCCATCAGCATCACCGCCGTCAACTCGAACGCAACCAGTCCGCAGTGCATGACGTCCGCCACATCATCGAGCGCCGCGACCTCGTTCGCCTTCTTTTACAGCAGGGCGAGACCGAAGAAGCCCTCGAGATCCTCAACACCCTTCGGTCGGCCTTGCGGTCCAACGTTCCCGGCGAGAGTGAGCCGATAGACACCGACGCGACTCCGTTTGCCGACTCGCAGCAAGACGGCGCCAGCCTCGACTTCACCCAATTGAAGCCCCTCGCATCACTGCCTGCAGAGCTTCAGGAGATGGAACAGAGCCTCTCGAGCATGCTCGAGCACGACCTCATCGCCATCCTCAAGCACGACATCCAGGCTCGTCTCGCCTCTCTGCCCAATCAATCCGCTTTGGACGACTACTTTGCCGGCGCTGGCAAGTCCAGCGACACGCCAGCAGCTCAGCTGGGCCTCACTCTCGACACCAAGGTCGCTGCCACCGAGTCCATCTTGACCCCCTCCAAAGCACCCGCATCCCCTTTCGGACACTCCGCCGTCGCCCTCTCTACCAGCGATGCTCAGCTTGCCTCCCGCATCAAGCCTCTCGTCGTCGGTCTCGCACGCACTGGCGGCATCGAAAATGCCGTCTCAACGTACCGCGACGTCGCCATGCAGGCCGTGCACGAGACATGGCGCGCAAGTCTCACACGCTCCGACGCCGACGTGGCCGAAACCGTCAATTGGCTTCTCGTCCAAGACGCCTCGAAGCCCATCGACCACGATGCGCTTCCACAGCAAGGCGTGCGTGTTCGCGACATGGACCACGACCACTTTCTACAGATTGCAAGGCAACTGTTCGACATCCTCATCGAGTGCCTCAAGACAATCGACGCTCAGTGCAAGCTCTTGCCCCGTCTTTTGGACGAGCTGAACTCGTCCCAAGAATCCAGCTCTTCTCCCAACGGAGAAACTTCTTCAGCCTCTACCGGACTTCCTGCGCCGCCAGTCATGCCTCAGGGCGTCGCCGCCAACCTGCCGGCTCGGTTGTCGGAGGTGGTCGTTGCCTCCGCCGAGCAGGCGCACACCCTTACAGCGCGCTTGCTCGCGCTGCGTGCTCCCGCGCATGCCGCACTCGAGCTGCCTTCTTTCCTCGTCGTCTTCCAGCTTTGCTGGAGCTTCGTCCTCTCGTCCGAGCAGCTGTGCCGAAAGATGATTGTCGGCCTTCGAGGAACCGTGCTCAGCCAAGCCAAAGGCTTTCTCGCCACCTTCCACCGCCGACGCATCGAACGCGCTGCAAAGGCAGTCGAGGAAGAAACGTGGGCACAGGCAGATGTCGGAGCCGACATTCAGAATCAGATCCGACTCATCGTCAGCAGCGCGGTCGAGGATCCTGCTGAGCTCGTCGTCACCGGAGGCGATAGCCAGCGTGAGAGCAAACCTACCGAGGACGGATCAGAGGACGCAGCGTCTGCCCCAGCTGCAGCGACCAAGACGCTCGGAATCGAGGACCGCCAGTACTTCGTGGTCGATGCGAGTCTCGACGTGCTCTCGTTGTTGGTCGACTACATCAAGGTCATCATCAACCTGCCCTTGCTCACCACAGAAGCCATGGCCAGGGTGGTCGAGTTCCTCAAGCAGTTCAACTCGCGCACGTGCCAGGTCGTGCTTGGCGCCGGCGCCATGCGCTCTGCAGGTCTCAAGAACATCACAGCCAAGCATCTCGCATTGGCCTCGCAGTCGCTGTCCATCATGATCTCGCTCATCCCATACATCCGCGAGACCGTGCGCCGTCACTTGCCACCCAAGCAGGCGGTCATGCTCACCGAGTTCGATAAGCTCCGTCGCGACTTTCAGGAGCACCAGTACGAGATCCACGCCAAGCTCGTCGCCATCATGTCCGACCGCCTCACCGTCCACTGCCGCACGCTCAGTACCGTCGACTGGAACGCCAACGATGAGGCCGCGGCCGAGGGCGACGAAAAGGAGGCAGATCCTAACAAGTACGCGGTCGACCTGGTCAAGGAGACTGCCACGCTTCACAAGGTCCTCAGCAAGTACCTGCAGGGCGTCGTGGTCGAGCACGTCATCGGCCAGGTGCTGCGAGCCATCGACGGTCGTCTTGCGCAGGAATTCGAAAAGGTCCAGGTGCAGAACCAACATGCCATCGACCAGATGCAGGCCGACATTCGCTACCTGGGTGCAAAGCTGTCAGCCCTGCAGCATGTCGAGTGGAAGGATGAGGCACTGCAACAGGTTCTTGAGGCTAAACGCGCTGCTCAGCCTCCTGCGATCAGTGTGTCGGCAACGGCGGGATCGTTGACACCGAATGACGAGGCTGTACCTGGCTCGCCCGCGATCGACAAGCCGGCAGCGTCGCCGTTCGGTCCCGTGTCGTACAAGCCACGCATCCCGAACATATTTGCTCGCCGCCAGCAGCAGCAGCAGCAACAACAACAGCAGAGCCAGTCGAACAGTCCGCGTGCCTCCACTGACATCCCTGGCACTTCGACTCCAACGGAAGCGCGACGATCCATCGAGGCGACCCCGCGGTCGAGCCTGCAGCAGCAAGCACAGCGAAGCTCGCAGGATGCGGCAGGCGAAGGCGCCAAGGGCAGCGATACGGCCGGTCCCGAGGTGCCTGGCAAGTCGGACGGAGCAGTGGCTCGGAGCATCGAAGAGGAGATGCACGAGGTGCCGCCGACTCCACCTTCAAAGCAGGAGGACATTCAGCCAACGGTTGCGAGCAAGGACCAGGATTCAGATGTGCGTGCCTCGGAAGACCTTGTGGCCCCTGTTGTGCCTGCACCGGACGCTGTGGCTAGGGTTCTGCAGGAGGACGCCTCGCGCGCATCGTCGGACATGCCCGTTGCGGAAGCAGGCGCCGATGTCGGCAAGGACGCGGTTCCCTCCTCGACAGCCGAAGGTTCTGTCGCAAACGGTGAGGACGGACACAAGAGCGCGGACGAGTCGAATGCCAAGGTTAACAGCGCACAGGAGGTCAACGCAGCTGCGGGAGGCGCTACAGAGGCGCAGCCCAAACAGAGCTCGGACGATGTTGCGGCAGCTAGGCCGTCCATAGATGCCGGTCCAACCGCCTGGATCCCAGAGGCAGCTACGCCGACTAAGGATGCGACGCGAGCCAGAGTTATCGGCGCGGCCGAGTCGTCTCCTGTGCGAAGCGGAGCCTCGACACCGGCGACTTCGACGCCCTCGGGCACGCCCGCCAAGCCGGGCCGGATGTCACTCAAGGAACGCCTCGCAGAAGCGGCGAGAAAGCGCGCACAGCAGAATGCACCCCCCGCGCAGGCGGCGCCGCCTGCGCAGAGTCAGCCCGCTGAAGCCTCGGCAGCTCCGGCGGTAGCTCCTACAGATGTGGACTCGAAGGTGACCGAAGCCAGCGCGGTCCAGGATGGTCCGAAAGCGGAGGCGACGGCCTCGGAGCCACAGAAGCAAATCTCGGTTGCAGCTGAAACAACGTCGGTCGACGAAGGCAAGGAAAAAGAGGATCAGCCTGCTTCGACTAATGCATCCGCTGCTGCTTCCAAGCCAGAGCCCGCGCCGACGAGCAACGCGACCGAAGAGGCGGCCGACACGCCCGCGGAGAAGACTCAGCTTAGTGCGCCATCCGAGACGGCCGCCGATGTCCCTGAAGTGATCGCCACCACAGGCAAAGCAGAGGCTGGCAACAAGGAGGAGGAGCCCTTGGCGACTGCAACAAAGTCGCAGGAGGAGCCAATTGCATCTGCACCAGACTCCTCGTCGGCTGTGGCAGACTCTGATCGAGCCAAGGTGGACGATACTACACAAACCCAGGACGAATTGGCCGCAGCCAACAGCGCTGACACTGTCGCACAGAACGGTGTTGACGGTGGTGCGGAAGGCGACAACGAAGAGGCGGATGCAGACGCAGAAGCGGAGGCGGAAGCGGGAGGCGATGCGGATGGGGAAGGCAACGAGGAGACGCACGATTCGGCGCTGAGCGGAGCCTCGGGCGCCGGTGGGAAGAAGAGCAAAAAGAAGAAGAAGAAGGGCAAGAAGAAGTAGATGTCGCTCACGTCTGCCTACTTTGCCCGCATGTGGGCTGCAATGATCCCAACAATTGCCCCCTCAGGCGCCTCAGGCGCAAGACATGCGCCCGTGATGCTCTGATATGATCGTTTGGTGGTGACCAGTCGAGGTTGTGACGGAGCGATCGGGCAGATCGGGACTATAAGTAGATCAGGCCGATCGCGGCGTGTCGAGATTTGAAACGCCGAGTCGAAATCGAGCTGGCTTGGCGAGCATGAACGGCACGGCCAACTTCTACGCCTGGGCTCAAGACGCTACGAGCCCATGCCGATCATGGTCTGGAATCGCCCAATCGCGCCTGTGCCGAGCTAGATGCAACGTGCTCATTCTTCGAGATTGGAAGCATGGTCAAAACCGAGTTGGACCCCATGCCGCTTCTACAGTACTTGGGCTCAAAGAGGGTCGAGGGAAGTCGGAGGTCACGATGAGTTGGAGAGCGGCCTAAACATCAGCCCCCGCCGAGAGGGTTGGGTGTTGCACTGCCTGGCGCGCACCGCGTGGTTGGGTTGCGCGCAGCACAGCCTCTGCTTTTTTGGAGTTTTGCTGTCTTGGAGGTCGCGCGATGGGCCGTTTGGCCGGACGAGGGGACTCCACTTTTGGGGAGCGAGGTTTGCTGCGTGGGGCGCAGATCCCATTTGACAGGCACTTTGACTGTGTGCAGCTGCTGATCTGGGCGCCTCTTTGGACACCGGCGCAGCGTCTGCACATCGACGCATTCGACCGGTTCGCTCAGCCTGCAGCCTGTCACATATCCCACCAGACGTGCTCAGCCAGTGCACCGCCCACGCTAGCACACCCAGCTCACAGGTGCCGCCCTTGGGGTTCATGCTCGGCCACCGTGCCTTCTTAGTTAGGGTCCATTCCATCATCGACAATTGCCTTCCGACCTACAGTAGCGCCCTTTCACCCTCGAGGTTGTTTCAACCGGCTGCACAAAGCAAACTTTCCCAGCCAAACACAGACGAGTGGCCCCGCAAGCCAAGCAAACCGTCCCCTTGACTCGTCTGGCGCCGGATCGCCGTTGTGGCTCCCTTCATCGCCTCGCTCCGGCTCCATCGCCAACAGCGCTCCACTAGCCGCTCATGTCGTACCCTTTCCAAAGCCCGCAGGCGCAAGGATCGTCGTCTCTTCCACCTTCCCACTATCCTTACCAGCACGAAGCATATCCGCATCAGCAGCACGAGCCCCAGCAGTACGCGCCGTACTCCGCCTATCCAGACCAGGACGCTGGTGACCACGCCGCTCACAGCACGCATCCGGATCACTACCGGGACGATCAGGGCGATAGCTACGACTCAAATCCATCGCGTCCGCTCGACCGAGGCCACGACGACGCCTACGACTACGCAGACGCAGACGCACGCGCCGACAACATGGCGTCCGAGAAGGCGGGCTACGGCAGCCCCTACGCTGCCAAGCGCGAGAGCGGCAACAGCATCTGGACCAAGGACGACAAGCGGGCGCTGGCCTCGCGCAGCGTGCCCGCCAAGATCGCGCGTGTGCTGATCGGCAACATGATCCTGGCGCTGATCATCATCGTGTCGATCATCTGCCTCATCGTCATGTTCCTGCGTCCGCCCAACGTGGCCATCTCGGGCGTGGGCGTGCCGAGCCAGTCGGGCGTGACCTACGAGAACGGCGCGTTTGCGTTCAACGTGAGCGTCGACATCTCGGTGAGCAACCCCAACTCGATCTCGGCCAACATCAAGAAGCTGCAGGCAACGGCGTACGACTCGGCAGACCAGTCGACCGCGCTGGGTCGCGGACTGGTGCGCGACCAGAAGATCCAGCCCAACGCCAACACCACGGTTGTCTTCCCCTTCCAGATCAAGTACGACCAGTCGCAGGACACGGACCTGAGCATCATCCGCAACATCGCCTCGGACTGCGGCCTCAACCTCTTTGGCGGCTCGTCGAGCGGCTCGGGCGATCTGAGCTTCCTCTTCAAGATCGAAGTCGACGTCGAGGTGCTCAGCATCACGGTGCCCGTGAAGTTTGACAAGAACGTCTCGTTCCCCTGTCCGCTGAGCGGGTCCAGTCTGCAGGGCATCCTGAGCGGGCTCGGAAGCGCGCTCGGCGGTGTCAGCGGCCGATCGCTCAAGCAGGGTGCGGAAGCGGGCGCGAGTCTGGCAGCAGCGCTCGTGCGTCGGCAGCTGGCCAAGAGCGACACGGTCGACTTGGCCAAGTGGCAGGGCGATGTCAGTCCGGTGGAGCTCGTGGCCGCCGCAGCCGACGGCTTTGTCAGGCGATACTCGCCGCTCGCAGCGACCGAAGACCACCACGAGGGATTCTGATCCTCGTCGATCATCGCTTTGTACTGATTCACTCGCAATATCATGCATGGACATTTTGCTCTGATCCGCAGGCCGGCATGTCGGTTGAGAGTGTGATCGAACGTGGCATGCTGAAGAGGGTGGAAGTACGACTGACGACGATCGGGCGGGTCCGAGCCCTTGCTGAGCGGTGCAGCTGCAGAGCGGTTGCAGTGCAGTAACGTGCAGTGCAGCATGGAGCTGGGATTGGCAGCTCGAGGCGAGCTTGAGCGTGTGTGTGTGGATTGAGTTTGCGAAGCGTATCGGGCGACGAGGCGAGCATGCAGCCGCCTCTCGCCCTTGCATGTGGCAGCGAGGAGCTTCAACGCTCAAATTCCAGCACAGCCGGTCCGTCAGCTCGGCGGGAAAAAAAAAAGGGCTCCCCGTGGCAGACATGCACGTCTGAAATCCCCAACCCACAGCACACAGACCGCCACCGCACGGCTTCTAGGCAGAGCACAGCACGGCAAGTGCGACTGCCCAGCAAGTGCACACCTGCCAACTAAGCACGGGTCGCGCCTCGCCGCCTTCCAGTCCAACACACACACAAACGCACGCACAACGCACTCGCCTCGCTCGTCGGATCGTGCACACATCCACCATCACGCCCACCAGCTCATCGGGACGTCGACACTTGCTCCTCGTCCACCACCTGCATACGTCTGATCGGCTCGTATACGCTCGTGCTTCGGTCGTTGTCCTCGTCATCCATGCCGCACACTGCTTAGGGCAACTCGTCTCAACGCCTCCCCCGGCCTTCCACGGCACCACGATCGCAAGAACAATGAAGTCCATCAAGCTCAACTGCTCGCTGCTGCTGCTGCTCAGCGGCATGCTCGCACTTGCAGCCGCGCAGTCCCAGCTCGACTCCAGCGCTTCCCTCGCCTCGTCACAGTGCTCCGACTCCGACGCGCTGGCGTCGATACCTCAGCAGCACCACAAGCGCTCGGCTAGCCACCCCTGGTCGCACCAGAAACGCACCGTCCCCCTCCCCTCCAAAAGGTCTTACGACACCCATCACTACTACGTCGTCGAGCTCCATGCCCGCGCAGGCGACAGCGTCGACCCACGCGACGTCGCACACGCCCTCGGCGCCGAATTCGTCGAGCGCGCAGGTGAACTCCCGCACCACTGGCTCCTCCGCTCCGAAAAGCCGCTTCCAGAGCTCGAGAAGCGAGATGGTTCCAGTCCCTCCTCATCCTCGGCATCGCACCTTGCAGCCAGAGCAGACGTGCCGGAGCACCAAGACCACGTCCTCCGACGCTGGTCCGACATTCGCCGATCAGCTCGTGAGCCCGGCTTCAGCACCAAGCACAATCTCTCCAAGCGCCACCACGTTGCTGCGCTGTCCATAAAGGCGGTCGAGCGCCAGGAAGTCCGACGCAGGCACAAGCGCAACGTCATCTACGACCCCTCCGAGATGCCCCACCTCTATCCAGAGCTCCGCGACCCGGTCCCCGCGCCCGACGCCTGGCCGTTTCATGTGAGGTCGCCCGAACCGCGTCCACCCGTCATCCCTACCGCCAAGACGGCCGAGATGATGGCGCACTTTGACATCAAGGACCCCATCTTCACTGACCAGTGGCACCTCGCCAACAACCGCAAACTCGGCAACGACCTCAACGTCACCGGCGTCTGGGACCAGCAAATCCTCGGCGAAGGCGTCACCGTCTGTCTGATCGACGACGGCCTCGACATGCACAGCCCCGATCTCAAGGACAACTTCTACGCACCGGGCAGCTACGACTTTAACTCGCACACCGACCTGCCCCAGCCGCGCGAGAGCGACGACCAGCACGGCACGCGCTGTGCCGGCGAGATCGCCGCGGTCAAGAACGACGTCTGCGGCGTCGGCGTCGCGCACAAGGCCAAGGTCTCGGGTGTCCGCATCCTCTCCGGCCCCATCTCGGACGTGGACGAGGCGGCCTCGCTCAACTACGCGTACCAGGAGAACGACATCTACAGCTGCAGTTGGGGCCCCCCCGATGACGGCCGCAGCATGGACGCGCCCAAGGGCCTCATCGCCAAGGCGATGCTCAACGGCGTCCAGAACGGCCGCGACGGCAAGGGCAGCATCTTTGTCTTTGCTGGCGGCAACGGCGGCGCCTCGGACGACCAGTGCAACTTTGACGGCTACACCAACTCGATTTACTCGATGACCATCGCTGCCGTCGACCGCGAGGGCCAGCATCCGTGGTACTCGGAGATGTGCTCGGCTATCATCGCTACCAGCTGGAGCTCTGGCAGCGGCGACCACATCCACACCACCGATGTCGCCTGGAACGGCGTCAACCGCTGCACCGCCTCGCACGGCGGCACGAGTGCGGCGGCGCCGCTTGCTGCCGGTGTGGTGGCGCTCGGCCTCAGCATCCGCCCCGAGCTCACGTGGCGCGACGTCCAGCACATCGCCGTGCGCAGCGCGGTCAAGTTCAACCCCGAAGATCCGGATTGGCAGCAGACGCAGGCCGGTCGGCACTTTAACCACAAGTACGGCTACGGCCTCATCGATGCGTACCAGTTCGTCGAGGAGACCAAGCGCCACAAGCTTGTCAATCCGCAGGCGTGGTACGAGTCGCCCAACATCACGCTGCCCGCGACCGAGACGCTGATCACCGAGGCGGGCACCGAGTCGACGTTTACCGTCACCGAAGAGCATCTGCGCGGTGCGAACCTGGCGGCGCTGGAGCACGTGACGGTGCGCGTGTGGATCACGCACCAGCGCCGCGGCGACGTCAACGTGGAGCTCATCTCGCCGCACGGCACCAAGTCGGCGCTGGCGCGGTCGCGCCGCTACGACGATGCGATGACGGGCTTCCCCGGCTGGTCGTTCATGACGCTCAAGCACTGGGACGAGTCGCCGGTGGGCGAGTGGAAGCTGCGCGTGTTTGATCCGGCGCATCCGAACAAGGTGGGCAACCTGTACGCCTGGAGCATGTCGCTGTGGGGCGCATCGATCGATGCGTCCAAGGCGGTGCCGTGGAACTTCCCCGAGGACTCGGTCGAGTTCCACGAGACGCTGGCGGCGGCGCCAGGCACGACGGTGATCAAGCTGCCGCCGTCGGCGACGTCGACGGCGCAGCTCAAGAAGCCGACGGACCATCTACCACAGGACCACGGCAAGGCCGAGGGCGAATCGCACATCGACTTTACCAACCACAATGGCAGCGTGCCGATCGGCGTGCAGCCCGAGGCGGACACGGGCTACATTTCGGGGCTCAAGAAGAACAGCACGTGGGTCGTCGTGGCGGGTGGGCTGGTGGTCATCTTTGCGGGCAGTCTCGCGGCGTTCTTTGTGATGCGCAAGCGAAAGCTCGGGCGCGGCGCGGGCGGTGCGGGGGCGGGTGGGCCCGGCTACGAATCGCTGGCGGGCGACGAGGAGGTGGCCATGGGCGAGCTCGACGACGACCGCGGCGGCCGCGGTGCGCGCGGCGAGAAGTCGCGCAGGACCAAGGAACTGTACGATGCGTTTGCCGAGGGCTCTGAGGACGAGGAGCAGCTGGCACCGCGCGAAGGAACGGGTCTGCTCGGACGGAGGGCTGGCGGTGGCGATGAGCCGTACCGCGACGAGGTGGACGACGATGTGGATGGGGATCGCCGCTTTGCGCTGCACGATGCTGGGGACGAGGAGGATGAGGCGGATGCCACGCTGGCAGAGCAGGGTCCGGACGGCAAGGGCGCCAAGGAAACGATTGTGGATCTGGGCGACGAGGACGAGGAGGAGCTCCGGGCGTCGCGCACCGGATCGCCGTCTGGCTCCGGCTCGGGTTCGGGCTCGGGTTCGGCCGCAGATGGCAGCTGGCAGGATGCTGCCGAGGAAGGGCGCGATCTCATCGCCGGTTTCACCGACAACAAGTAAGACCCACCCAAGGCTTCTTTCGACAATCCGGGATGGCAATGCAAAGGTTCCGAAGCAAGAGGCGTGTGTGTGAATCGTGAGATCGGGCGATCTTTGTTGGTTCGGATCGGGCTTTGGGTGTGGGCGGGGGTGTGAATGCCGATGGGTGGGTGGATGGCGGATCGATGCGGCGTGTGAGTGGATTTTTTTTTCGCGTGCTATTTTTGGAGGCGGCTTCTCCGCGCAGCAAGTCCGATGGGGCGAGAGGGTGAGAAAATCCCCGACTGACCGCGATGGCCGGCGCAGAGTGACGTCGTAGCGCGCGCTACGACCGTTCCGTCCTTTGGCGACGACGGTCTACCGCAGCCGCATCGAATCGGCTGGCAAAAGCCAAGCCCGTTTTCATCGACACGATGCGCAAGCCGGGCTTGGAGGCTCGGCGACTCCCGGCTCTATGGTCGATTCTTTCTCAGTGTACGGCGATCTGACGGGCTCTGGCTTCGAAGACCGATGGGGATGTAAACGACCTGCTTCAAGCGCGGCTGTAGATCGATGGCATGAGATGCAAGGGGTGCTATTTGGCGGACAGGATGAAGGGGCCGAGGTCTGCAAATCGCAGTCCGCTGTAAGGGCGGTATGGAGTGGGAACCCAAAGCTGATCGCGCTTGCGAGAGGGCGGGTTTCTATGAATGGAAAAATGCACGCATTCAATGTGAAGCGCCGCGAACGATTTTCGGCGCCTGGCTGCAATGTCTCGCTTGTGCGCGACATGCATGGCACGAGCGGACGGGAGGCTGAATATGGCAATTGCCATCACGAGCCCGAGGCGGGCGTCGCAAGGGCGATACAGAGGTATGACCCACGGGTTCGTCGTGATCGTTCAACGCCCATCCGGAGCGACCGCGGAAAAGGGCCATCGCCAACGTCGACGGCGAGCGCACGACGCGCAAACGATCTCCGAGTCAACACGGCCTCCCCGGCGGTCTCGATCGTACAGCAAGCGCATGACGCCAACCGCCGCTCAGAGGGCGAGAAACCGCGCTGGGTTTCCATTAAACTTCCGCCTGCAAATGACGATATCAACCGGTCCGCAAGGCGAGCGCGGCCGTCTTGCCAGTAGGCTCAAGCGGAGTTGGGGAGCTGTCAAGTTTCACCCTGGCCTCCGAGTGAGGTAATCTCGTCCTCTCACGCTCGATTTTTTTTTTTCTTTTCCCAAGACGGGCCGGAAACGCCACGCTCAAGCCTTGGCATTCTTGCGCGTTGGACCGCCCTTTGCCGTGGAGGGGGTTTTTTTTTGGTATCATTTTTTTCTGTCCGCTGTTGGACATGGTTTGGTTGTCTGTCAAAGCAAATGTCCGGCGTCTGCACTTCGACGCCGCATCTCGCAGCTCCTCGAGACTGCAGCGGCTAAGCTGGATGGCTGCATTTGCCCAAACGTCGGCTAATGCACATGCCCGCATCGCCTTCGCACAGACGCCCCCCCAGATCCGCCTCCGACACAGACGGGCAAAGACGAATTTGTCCGCTACTCCGCTCCGCCTCGGCTCGACGCCGCTCTTTCTATCTCTGGAATGGCCCACTTTCCCAGCCCACAGCCGATGCCAAGGTCCTAAAGGCCAGCAGAAGCAGCGCCGCCCGAATAGGGCACGATGATCGCTCGACGCTCTCTAAGCCTGTCACCCGACCGTACGCCCCCAGATCCTCCTTCTCTCTTAAGGAAAGTGCGCCACATTCCATCTTCTTGACTTTCACCATATACATACCCCCGTCCCATCGACGCTCAATCCAGAATATCGTATTCTTGATCGAGCTTCACGGACACCATCCCGACTACTACCCCCCAATCTTACTCCTCGTCGTTCGACGTTCCTTTCTTTGAAAGTCGTGAAGTCACGCTTATCCAGCCACGATGACGACCATCACTACCTCGGACGGCAAGCAGATCTCGCCAACCACCAACCTGAGTATGTATCTCCTCCTATTGTCTCTTCTGCTACAAGCAGCTGCAGTCAGCTTTTCCGTTCAGTCTCTTCTGTGCCGAAATCGGAATCCTCGTACTGATGCTGCTTCTTTCGTTTCAATTTGAATAGCCAACCCAGAGCTTCCGGCTGCTGGCACTGGTGTCTACAACACCGCCGCTGAGGCCGAGATGCAGAAGCACCATACACAGGCGCGCTCGTCTTCGGGCACCGCTGTTGGCAACGGCACATCTCACGAGCCCTCTGGCGAACAACAACACGGTGGCCTTGCCACCGCCCCGACCGGCGCACCCGTCACGACTGGCGAGGGCAACCCGCGCCAGATGGTCGCTCAGCCTTCGATCTTCTCGCTCGGCTCCGGCCCCAACGATGGTCAGGCCACCGAGCAGCCCATGCTTCTCGAGCGACGCGAGAGCATCATGATCGAGGAGCAGCTGCCTGCCTTCATGAAGGTCGACGAAAAGGAGCACAAGCACCGTCACCACTACCGTGCCGCGCTCCGACGCAGACTCGAGATCAAGAACAACCTCATCGCCTTTGTCTCCGAGTTTGTCGGCACCGTCCTCTTCCTTTTCTTCGCCTTTGGTATCGCCACCGAGGCCACCAACGCGCGTGCCTCGAGCCAGAACAACGGCGAAGCCACCTCGCTTTCGCAGAACGCTCCGCCCGATACATCGGCGCTGCTCTTCTCGTCGCTCGGTTTCGGTTTCTCGCTCGCCGTCAACGCCTGGACCTTCTACCGTGTCTCGGGCGGTCTCTTCAACCCTGCTGTGACCCTGGCGCTCTTCCTGACCGGTACGCTCGGCTGGTTCCAGCTGATCCACCTGACCATCGCTCAGATTGCCGGTGCCATTGCCGCCTCGGCGCTCGCTGACGGTATCCTTCCCGGTACGCTCAACGCCAGGACGACGCTTGCAAACGGAACCACCATCGCCCAGGGCTTCTGGCTCGAGTTCTTCCTCACCGCGCAGCTCATCCTCGCCATCTTCCTGTTGGCCGCCGAGAAGCACCGCGGTACTTTCCTCGCGCCCGTCGGCATTGGTCTTGCCCTCTTCATCGCCGAGCTCCTGGGTACCAACTACACTGGTGGCTCGCTCAACCCCGCGCGTACCCTGGGTCCCGATGTGATCCTGGCCAAGTTCGAGTCGTACCACTGGATCTACTGGATCGCGCCCTACTCGGCGGCCATTGTGACGGCGGCCTTCTACCAGGGTCTCAAGTACTTCCAGTACGAGTCGGCCAACATCGGCCAGGATGCCGACGAGAGCAAGCAGGTCTTCAAGGATGCCTACGGCAACGTCATTGGTGTGCTCGAGACCATGGCTGCCTCCGAGTTCGCCTTTGTCCAGCAGACCGCACAGCCCGCAGAGAACGAGGGCACCGTCGTCTCCAACGGCACCCACAACGGCGCCGGCCTCACCGCGGCTGGCATGATCAAGAAGTCCAGAGAGGACCAGGAAAAGGCCGCCGCCATCAACCTCGCCCCCTCCGAGGTCCACAACACGGTCGCCTAACCATGCTCGCCTGGCTCGGCTCGAGATGGACTTTTGACTCGTCTCACGCTTCCATATGATCCGTACTCGTGCGGAGCGAGTCGGCTTCCTCAGTCGATTCCTACCCCACCCTACGCCCCTTCATCCACGCTATCCTCCGTACGAACGTACCATGCCGGCTTCGTTTAATAAAAATGCGCATCGGTTTCCCGTTCCCACAGTTTGCATGCGATCGAGTTTCCCGTTCCCACAGTTTGCATGCGATCGAGCTGGATCGAACGATCATGGTTTCATTGATGGTCTCAGTTGGGTGCGCGGTAGATCGTAGACATTCTTCGATCTTGAGAGGCGGTTGCTGGCATAGGAGCGATGGGAGTGTTTGAAGGCCGTCGTCCGCCACAACCCGTATGTGCGATGCTTGAAGCCGGATCGGGCGCGCCAGGGCGGTAGGGCAGCTTAAGGTTCGAGGTGCGGCCATCAAGGGAGGCGTTGGCTCGAATCTTGCATGCTGCGCTCCGGCTTGATGCAGGAGGCCTTCACTGCCTGCGGGGTCTGTTGGGAGCGCGGTCAGTGACGAACTTTACGGCGGCGACGGTGCCCGCTGCGACCGTAGCTGCTAGGACCACGGCGTCCTTTGCGGCTAGCCAGGGAGGCTGGCAGACGTTCCTGCAGCTGCCGTCCGAGCTCAGTACGACGTACTGGGACTTCTGCCATCCGGGGCATTCAGGGCAGAGTGCTGCTGCTGACCCAAGACACCAAGCAGCACAAACCAGAGCCACCAGCCAAAAGCTTGCTGCGCCCATACCGAGAGCGGCACAAAGCCCACCGTCAACAGGCCGAATCCAGCGAGCTGCCACGAGCGCAGGTAGAGCGCAGCGAGCGAAAAGACGACGAGAAGCACCAACGAGCTCCTCTGGACTAGCAGCGCAGACGTAGCGTCAAACCGCATCAGGCTTGCAGCCGCTTTCGATCAACCCAGAGCGAATCGCGCGATCTCCTAACTGCAAGGCGGAAGCAGGTGGAGTGTGGAGCGAGGGATCTTGGGTCGCTTGGAATCGTTTGTATGTGTCTCCTCAACCTGGCTTTGGGTGCGGTGAAGAAAGTGTCGGGCGCGAGCCAAGATGAGGACGATAAGGGAGTGGGGCAACAAAGGTGGATGGAGAGGACGAGATCGACGCCGCCTTGGCTCGTGCGGCGCTCCTGCAGATGAAACGCGGTGGGGCGTGTTTCTAGGTCCCCACCGTTGCATTTTCGGCCGGGCGGCACACGGACGGCTCTAGCCGGCGGAAAGCCGAATCCGAATCACACGTTCCGCAGGGATACAGCCGCACCGACGATCCGCACCTTGCCCTCATCCGTTTGCAACGACGACTTCGTTGCCCGTTGCGCGAAGATGGACGGTTTGGAACACTGCGCTTCTCTTGATCAAGTGAGCTTGAACAATTGGAATGCCAATCACGGAAACGTGGTCGCGGATCTGGGCCTCGCTTGCGCAGGAGGACAAAGGCCCAGGTGCAGCTCTGAGCCATCTTCCACCCCGTCCGATTCACAACTGCACAGCAGTACCGCACCGAATCCTCGCCAGCTTGTCCGTCATCAGCTGGCGCCATCAACATCCTACTCCACACTCTCAAACTTCAGAGAAGGCTGTAGCGGCATCAACACAGGAACAGGCAATACGATTGTATGGCAGAGTACGTTTACTACCCCTCGCGCGTTTGGTCGTCCGCTGCCACCTCGACTGGCGCGGTCGAGGCGACGCTGGCATGGAGCGCATAGACGGCGTTGCGAACGGTCCTAAAGTTGCGCGTCACGTTGCCCTCGATGACGATCTTGCCCTTGGCATGCTTCTGCACCGTGACCGCATCAGGAGCCGTCGACGAGGCAGGAGCACACACGAGCATACCCTCGCCTGCAAACTCGGCCGGCACGCGGAAGGGCGCGGCGGCCAAGGCCGACTTGAGCGTCGAGAGCTTGAGATCGCCGATGAACAGCGTCCCCGGCAACTTGGCCGTGGCCGCTCCGCTGGTCGCGACCGTAGCGGGGGCGAGCTGCGCCGCGTGGATCCCGCGCTGCACTAGCTGCTCCACCAACGCCGCTGCCCCGCTAGCGGCTTCACCATCTGCATCCGCCTCGGCGGCAGGCGCGAGCGCGCGGAGGACGTGGTTGTCGGCCAGCTCGTGCAGCACGCGCGTCTGAGCCTGCTCGCCCGCCTCGTCCGCCTCCTCAGCGAGACCAGCCTCGGTCTCGAGCACAGGCACGCCCGCCACGGCGTCGCCGGCCGACTTGACGAGCGCGCGCACGTGCGCCACCTCGAACTCCTCGAATCGGCTCATCTCGAGCTGCGCCAAAAGGCCCTCGCCGAGCGTGAGGGTGTAGGCGTTGGTCACCTCGCCGATCTGCACGTGCTGCATCCAGCCGGGCGTGTGCACGTCGTGCGTCAGCGTCTTGATCGCTGACAGCACCGCACGCATGTCGTCGCGCGTGGGCGCGTCGCCGTTGACCATGATGAGCCGGCGCGGATGCAGCTGCGGAATGAGCGTCTTGAGCGCCCGCCCGTCGTTGAGCCCGCTCATCTCGACGTAAGTCAGCCGACACGCCAACACCAGCTCGACGTGCTCGCTGATGAACTTGGACGGCACCGCCGCCTGCGCCCTCGCCTCGTCCTCGAGCAGCTTCTTGCGATTCGCCTCGGCGGCAAGCGCAGCCGACTCGGGCGAGGCTGACAGCGGGTCCGCCGCCGCCGACTCAGCCGCCTCGAGCGCGCGCCGCCGCGAGAGCCAGCGTGCTACGTCGACCACCTCGCCGAAGCCGTCTACCAGCCGCTTGCGCTCGATCGCAGGGAACAGACGGTAGCGCACGCCCAGCCCGAACGGACCCTCCTGCCCGGCCTTGGAGCCGAAGAACGATGTCGCGCGGCTCGCGTTGCCCTTGAGATAGATGTCGAACGAGAGTTGGTTCGTGTCCGCTCCTTGCCCGGCGCCTGCACCGCCCGCGCCGCCACCGCCACCTTCCGCAAAAGCGGCACCGTACGGTCGCTTGCGGACGAGTCCTCCACCCGGCTCGCCGGACTCGGCTGCGCCGGAGCGCGCGACATCGTACACGTCCTCTCCCTCGCCTTGGCCCCCGTCCGAATCGCTGTCCGAGTCAGAAGAGTCATCCTCGTCGGCCTCGAGCCGGCGGCGGGAGCGAGCGAGCAGCGCCCTCTGCTGCGCGAGCCGGTCGCGCTCTGCCTGCTCGGCCTCGAGATGCGCACGCAGCTCCTCGCCCTCGAGTGGCACCTTGCTCTGCAGCTCGTAGCGCACGGTGCCGGTAGCGGAGACGACCTCGCCGAGCTTGCCCTGCGTCCACGCGAACCCTTTGGGCTGGTGCTGGTTCCAGGCGTCCCAGAGCTGACGGCAGAGCGAGCCTGGCTCGCCGCGCGAGATGAGGACGATGGCGTCGTCGGGATTGCGCGCGAATCGAGCCAGCAGGCGTCGCGAAGGGCCGTGCGTCATGGAGAGCGGCACGGCGAGTACGACCTTTGCCTGGTCTTGCGGGACCGCCTCATCCATGGCCTGGAGCGAAGAGAAGACGCGGACGTATTTGAAATCAAGCGGCGAGGAAGCCGCGGCGTTGCGGCCAGCGCCTCGTGCAGCGCCGCGAATGGGCCCCTTTTGGCGGTCCTTGTCGGCTTCGATGGTCTCATTGGCTTTGGTGGCCCATTCGCGGGTCATCCATTCCATGTAGGTGCGCGAGCGCTCGATGACCTCCTTGCCCGTGCGGCTGACGAGGCAGAGTGGGAAGCGGGCATGCGGATAGGCGTAGGCCCAGTGCTGGTCGAGAAGGACCATGAGCTCGAGTAGCCTTGCCGAGGCATCGATGGGAAAGAGGACCGAATGTCCCGACTGGATGGTCCTGTGCACGAGGTCGATGAGCGCCGCATCGCGGTCCTTGCGTCGCGTGTTGACGACGAGACCGCGCTCGATCTCGGTAATAAGCAAGTCGGGTCGGCGCACTGCGTCGGCGCCGCTGCCAGATGAAGATGCACCGGGGCCGGATGCAGAGGATGAAAGGAGGATAGTGCCATCGAGATGGCGCTCGCGATTGTGATTCCAGTCGAGGGCGACGACGACGGTACCGGAGGTGGGGCTGCGAATCTTCCAGATGGCACCACCGAGCGAGTGACCGGCGTTGTATGCTGTGAGGGTGAGACTGGCGCATTTCCCCTCGAGATGGGTGGGCTGCATGTAACGCACGGTCTTGATGTGCTCGAAGGCGTCTTCAATCTCGGCAGAGGTGACTAGGCAGCGGCGCTTGGACGGGAGCGAGCCCGCCTTGCTGGCGGCAGCCTCTTCGGCATCGATATCGACCTCGTTCCTCCAGGTCTGAGTGGCCTCGATGACGGTGAGTTTCCCCATGCTCTGCACGGGCATGGTGGCATACACGAGGCAGCGGAGGCCGAGTTTGGCGTGGGCATAGGCATAGAGTCCGAGGTGGTCCAGCGAAGAGTGAGAGAGGAGCACGAGGTCGATGGTGGGAGCGAGCTCTCGCAGCAGCGTGTCGAGAGGAGCGGCCTTGAGCTGGTTGAGATCGAACGAAGCTGAGTCGGCGCCGCGCTGCTGCGCCATGGATGACGATTCCGCCTTGTCGTTGGTGGAGTCGGAGGCATCCGTTGGCAAGTTGAGCTCGGAGACGCCCGAAAAGAAGAAGTCCTCGGGTGATCCGCAGTCGATAAGTACGCGCACGTCGTCCATCTGCAGCAGATAGGCGAGTGCGCGCGGATGCTCCTCCTCGTGCGGCTGTGGCTCGGTGGCCGACTCGGGATCGAGCTTGGTGCGCACGCTGGTCTCGGAGCCCGCCGCAGCGTACGGCACCGAGAGCGGCACGAACGTGATCATGCCTCTGATGCGTCACGTGCTGAGTGCAAGGTGAGAGGCGATGAGTGTTGGTGGTGATGGTAGCAGATGATGGAGCGGTACATCCGATGCTGTCGGTGCAAAGGGAGCAGCAGCTGCAGGTTCCGACGTGCAGAGAGTATTGTAGGCAGATCGGCTCCGAATTTGTGCGGCTCTGGTGAGCCTCGACGAGAAGAAAGGCAGCAACGCGTGGTCTGTCCGCGCGTGCTCTCCCAAAATCGGGTATCGGGTGACGCCTCTGGCAGCGCAAGGAGCAGCAGCCAAAGGCGCCAGCAGCTGGCCAGCTTGGCACGAGGCAGCGCGCTCGGACCTGGAAGCGCAGACCGAAACACACACACACACACACGAGTTCACATGATGTCGCGCCTTGGCCATGCACACTCTTGAATCACATCTTCCGTCCCTATCTTGTAGCGTTGCTGCACCGTTGCTCGGTCCAAGCAACATCACCACAATCGGCCCTTCCGCCTGATCAGCTGATTCGTCGATAGAGCAAATCGCGCACACAAGTCCGGCACGATCCAGTCCTTGACCGACTCGAGCTCTGCGGCATGTCGGCCCACTACGTCGGCCAGATCGCGCCCAACTACGTTCATTCCACCATGCAGGCCAACAGCGACGATGACTCGTTCACCTTCACCGTCGGCAAGCTCGATGCGGGCATGGCCATCCTCATCGGTGAAAAGGCCTCCCTCATCGAGTTCCCCTCGCTCTTGCTGCCACAAGGCGTCTCTTCCGGCAGCGTCGTCAACATCCGCGTCATGCGCAACGACCAGCAGGAGCGCCGCCAGAAGGACGACTTCGATCTGCTCCAGGAAGACATCCTCCACACTTTCGGCCAGCAAGCGCCCAAGGCACCTGCGCTTCGGCTGCGCAACGTCACACAGACCTCGGTCACTCTCGAGTGGGATCGCTTGAGCCTCGCCACCGCCACGCTCCTCTCGCTCGACATCTACCGCAACGGTCAGAGACTCGCTCCCATCCCGAATCCGCTTCACAACACCTCGACCAAGCTCTCGGGCCTCGACGTCAACGCCGACTACACCTTCCACCTCGTCCTGAAGACCACTGCAGGCACCTTCTCGTCGCCCATCATCAAGACGCGCACCCACACCATCAACGACACGTCCGGTATCAGCGTCTGCTTCGGCCATGTTCACGATGCCGAGATGCTCGAAGCCGCCAAGAAGGCGCTCGCCAGCATGAAGGCAAAGTGGAGCGACCGCATCCAGATCGACACCACCCATTACATCTGCACAGATCCGCGCAATCCAGGCGACGTCCACGCCCAGCCTGGCGCCCAGGGTAACGGCTACAGCAAGGCGATGCAGCTCAGCATCCCCGCCGTGCTGCCACACTGGATCTTTGCCTGCCTCGACCAGAAGAAGATGGTCGGCATCTCGCCCTTCTACCTCGACCAGGATCCGCCCAACGCAGCTACCATCCGCCAGAGCATTGACCACGTGCTCGGCAAGCAAGCGGTAGCGGCAGCGGCGGTAGCAGCAACGGCAACAGCGGCGGCAACGGCAGCGGAATCCTCGGAAACACCAGCCGGAGCGGACGCTTCTGCTTCGGCATCACCACCACCACCTCTGGAGAAGGACACGAAGCCTGCTGCCACCACCTCGGCAGAGATCGCTCCAGCTGTCGATGCCGAGTCCGAGACGAAGCAGGACGAGGCTCCCGTCCCGCAGACCGAAGCGTCCGGGTCGGCGCTTGGCTTGGACCTGAACGAGGACGAGCCCGCACCATCGCCAGCACAACCGCCATCGCAACCGCAACCCTCGACGCCAACCCCGATCATCACTACGTCGGCCCCCTCGGACGATGGCGAGGACGACGATGCTCGGCCTCCGCCGCCGCAGGTGATCATCACGCCCACCGAGCCCGAAGAGCCCGCCACCGAGGCGCAGCCGACAGCGGAGCCAACGGCCGAGGCGGATTCGCACGAGCCGGTCGCGCCGGACGCGCACGGCTTGCAGGCCGATGCCGGAGTCGAGGGCGACGACGACGACGACGGCGAGATGGACGACGTCAGCCTGGGTGGTGGCACCAACGCCGACGGCGACGAGAGAGACGAGGCAGACACACGCCTCTTCTAGTCAGACTCACGTCCCCTTTGCGATTTCACGCTCAAGAGAAGTGAAAGAGATTCAGCACACGCAGGTTAACAGCTCAGCCTGGAGCTCAAGCGAGGTTGAAGGGACGGGTCCATGTCAAAGGGATATAAGTTGAGCCGATACTGATGCAAAGCGAATGAGCGGAAGTGTGTAAGGGGGGCTTTGGGAATCTACTCCCACAGGCCTCCGTCGCCGGCGGCGCCTGTTTTGACGCCGCCCTTTTCGCGTTTGCCCTTGAACTTGCCGCCCTTGGCGCCGGATTTGTAGTAGTCGCGCATCTCCTGTTTGGTCCACTGTGCGTCGTGTTCCTGCTGCCACTGGTGCATCCTTGCTTCGTGCGTCGTCATGATGCCTGCGTCCTGCATCCGCTGTGTTCGGGAGGGCGTTGCAGTGCCCGATCCAGGTAGCGACTCGGCCCTAGCTGCATCGCGCGCCTCGATCTTCTTCTGCTTGGCATACTGGGTCTTCCAATCGGTCTTGCTCTCTCTGCGCGTCCACTTTGCTCCACCGCTGCCCCAGGCCGGGATGGCGGGCAAGCTCGAGTCGAGCGAAGTGGCTGAGAAGGCGTGCGTGTGGTGGCGATACCAGCAGTAGTTGAGCGTGGCGGAGCGACGCCAGCGCTTACAGACGCCCGAACAGGCGATGAGCGACTCGACGGGCAGCTGCAGGAAAATGTGCTGCGCGATCTCGCTGTTGAGCGAGCGCAGGGGATCCGTCTTGGAGCGCGACGACGTACGGCGCGTGCCGGTGGTGGTGCGAAGCTTGCTGCGTTTGGCAGAAGGGTCGGTGGAAGAGCTAGGGTGGGAGGTGTTGTCGACGTCGCTCTCAAAGTCGGTCGTGTCGGTCTCGACGGCGGCGAGACGCGAGGCCGAGTTGGCGCGCGTTGGCGAGGCCGGCCGACTGCGCTCGAGCGGAGTGGCGGTGGCCGTGGCCGGATTCGACTGGACGTTGACCAGCTCGTCGTCCGTATCCACTTGCTCCCACTCGTTGAGACGCTCTTTGGGCTCGGCGGTGTCGGATGTGCCTATCGTCGCGGTCGCCAGGCGCGAGCTCAGCACGCTCTGCAGTAGATTCGACATCATGGAAGCAGACACTAGAGGGTGCAATTGTTTGATATGGACGTTCGGTGGCTGATCCAATGCTGATGATTGGGGATGGGTGATTGGATGTAGGCAGAGGAGGGAGGAGAGCAACGTCGAGCGACTCAGCTGCAGGGTCTGGTCATCTCGCCAAGGCTCGCCGTGGCAGCGGGGGAGCGCGCGAGGTGGCGCTGCCGTTTGGCTGCGGAGACGCGGGAATGCGTCCGTGCGGCGTTCAAGCTCAGCGTTCCCAGCTCAACGGATGTGCCACCTCGTGTCAACTCAGCCCGGCCGCCAAAGGCGACGCGCAGACTAACAGTTCTCACGCGGCGCGCCAACCTCCACACAGCTAACCAATTGTTGGCTGCATGACTCGCGGCGAGTGCGTTGCGTGGTGTCATCCAGCATCGTAGTGCAGCCGCCTTCGGGCCGTCCGACATCTAGATCAGCCACGGCTCTTTCACATCATCGCCAGCGTCGGAAGCGATCCGTATCGAAGACATACCGAAGTGAGCTTTCGGCGTATCCGACCGCTCGTGCATTGGGCTCGGCGGGTCCCTCACCAAACGCCCCTGGCGCCATGGCCGCGGTGGAGCTGCACAAGCTCAACGGCGACACGTCCTGGCTCGTTCGCCTGCCTCTGCAGCCATCCACCTCGTCCTCCTCGTCGTTCTTCAACATTGTGCTCGACCCGTGGCTGCAGCCTACGCCGCAGGTGGACGGCTCGCCGATCTTCTCGCGCCAGACCCGCGTCGAGCCCGCTGCCTTCGCCTCGCTCGCCGAGCTGGACCGGTGGCTACGCTCGCTCTCGGCCTCCGAATCGCTCGATGCTGTGCTGTTCAGCCACCCCTTCAGCGACCATCTCCACCCGGAGACGGTATGTGATGCCGACTCGCTCGCCGTCCTGCGGAACGCCAAGGCGGTCTTCACCACGGCCGACTCGCTTCCCGCCCTCCGCGCGCTCGGCGTCGACATTCGCGCAGGCACCGTCGTCAACCTCTCGTCGGCTGCGTTTCGTCAGGATGTAGGCGAGGCAGGCGTGCTGCCAGACGGCTTGCAGATCGAGCATTTGCCTGCTCGCGATTGGGCCGCGTCGCCCGCGTGGAGCAAGCTGCACTCGGGCATCCTCATCTCGTGCACAAACGCAGTCGAGCCTACCCACGTCCTCTACTCGCCCCACGGCGTCACGCCCAAGTCGATCCGAGCCAAAATGCAGCAAGTGTCCGTGCGAGGACCGAGGATATTGATACACAGCTTTGATCGTCAATCGCTGCCGTTGATCGGTACGGTAGCGTGCGGATTTCCCAATATCCTCGACCTCATCCCTGTCTTTCGCCCGAGTGCAGTGCTGGCCACCCATGACGAGCACAAGCAGGCAGAGGGCATCGTCGGCCGCCTGATCAATCGTCAGACCGTCTCTCTAGACCAAGCAAACAACCTCGTACAGCTCCACCATCCACGCTCGAGCTGTATCCTGAAGCAGCTCGCTCCAGGCGACTGCTACGTCGCATCCTAGACTCCACACCCTTGTCCTCCCCACGATACCCCAGCGCCGAGCATGTTGTGTACACTAGCTCCGTCCTCGCATCTTTATCCAGCCGGTGATACGCATGCACGGACGAACATGCGCGGCTTCGATCTTTGTTGCAGTGACAAGTTATGGAAGCGAACTCGAGCGGAAGCGCTCATGCGCGGCGGAAGGTCCTGCCGCTGGCGGTCTTGCGTTCCTTTTCGGCGAGCTCGGGCTTGGCGCGGTTGAGCACCTTAAGGAACTCGGCGACGCGGTGGCGCATGCGGCTGTGCATGTACGCCTTGGAGCACTTGATGTGGTAGTGCAGATAGTCGCGGAAGAGCTGGATGCGCGAGATCGTGCCCGCCATCACCTCGGCGTTGGCAAAGTGTCTCGGGAACAGCACTGTCGTCCAAACACACACACCTTCGAGTCAGTACACTGCTTTCACCAACCTCGCTTCTCATCCAGGCTCGCGACTTACCAAAAGTGACGTAGCCGACGTCTTCGCCGCGGTTGAGGCCGGCGACGTTGCGCACCTCGAGTGGCGGCTCTCGATTCGAGTACATCACTTGCGGGGCGTTCTGGATCGATGGCTGGCGTCGAGCATCCACGAACTCCTGCAGGAAGACCTTGCCCAGCACCTTGTCCGTCTCCTCCTTGAACGTAGTGCTGAACACTACGGTGACACGATCCGCCGACGGGATCACGTAGATCGCCTCGTCGTCGCGGTAGTTGATCGGCATGATCTCGCCGGGAGGTGCGGGCTGACCGCCTTCCGAAGCCTCTTCGAGCTGCTTCTGCAGCGCAAACGCGCGCTCGAACGGCGCTGCCATGGCGTTGCGCTTCAGCAGCGAGACCCTCTCGATCAGCGCATCGCGCTCAGCACCAGCTGCGGGCACCTTGGCAAAGTCGAACTCGAGCGTCACGCTGTATTCGGGCTCCACCGAGCTGCGCAGCCACGAGCCGTATTCGCGCTCGAGCACATCCATCGCGCCCGCCTGCACCAGCTCCGACCAGCATCGGATGTCCATCGATAGCGTCAGAGGTCCCGCCTTGCTCGGCGACTCCAGGTGGTATGCAACGCCATCAAAGTCCGTGAACGTCTGGTCCACCGACGCAGGCCTGTCGGCATAAGCAGAGAAAGGGCAGAGAGCGACGGTCAGCAACGCGAGCTTCCGCATCCTGCGAGGAACCAGAAGCATCCTCCTGTGCATGAAAGTCCGAGACGTACCTCTCAAACTTTTCCGTCAACACATCGCGGATGATGATGTTCTCGGTTCCTAGCAAGATCATCCTGGCTGCCTTATCGAGCCTCGTAATCCGGTCAGATGGCCGATGCGCGAAGCCAGCCAAGGTGGAGGTTGGTGGATCTGATCGCCGTTGTGCGGAAGCTTGGATAAACGTGTCAGGGAGCCGGTAATGACGGCGAGTGTCGTGAGGCGCGGGCGGTCGATAGCACGTGGAGATTGGCACGAGTGATGATGGATCAGCAAGTCGAAGTGCGTGGATGGCGTCCGTGCTGATGTGTGGAGTGTGGATCGCGGATGTCAGTCGCCCACTGCCGAAATCCAACTCGAATCCGCACAGCCATCGGTCTGTGCGCCCCAAGCGTGATGATGATTGCTCGGCCACGCGGAGTTGAGGGCTGGAAATTCTCGCGCGAGTAATCATTCACACCACCACGCCGCTGGCCTTTGCTCCGACCGATGGTTGCCGTCCACATCACAAAGCACTCTCAATCAACATGGAGCGGATGAGAATTCGAAGTAGAGCAGAAGAGACATATGCGGGATCAGATCTCCGTCCCATTGTCAAAAGCTGCATTTGGCATATATGGTTTGAGGTGCGAGGCGCATCAGTCAAAGTCGACGTCGTCGTCGCCCTCGTCTAGATCCTCGATGTCGCCGTCCAAATCGACGGCGTCTTCTTCTTCCTCGAAAGCGGCCTGACGCTCGGCCTGACTGCGCGCCGCTTCCGCCGCCGCTGCTGCTCGATTCGCCTCGGCCTCGGCTTCACGCGCTCTCCTTTCCGCCTCTGCGATCAGTCTCTGTTCCAGCGCTGCCTGAGCTGCGTGGCCCGTGTGCCCACCGCCAGCAAGGGGGATCGATGCGCTCTCGTTGTCGGCCAGCACCACACCGTCTTCGGCCGTGAGTACTGTGCCCTCGGCACCCATCGGTATTCCAGAATCGGCAGCCGTCATGGCGGCGCGTCGGCCGTCGTCCTCCTCGTGGGACAGCTCCTCTTCGCGCATCGTGCGGCGGCGTCCGATCTGCACAATGTAGCGTTCGCCGAAGCGCACCATCTGGTATTTGCCTACTTCGATCGATTCCTCCAGATCGCTCAGCTGATCTGCGTCCGCCGAGCTCCCGATGGGTGGGAATCCCTTGAGCGCACGGAGCATGCGTGCTTGCTCAGCGCTGTTGGTGCGTCGGGGGAGGTGGTCGCCGCGTGTAGACTGGCGCAAGAGCCGACGTTGCACAGATGCTTGGCGCGCCGGCGCGAGCTGAGTGCTGGGTCCTGCTTGGGCGCCGGAAGTGGCTTCTTGGCGCATAGGCTCAGGCGAAGGCGACCGCGACCAAGCTCCTTTGGAGGGGTGAGACGCATGCTCCCACAGCGTATGGATGGTTGGAAGATACGACATAGCTGCGGTATAGCAGGTCTGCCTGGCGGATCACCGCTCCAGGCCGTAGCCTGTCCTGTCGGTGGGCGCGAGGCTTGCGACGGATCTGTGATTCCGCAAGGTGTGTTGGTGGTAGAAGCTTGATGTTCCAAAGCAAGGGTCCGCCTCGTTTGTGGAGCATTGGCGCGTCGCATCTGCAGCCGTGACACTCGAAATCGGCGATGTCATCTGCATCGGGAGGTACTCCAGACGCTTTCCCGCACGCTTCTCTCTCTCCCGGCATCGTACAGCCTTTCGTCGCGCTTCTTCGTATCTTGCCACGGCGTTCAGTGTGGCTCTCTGCATGGAAAGAATGCGAAGGTGCGAGGTGCGAGACGAGTCAGCTGTGGCACGACGTTCGGTGAAACGGCGTTGAGTTCACTGTGTCTGTTGCCTCCAGCCACGCTCACTAAGATAAACACGAAAGAAATATACATCAAATAATCAGACCAGATTAAAGGCTCTTTTTTGGTCCATCCGCTCTGTCGACAACGACACCCACGCTTAGAGGGAGTCAGCCAGGGCGGCTCACTTCAGCAACCCTAAATTTATCTACGACACGGGATGGCTTGGAAGCTACGGGCCGCTTTCTCACGCCAAGTCAGGATTCGAGCATCGAGCGGTTCCATCCCAGCTCAAGTGGCCATCAACCTGGGGTCGCTGCGCCCCCCCTGTTCGCCGTCCACGTTGGATGAGCCGGCCAAGGGATGTTCCAGTGACTCAAACCATCGAGGCGTCAGATCTCGTCTAGGAAAGTCAACCCCCTGCGATGTGCACCTCCGCCCTCAAGACGCACGCTGTTCGGTGAGATTGGGCAAGTCGCCCAGGTAGGAAAGCGCGCTAGATTCAGAAGGCCCGACCCGACATATGAGTGGAGGCCGCATGGCTTCTGCGGTGGGCAGCTTGGCGAGACAGACGTGTCTGAGATGCTCAGGAGCGAGGCATGTAACCGTCTCGAGAAAATCAAGGCAGGTCGTGGGCAGGTAGGCTCTGGCTGCGAGCGCGCACGCGGACAGCTCTCGACGTGCGTCCGACGGCAGAGCGGTGCAACGCTAGCTCGTGTCAGCCGCTCGCCTGACCACGCCAAGCCGCCAGCAGCAGCAGCCTTGTCCTGACACGGCCTCGAGCAGAATCGCAACGAAGCATCTGACACAGATGCGTGCAAGGCTGAGGCCTCACGATTGCCCGAAAAGGCGGGTCTGGGAGCTCGTTAGCTGCTTCCTGCGGAAGGCTCACTTGACGGTCCACGATTCACCACGGGCCGGATCACCGCCAGTCCGGGGTGGCATAATCTTGCAGCTCATACAGGCGCAAGGCCCACCAGGATGAGCGTGGCAGGGTGGATCTGCCACGGCTCGTGCTGTATCGATGCACACATGTGCTTCTGTCTCGTCTCGATGATCATGGGCGTTCATGAACACTCGCAGAGACGGGAAGGTGAACCCCTTCGGTGTAACCCGCCTGTGTTGTTACACCCGCCACTGCGTCGGTGCCAAGCCGCAGGTCCCGCCCTCGTGTTCGTCATCACGGCTTCGAGGGAGGCTGAGTGGATCCAGTAGAAGGCCAGGCGCAGGCCGGCCGACAACGCGAAAGCGAAATTGTGGCCGCCCGCCCTCAACCAGGGGTGGACAGGCTCAGGTGATCTCCCCACGGTTCGATGTCTGTGCCGCTATGATCAAGTCAGCTTGCCTACCCGGCGCCTCACCAGTACGAAGGAACTGCTAGACAGCAATCATAGGCGAGGATACTGGAGCGAGGCCATACGAATCCCTCAAAGTGCAAAGCTTGCTTCCCCTGACATTGCCGCGCCGGGTCCAACCTCCTTGCGTATCCCATCGCCACAAACAATCGCTAGCTGTGGCTGCGAGCCAGAATCCTTCCCCCTTGCGTCGACTCGACTCGCTTGCTCCTTGTCCCTCACCACCATCACCGCCTCTCGCCTCATCACCGCTCCCAACCTTGTTTGGACGGACTCTCATCAGCAAGGGAAAATCACCGCCAGCATCCGAGCTAGTCGAGGTACCTGCGTCCAACGACAGCTCCGATCTTGGCAAAGCCTGTCACCAAGGGTCTCCAGCCTCGATCGGCGATCAGCAGGATTACCACACTGCCACCACTTTCTCGGCGACACTACCGCTGCCGTATCTACCGGAATCGGGCCCGCCTGACTCCTGCCAGCGAAGACAGTGCCCCGCGCCCCGACTGTCGGAAATCAAGGACGTAATCTACATTCTCAAGGTGAGTAGGCTGGATTATGCTTCTGGATCCTTGCTCGAACCTCGGCGGAGTTGGGTTTCTTCGCGAGCTCTTGCGGTCTGAACTTCCTTGGCGCAACAATAGACTGGGACGTGTCGAGCGTAGTGAGCAGACTTGCTGCTGCCGGGGGCCGATGCGGATCGATTTGATCCCAACAGGCAAGGAGCCACAAGCTAAGCGAGGACCACCAGCTTGCAGCTAGCTGCCTGCGGCAGGGGAGGACAGGCCAGCCGTGTCACGCGTCCGTACGGACGCTGCGCGTGCAAGTCGTGTCGCTCTCCAGACCAACACCTGCAGAAGCGCCAAGCACACAGTGTTGGTCTCGCTGGATCGGCGGTAAGGCAAGGTGGAGGCCGATTGTTCTCATGGAGCGGATCATGCTGCAGAAACGTGGTGACAGCGGCCGAAGCGCAACCGCGGATGAGCGGTTAACACTCCGATCGGCACAGGGTGAGCTGCAGTCGGCTACGCACCCAGCTGACTCCCGGCAAGGGGGTCACATGCAGCGGCTGGGATCATCTCATCCTGAGGTAGACAACAAGCGCCGTCGGTGCCTTGGGCGGCTACCGTACTGGACGCGGGACAGAGGCAGGGGACGGCTGTCGCGCAGGAGAGGGCCTGATAAAGTGCGAGGCGCCTGAACGTATGCGCATTCGGTTCGGGTGCGCCGCTTCGGAAGCGTCGCTCGATCGTCTGGATCATGGCAGCAGAGACAGAGCGGCGGTGGACGAGTCTGTTGCGCTGTCGAGGATCTCTGGCAGGCGGATGATGGGGTGGCACGCCAAATCCACATGCCTGCACGCACATGCAAGGGTTTGATGAATTTGGGCGCGATGCAGCTCCCTACCGCCAGGACGCCGTTGCGAGCCGATTTTCAATCGCCCGACGGCCACAGGTTTCCACCCTCGCCTTTCGTCCTGATCGAGGCAATCGACGCTGCTGAAGCCGTTCGTTTTCTCGGCCTTCCTGTGCCCAACCTGGCGAAGGCTCAGCTGACTGTCGAGGCAAGGCAGTCAGCAGCGGAAGCTGTCAAGCAGAAGCTCGACAGCGAAGCGGAGTGCCAATCGCCTTGCGCCCAAAAAATGGCGCCTCAAAGCAAAGCGCGACAGGAGCGGAGCTGGAATTCCACTTTTTCCAAAGTGGCGCGGCACAGCACGGCTTTGATGGCACGGCACCCGCCAAGCGAGTGTTGGTCTCATCGCGTCTGCGCTTGCCTCTGCAGCCCAAATCCATCGCGCATTCTCCCGCCCCTTGCGTCGTTGACGCTTGGATTGGCTTCAAGCAGCAGTGCCGCGGTCCCGGCTGCTCACGGTTGCAGATGTGACGACTCATAAGCTCATCCTGCACAACCAGCCGCCTTGCTTGCTTTGCTTGCTTTGCTTGCTTTGCTTGCTCGCTTGCCCGCGTCGGCTCCTTGCCTGATCAAGCCGTCTTCGCTCCTCGATGTGATCGGCATCGCGATCCATGCCGCCTTCATGTTCACATTCGGACTCAGATTGGCAAAGCTTGCCTTGCATCATCCCGTGCGAGCGTCGGCTTCTGCTGCCAGATCACGCTGCGAAACCTTCTGGCTTTGGGTCGGAGTTCCGATCGCCTTTGTTTGCAGCGTTATCCTGCAGCATGCTGCGCTGCCATGACGGGAGCTGGTTCTGTAAATCGCGATGCCGCACCGCCTAGTGATCTGTCACTTCTGCACGCTCTCTGCCGCTTTTCCCGGCAGAAGGCCAAGAAATGGCCTCGTGCACACGCAGTGATGTCGTCCAAGGCCAGGCTGTTCGCAGAAGTGACCAGTCAGACGCGGACCGTCCATGCGATCGCCTAGCGCATCCCTGAAGCCTTTGGTCCTGCCCAACCCTTTGCTCCTGTTTCCTCGAGCCCGCCATGCTAGCAGCTCAGAAGCGAATAGGCGGAGCGTATCCGATGCCGATCCCGCAGCTAGCTCCGGCCAAGACTCTTCTTTCCCCGCCTGGCCTTCGTTGTCAAGGCTGAGATACGGAGCCTTTCTCACCTCCGCTCGCCTCATCGGTCCACCCGGATGCTCCGACATCGTGAGCCACGAAAGCTGGGCGGCCAAGGAGGCCGTTGCGAAGGCGATTTTACTTTCCGATTTCTTTTTTTTTTTAATTGTTCCGTTTTGATCGGGCGCAAACCCCTTACCACTCCTGCCCTTCGTGCCCACGCCAGACCCCTGGCGTCTGTCGATGCATCCGTCTTGCATCGATGCAGCCACGCGCAGCTGCTCCAGCCTCTGGACCCTGGCTGCTCCTCCCTGGGCGCTGCCGCCACGGAGCTGCAGCCGCCAATCCTCCTTTGGCACTCTCGCACGCGGTTGTCAGTTGGCCGTTCATGCAGCCCTCTCGCCTCGTCTCGCCTCGTCTCGCCTGGCTTCGCCGCTTCTTATTGCATGGACAGTTGACGCGACAAGTCAGGTCTAGTCAGGTCTTTGATGGCGCCGCGCCCTTTCCTCGCTGCAAGCGCCAGTGAGGCAGCACCGCACCATCGCCTGAATCTCGCTCGACGCTCAGGCTAGACGAGCGGAGGCGCTAAGTGCCAGCTCTTCAGTCTCGATCAAGTGCCGCTGCGATGCTCTTTCGAGATGCCGCAGCTGCTGCCAAGGCGCACAGTGTGAGCGGGAGCGCTGCGGAAGCATCCCCGCACAGGCTGTCTTCATGGCTTTTTGGTTTCACTTGTCGATCCTTTGCGCAACCCAGCCATCCTGAGCGATTTGCCGGCAAGGCTGATGGACGGCTGACGCCTTGCAAAGCGAGTTGCATTCATTGACGTGACCCCTTGCACCCCGCATTTCTCGCCGTCTGGCCCTTCGTGATTCCGTTCCTCCCCCCTGCAAGCCGTAGCCATCGTGCAGCTTTTCGTTTCCACCCTTCCTCTCGCCCCTTCAGGCTTCACAAGTCGTAGCGGATTAACTTAGTGGCGCAGCAGCGAATCTCCTCGATCCGCCTACCCGCTCACTGCATCAAGACCCCCTTGCGCTCTCTCTACTCGACGCCACCCCTGCAGCTCCCTATCCAGCTCGCAGGCACTTTTTCTCCTGTCACTTGTCAGCGTTGCCCAGCATCCCGCCCAGAGTCTCTTGCATCGCGCACTAGCTCTCCTCCAACTTGCAAGTGTCGACTTGCAGCCTGCCAGCGGCAAGCGGTGTCAATCCCCCCTTCGCTCAATCACCACCATACTTGGTTCAGCAGTAAGTACAGTATCAGATCCCCTCAGGGTTCTCGCCTCGTCCGAGCAGCGAGCCCGACCTTTTTTCCGCGCTGGCACGCTCCATTCCTCCTTAAAAAGGGACATGCTTGTCGTCGATCCCCCCTTGGCAATCTTCCCCTTCTTCTTCTCTCCATCGTCCCTTGTCTCCACCATCGCTCCTCTTCCACTCCCCTCGCCCTTGCCCTGCCTGGTCCCCCCTGCTTTTTGACGCCGCTCATCGCTCTATCGCATTTCGAAAGCCAAAAGACTCATAATCACGTACCCTGTATCGATTCTATCTTTATCGTTCCTTTTATATCTCTCCAGCACCGGTCTTTCTCCGCCTACCCAGCACCCCCTCCCCTCGAGCGTCATTCGCCGCAACGACACCCCCCTGCCATTCTCTGCCATTCTTTCTAAGCACCACTCGAGTCTACGCAGATATTGCTATCGCCGCATCTGCTCGTCCCCAGTCACCCTCCAAAAGCTTCGACTTCGGCCTCTCTAATCAGATCTACTGGAGCCGGCCCCGTCTTTTCAGCACGAAGGCCAGCTCTGTCACTCTCCGCCGATCAGCCTCGGACGGATACAGCTCACATGTTCACTGCCCATCCTAGCTCTCCCTCAGGAGATCAGCAGACCCTCTTCCCTTCGCCCGCCTACTCGGAATCGACTCTGTCGTCCTCTTCGCACCTCTACACGCCGGATAACATCATGGCCAACAAGAACCAGGACGCTCACGATCGTCTCAATCTGCATCACGCCTCCATCAGCGCCGCCAACGCCGCTTTCGTCTCTGCTACGAAGCGCGAAGACTCGCACAGCGGAGCCAACGCGAGCGACGACACCAGCCTGGCATTTGCTCACAACGTACCAGGTCTTCTTGATGGTGATATGAGCGGTGATACTCAATCCCTCGCAGCGGCCCTCGACTTCGATAGCATGAACGCCGACATTCAGCAGACGCTGGGAAGCAACGAATACGCGTTTCTGGGAAAGCGCCCTACCACATCTCAACCGTCCGGAGGCTTCGGCTCGATGCTCCATGTGCGCGCCGAATCCAACTCGGGTCGTCGGCACAGCATCCAGACGCTCATGCCCTCCAATGACTCGAGCTCGTCCCTCACAGACTTTGGCGTTATGCCAGGAGCTGCAAGTGGTGCGAGGAGCATGAGCATCTCGGTGGATGCCTACGGCCATATGACCTACGATGCCGCTTCTCAGGGCATGGGTATGGGTCTCTACACGGAGGCACAAGATACGGCGGGAGCTGGTTACCTCATGTCGCCGCCTCGCCTCACCGTCAGCATGTCTTCCAATCCCGGCCCTTCTGCCGCATCAGTTCCCGTTGGCTTCACCGAGGATGCCAAGCGTCGTCGCACTTCTGAGGTCGAAGCGACGCCCGAGCGACGTGTCGAACAGCTTGCTCATGAGCAGCGCTACCTGCCACAACAGACCCCGCCGAACATGTACGCCTACCAGCAGCACCCACAATTCTCGGTCGGGTCCAGCGTGGGTGGGGGCTTCGAGACGCCATCGTCGGTGCAGTCGAACGCCTCTCCATGCCGCGTGCGACGTCTTTCGCTCACGGCCATGGACCGTGCTGCTCACATTGCAAGCCTCACCGCCAATCTGTCGCTCCCGTCCTTCGCCGGAGAGCAGCCACCAAAGAGCGCTCCCCCGCGTGCCGCCTCGGACGCTATGCAGCGCGCGCAGTCGCAGTCTTCGCTCACCCGCAAGGCTACCGACGACAAGCTGGCCAAGAACGGCGCCGCCTCGAACGCGGCAGCCAACAGCAACGCGGGCAGCGCCACGCCCAACGGCAAGAACCAAGATGTGTGGCCCGATGACGTCGAGGTGGCTTTCTGGGAAGGTATGTATTCGATTGTGTGCTCCTCTTCCCTTCTCGTGGAGCGAATCCGTCCTGCCAGGACTGCCGAGAGGAGAGCAAAGCTCTTCAGCCTCGATGGCTGGCACTGTTGGATGGCTGGCGCTTGGTGGCCGCGTTTAAAGCTGCCAGACGCGTCTCGGCGAATATTCAAGCTCCGAAATTCGCGCCTGCAGCTCGCGACAGGAGCTTGGGTGGGAATTTTTGTATTCGACATGCGGGGATGGTTTGAGTCCTCGTGAACACCGAGGACCCATCATCCCCGAGCTGGGACAGGCCGTGGCCACATCGAGCTGCTCGATCCGGCCCCTCTTGCATGGAGAAGCAGTCGGGGCTTACCGCCCACAGCGTGGATGCTTAAGAGAAACTGGTTTGGAAGTGGATTGCTGACGACCTCCTCTTGCCTCCTTCCCCTTGCCTCGAACCTCCTTCCCGACCACCACTACCACCGTCCTCGTTCCCCTTCTGTCGTGCTGGCTCGCGACTTGATTACCACTACACTTTATACCCCTCAGCTCTCCGCCTCATCCCTAAGCTCGGTCGCCGAAAGGTGCTCGTGCATGGCAAGCCGTGCGGTCGTAACGAGCTCATCGCCGACTACATTGAGCGCAAGACCAACAAGGTGCGCACCCGCAAGCAAGTCTCGAGTCACATCCAGGTGCTCAAGAACATTCGCAAGGGCGATCCTGAATTCCAACAGCTCATCGCTGAGCCCACCACCGAAGAGGACTTCTACATTCCCGCTGGTGGCATGATGTACGCACAGACGCTCGCAGGCTACGGCTACGGTGGCCTCGGCGGTGCCTACCCGCTCCTGTCCATGGACAACGCCGGTGGCCTCCTCTCACCATATACCCCAGGCCTCACCGGTGGTCAGGGCCTTGCCAGTCCTCTGTCCCCAGGCGCGCCTCCCATGTCGGCGACCCACTCCATCACTTCGGGCTTGAACAACCTCCACTTTCCCCAGCAGACCGGCGTCAAGGACACGAGCGGCAACACGCCGTGCCCAATCCTCCCTGCGAGCTTCTCCATGTGGGTGCACTGTTCGTCTGGCGACGAGAAGCATGTCTACACCAACCTGGATAGGAACTCGATGACCACGTACGCCAACAACCATTCGTCGTTGCCTCAGATGACGCTCGATTCGGTGCGCGTCGGTCACTTCCGCTTCCCTCGGCTCGCAGAGATGTACCACCGCATGCCGTGCCAGTTCCTTCATGTCCACGTGCCGCTCTCGGTGCCGCGCCACGATGTCATGATGCCGCGCTACGACCACTTCAGCACTCAGCTCTCGCTGACGTCGGCGCAGGATTTGCGACTGACTTCGGTCACCACGGTCTACTCGCACGGCAAGCGCGTTCTGTCGCTGGTGGAGCCTCTTGATGCTCCCCGCAAGATCTCTGGCAGGAACGGCGTCGAGGTCGCCGCTACCAGCACTGTGGGTGCTGGCGTCGGGGCTAGCGATGAGGGTGCCAAGGTGTCCAGCGAGCCGACGGCCAACGACGCGCCGTCGTTCGAGGATGCGATGACCTCGACCCCGACCAAAGGCAAGAACAACCAGCGACGTGAGAGCGACGGTAGCGTCACCTCGCTTAGCCCGATTTCGGGCACGTCGAGCGGTCCTGCTTCGCCCCGTACGCCTCTGGAGGCCAACAACCAGTCCAACAGCAGCCTTCGTCACCGCTGGTGCCACCAGGCTCCGTTCGCCACAGACTTCTGGGCGGACTTCCTGAGCCGCAACCACCCGGTCAACGTCTACAGCGGTCGCGACGGACTGCAGTCGTTCGGAAAGGAGCCGAGCGAGCGCGCTGCGCTCGGCATGGCGGTCTCGGGCGTCACCATCATCCAGGAGCTGGTGGTGGCGAGCGAGGACAAGAGCTCGGCGGCGTCCGCTGCCGCCACTCCTTCCGCCAACCGCGACGCTGCTCTGCTGAACGATGCTGGCTCGGGCCTCAGCCCCGGCAGCAAGGTGGGTGACGTCGTGCTGGTGATCGCTTGGGATCTCGAGTGTGTCGAGTCGCTCGGCACCACGCCAGGCACGCCCACGGTCTCGCTGCTGACCGTTGGGTCCGGCGCGTCGCCGATGGGCCGAGCGGCTCCGCTCTTGGCTTCGCCTCTGAACCAGGCGGGCGCCCAGCTGCACATGGCTCCGCACGGCCTCTCGCCGATGACGGCAGCGTTCCCCAACGGCGTCGCCGGCCAGCTCGGTCACCCGATGATGCACCAGCAACAGCCGCAGCTGAACATGCTCAACGGAGGAGCGGCTCCGCGCGGCTATGCGCACGCGCACCCGCCGCCGTCGCTGATCCAGACGCAGCCTTCGCCACAGCCGAGCTTCGGCTTCAAGGCGGAGGCGGGTCAGGGCAGCTCCGAGCTGAACCTGCAGCCGCCTACGTTGCTGCGCAAGCGCGGGCTTTCGATGACCAAGCCCAACCTCATGGTGTCGATCCCGCCTGCGCCTGCGTACCTGAACCCTCAGCGGAGTGCGAGCGGCGCCATGCTCAGCCCGCACCCGCAGCTGTCGCCTGGTGCCAGCCCAACGCCAGCGGCGTGGGGGCTCATCCAGCAGCGGGCGGTGCACACTCCCATTACGCCGTTCCCGCAGATGGGTGCGGGGCTCTGCGAGCCGCCGCCGCTCAACACGGGCGACGATGCGCGAATGCAGAAGGAGCGCCTCGAGAGGCACTGGGCCAGCCAGGCGAACCCGCTCGGTGGCGCGCTGCACTCGCCGCTCGACATGAGCTTCAACCCGTCGGACGTCAACGTCTCGATGGCCAGCACTGGCATGGCTGTGGCAACAGCTGCAGGCCACACGGACTCGGCGCTGGGTCTCATGGTGCCCGGCAGCATGGGCGGCAACGGACTGGCGCTTCTTTCGCCCGCTGGCTTCGACGCGATGGGCAAGATGGGCGGCGGCCTGGACTCGGGCAACAACAGCTTCGAGCAGATGCTCGCCGACGGTGACCTGAGCAACGATGCTAGCACGCAGGAGTATCTCAACGGCCTGCTCGCCTCCATCGGCGTCGAGGGACAGGAGTTCAGCGCCACCGCCTGAGCCTACCCTCCTCTCCTCTGCCTTCTTCCATCTTCATCTCCACTCTTTGCATGCACTTGATCCCTCCGTAAAGATGCTACCAGCTGGCCACGGGACAGAGCTAGGTCTCGTCTATCGCGGCCATTGGTAGCACAACTTCTCTACTCTCCCCTTTTCTCTTGTTATGGGCCTCCTCCATCTCGTTTATCGCTGCGTATCCGCTGGTTTTTTCTCGCCGTTCCTCTCCCTTTGCCGACTTGCTATGGTCGCGGAACCGGCCCCACTGTATCTTTAGCACCGCATCTCTCGTCATGCAGTCTCTCTTTGCGCTCACCTTCGCCGTGATTGTGATTTTGGCTGGTGGAGTCGCTTGCTCGTCTGGGCTGGATCGTGGGAGTTTGCGCGCTGAGGCACCTGCCCATGCTCACTGCCAGCAGAGGCTGTCATCACTCTACGCGACGCGCCTCAGTCGCGAGGGGAGCTTAACGCGACTGATTTCGGGCGAGAGTGGGATTTTGTGGAGCTGAGTTCAACGCATTCAGCCACAGAAGAGAGGCTGGCGGTGTGGCCCGCCCACGGCCACCGTGACTTGGCATTTTCGGCAAGGCGGCAGCTGAGGCACGCGCTCGGGCACTGCGGTGTGCTGTTGCGTATTTTTTGTCTGCGCAAATGCATGTTTATTTTTTTTTTGTCTCGTCCAGCTGCACATGGCAGTGAGTGTCTTTGGCATTTTGGGCGGAAATTCGGAATGATTATTTTGAAGAGAGCCAAATTGACCGGGATGTGAGGCTCCACAACGGCAAAGCGGCGCAGGAAAGCCGCGCTTGAGGGCTGAGCTGAGAGCGCAGAGTGTGAGTGTTGTTCCACCCCACAGCGCGGCCAAGTGACATGCAGAGCGGCAGCTGGCTTGGCTCCTCCTCGGACACCAACACCAGCCAACCAACCAACCAACCACCTCTTCGTCATCAGTTTCTCGTCTCGCATCGTCCCACCGCAAATCCATACTCACGTCTCTGCATCGTTCCCCTCTGCCCGTCTCGTCACTTTTGCCCCCGTTCGCTCCACTTCGCCTCATCTCAACTGCTCCGTCAACCCATCGTAGCCGGCTACATTCACCTCATCGTTCCCGCACTTCGTCCTTCTCGTCTCGCCTTCCCTTCAACCTATCGAACCGGACTCTGGATCCATTTCTTCCCATCGCTTGGCCGGGGAATCAGCGACGAAGTCAGCAATCGCTATCAACAAGCTGGAAAGGAAGCACGCTTCCCGCTGCTCGGCTTCCGAACCGAGATGGTCACATCGACTTTCTCTCAGTAGCCGCCTCTTCCTTTTGGTGCCTCGTCGCCACAGCGCCAAATTGACAGACTGCAGCCGCCGATTGGTACCTCTACAGTAGCAGTGGCATCATAGCTTCCGCCGCCCCCGTCATGGCGCTTACGGGCTACTCGCGCTCTGCTCTCTCTCCGGTTCCTTTGAACCACCCCCGTCAACTCTCCGCGCAGACCTGGGAGAACAAAGCCGGTGATTACTCTTCAGCCGGTGCTCAGCGCTCTATCACTGGCCGTCAAGCTGCCAAAGCCAACTTCATCTTGTCCCAGTCTCCCACTCTGGCTCAACACGTCTCCTGCTTTGTCGACCTTCCACCCGTCGTCCGCTCGCCCGCCACCATGTTCTCCGAAAGGGTCCGCGCAGGTCTCAAGCGCAAGAAAGGCAATCGCACGCATCTGGGTAAGGGCGCGCTTGCCGGACATGCTCACCGCGGTGCCGCAGCTACGGCGTCGGCGCAGGAGGCCGACAAGACCCACGCATACGACGCTTCCGCACCTGTTCGTCGCAGTAGCTCCCTCGCGCGCCGCAGAAGGGAGGAGGCCAAGCTCAACATCGTCACCTCGCCTCACCTGCCCCGAGACAAACCGCCTTCTTCCGCCAGCGAGCGTTCCGACTGGTCCTCCGTCGTTTCGCTCTCCCCCACCACCTCGCGCGCACCTGCTCTGCGATCCGAGGAGCATCTCGAGCTACCCAAAGCACGCCCCGGCATCCAGACGCGTCGTTCCAGTCGCAGCTCGCTCCACCGCACGCTCGACGGTATGACTCTTGAAGACCAACGTCCGCTCGGTGCGGACCGGTCCAGCAGATTGCAATCGGCCTCGATGAGCAGGCAAAACAGCAACCGCACCGCCGGAAGCGCAGAGACGGCCGCGGCACACTCGCGCTCGCGTCGAGTCGTTGACTCGACTGCCGTCGTCGACTCGGATCACAGCTCAGACGCCCTGGAAGAGATGGACGACGAAGAAGCGGAACACATCCGTCTCGTCGAATCGGCGCCAACCTGGCAGCTGCACCGACTGCGCAAGGACGAGCTCATTCATCTTTCCTTATCCGCAGGCGCGTGGGATGCGGATCCAAGCGAAGATCAGCTTGAGCTCCTCACCAAGCAGGACCTCGTCAATCAGATCATCACCAGTCGGTCGCGTCTGGATCGCTCGCAGCCCGTCGGGAAATCGGCATCCAATCGCAAACGTCAGGACCGCCATGGATCGCGTCGGCTTACTCGGCGTTCGAGTTCCGCTTTACGAGAGGACGCCGACGAGCACGAATTCCACGCCGCTTCGCATTCTGCCGTGCATCGCTCTCGAGCCGCTTTGCCCTCGAATTCTCCGGACAGCTCCGATGACGCCAGCCATAGTGACGCATCGAACGAGGCAGGCGGCGAGGAGACCGAGGCCGAGCCCAACCAGTGGTATACCTCCCGACGCCACACGGCCCGACATGCGTCAAATAGGTTGAAGTCAGACATCGTCCTTCGTCGCATGGACTCGTCTACCTTTGATGAATTCGAGCCTTCAAAGCCGACCCGGGCTCCTCGTCGTCAGCTTCGTAACGTGGCCGACGGACGACGACACTTGGGCTCAGATCTACTTTCTGCGTCCACATCCTCTTCAGTGTTCGGCGGAAGGAGCTCGCGCGCCTCGCAGAGCTCTCATTCCCCCTTCGTACACCGGTACAAGCCAAACGTCTTCGTCGCCTCGTCACCTGTCAGAACGCGCTCTCGGACCGCACGCTTGACGCTCGGAATGCCCTCCAGGCGCAAGAACGCGCTCCGCGGCTTGGAACCAGCCGACATTGGCGCTTCTGAAGTGGATCCCCTGGCCACGCCGAAGCTTGGTGGTAGGAGGCCGCGACGTGGTCAGAAGACGGTCAAATTTCATGCCACTCCGCCCAACAAACTGGCTGAAGACGAATGGATTGAAGCTGATACGACCGACAGCGAAGCCGTTGATGCAGCCCTCCAAGCCGAAGCAGAGCAACCCTTGCTGGCGGACGATCGAAGCGCGACTGCTCGGACTCGTGGCCTCCAGCGAGGTGCCCGTAAAGCGTCGCGAACTCGCCGATCGACGGCAGGATCGGACACAAGCCTGGCGTCCCACCAGCCAAGAAGCCGCAGCACCTCGATGGACCCGGACTCGCCCTCCGAGACCGGTAAAGGCGAGGATCTTAATGATGCGGGCATGGCTACCTCGGACGACGATGGTCCTACCCCTACCAAATTCCGCAGGCTGCGGAACGGCAAGCTGCGTCTGGTATCTGGGTCGGCGCAGGGTGCCATCGAAGCTCACGATCGCGAGTCCGAGCACGTGGAGGATGTCGACATGGAGAGTGCTTTCGAATCTCCTGTGCCACTGGCACGAGGACGAGACGCTCGCAACGCGTCTCCTGAAGATGGGGCCCCCTCGCACGGCGACTCGGAGGACCCCGAGAATGCCATGGTGGAACCTTCTTTCGCAGTGCTCTCGCGGCTGCGCAAGTCTGCGCTCGAGCAGCTATGCCACCATCGTGAAATTGACATCGAGGGAGACGACAAGAAGGCAAACCTCATCAAGAGGCTGCTCGACTGGCACCAACTCACCGCCCTTGAGGCTGCAGGTGGCTACGGCTCGGGCTCGGACATCGAGACCTCGCTTGAACGAGACGCACCTAAGAAGGACGATCGCAGCGAACGAGACGAGATCCAGTCCAACGTCTCTACCGCCACCGCAACCGCCGAGGACGAATCTGCCAAGATGCGGACACCGACGCGTCGACGGAACGGCCGGGCTACTCGGAACGCGCAGCCTTCGGCCACCGATAGCGACCAGCCTCTGTTGCTGCGTGGCCTGGGGAAGGCGACGACGTCGTCGGACAAGCTGCCAACGCCGCCGCTGACGTCGAACAACGACGAGGCGCAAGCTGCGCAGGCGGGTGACGGCGTGGACGAGCTCAATGGGCTCGATCTCGAGAGTCTCAACCTGACGGACAAGGAGATCCCGCCATCGAAGCTCGAGAAGCTCGAGAAGATCGGCTCGGGGGGCTTCAAGGACGTGTATGTGGGCAAGTACCGCATCTCGAAGACGCGAGTCAACAAGGTGGCCATCGCGGACATTCGGGACCAGCTCACGGAGATGGACATCAAGGAGCTGAGCCTGCTGCGCGATCTGCGACACGAGAACATCGTGCGCTTCATCGGCGTTAGCATCCCCGAGGATCCGCGCCACGTGCCGTGCATGATCGTGAGCGAGCTGTGCTCCAACGGCGATCTGTTCGACTACGTGCGCAACACCGAGGCGCCGTGCGACGCCGAGGTGTTCCGCATCCTGCTCGAGACGGCGCGCGGGCTCGAGTATCTGCACACGCGTACGCCTGCGATCATCCACCGCGACTGCAAGTCGACCAACGTGCTGATCACGCGGCGCAAGACGGCCAAGATCAACGACTTTGGGCTAGCGCGGGTCAAGAACACGTCGCGCTCGATGATGCGCTCGCTGGTCGGCACGGTCAACTGGCAGGCGGTGGAGCTGTGGGTGCCCAAGCCCAACTACAACGAGAAGGTGGATGTGTGGTCGGCGGCCATGACGTTCTGGGAGGCGCTTCAGTGGCACCAGCCCGAGAAGAAGTATCCGTTCCAGGGCATGAACGAGCACCAGATCTACCAGGACGTCGGGCAGAAGAAGCAGCGTCCGTACACGGGTGCGATTCGAAGGCAGTTCGGTGGCGAGATCGTGGATCTGCTGGACCGCATGTGGGACCACACGCCCAAGAACCGCCCGAGCATGACCGAGGTCTGCACCGAGCTCGAGGAACTCATCCAAATGAAGAAGGCGGCGGCGGCAGCCAGCTCGAGCCGGTCTAGGAGCTAGTGGCAGTGCGGCCAGGAAGCGCTTCGAAGTATCCCTTGTTGTATTCGCACGCAATTGCATCTGTATTCATGTGACCCGGCGTGCAGGATGCAGGCCGAGTGAGATTCCTCGATCGTGAGCAGTTCGGTTTGGTGTTGTGATGAAAGCTGGGATTTGTTAGGGCGCGAAGAAGGACATTGAGAATGGCGGAAAAAGGGAGCTTCATCGCGCGGCGAGATGGACACGTGTAAGTGGGCTCGAGCTGTCGGGCGAGAAGAAGAAGCGCAGCGAAGTTGGCTGGCGCTGTCGCGGTGGCACGGAGCAATTTTGGGCGCGATGCATGCCAGGGCGCTTGGACACGCATCAAGTCGAGGCGTAGGCAAGCGCTTCCGCCTGGATCCCAACCTCCAACTCAGCCAGCGCGATCGCTCTCAAGCCGCGCTCGAAAACCGCACGCACAAGCACCTGCAAGACCACAAAGCCGCTACAGGGGGAAACGTGGCTACGATGGCGCTCTCGATCTTTGTGCCCATCGGGTACGTTGCGACGTTGGTGGTGTCGATGCTGGTGTTCTCGCGCATCTACCGACGACGATCTGCGGCGAATCTGGCCAAGTCGTACCAGCCGTGGTTCCCGGAGGGACACGAGGCGCGGGATATCTACCAGACGCTCGTGGCGGCGGATCCGCCTGCACCGGAGGAGGTGCTCAAGGCGGCGCTGCTCAACCGGGCCATGACGGATGTGCGCAGGATCATGCGCATGCGCGACGACAAGCAGGCGCTCGGAACGCTGCTGCAGAAGGGATCGATCGGCGACGAGACCATGGCGCGCTTCACGCTCGCCGAGAAGGAACTCGAGGCCGAGATCTTGGACGTGGTCTCCGAGGCCAACACGTTCCGCGAGGGATGGGGACAGCTCATCTTCCCGACGGCGAGCGAGATGGTGGCCCACCTCAAGCACAAGGAGATCTACTACGAGATCCAGCGCCAGCGCGCTGCAGAGGTCAAGAAGCTCGAAGACGAGGGCAAACCGGTTCCTAAGCCGACCGTCGAGCTGCCGCCGCTTGTGACGCCGCCAGGCACCAAGATCGAGATCCAGGGCGGCCCAGGTGGTGCAGGCGGCCCTGGTGGTCCTGGTGGGCCGATGCCTCCCCAGGGTGGACAGGGACCCAACGGACCTGGGATCAGCCTGCCGATGACGGGATCGGGAGCGGATGCACGCGTGACGCTGCCCAACGGCCAGCAGATCCACCCTGCACAGCTGGCCGCATTGATGCAGGGACCGCTGCCACCCAATCTACCGCCGCAGCAGGCGGCGATGCTGATGCAGGCTCGGGCGCAGCTACAGGCGCTGCAGGAACAGGCACAGGCACAAGCGCAGGCCCAAGAGCAGCAGCAAGAGGGGTCGGGAGAGGCGATCGAGGAGGACAAGGAGAACAAGCAGAACGACGCAGTAAAGACGGCTGCGGAGGCGGAGGCCAAGAGCGAGACGCCGTCGGCACCAGCGACGAAGAGCGCTACTGTTGAGGATGGCGACGACGCATGAAGAGCGGCGACCGACGACGGACCGCAGCCGACGGGATGGGTGCTTGGAGCGATGATGATGATGTATGGCACTGTCAAATCCTGATCGCAATCGGCGTTCAGGCTATGGCGAATTTCGATCGATGAGGTTCTATTCATGCTCTGCAAGGTGTGGTTGTGCGTTGATGTTTGGGCTGAAATGCGATTTTGGAGAATGTTTGGATCGTCGGGTTGGAGCTCAGCTGGAGGCTTCCCACGCAGCGCAGCGCTTGCAGCTCACCCGAAACCACTCTACTCCCCACGGCCGCGCTCCCCACGGCCCCGCCGAGCAGTCTTGCAAGGCTTCCGTGTTCGCCTCACGCCGAAAATCATTCCAAGCTCCGTCGAGAGCTTCCCCGCTAGAACAGCATCTGGGTTTGGCTTTAGACCCCGCGCAAATCAGCCTCCGCAGCACCGAATTCGCAATACGTCTGTATTGCCCGCTGAAGTCCGGCTCGCTGTGAATCAGGAACGAAGAATCCTGGCTGTTGACACGGCCACGAGTGCTTCTGTTCGGCAGCGAAGGGTTCGAGAACCGACGCCCGAGGTCTGTTCTTCTCTGCCAGCACACCGAGCTCTGTGTCTGCAGACACTATGGATGTGATTCAGTTGAACTTTGATGCTAGCGTCATTGTTCGGACTGCAGCGTCGGCACATGTCAAGGTGTGAATGCTACTGTCTTCGGGCGTCCGGTAACTGAGAGCGCCAGTAAAGGTTAGTCGGGATCCGGCTGGCGCCTAACGAACGATCGACCTAGCGGCGCTCGCTTAGCCATGTCCAGCTGGGAGCGATAAAAAAAGATTGTCTTTGGCACGGAAAATAAAGTCGTTTGGCTGGCGATCCTCCGACGCGGATGGGCTCCTTGGGGAAGAGCGAGCATCGCGGGTCAGAGCTGGCATGTGACAGCGCAGACAGGGAAAGAGGAGGGGGTGATGGCATCGGCAGCTCCGCCCAGCAGCGTGAGTGGCAAGGCTCGAAGGACGACGCCCCACGCTGTGCATGCTGGAACGCTGCAGCGTCGTTCCTTGGCGTGGCGTCAACGGCAGGGCCGCACAAGAGCCGCACAAGAGCCGCTGAGCAAGCTCGCCTCAACCTTTTTTTTTCTTCTTCTCCCTTTTACGCTTTTTCTTTCGTAGTCCGACTGCTTTTTGTACGCACGCACGCACGCAAAGCACGCAGACAGACCACACGCGCTCCAGCACGCACGCAGCCAACCACGCACGCGCACACACTCACACACACTCACACGCACACACGCGAGACGGCTCCTGCCTGCCCTTTGAGGGCGCTCGCAGTGACAAGTGGCGCTCCTCGCTCTCAACCCGAAGCGCGCTTTCGGCCCCACGCCGTCAGACCCTGACCACATCGAATCATCACATCGACTCGCAATTCGCATCTCGCACTCCCACTCCTCCTCCCCTTTCGCCCTTCATCTCTTATCATTCATCCTTTCCCGACGGCTTCGTCGGCTCTTCTCCTGCGCCCTTCTGCGCGTTCCGCCTTCGACCGCCCGCTGCGTGCGCGCTTGCACTTCAGCATCCCACCCGCATCTCATTTCCATCGCCTCCCATTCACATTCGCCTCACGACCTCCTTCACGTTTCTTTTCTTCACCTCTCTTGGGCGCTCTTCTGATTCGGCCCCACACGCCGCCTTTCTAACAAACTCCTCACGCCGGGCGCTTGTGCATGCAGAGCAGCTAGCTGCGGCTCCATGCTACCATCGACCGCGTCCTTTGCAAAGCCACGACTGCCGCGCTACCCGCGACTCCCGCTCCACCCACTCTGCGCCACCTCATACAAGCCGACCTCCGCATAGAGCCATCCTTGCCACCAATCATGACGTCCACCTCTTCCGCTGCTGCCGCCTACGTCAACGACATGCACTACCCATCACACTCGCACTCGCTCTCCTCCGGACAATCTCGGCTCGCCTACAACACCATGGCCGACGACAACGCTCCCAGCACAGCCGACGACTCGGAAGAGCCGCCCTCCTTCTTCGTCCGCGCGCTCTACGACTTTGAGTCCAACGACGCCAGCTCGCTCTCCTTCCACAAGGGCGCCCTCATCGAGGTGCTCACTCAGCTCGAGTCCGGCTGGTGGGACGGCCTCCTCCACAACCAGGTTCGAGGCTGGTTCCCCTCCAACTACGTCGAACCCATCTCCGACCAGGAGGCCGCCGTCGAGCTCGCCGCACGCGCACATATCAACTCCAACTTCCATCTCGGCCTCTCGACCCAGAATTCCGCCGAGTCGGACTCCTTCGCCCGCCTCGGCTTCGGCGCCGGCTTCGACGGCCTCCACGCCCTCATCAAGGGCGATGGCATCGGCAGCAGCGACGCCTTCAGCCAGCTCGCAGAGGCCGCCATGCTCGAGCCCTCCAGACGCATCTTCGACCACAGTAGCCCCCAGCTCGCCGACACCGCCCTCATGCATCAGTCGGACGCATCGCCCTACCGCACCGCATCGACATCCAATCACCTCTCCGCCCAACCCGCAACGCAGGCTGCGTCATCTTCCTCGCTCGCCGCCTTGTCCGATCATCGCCTGGCTCTCGAGCGCGAGAGGGCAAGGGCGGCGTCGGTATCGAATCCTCTTGACCCAAACGTGGGCGCGTCCACCTCTCTGGCCGCTGCTGCTGCCGCCGCGAGCGCAAGGCCCAGAGCGGCCACGGGCTCTCAGGCTGCAGGCGATAGTTGGGTTCAAAAGGCATCCAACTGGGCGGCACGCAAGGGCACAAATCAGCTGCCCACCCTTGGCGTCGTTGCCCCCGACCACGCCAGCGAGCCCTCGGATGCCACAAATCAGTCGCCGTCCATGCTCCGTGCAACCTCTTCTGGCCACAACAGCTCCGCAGAAGTGCGCACTAGGGACGCTCACGAGACCCACACCGTCGGCACCAACCGCAGCAGGCCTGCGTCTCTTCGCACGGACTCCGAGTCGCGACCATCGTCGAGCAACAGCAGCAGCCATACCGCCATCTTTCAGAACGGCAGCGCTCCCGTCCGTGCTCCCCAGTCCAATGTCGTAGACCGCATGCCCGATCCCAGCACAGTGCCAAAGCCCTGGAAGGTGCGCCTCACCGATGACGAAAAGTACTTCTTCTTCGTCCACCGAAACACCACCGAGATCCGCTGGAACTACGCCGACGCAAAGACCAAGCTCACCATCCTGTCCAACGTCACCCCTCGCACGCGCTCACCGGGCCAAGCGAATTCGGCAGCCAACGAGCAGGTCAAGGCGGCGCCCAGTCTGGGAGGCTCGCGTAGCCTTGCCCAGGAAGTTTCGGAGCTGAACCTCGACTCGGATGAGTCCGACCTTGACGGTGATCTCAATCCACGCCTCCCAGGCAAAACGCCCAAGCTAGCCTCCTCGGACGGAGGCCGCAGCACGCATTCCTCCCTGGGCGCAGCAGCCTTTGCTCAGCATCCTGCGCTTTCTCAACCCCAATCGTCGCCCGACTCGCTTGCTCAGGAGGAGGCTGTCGCCTACGACCTTCAGAGGGCCCTGGCGCCTCCGTCCGTGGCACCCGTCAGTCTCCTTGTCCATCGAGCCAACGAAGTCATCAGGCAGCTCGCAGCCATCGCCACAGAGCAGGTCGGCACCAACGGTCTGGCCGAGTCTGACGGTCCCCTCTGGAGCCCGCATAGCGGCGTCTACCTGCCCAGGCTTGCCCAGGCTACCGCAAGTGTAGTCGCCGCTATCCGCGAAGTCCTCTATGCTACCGGCTCTCTCTCTCTGTCTCCGAGCGATCTCGCCGCCATCTCCAAGCTTGTTTCAACCTCTTCGACCAACGCCGACAGCCGCAGCGCCGCGCCGGATTCGCCTCTGGGCCCCAAGGACGTCGACTTGAACTTGTTCTCAGGCGTGCTATACACCTCGTACACCTCTGCACACGAAAAGCGCGCTGCGACTACGCTGCACCGCTACGGAGCCTCGCCGAAGGACGCGCTTGCCCAGATCCCCAGCAGTCTGCATCCCGTCGGCCGGAAGCTCAACGCCGTCGTCTCCAAGCTCGTGCTCTCGTCGCGTCAGGTCATCGATCATTCCGTCACGCTCGCCTCGTCGCCCACCTCAAGCATGGAGAGCACCATGACCGATTTGGATGCGGACGTCTTCTCCAAGCTCTACCAGTGCCGACAGCGATTGAGGGAAGATGCGCTCGAGCTCATGCGGACACTCCAGAGTCTCAGCACCGAGGCCGAGAAGGTCAGGAGCACTGCGTTGGGCGCACCGCACAGCCGCGGCTGGCTGCGCAGGGTTGAAGGCAGTCTCGAGAGCGATCTTGGTCTGAATGGCATCGGGCCCACGTCATTCGGTAGCGGCATGGCGGCTGGGTGGCTCGGTAACGGCTTCGTGCTGCCGTCCAAGTTCGAGGTCGCACTCATCAAGGCCGAGAGCAAGGGCACCCGCAAGAACAACCCGTTCGACCAACGCAGAGAGGCGGAGGCAGCGGTAGTCCGCGGCATGCTTACGTTGCGGCGCATTCCCGACAAACGCTTCGATCAGCAGGTCATCCAGGAGCTCCAGCAGCTCAGCTCGCGTGTCGAGGCGGCGACTGACTCGTTCGCCGAGGCGCAGCAGTCCGAAGCTGTCCAATCGGCCCTGTCAATCCTGTCTCAGTACGGCACGTTGGAGACGCTGGTCGAGGCGATTGACCTTGCCTCCGCTGTCGATATTGATGGACCCAATCTCAGCGAAGCCAAAGCGTCGGCGATCACGAACCGCAATGTGGCCAATGCGCAGAAGGCGCGCAGTCTGATGCGCCGCCTCGTAGCGCTCAAGCAGACTGCATACGATGCATCGTGCACCCTCTTCCTGGCTGTCCAGGAGCACAGCGACTCGGCGTCGAGTGCAGCCGACTTGCAGCGACATGCGGGCAGGCTGACCAGGCTGGTCTCGGCGGTGGTTACGACGCTCGAAGAGCTCGCTACCGTGGCGGAAGAGCAGCTGCGAGATGCGTCGCCGTTCCTGGGTACTCGAGCTGCCGTGCACGGTTCCGAGGACGGGCTCAGCCTGCCCTCGACCGGCATCTTCTCGCGCCGGCTCAACACGACCAGCAACGGACTGCACGAGGAGGTAGAGGAGATGGCCAGGTACAATTCCAACGGCGATGCTGAGGCCGAGGAAGAAGCCGAGTTCATGTACCTCGGTCCGGGCATTGCTGTGCCGAACGGGCCGCGGGCCCGGGCGGGCAGTCGCGCTACCACGGGCTCGACGAGCAACTCTCCCAGCACAAGCTTGGCACCCGGGCGCATCGGCGCACCGAGCAACTACCGCAACCGATCGACTTCGGTCACGACAGGAGGCTCGGTGCGTTCGATGCAGTCGCACACGGATGCATCTAGCCGGATCCTCAGCCGCCGCGGCACATTGGTGGACGGGTCGACGGCCGAGAGCATCGACGAAGACAGCGAATCGCTGCGTACGGGCAGCGGCAAGCTGCGCCGGCTGCTGGGTGACGAAGCGCCGCTGACCCACACGCTGACGCAGGACAGCGAGAACAGCGTCGGCACAGGCAACACCGGCTCGGCCATGGCGCGGCGCAAAGAGGACGAGGTGCCTTGGTTCCTCGAGCCGGACTACATGGGCAACGACATTGTCATTGCGCAGGACGGCTCGGTCAAGGGCGCCACGCTCGAGGCCCTGTTGGCGAGGCTGACGATGCACAACTCGTTTGATGCCTCTTTCAACAACACCTTCCTCATGACGTACCGCTCGTTCACGACGACCCAGACGCTGCTGGATCTGCTGGCGCAGCGATTCCGGATCCTGCCGCCCGAGGGACTCGTCGACGAAGAGCTGGCGCTGTGGATCGAGAAGAAGCAGGTGCCGATCCGGCTGCGTGTGTTCAACGTGCTCAAGATGTGGCTCGAGATGCACTTCTACGAGGGCGAGGACGAGCCGTACCTGGACCAGGTGCGGCGCTTCGCTGTCGAGGAGATGGGCGAGGCGGCTTCGATGAAGGCACCCTCGGCGCATCTCCAGCGACTCGTAGAGAGGAGACAGGGAGAGGGCGAGCAGATGATCCGCAAGATGGTGCTGCCAACCTCGGCGCCCACGCCGATCCTGCCCAAGAACCTCAAGAAGCTCAAGTTCCTCGAGATCGATGCGTTGGAGCTGGCGCGCCAGCTGACGCTGCTGGAGAGCCGCTTGTACAACAAGGTCAAGCCGGCCGAGTGTCTGGGGCTCAAGTGGACCAAGCCGGGCAACGAGGTGCATGCCAAGGGGATCATGGAGAGCATCAACACGCACAACCGCATCTCGGCGTGGGTGGCGGAGACCATCCTGCAGCAGGAGGACCTCAAGAAGCGCGCGGCGCTGATCAAGCACTTTATCAGCATCGCCGACCGCTGTCGTGCGCTCAACAACTTTTCGGGCATGTGGGCGATTGTCTCGGCGCTGTCGACGGCGCCGGTTCACCGGCTGCGCAGGACGTGGGATGCAGTCTCGCAGAAGCACGTCATCGTGTTTGAATCGCTCGAGACGCTCATGAGCGCCTCGCGCAACTGGGCCAACTACCGCGAGACGATCCACAAGCTCAACCCGCCCTGCGTGCCGTTCTTGGGTCGCTACCTCGGCGACCTCACCTTTATCGAGGATGGCAACCGGGATCGGCTCAAGGAGAACGACCAGCTGATCAACTTTGGCAAGCGCCAGAAGACGGCCGAGGTGATCCGCGAGATCACCATCCACCAGAGCACGCCGTACAATCTGCAGGTCGTGCCGGCGCTCGAAAAGTTTATCGAGGCCAACCTGGTGGATGCGAGATCGGCCGACGATCTGTACGAGCAGAGCTTGGCCTTGGAGCCGCGCGAGCGCGAGGACGAAAAGATCGCACGCCTGCTGCAGGAGTCTGGCTTCCTCTAGGCACCCACACGATGCGGAGCAATACACACGTTGCAGACATGGTCGAAAGAAAAAGGAGTGTGTCCAGGGGTGGTTTCAAGGGGGAGGGCGATTTTTGCGTGCCGAGTCGTTGATGAGTTGTGCGTCCTGGGTGGAGGGGAAGCCGATGTTCCAGTAGCCTTCGGGGGTGGGATTGCGCGCGTGGGTGGTGCGGTGACGGGAGCACGCATTGCGCTCGGCGTCGCCACGATGTTGTGGGCCGAGGCCGTTGAGATGCGCATAGAAGCCGGCGCAGTCGGGACAGTCGTGTGCGAGCATGCTGCGGCGTTGGACGCGAGAGCGGACGGGCGTGCTGTCGACCCAGCCAACCTCGCGCCCTCCGGCAAGCGGTAGCGCGGGTTCACTCGGCCCACTCTCACCGCCCCCCAACAGCGCTGGACTGGGACTTGGTTGGATCGCACTTGCGCTTGCGCTTGCAGTGTCGTCGGCATTGGCAGTGGGACTCGCATTCGCATTCGTATCGATGTTGGTTGGGGTGGGTAGGGAAGTGGTAGGCTTGACGATGCCAGCCTTGAGCCAGACTTCGCGACTTGCCGAATCCAGCTTGCTGAACACGGCGCCGAGCGAACCGGACGAAGTGCGACGCGGCGAGGACGGTCTGCTGGACGTTGCTGCTGTGGGATCGGTCTTTCGCGAGGAGCGTTTGCTGTGTGCGCGCTGCTTCTTGGCGAGCGAGCGCAGCCACCACTGCTTGAAGGCGCTCCAGGCGTCTTTCTCCTTCTCGTGCTCTGCCGCTTCCCTCTCGAGCTGCTCCACGCGCTGTTGTAGCGCGGTGCAACTCGAACACGCCTCAACTGCTTGCGGGCCTGTGCGGTGGTCCTTTCGTACATCTTCGGTTGGGCGCGGTGCGTCGTGAGTCGCTTGAGCAGGAGCAGCGAGGTCCGATAATGCCGGACGTGGCGATGCGGGGGGTAGTCTGCTGATGAGCATCTCGATGTGCGATGTGCTGGAGCGCAGCCCGCGCAAGGACCACTCGAGCTCCTCGCGCAGCTGGGTTGCCTCGGCCATCGACGACGTGCCCAGGGGACCAGGCTGTTGGACGGGTACAGGATCGTGCGAGGCCGAGACTGGGCGGCCGTATGAAGGCGCAGTGCGCTTGCGCTTAATTGGGCTACTCATCATTTCGGTCGGGTGGCGATAGGGTAGTCAGGTGGGGGATGAGAGGGAGAAAGCAACCGATGCCACGCCAAAAAGTGACAGGGTCAGTCGGGCGCGCAGCACTCGGATGTAGCAGCGCGAAATGCCTCCACACCAACACAAAACGCGTTTCCCCATGAATCACGCCGCAAGGCCAGCCACCCTCGGACGCTCAGCACGCTCAGCACGCTCAGCACGCTCAGCACGCTCAGCACGCTCAGCACGCTCAGCACGCTCAGCACGCTCAGCCGTCCACCGCGGTTGCTCAAGCCGTTCCAGCTTGTTCATAGTTATCATTTCGCAAGTATTCGTGCCTGCTACGCCCAGCCCATACCCTCGCTGATCTTCTGCGCGAGCGCGCGCTTCATGAACTGCTCCCTAGCTAGCATCCTGGTCTGCTTGAGGAACCGATCCAAATCGATTCGCTCGGCATTGAGCGCCCTGCCAAGATGGTAGAGCGTATCCTCGATCGCGTTATCCTCGGCCACGAGGTCCACCAGCTGATTGCCAACGATGCTCGTCGCAAGCACCATGCTGTCCGGGTCCGGGTCGTCTCGCGCCTGGATCGTGCGAATCTGCTCGGTGATCTCGTCGACCGATCCCTGCAGCCTATCGCCCGTCGTCTGGCACACGTCACGGACTGCTTTGAGCCGCGACATCTCATCCTCGATCGCAGGTAGCCCGCGGTCCAAGTCGCTCGAGAGCACTTCTAGCCGCTGGTCCGACGCCTGCAGCGTCGCCGAGAGGGCCGCGAGCCGTTGGTCGATCTTGGCGTAGACGCGCTCGTGCAGCGCCAGTAGCTCCGGATTGATCGGCCGCGGCGGCGGAGGTGCCGATGTCCCTGCTGCAGCAGCTGCTCCACCTGCAGTGGCGAGGCCGTTCGCCTGGCCGCGCGGATCGGAGAAGCCGGGCGCCGAATCCTCTTCGTCCAAGAGATTGATGCTCTTCGGCCTGGGTCCAGGCGTCGGCTCGGCCGACACGCGACTTTGCTCCGTCGCACCTCTTGCAGCCACATCAGTCGCCTGCGGAGCCCTTCCGGGCGCATAAGGGTGAGAACCCGGCACTGGAGGATGCCCTCGTCCATTCATACTTGACACCCCTGCTTGAGCATGGTCGGAAAGTCCTCCTTGGTGGCCTGGCTGCCTTGCGCCTGGCTGTGTCGATTCGTAGGCATAGTGCGCTGGACCGAGTTGCGACTCCGGCGTCGGATAGGGATGAGTCTGCGCCCGAGACTGCGCGGGATGCTGTGACGTCTGCTGCTGTGCATACGTAGACGTACGGTCGTCAGCAAAAGGCGGCCGGTGAGATGGTGATACGGGCGAATAGCTCGATTCGATGCGTGCCTGCGAAGGATCCATCGCTGCGAACCGCGATTGTGAGGCCGCACCATGGGGCGGCTGAAATGCGCCAGCCGGGCCGTACGGACCACCCGAGGCGCGCCTGTACGCATCTGGCCCAGTGCTGGACGGCTGGGCGAACTGGCGGGAAGGCTGCGTTTGGAGTGGAGGAAGCGGCGCTGGCGACTGATGCGGATCATTGTGTGAGATTGGGCTCCGCGGGCTGTGGAAGACACCGTCAAATCCCATGGACGTCGACGGCTTAGGAGGCCGCTGCGGTGTATGGTTGCCTTGAACCTGGTCATACAGCGCAGACCCGGGCGCTGGCGCAGGCGGTGGTGGCTTCTGTCTCGCATCAAATGAAGGCGATGCGGCAGCCAGAGGTGATCTCGGGGACGCCGGTAGCGACGGTCCGGGACGTTGCGCAAGCGGATTGCTGCTGGACGGATGCTGCGGTGTGGACGGTTGGGAGCGCTGCTGAGGTGACGCGGTAGCGTATACCGGGGTAGGTTTGGGTTTCGCGTAGACTGGAGGCTCGCGGCCGAACATGTGCTGACAGTCGTGGATGAGATCGAGCAGGTTGCACGCCTCTGGTTTGTTCCTCCATCTCGCCAGGTAGCTGCCTCCGATCTCACCGCTTGGATCCACGTTGGGTCCCTTTCGAATGGCCATATCGGGTGTGGGTGCCACAAACGCCATGGGCGGCTCTCGTGGGTAGTCGCGCGGAATCCAGTAGGCGACGGGGATGTTGTATGTGTTATCGCGAAATTGCACCGGGATGGTGCCCTCGAGGACGAGCAGAAGCTGTGTACGTCCATCGTTGAATGTGAACACCTCAGTCTTGGGCGAAAGCGATGACACGGCGATCAGCGCTCGATCCACATCGGCGAATACGCGGTCGCGGTCGGTGTACGGACCAAGGACGCTGCGCATCCATCGCTGCACGACCGCATGGTCCATCTCTACGGCGCCGCCCTACGCACGAGGCGGGCTTGGACACTCGAGGAAGCGCAAGGAGAGCGGAGAGAAGTAAACTTCGGGCGAAGGCGTCAGACGGGCGCGAAGGGAATGCAGGACAAAGGCAAGGCGGGAACGAGTGTCTGCGATAGGCGACCTCCACGCCATCCGCTGGCCCGTTCGCCCTCGAAGCCCCAGCCAGGCACAACACGCCAAGGGTTGAGCGCCGATGCCTTGGCGCATCGGGACCTTCCAACTTGGACTCGATTTCGATCGCGCCGCTACAGGCTCAAGAAGCTGAGGTGATCCGAAAATCCTCGCAGGCTTGCCTTGGATCTCTGGCGGAGGAATAAGCTGTTGCCAATTTCTCCACCTCGCCTTTTTCGGTTACCCAGCGCCCTGCGAACATCTTGTCCGTGCTTGGCCTGCTCGCTTGCTCTCACTGCGACCACGACCACCATCGACGCAAGCGATCCTCCTGCTCTGCGTGCCATCTGCCACCATGAGAGCGTCGCTGTCACACGCCGCCCTTCGTACGGCGCCCAGTCGGCCCCTCACCGCACCAAGCCTGCACGTCGCCTCGCGCGCCGCCCTGTCGAGCCAGATCGCATCTCCGCCCGCCCATCTCGGCCAACGTCGAGGTCTCTTTGGCTTCTCCCTCTTCGGCGGAAAGAAGAGCAAGAAGAACGACCCCTTTGCGCTTCCGCCGCGTGCCGCCAAGAAGCCCTTGCTCTCTCAGGATGATCTCTTCCACCCGTTCTCCAAGTCGCCCGTCCCTTCGATCCGCGCGCGCGGCGAGAGGATCCGCTCGCTCGCTCCCTGCCCCGTCAGCATGTCAAAATACAAGGTCAGGCGACTCGTCAACTTTGAATGTCCCGATTGCGGCTGGCCTACGCATTACAGCGGGAAGGAGTGGGCCGAGGACACAGAGCATGGCAAGTACGTCGCGCGCCTGCGAGAAGCCAACGAGGACGAGCACGATCTGCGCAGCGGACGTGAGATGACCGAGTTCAAGCTGCCCGGTCCGCAAGGCTTCGAGGAGACCATCAACATGTCCAATTGGGACGTCTTCTTCTATACGCGCAACTTCAACTCAATAGAATCCGACCGCAGCCGTCGCCACGTCAGCAAGCTCCTCACCTTCCCCACCACCATGGGCGCCGTGATCCACGAGAACAGCCCCTACACCAAAAAATCTCGCAGACTCACCCACGAGGGCCTTCGAAGCATGATTGCACTTCGTCAGACCCTCCATCCCAAGGCGGGCGACAAGCCATCGCTCGACAAGATGCGCATCTTTGTCGTCGGCGCACGCGCAGAGTCCACCCTGCCTCCGGCAGTCTGGGACCAGCTCACCTACATGTTCCCCGGCGTTCCCTTCCACCTCTTCCTAATCGGACCCGAGGCGCATATCCCGTCAGACAAGCAGGTCCAGCTACAGGAACGCGCCGGCCCCGGTTCCGGAGGAATTTCGATGCACAAGGGCCGCGTCCGCAGCTCCAACTACGGCGTTCCCTCTCGGACGGTCGTCGTATCTGAAGGCCTGACGATCACCACCATCCAGTCAAAGTACGAAGACGTCCATGCTCAGCTCGAACCCTTCGATGCCTACACCGATGTCTTCTTCGCCTTCAGCCCCGGCTTCGGATTCCCCTCGCAGATCGCCGTCGAGGAGGCCGACCAGGCGCGTCAGGACGAGCGCGACCACGAGGCGCACTTTGCACGTGCCAAGAGTACTTATCACGCCGCGGGTGCTGAGGGCGCTGAATCCACCGAGGCTTCGGCGCAGAAGGCAGCTGACGACGCCGTGGATCTCGCCAAGGCGCAGATTGCCGAGCAGCAACAGCAGACCGGCGTAGCTGGCGCGGTCTCGGCAGCTGGTTCTGCATCCGCACAGGCTTCGCCAAGTCGGGCGGCGTACACGGTGGATGCAACATCGTCGCCCGAAGGCGGCGATGTGCCATCCGAAGAGCCTGCGCCCGTGCTTGCTTCGGCGGATGGACACACGTTTACAGCGTTGACTGCAGCGCCGGTGGTGCAGGCTCAGCGCGAGTGGGCACGTGCGATTGGCCAGATCCTGTCGACGCGCTGTGCACTCGTCGCCACGGGCTTCTCGCCCGCCGATGTGGAACGCGACGTGCTTGCGTTCGAGAGCGTCGACGGCGTCCGCGGCGAGTTCGACTGGCTGGTCACGCCGGGCGAAAATGTGTTCGCCTCGCAGCAGTGGGCCGTCGCCGACTTCGACCCGCGCGTTGCAGTCAAGGCCAACTGGGGCATCTGGGCCGTCCGTGGAAAGCGCTACGATATCCAGGGCCCCACGGGCTACTGATCTTGTAACACAGCTCATATCATAATCAAAGCTCATCGCACACGGGACTGGGAAGAGGCTTTGAGTAGGCGAGACCTGACGGTGATGATGAAGTTGCATGTGTATCAATGATGTCGGCATGCCTGCAAGATCAGAGGGAACCTTCCTTGATGCGCTCCCAGTACCATCTCGTCATCTCTTCGAGGCCATCTTGGAGTTTCCAGCGAGGGAACCAATCGAGGAGGCTGGTCGCGCGTGCAATGTCGGGCTTGCGCTGCTTTGGATCATCCTTGGGCATGGCGAAGAAGTGGATCTCAGATTTCTCTTCGTTTGCTTGCGATGCCGGGGGCGGGACCAGAACCGAAGAATGCGTATCTTGCGCCTTGACCTTGCGAACGCACTTGTCGACGAGGTGGACGAGCTCCATGATTGTGAACTCGGCCGGGTTGCCCAGGTTGACGGGCGTGTGCACATCGCAGCGGTGTGCTTGCGCCGCGTCAAAGTAGCCATTCGAAGTGCTCACAGCGGCCTCTGTGGGCGCAGGGGTGTTGGCGGCCGAAAGAGAAGATATGACGGTGTCAGGCGCTTCCGTCAAGATATCTGCGGCCGAAGAGAGCTGAGGAGGTGACGGATTCGAATTATGCGTCTGAAGGGGCGCATCGTCGGCAGGCATCGGCTCGACATTCATGAGAGCTATCAAGCCATCGATGAGGTCGTGAATGAACATGAAGCTTCGCGTCTGCGAGCCGTCTCCGAAGACGGTGAGTGGCTCTCCTCGAAGCGCCTGGAGAATGAGGTTGCTGACGACCCTGCCGTCCTGCGGATGCATGCGCGGACCGTACGTGTTGAATATGCGGGCTACTCTGACATCTACGCCATCCTGGTAGTAGTAGCCATAAGTGAGTGTCTCTGCAACCCGTTTGCCCTCATCGTAGCAGGCGCGTGGACCAACCGGGTTCACGTTGCCGTTGTACGTCTCGGGCTGCGGATGAACATCCGGATCGCCGTAGACCTCGGAGGTGCTTGCGAGGAGGAAGCGCGCCTTGGTACGCTTGGCGAGACCGAGCGCATTGAGGGTGCCGAGGAAGTTGGTCTTGATGGTTTTGATCTGGTTGGCCTGATACGAGATGGGGCTGGCGGGGCAGGCGAGATGATAGATCTGGTCGACCTCGATGACGAGGGACTCGACGACGTCGTGACGGATGAGTTCGAAGTTTGGATGGCCGACCCACTGGGAGACGTTGGTCTTCTGGCCAGTGTAGAAGTTGTCGATGACGAGCACCTCGTGGCCCATCAGCATGAGACGGTCGACGAGGTGCGACCCGACAAAGCCCGCGCCGCCCGTGATGAGGATCCTCTTTTTCTGCTCGACGGGAAGCACACGCGTGGGGAGGTAGCCATACGACGAGGAGGGGGGGCCGAGCAGACCGTGCTGGCCGATCCCAAGGCCAAAGGACGAGACCGTGGATCCAGGAGCGGCGTGTATGTAGCTGAGCTGCCGTGGCTGCGCTGCCGAGGACATGAGAGAAGCGGAAGAGCCGACGGTGCCCTGGGCCTCTTTGAGAGTGAGCTGAGAGAGCGCGGGCGAGGCCGGCGAGGCCGTCGAGGCCGTCGAGGCCGCAGTGGACTGCGCTTGAGCTTGAGCCAGAATGCTAGCGTGGGAGCCGGGATGCGAGTTGGCGACGTTTGGACTCCAGAAGGACGAGGCGGCCGATCTTGCATTTCTGCTTGCATTGCTGTCGGTGCGAGCGTGGTTTGGCCAAGATGAGGGATTGCTCATCGGAGCGTTCCGAAGCCCATCCTGACCTTCGCCTGGACGTTGCGAGAGGCGATTTGATGGGTCGAGTGGCAACTCGGAAGAGGGCACCAGAATGCCTGATCCCAAGGCTGGACGGTAGTACAGAGAGCGCAGATGATCGAGCGGAACATGGTGGTCGGGCGGCGCCGAGTGATGATTGGCAATGTCGCCAACCTGTGTCGGATGATCCATGCCACTGCTCATGGGCGCCACCGCATGCTCGTGATGCAATAGTCACCGCGTAGGTGGTGGTATCTGGACGACGGCCAGTGATAGCCAACGTGCTGTCACGACAAGGGATCCCCCACGTCAACGCTGCTGCTGCAGCGAAGCGTCTTTGCAGATCAGGCCTTCCAAAAACGCGTGGTCCGTGAAAATCTAAGTAGCAAATGCGACGAAATCGGGTCACGGAAATCCTGCCTTCGGCTTGGCCGTGCCAAGGCCAAATTTCCGAGGCAGCACAATGCGTCGAAACTGCACGCGTGCAGTCGCTAGCCGGAACCTCCACCCTTCTCCACAGCTCGAGCCGTGCGGGCCCGTGAACGGCGACTTGCTCGCTGCAGCTGCATCACAGGGCAACTGTGGACCACCATCCAAGTCATATCTCGGAGCCTGCCGGAGGCTCGGCTTGTCATTCGTGTGCCAAAGATGGACGCAGTGTCGCCGGATGCGCCTTTGGTGACCAACCTCAAGTTGCACGTCCCCAAGGATGGTTTGCCTCCCAGCCATCACGTGCTCGCCCCCGCCCCAGGCACCACCTTCTCGTCCTACCTTCCTCACTGGGATCCGCAACCTGCCGCACCTGCAACACAGGCAGACACAGAGTCTACCCAGTCGGCTCAGATACAGGATGATACCTATTCCTCCGCCGTCACCTGCCTGCCGAACTCCATCGCCCTCCTAGATCCCGCAAAGGTCGTCCGCATCGGTTTCCGCAACCCGTGGCCAAGTTGGCACAAACCTTCATTAGCAGAAGTGTGGCAAGGCCTAGAGTGGGGGGAGGATCAAGATCCAGCTATCGATTATGCTCTTCAGGATGCCGATGTGCCCCGCACCTCTGCCTCGGACCCGCAAGATGTCGAAGCCAACGCTCCTTACCGAGACAGCCGTCCCAGTTCTCCCGATCCAGCTGGCAACAGGCAGCCATCACCCGTTCCCCTCAGATCGCGCACCATTCCGGCCACCCAGTATACCCGACAAGAAAGGATCAAGATCGCCTCAAAAGAGCTCCTCTCGGTACATGAGCCATCGTTCGACTTTGACGAGGCGAGCGGCAAGCTCAAGGCCACCTGGCTCGGGCACGCTGGCGTCCTTCTCCAGCTTCCTCCGCTCGAGCCAAAGCAAAGGCCCATCCGTATTCTCTTTGATCCAATCTTCTCGCAGCGATGCTCTCCCACGCAATTTGCGGGTCCAATCCGCTCATACGCGGCTCCTTGTCCCATCTCTGATCTGCCTCCCATTGACGTCGTCATCATCTCCCACAACCATTACGACCATCTAGACTACGACACTATTAAAGAGCTCTGGACCGCCAACAAAGAACGCATCCGCTTCGTCGTACCCCTCGGCAACAAAGATTGGTTCGTCGGCGCCAACACTTTCGAAGAGGCAGAGGCAGACGCTGCCTCAGCCACTTCCACGTCTTCTTGGTCGCTGGCTCCTTCGTCAGTCACTGCGGCTGCTGTCACATCCAACCTTTCCATCCCACCAGAGCGGGTCACCGAGCTTGACTGGTGGGACGAGCTGCTCCTGTCCCAGCTAGGCGCATCTGGAGCGTCGAGCAAGCAGCTGCGAGTCGTATGTACGCCTGCCCAGCACGGCTCGGGCCGCTACGGTGTAGATGCCAACTGTGCCCTGTGGTCGTCTTGGTTCGTCGAACATCCTGGTGGCCCTGGCGAATCAGCACCGACGAGAGCCTTCTTTGGTGGCGATACGGGCTGCCAGTTCCATGGCCGCGCGTTTCCACCGGCTCCGCCCCGCCCGGACGAAGAGGACCTGCCGCTCGCTACTCCCACATCCGAGGTCAGCGAGGGCGCCTCCACACTGGCAGAGCGTGTCCAAGCACCGAGCTATCGCGGCGGCATGCGTCTGCAAGTGCCCAGTGACGATGACGAGTATCCTGCTTGTCCTGCATTTGAAGAGATCGTGACCCGTCTCGGCGCGCCCGACTTTCTTATGCTACCAATCTCGGTCGGTGCCACGATCTCGTTCTTGCGCTCTTATGTTCCGCTGCCGGACTCGATCTCGCCCTTTCCCAGGCTCTCGTCTGGACTCACGGCAGCCAACCACATGCCGCCCTGGGATGCGGTGGGCATCTTTGACAAGATGACTCCGGCCGTCGTTCCGAGCGGCACCCGCCCAACCGGGCCAAAAGATGCGGTGTGCATGGCGATCCACTGGGGAACCTTCATCTCGGGGCCCGAAGAGGTGCTCAAGACTCTCGGTCAACTCAAGTGGGCGTGCCATCAGCACGGGATCGACTTTGCACGAGGCTATCCACCCTCCCAAGCCTCTCATCCGACAAAGACGGGCGCGGGCAGGAAAACCTTTGTGGCCTTGCACCACGGTGACAGCCTCACCTTGTAAGGGCGCCTCTTCGCCTCATCAGCCCACACAAGCTCGTACGGATCGCCAGGAATCGCTCGCGGAAGGAACGAAAGTCAAGTCTCCCTTTTTGATACCACGTACATGCGAGTAAGTTATGCTTGTGTTTTGTCGGAACCAAATTGGAAACGAACGCCTCAATGCTTGTCGTGACCGTCCGGTGTCTCGGTCTTCATGTCGGCGTGCGAGCCAGGTGTGCTGTGAGATGCCCCTGACGGTCCCTGCTGCGCCTCCATGCCGTGGGAGCTTTGGGCGATGGCCTCGATCAGTCCGCCCCATGGCAATAAGCCCCAATCACCGGGAATTGCGTTCGCGCCGCCTGCACTGCCGCCGTTGACCGACGACACGTCGCCCGCCTTGCCGTTGGTGCCGTTGCCTGCTGCGCTGGAAGTCGGGACGCCGAAGCTGTTGAATCCGCCGGCAGTGTTGAGCGCACGAAGGTGCGGATGAGCGCTGGGCTGGAAATTCGGAATCCCACTGTGCTCCGAGGATGACGTGGCCGGGATGTTGATCGAGTTTGCACTGCTGCGCGCGATACCGGACGACGGTGGTGCGGACGAGTTCGCTGCGTTCGCCGTCACGCTGGGCGATGGTCCTGACGATCCGGGGGGCGGCGTGTTGAAGTAGCTCGTGAGGTCGAATCCGGCTGCCGAGTCGAAACCCATGCTGTTGGACGTGTGGCTAGGCCCGAAGCCAAGCCCAGAACCCGCGTTGAAGTTGAGTGCGTCGTTGGGTGTGGGGTTCAGCATCCCGAAACTGGGCTCGAAACCACCCAGCTGATCAAAGATGCTCTGTGCGAGGTCGGTTGCGGCGTCGCTGGTCGTTCCCGTTGAAACCGTGCCGAGCGCCAAACCGGAGCCGCTCGTTCCACTGCTGCCACCGAACAGTCCAGCGAATGGTGGCGGAGTGATGCTGTCGGAAGTGTTGACAGAGCCTGCCCGTGCCAGCTGCGAGCTGTTGCCTTTGGAGCCATTCCCGAGCAGCATGGCCGAGCTGAAGGCTGCCGTGCCTACGCCAGCCGTGCCGGTATTGTCACTGTATTCTCGCTTTGAGGCCGCATCCTTGCCGCCGCGAGCTCCCTTGGCAGACGCGTCCTCTGCCTGACCATTCTTACCCTTGGCAGATCCGTCGGCACTCGCGAGCCTCTTGCTGGCGCCTGTGGCCGAGGTGGCGCACCAGGTGGGGTCTCGCGCTTTAGCCCGGAAGAGCTCGATGATCTTGACTTCACGCTTGCTACACTGATCGGCCTCGCCCTCGCGATGCTTGTGCAGCTCGATGAACTCGTCGAGGTACGACAAGAAGTCTGGCGCCTCGGATCCATTTGGCTCGAGCAGAAGCGCGATTCCGATCATCATGGTGGCGTTGAAGAGGCGATACAGTCCGCCCATGTGCACCTTTCGGGCACGCTCGGGCTCCCACTTGACGTCTTTGCGGTATTCCTGACGCACTCGTCGATCCGCTTTGGCGCTCTCAAAGGCGGCTTTGCGCGAATGAGAATACTTTTCCGAGTTGCGAAGGACGTAGGGCCTGTGCAGAGCGATGCGCACGTAGTGATACTCGATGTTGAGTAGGTAGCGGTGTAAGGGAAGCCACGGGCAGACACTGTCGTACTCCTTGTTGGTGTCGGGACCGGAGCCATCGCGCGCCTTGTCGACTCGGTAGATATCGGGAATCTCTTTGCGGAATTTCTCCAGCTCCTCGTCCAGGGCCACGACGTCAGCGTAGCGGCGGGGGCTTGCGAGGTTCTGGAAGTGCTCGACGATCTTACCCGTGAGGCGAGTGAGCTCGTGACGGATGGCGACAAAGAGGAAGACCCCCGGAGGCGTGTTGGGACGCGGGCGAGTGCGCGGCACGTAGGGGCGAGCAGAGCGGGGCATGGTATCGATATCGATATCGGAAGGCGGTAGCGTGTCGCAGTGGAATTCTTGGATGGCCTGGGGGCGACCGAGGAGGATGCTGGTGGTCTTGTCCATATAAAAGATGATGGCCCAAAGACGGCGTCTTCGCTCGGTGGTGATCGCGTCGAGGCCGAGCTTGCTTCCATCGCGATGAAGACCGATGGCCTGGGCAGCGCGGATCGCGTTACCGAGGAGCGACCAGCTCTCTGCGCTTTGTCGCTGGCAGATGAGGAAGCGGGCGGCAAAGAGGTGGGCGAGGACGAGGTCGATGTGGTCGACGCGAATGGTGGAAGCAATGTTGATGGTGCGGCGGCATGCATGGTATAGACGGATGGCACCCTTTTTAGCTTCTGCTTCGCTGCCGAGGGCTTCCGGGAGCGAGCGCATGGCAGTGGCGAGGATGGCAAAGAGGAAGGCCAAGAAAGGCACGTGCCTAGCGCCGTCGTCGCCGCGCTCTTCCTTAGCATTGCCCCAGCGGAAGTCCATGAGCTCGTCGTAAGACTGGCGAAAGGTTCCTTCGTGGATGGGAAGTCGGGTGTGATTGATGTCGCGGAAGTAGATATCGAGGAGGCGATCGGTGTCGGCTCTGGACGGCAACGAGTTCATGAGGTCGGCGAGGATGTTTTCGGGAGCGCCACCCTCGTGGATGAGGCGGTGGAGCTTGACCGAGGCCGGGAAGCGAGGGAAGTTGGCGCCGAGCTCGAGACGCTCTCCGTTGATCTCGGTCTCGATCACGCCTCGGCTGACGGAGGGCAGCGCGAGAGCGCCAAACCAGCTGTCGCCGTCGCGAGCCAGACCGCCTTCGAGCGGATTGCCGCCGAGATCGTAGCGGACCGAATTGGCTTTCTGACTGGAGGAGTCGATGACTTCGCCCTTGGAGGCGGCGATGGCCTGCGCTTCCGAGTTGAAGAGCTCCTCGCGTTCGATGCCTCGGGCGGTGCTGGGGCGGATGATGCGTCTGCGCTTCTTGGGTTTGGGCCGCGAGACGGCAGAGGGGTCGTCTGCGTCGGCCTCTTGTTCCTCGTCGCTAGAGACCATCTCGACGAATGCAGCCATCTGGCCTCTGGAGTCTTTGAGCTCCTTGGCAAGCTCGGCGTGGGCGATGGCAAGACCCTCGACGATGTCCTCGAGACGCTGTACTCTGTCTCGCATGTCGCCGAACTGATCGCCATCCTCAAAGGGGCGACAGCTGTCGCCGAGTCCGCGATCGATGCACGGCTGGCATGGAGTTTGACGATCGCACTTGTGCTTTCGGCGATGGCACTCAGCACAGCTGTAGTGGATGCGCTTCCTCTTGCGCTCGCGCTTGCTGCCGAGCGAAGCGGCCACAGCATCGGCTACGGTGCCGTGCTGACGTGCGCTGGCAAGTTTGGCGGCGAGCGCAGCGGTGGCGGGACGACTGGGCCCTGAGCTGGCGCCGGCTGCGGCGGCTTTGACGACGGATGCGTGCGCCGAAGCATGGCCGTTGCTCATGGAGCGTTCGGGAGTGGCCGTGCCTGAGGGGGACTGGCCGCGCGGAGACACGGAGCTGGAGGCGCTGGTGCTATCGGCTGGGCCGTAGTTGGTCGGCTGGGCCGCACTCGGCGGGCCCGGGTGGGGTGCGATGGGTTTGGGCTGCATGGTCGAGCACGAGGGTTGCGCGATCTCGTCAGCGATCCTAGAGGGGTGCAAGAAGCACCGCACTTGAGCGCTTCAAACCGTGGACTGGAACGGCGACGCGGCTTTTCCGATGATGGCAACGAGGAAGGTGAGAGAGCGGTACGAAGGGCAAGCTCGGCTTGTGCGCGCGGGTGAACCCTTCTCGTCGATTTCTGCTTTCCTGGACGGCCCTACCGAGTCAGAGCCGCATCCCGGCTTGGCAGCCTGTCTCTCCCTCTCGCTCGAAGGTCGACTGCGAATTCTGGGGATCGAGCCGATGCGCTTTTTTCCCGCCAAATCGCCCCAATCGACTGTGCGTTGCGCGAGACGGGTGTGGGTGCCTCGCCCTGTAACTTGACCGTGTGCCTGATGAAATGAATTTCAGCCGAAGGCCCGATTCCGCCGAGAGAGCGCGCGCGCCAAGTTACGGTACGGTCACCTGTAGGGCGGACGGAATTGGCCGTCGCAAGCCGGCGTTGGCCCGTTGACCCTTGCGCTCGCAGCTGCGCTCGGCAACCCAGCCCGTTTTCTCCTTTCCCTTCCCTGCGGCGCGCTGCGCGTGACTGAACTCAGCACGGGCCTAGCACGGGCCCGTGGCGCCAAACTACGGCCAGACCCGCGGACCAGCGGGGAGATGGGGAGTGGGAGAGAACCCTTGAAGAACCCTTGGTTCAGCTTCGGACCTGCATACGACATACGAAAACTTGCATTGCAGTCCACTGAACAATCCAGAGAAGCTCACGTCAACATTAACTCCATGATCCTAGGATGCTACGATCGTCGCCGCTAGCCAATCCGCTTTGGTGCGGCATTTTGTGATTCTCATCCCCCTCGAGCGCAGAGATTACCACGACGACATACTGCTGAACGCAATGAGGAGCACGCCGGGCCTTGATCCACGAAACGAGTCAATCATGATTGCGACACGAATTCAGAACGGCATCGACATCGTGCCCACGCAGCGTCGCCGGAGCAGACCTGGCTGGACGGCGACTTGAGACCACCAGGAACGCAAACGCCGGGTCAGTACGATTCGCTGATGATCGCTTCGGTCTCCTGCTGGCGTCGAGCCTCGGATTCCGTCTGGGTGCGACGCATGCGCTTGGCCGACGATCGCAATCCGCGCGGGATACGCACGAGCGGAGAACGCCACTTGCCATCGTCACCTTTGACCACCGAGGTGCCGAGATGCGTCGGCTTCGAGTTGAGGAAGATGGTTTCCCAGCTGCCCGGCTCGCACATGAAAATCTCGTGCGTCAGGGTGATGTGATCCAGCTTCTTGACCGACTCGTTCCACCATTTCCACGGCGCTCGGTGAACAGCATGGTGGGCCAGCGCATGGATGTCTTCCACCGAGCGGAAGTAGCCGATCGTCAGAAGCTCGTTGTTCGTCGTCCGGTCCGCGGCATTGATCCATTGCGTCATGCCCAGGAAGCCGCGCGCATGCGAATCTTCCTCCAGCCATTGCACGCACTGATCGAAAAAGTCGCCCGCCTCTTTGAAGCCCGGTCCGAGCATCCCAAGTGGGTGGTTGCTGCGTGCAGAGATGTGCAACACTGCCAGAGGCCGGTTCGACGATTCGCCACTGTGCCCTCCGTCGTCGTCGGGAAAGTGGCACATCGTCTTGCCCAGGATCACGCCCTCCATCTTCAGATTCGGCAGCACGCCGACAGTTTCGAGAAGCGTCCTGAGCACGCGCAGCCCCAGTACCGCCAGCGGAAGCACAACGATCCACAGCCGAGCGCCAAAGATGGCCACCATCCCACACTGCACCGATGCTCCCATCAACAGCCAAGTGCTGATGGTGAAATTGTCACGAAGCAGAATCAGAGGAGTAGCAGGCATTCCCGCCGCCGACTTGGGTCGTCCGGGAGCGCTCCTTCCAGAGCCTCTTGCATGCTGGCTCCACGGCTGACTCGTGAATGGCTCGAACACCGGCTTATAATCGATGTCCTCCTTCTTCATGATGGCGAGGTCGGCGCAGATGTCAAGCGTTCGGGAAGACAGGTACGGCTTGAAAGCGAACTGTAGGAATCGTCCTTTCCGCGAGAGACGGATGCTCAGCTTATATACCTCAGCCTGAAGAAATGACACGCCACGCACGGTCTTGAGCTGGGAGGGCACGGGATCGGCCAGGCCGCGGATATTGGCAGCTGGCCACGTGGCTGAATTTGTGTTGCAACTGAGTGCGACACCTTCGCTCTACGCGCGGCCAGACTCCCACGGTTCCGCCCTGCGAAACCATCGACTACTATGCGTTGGCCCGCGGGCAAAAGACTCAGCGTTCCCCATTGAATGGGCCCCGACTGCGACCTGAGAGTCAACGAGCATGCCACTGGCCGACCCTTGCTCGGTGGTGGTTTGCTTCAATAGCGGCTGCTTGTTCGGCAGTACGTTCGGCTGGCAGCATAAATTGAATCAATTTAAAATCAAATAGCTGCTATTGTACGAGTTAAGGGCGGGACTCCCGCACGGACGGGTTGAGCCAGCAAAACATCGCCGCGGCGAAAAATCGCCGCCTGTTTGTCAGGCTCTTCAGCGTCTCCTCGAGTTGGTCTCCCGTTCCGCGACCCGCGACCCGCGATCCTGCTTCCTGGTTCCTGGTTCCTTGATCCCCGTTCCGATTTTTGAACTCCCTTGAGCCAAGGCTCTAAGCCTGGTTCACGGTCCTTGCGGGTGTTTTGAGGGCTAATACGCGAGGATGAGGGTTTGTGAGGCGGCGTACTTATCCGCAGCTGCAACCTCTACCAGTGCACTGGAAGCATGCGTCAGCGGGAGACGAGGTGGAGCAATAAGCGACACCGTAGGTGTTCGATTCTCTCACACCTTGAATGCAGTTTTTGCCATTGCCACAGCCGCAACGCTGGGGCGTGCCACCGTATGCATTAGCGCAGTAAGAGGTCCTCGACCGATTGTCACCTTCGGTTCGGGAGCAGACGCAACAACAGCCAGGAGAGCCGTTGTCGCATTGCCTAGCGCGGGGTACGAGCAATGTGCGTGGCACCAGATTGGACGCTCCATTGAGGGCGTCGCCAAGGATGTATTTTGCTACACCGGGAGGCACCTCGCTCGTGGTTGCGTTGCTGTACAGGCGACGATAAGACTCGAAACGAGCGATTCGAGAGAACCAGTCAGACGGGCTGTCGTTCCAGATAAAATCGTCTCCAAAAACAATTCCTCCCTCGGCTTTGGGCTTGAGCTCCAATGAGACGGCCTGTTTGAAGCTGTCGCTGAGATTTTCGTAGTCGTTCAGGAGACATCGCACAGTGGTAACAGGACCAAGCACCGAGGTGATGTTTTCGAGAGCGGCATTGCTTGGGACCTGGCACATGGGATTGCTTGGAGCAGCAACGACGAGCGAGGAGAGTGCGAAGAAGGCGGCAAGTAGTCTCATCTTGGTCGGATTGTTCACGAGACAAGTAGGTTGATGGGAGGTATTCTTTTTTGATTCCTCGAATCTCGTCGTCTTTTATGCTCAACAATGCTTCTCCGAGGCGTGGCTGTCCGGAGTATGAGACATGAAAGACCCTGGCTCGCTTTGCTTCAGCGAACCAGGAACATGGTTGTCCGAACGTTTCGAAGTTCTGCTGCACAAACATCGTGAGCTTGACTCTTGACAGTGCGCTACAAAAATCGCACAGTCGTAGATAGTCTGTGAAAGGACGTTCAAGCTATACATACACACACATTTACTGTACACTTCACCAATCAATGTCACTCCTGCTTCGCTTCTGCATGACTTCAGAGGGCGACTGTGTTGGGCTCGAAGCTACTGCAATCGTTGTGGGAAGAATCATGCCAAAACAAAATGCCAAGAATCAACGTTTTCCTTCGTTTCCCTTTTATTCAATATTTTCTGTCTTTTTGCACAAATGAGAAAGAAACCGACGTGCTCTACAGTAGAGCTTTCGAAGCCGGGTCATCTGACTCACAAGTCGGCATAAATTCTCGCCCGCGGCTTGCTCCCACACTAATGAGAGCATGAAAAGCTGGCGCTATGAGACTGAAACTCAAAGCACCGACCGCAAGTTGGCCGGCGCATCCTGTCGGGCTTGGTATGCTTGCACTTTTCGCTCGCAGCCAGATCGTGTTCTGTGAGAGCTCGGAAAAGAAAGAGTCACAAATCTAGAATGCCTGTCTTATTCAGTTGCCAGTGATATGTACTCGGTGCGACTTCTCTTTGCGGCTCCGGTCAGGCAATCTGCGGCGAGGCTGCAAACGACGCTGGCCAAGGCCAGGACAAAGATCGTAAAGATGAGGCTTCTCGTGCTCGAATTCATGATCAACGGCTTTCGGCTGATATACCGCGGGTGCTCGAGATCCCATCGGTACAGCGATTCTTGCTGCCCTGAATCTGGATCACGCCCCGTATATCGTAGTATCGTGGCCTTGACGAACTCCGCGCACTGGCTCCTTGTACTGGACGCGCAGAGAGAAGCTGCGCTGGAGCCTCCTGAGAAGAGACGGCTGCTGTGCGAAGAGGACAAATATGCCTCGGCAGAACTCTTGATGGGATGCAACACCATCGGCATGATGCAAGCGTCGGGTTGTGTCTGCCACCGCGAGTAGAGTTGGCCAGCAATGGTCGACGTGTAGTAGTAGGACGTGTCTTTGAGCGCTTCTTCGTGGTGTTTGGACAAAGCCGCACGTGATGGGTTGAGCAGCCGATCGATCTTGACCGGGCTCGCCTGGTATCTGAATGCGACAGGATGAGGGTAATGGACCAGCTTGAATTGTGACTCGCATTGTGAATCCTGTGCCGGGTCAGAAAGCCGTGTCGATCGGAACGCGAGACTGGGTGCCATGGCCTCGCAGAAGAGAGATTGATGTTCGTTCGCGGTGATGTTCTCCATTGCCACGATGGCACGTCTACTGAGCCAAAGGTTGGTGCCCACAGAGGCAGACCGAGCCGTGAATTGCATGGAAGGGTACCCTTGCACATCGTACTCCCAGTACCAGCCCGAGTCTTGTGGATCGCGAGCGGGTGACAAGACAATCACATCGGCGCTTTTGTTGCTGCAGATCGTGTCGACACTGCGGGCTTCTTTGCTTGAGTCGCCGACACCGTTCACCGGCCAAGAAGTGTATGTCTGCGCGCTCGCTTGATAGGCATAGGTGTAGATTGACTCCAATAGACGGTCGTAGGTGTGGGTGAAGCGTGTGTCCATCTCCCAGTTGACAAGACTGTCGTATTCCGGGTGATCGACGGCGAATCGTTGCAAGGGGAGTAAGCAACCGCGATACGATCCTGCCGCTTGGATGCCAGGCCGAAAGTCACCGTATAATGGATAGCGCAAGATCATCTCTTGCTCGCTCCACAGGGTGACCAGAGACCAGAACTCGATAGGAACACTCCCTCGAAGAATGCGCTTGCGGCCCGATGATGTGAACATGGATGCAAATGAGGCCGCATCCTTGACCTGAACCAGGAGATGCACATCTGCATCGAACGAGAGCGTCCCGGTACGCAACTCCCACACGAGCGCTCGAAGATGGAGAATGGCATCTTGCGACCAGACGAAGTCTTGATAGCAGCGAAGAACAAGGGCCAGTCGAGGTTTTTGGGCGTTGGACCTCGTCGCGGTAGTGCTGCTCGATGCGGGGCCGATGTTGGGCGGAAGGCACGAGGTTGACAGCGTCGCATTGGACCAATCGATGTGCGGATATGTTGCGGGGTCATGCTCGGCCAAGAGGTTCGCAAGCCATATCAGGTCGCGCCTGATCGGGTCGCTCGATTGCAGGCCGAGCTGCTCCTGCGTTTGCGCAATGTATGTGTTGCCCCAGTCCGCGCTTAGGTACGGCTCAAAGCGAGAATGGTATTGGACGCAGCGATCATCGGCCAGCCCAATCTTGTCGAGGGAGCCGACAGGCACAGCATTCGCGAAGCTGGAGCTTTCGAGTGCGATTTGGGTAGGAACAAAGCACGTCGCATTTGGCGAGACCGGTGCTTGAGGCAGGTAATCGAAGACAGAAAGAGTCGACTTGGAGAGATAGAGCGTATGCCAGGGATAGATACGTGCAAAGTGGATTGCCAGAGCAGCGACCAATGCCAGAATCAGAGTCAATGTCCATCGTAGCAAATGGTGATGCCGAAGCAATCGTACCAATGGCATGGCGGCCAACGAAACGCTTCTGTAATGGAAGTTAAGAAGCAAAGCCCAACACGCTGAAGTTCAACACACCTAGACCGGGGCAAAAGGAAAATGCGTCAAGAACGGACCGAAAGGCTGGTACTTTCGAGGTCTCGTGTTCGCGGACATGGTGGAATTCTCCCTCCCCTCCGAAGCTCACGATGCACCAGGGATCTGAGTCCAATAATATGGTAGCGCACTTTCGTTCAGAGGTCAGAGCGTGGTTTCAACGAAGTAGGACAAAGCATCTAGCGACAAGATTGGCAGACAGGAAAAGGGCAAAGGGCGAGGAATCTTGATCGTTCGGCGGCTTCACAGGTCACGCAATGTCTGGACCAGGCTTCAGGGGCGTCGCCCATGTCGCTGTGTGTCCCGCGGTGCCAAGGTGCCGTAGATTCGCTCCGCAGCCTTGCAAGGAAATGCCGACGAGCCAAACAACGCTCTATTCGATGCCGAATGACAAGATCTTAGCAATCTCGGCTTCAGCGAAGCCGTCATCACGATACAGGCGGCGGAGAGCGCTCTTGATTTGAACCTTCGCGAGGTCGTCACCACGAAGGAAAGTGTCGTACAGTTGTTGCGGGTTGATGCTGTCCCTACGGATACCGCCGGCAAATGTCGGTACATTTTCAAGGTAGTAGATTTGTTTGAAGGTATTGTCCACTTCTTCGGATGGGAGTTGAAGACAATCGATGATTTGCTTCCGATTCAGATGGGTGCGAGGTGTATTGGCTTGCCAAGGCATCATACGGCAAGGTAGTTCTACATCGCTCTCAGGGGCGGACGTCGAGGCTGACGTGATGGTAGCAAATAACAGAACAAGTGCGAAGACCTTGATGTCGAAAAGGCTGAGCAACATGATTGTTTGATTGACTTTGGGGGGTGGAAAGTTGAGGTAGAAAGGGGTGAGATAGCGAAAGCTTCCGGGAGCGGGGAGAAGGGGGGGGGGGGGGCGCGATGGTGTTTCGGGCTATCTCGTCTGGTCCTTTCTATTTATTCTACCGTATGTGGGGCTGTGCATCTTGTGCGCGGGCTCACAAGCCCGTGCTTCAAGGTACCGTAATTTATTTTACTGTCCTATGTTTATTTCTTAAGATATGTTTTACCCGCGAAACAGTATATCAATTAAATTACAGTACAAGAGGATTAGATCTTAGAATCAAACAGTGCTTTTCAGGTTCACTTGCCCCTTGAGACTGCAGAGGCGACGCAGTCGTGCTGATTGACGAAGCCGATGTCTGTCTGGAACGCTGCTCGTCCTGAGGCGCGTGGGACATCTTCCACAGAATGCACTCTTATGGGTGTGGCCTGTCCGGTTGTTGAGATTTTCGCATTTGACGGCCGAATCAAAGCGGGCCGGCCGAATTTCCCCCCACTTTTCCCCCGCACATGGACACGACCGGCGTGTGATGGCTGCGAGCCCCACAAAGCGTCGTTCCGGAACACACACGCACCGGCCCAGCACCTCGTTGTCCTCTTCCGAGCTCTATCAGTAGACGGCTGGCTTTCCTTGCCTCTTTTGAACTCGGCACAAGCGCTCCCCTTGGCCGCATCCTTTCGACACGTCTGCCCCTGTCTCTTCTCCACGACCACCCGACCCTTCGTCGCTCGACCCGCATCTGCGACTCTGATACATCTGTATCATCACCGAGAGTGCAATCGCTCCGACGTCCTCCCACAAGCCTGCAATGTTGGCAAGACACCCGGCCCGGCTCGCCGTTGGCGTTGCGCGCCAAGCTCACCGAGCCTTCAACGCACCCGCGCGCTCGTATCGCGCTTCATCCCATTCCGTCTTCCAGGAGCAGCAAAGCGTCCTGCCCAACAACGTGGATGCTTCCTCCGACGACTTTGTCGCCAACAAGGCCTACATGGACGGACTCGTCGACAAGCTCGATGCGACACACGCCAAGCTCGCCCTCGGCGGTAGTGAGAAGGCTCGCGCTCGTCACATTTCGAGGGGCAAGATGCTTCCTCGCGAGCGTGTTGCTGCCCTACTCGATCACGGCTCCCCCTTCTTGGAGCTTTCGCGTATGGCCGCGTACGAGATGTACGGTGACGACGACATCCCTGGCGCCGGTATGATCTCGGGCATCGGACGCGTCTCCGGCACAGAGTGCATGATTGTCGCCAACGACCCCACCGTCAAGGGAGGAAGCTACTACCCGATCTCCGTCAAGAAGCACCTTCGCGCCCAAGCCATTGCTCGCGAGAACCGCCTTCCTTGCGTCTACCTCAACGAAAGCGGAGGTGCTGCTTTGCCCCACCAGGCCGACGTCTTCCCGGACGAGAATCACTTCGGCCGGATCTTTTACAACATGGCTCAGATGTCGGCGCTCGGGATCCCGCAGATCTCGGTCGTGCACGGCATCAGTGTCGCTGGAGGCGCCTACGTGCCAGCCATGGCCGACGAGACCATCATTGTCCGCAATCAGGGCACCATCTTCCTCGCGGGTCCTCCGCTTGTCAAGGCGGCCCTCGGCGAAGTCGTCGATGACGAGGTAAGCGCCATCCGGGACCTCATCAACGTAGAGACTGAAGACCATTCCTGACCCTTTGTCGCTCTGCTTTTGCTTGTATTCCTCTTCGACCTACGCAGACGCTTGGAGGCGGCGAAATGCACTGCAGCGAGTCCGGTGTGACAGATCATCTCGCTATCGATGACGCCCACGCCATTACCCTAGCACGAGAAGCGGTGGCAAACCTCGGCCTCTGCGGTCGCTCCAACGCTGCCCTCACCGGAGCTTCGTTCGAGCAGCCTCTCTACGACGCTTCCGAGCTGCACGGCATCATTCCCGAGAATGCGCGCAAGCCATTCGACATTCGCGACATCATTTCGCGCCTCGTCGACGGCTCACGCTTCCACGAGTTCAAGAAGCTGTACGGCAGCACCATTGTCACGGGCTTTGCCAAGATTGCCGGTCAGGACGTGGGCATCATCGGCAACAACGGTGTCCTCTTCGGCGAGTCGGCCAAGAAGGCGACCAGCTTCATCCAGCTGTGCAACCAGCGCCAGACGCCGCTGGTGTTCTTGGTCAATGTGACGGGCTACATGGTCGGCACCAAGGCTGAGCGCTCCGGTATCGCCAAGGATGGTGCCAAGATGGTCCGAGCCGTGGCGTGTGCCAATGTGCCCAAGTTCACCGTGATCGTGGGAGGCAGCTTCGGTGCGGGCAACTACGGCATGTGCGGTCGCGCTTACAGCCCTCGCTTCCTCTGGATGTGGCCCAACGCGCGCGTCGGCGTGATGGGTGGCGAGCAGCTCAGCCAGGTCATGGGAACCGTCAGCAGCGACAAGTCCAAGCAGGAAGGTCTGCGAGGCAAGATCGAGAAGCAGTGCGAGCCTGAATTCGCCACCGCGCGACTCTGGGACGATGGCATCATCCGACCCCAAGACACTCGCAGCGTTCTTGCGCTTGGTCTGAGCGTCGCCAACACAGGACGATGGAGAAGCTCGCAGCGCGGCGATGCAGGTGGCTCGCGACACCCGGCCTGGGACGGCAACAACTACGGAGACGGCGTCTACCGGTAAGTTCAGCATCGGATGAAAGCCGTTCAAATCAACTCGACCCACGACGAGCAATCGCTGACCCGCTTTGCTTTGACCCTTCTGCTGCTGCCACTCTTCTGACCCTGCCTCTTGATCCTTTCGATCGTCAGTATGTGAGCACGATTTCACCAAGACGCTCCACGTTGTGCTAAGCAATATCAATGTCAACGAAACCTTGACTTCATGGCGTCGACTTTGTGAGGCGAAGGGCACGACCCAGGCTGCTGATCCAGCATTCGCGTGAATTTGAGGTGGTGGTGCAAATGGGTCGGCCTAACAAATTGAGATGGCTTTCTACGCGTCGCGCGACGGCGAGACGCTGCAGGGGCGTGTTGGACTCACGCCAATGCCCTCCTCGCTGTTGCGAAAATGTGAGCCATGCCTCCTCGTGCCTCGATGCCTACCCACACCATCATCAACCACTATCCCACGGTCCTTCTCTCCTCTGTCATCCGTACCTTCGACAGACAAAGGCCTCAACAGCGCAGCATGGCCGGACACGGGCCGCTCGAGGGCAATGGCCTCCTCGACCTCGACTTCGACGGCACCTTGCCTTCGAACCTGTCACAGCCGAGAGCGGACGACCTCTTCCCGGGCACGCCCAACGCGCTTGCAGACCGAGATCTCAACATTCCCAGCCTTCCGGGCTCGCAGGGCGATGCGCAGAAGGCGCTCAACGCGTGGGGTTCTCGCGCCTCGTCCAATCCCCACATCAACGCTTTCGAACGCAGTCCGGATCGCCTCGACGCCATGGACTTCGATGCTAATCTCGATCTCGACACGCTGCTGGACGAGGAGATGGATTTCCAGCGCGATCGAGCTGATCAGCAGGCAGCGCCAGCGACGCACCCGGACCACAATGACGACGAGCTTGAAGCTTTCTTGCTAGCCGAAGCCGAGCATGTGGCGTCTCGGCGGTTGCAGCCCGTCTTCGGTCCCACGCCCACCTTCGACGCCGCACAGAAGTCCGGTGGACCGTCTACAGATGTCACGCCTACGCGTCATATACAAATCACATCTTCGCGTGCATCGTCGTCCGTTTCTGATCTGCTCGAGAGCAATGGCCTCCTCGGCCAATCCTCGCAGCCCAGCTCCCAGCACTCCGTCGCCTCTGCACCCAAGTCTCGGTCCGCAACAGCCAAGCCGGATTCAGCCGACGCTCAAGGCTCGTCGCGCGCGATCGAGGCCTTGTCGGAACTCGAGATGGAAGGCGAACCCTCGGCATCCCGGATCCGGGACGGCATTAGCGACCACGCAGGTCCGTCCACACTGGTGCTCCAGCCCCTTTCTGCCGTCATCCCCAAGTACATCCCCGCCGGTTTCGTGCCTGCCACTACGATGGATGGGAAGTCGGTTCGTTTCGAGCGTCGAAAGCGTATGAAGGGATGGAAACCTCCTGCCGTAATGTCCGACGTCGATGCGTCACATCTGCTCGAGCGTCCCATTCACCAGTTGCTCGAAGCGGTGGAGGCGCTAAAGGCACTCGATGTGGTGGAGCGGAGCGAAGCCGAACAAGACCGAGCCCACTCGTCAGTTCCGCAGGCAGATGCTGCCGAATGCAGTCAGGCCGGCTCACGGATGTGGGTGGATAAGCACCGCCCAGCCAAGTTTACCGAGCTGCTAGGTGACGAGAGGATCCACCGCGACGTTCTGGGCTGGCTCAAGGAATGGGACGAATGCGTCTTCAAACGCAAGAACCATCGCAAGGAGCGCCACCGACAGTACATCCAGGCCAAGTACGGAGCTCCGGGAGGCACCTTTGGTGACAAGCCAGGCGAGCATGCATGGAAGGACCCCTATGGCCGACCGAAAGAGCGCATCATGATGATCTCGGGCCCGCCTGGTCTTGGAAAGACCACACTGGCACACATTGTTGGTGCGCATGCGGGGTACAACGTCTATGAGCTCAATGCCAGTGACGCGCGCTCCGCAGGCGCGGTCGAAGACGTGATCAAGATGGCGCTCGAGTCTGGCAGCTTGAAGGACCCTCGACCGACGTTGGTAGTCATCGACGAGATCGATGGAGCGACCGGCGGCGGCGGCGGTGCTTCTGGCGAGTCGCATGGCTTCGTTCGTGCGCTCGTCCGGCTGGTCGAGTCCGGCAAGGGCTCCGAGTCGAAAGCGGGCGGCCTCGCGGCCCGGGGCAAGAAACAGCAACGCAAGGGATCCAAACCGCTTTTGCGGCCCATCATTTGCATCTGCAACGATCTCTATGCGCCCTCCTTGCGTCCCCTGCGACCCATGGCGAAGCTCGTCAGATTTCACAAGCCGCCCAACAACCTCGTTGTCAAGCGCCTCCGTGAGGTCTGCGAGACGGAGGCGCTCTCTGTCGAAACTCGAGGCCTTTCCCTGCTGGCCGAGCTGACCAGCGGAGACATCCGCTCCTGCCTCAATGCGCTCGAGTTTGCAAAGACGAAAAACATTGCCCTCACCGAAGCTGCAGTGAAAAGCGCTGCGATTGGCATCAAAGACACGGGTGGTACCGTGCAGAAGGCATGGGAGATGCTCTTCCGGCGCCAGAATCGCAAGCAGGCCGCTGCATCCAGCATGAAAGGAGCCAATGCGCACGCCAACACCGCTGAAGGTTCACCTTGGAATTCTTCGCGGAAGGCGACAGCCCCTGAGCTGGCTTCGGATGGGAAAGAAAGGCAAAAGGACTTTGCTCTGGTCGACACGCCTCAGGAGAATGTCAGCCGCATCGTCCACGAGGTGACGAGCTGCAACGAGTACGACAAACTCGCCCTGGGCTGCTTTGAACACTATCCGACGCTTCGTGCTGCCGATGGTGGGTGGAAGCGATATCGCCAGGTGCACGACTGGCTGCATTTTGGTCAATCGATCTCGTCGCGCGCTTGGTCTCACGGCAACTTCGAGCTGCTCGGCTTCATGCCTTGGTCGTTCGTGTGCTGGCACCTCCTCTTTGCCCACGTCGGCAACGCGCTCCCAGAGTATCCCAAGACGGACTACGAGAACCACGTCAAAGCCTCGGCATTCAACGAGATCGTGTCACAGATCGCCGCCACCCTACCTGCCAACGTGCGCTCGCAGTTCAACCGGCACGCCGTGATCACGGAGCTTGGCCCATCCCTGATGCGGATCCTCACTCCAGACCTACGTCCGATCAACAATCAGGTCGCACGCCCTGAGGACAAGCAGGTATTTGGCTCGCTCGTGGCGATCATGGCTTCGCTCAACGTCAAGTTCGTCCAGGACAAGATCTCGGAAGAGGAGGCTGCTGCAGTTGGCCAGAGCGCTGGCACGCTAGTGTACAAGCTGGACCCACCGTTGGACATTTTTACGCAATTCGAGGGAAAGCGATCAAAGGATGTTGGTCCATCGCGCTTCGCTGTACGGCAGCTGGTGGCGCGGGAGATGGAAAGGCAGCTCCTGCGCAAGAACAGGGGGTTCGAAAGTGCTGAAGACGACGCCGGATCCACCTCAAAATCAGCGACGGCCGTGTATCGATCCAAGGGCACAAGCGGTACCACAAGCCTAGCCACGACCCAAGGTAAAGATGGCAAAGTGGCGGTCGACTTTTTCGGCCGACCAATTGTGGCCAAAGCTGCCGCGGTCGCTGGTCCGCTGTCAGCGGTGCCCATCCCTGAAGGGATGGGTGGCAAGAAGAGAAAAGCCCCCGAGGGAGCAAATGCAACTGTCGCCAGGTCGGCGGCGGCGGCTGGTGTCAAGCCGTCTGAAGTCTCCACGGGAGCGAAAGCAGAGGGGGGCGTCAATAACGCTGGCGCTGCGAACGGCATGGGCATCAAAGTGTTCTACCGTTACCACGAGGGCTTCTCGAACGCTGTTCGACGTCCGATGAAGATATCTTCGCTCCTGTAGCTCGCGAATGTAGCCCTGAAATCTATCGACGGACGTGTTACCTTAGTATTCACCTGTTCGTGCTCCGGTCGAGAGCGGAGGCGGCCATTTCCCCATCCTTTTGCGTGCAGATCTTTTCCGCAGCTTCCGTCAATCCAGGAACAACTCTGTCCGCGAAAACGTTGAATGCTCCCGGGTTGAGAGGCTGCGGAGACTATGCGAGAATTGGCACTCTCACCGGGATATGAATGCGATGATGGTCTGTTGTCACGAGGTGACATGCATGCATGCGGGAAGGGCAATATCTAATGCAGTGTTGTACAGAGGGGGGAAAGAAGGAGGATCACTTGTCCTTGTCGCGGCCGAAGGTGAGGCCGTATCCGACGACACGGTCGCCGGCCTCTAGGCAAGGCCAGCTCTGCCCCTTGCTCTGCTTTGCGAGAACGAGATCGACTTTGAATTTGGTGATGTTGAAGGAAGATTCTGCTGGAAGGATGGATGCAAACGGCTTGAGAAGCTTCTGGAATCGTCGCGGGTGGGACGAGCCGGGCGCTGGGGGAAGGAGGAGGGAGAAGACGACGCCATCTTGCTGGAACTCGATGGAGCTCTTGGCCGCATCCACAGCTTTAGCGTAGACCGTGAGACGAACATCGTTGGGGGTCTCGTAGTGATCCATGCGGCAGTCGACACTGACCTCGCCGGCCTCGCCGACGTCATTCTTCGGGGCGCCAACGAAGAGGTGACCGGACTCGGCGGTGGAGCAGGGCTCGATCTTGAGGAAGTCGTCAAAGTCGAGCACTCTGCGCTTGCAGCAAGACCAGCCCTTGGATCCTTCGTGGAAGATTGGCGAGCCCTTGTGGTGCTTGCAAGTCTCGCCCGTGCGATCTCTTGGGCCAACCTCGGATCTGAAGCCGCATCCGCCACGCTTGCAAGTGAGACCGGCTGGCAGATTTGCATCCACGTCGGCTGGGTCCTCCTCCTCGACCTGCTCCTTCGGGGCTTGTGGCTTGCCGGCGGTGGCGGAAGACTGAGCTGCGTTCTGTGCTGCAAGAAGCGACATGCCAGAGAGCGGCTGGACAATGTCCGATGTGGCGACGGCGGAGGTACTTTTGCCAAACGTCTCCTTGCCCTGAGCGTCCTTGGAAACGAGGTGTACATCCGAGGTCGAGGCAGCTGAAGCGTCGTCGTCGGCGACCACTGCGCCGTTTTTGACGGTGGGAACATGCTGCTTTTCTGACGAGTGGCCGTCGGCCGAGTTACAGCCGGGAATAGCAAGGAATTGGTCGAACTCCATCACAGGTTTGTTGGTGTCCTTGCAACAAGACCAAGACTTGAGGCCTTCGTGAAAGACGGGGGCGCCGGGGTGGTAGCTACAGGAGGCTGCCGCTGACGAGGCAGTGGCGGGGTCGAAGTCGACACCGCAGCCGCGGCGTGTGCAGATGACCATACTGTGATGAGGTGCTGGTGGAGGATGGCGTGAGGGGGCTTTGACGGTAGCAGCGGGTGACGGTGACTGTGGGATGTCGGACGAGCGTTAGGGTCACTTGCAGCGGCGTTGGCCGCCCTGAAATCAACGTTTCCGCTCGCTGGGTCGGAATTGCGCACCCTACGGTCGGCCTGACGACTTCTTCGGCCACCGGCATGGAAATTTGTCGAAGGGCAAGAGCGGGCCATGCCATCGCCGATATCTGAATTTCAGCCGAAAGATTCAGACGATCGCCAACGAGGTGTTAAGCTGGTGGTGTTGGTTGTTAGAGCGTCAGGCGCGTGTCGCTGTTGGCCAAGCCACGCTGGCTGACGCGTCGGCTCGGACTCGGAGCAGATGGGATGGTGTTGCACTCCGCCACTGCTCTCACACTGGAGCCGAGGTGAACGTCGGAGTGAGTCGGAGATGATGCCACGAGCCGCGACGACGATTGGCGGACTGCGAAATTGCAGAATCGTGTTGAAAACGCGGTCAGCAGCAGCATCGAGACCGACTCGTGCTGGCCACGCCCCCCTTGGTGGTGAAGCCAGTAAGTCAGTGGTGGAGTCAGATGGCTTGTAGCGACGAGGTCAGACCTCAGCCATGGATTCCCCACATTCCTGAGCTGCACGAAAGCCTGCGCATCAGGCAGTCTCGAGAGCGGGAGAGTAGACGAGGACAAGGTTTGCACAGACATGTCGACGAAGGCAGCATGGCGGAAAGGTGCAAGGCCGAGAGATGCAGCGTGTGCAGTGCATCTAGGCGATAGCTGAGGCGCAGGCTTTGCGTCGGGGCGAGCGGGCGGCGCGTCGCGGGTTGGTTGTGGCGCATGGCTCGAAGTGAATGCGAGTTGCGGAACGGCGCGTCGGTGCGTGTTACCAGAGCGAGGAGTGCAAGGTAGGCTCGCGAAACCTGCACGCGTGCAGGCGGCGTGTGACATGTGAAAAACTCTCCGAAGCGCGAACATTGCTGCTGCTGCTGCTGTTGCTGCTGCTGCTGCTTTGCCGCTGATTTCAGCTGCTGGCTCCGAGGCGTGAAAAGAACAACACGCGTCGAGCCGAGGCTGAGTGGGATTTGGCTGGATCTGCAGCTGCCGAGACCAACACCTCAGGGGCTGCGTCTCGCTGGGACCGATCATCGTCTGGCGAGAAAAACACGCACACCAACCTTTTGTCCGCAGTCATTCACCCGCTATCGAGGTGACCGCTTGGTCGGACAAGCCCGATCGTAGGTGCGCCTGCTCCGCAATGCCGAGACATCAGCATCGCTTTGCCTCCCGTGAAAGTAGCACCTCGGTCTCGGAACAAACGAGCCAAGGATGTGATGCGAACCTCGCGCAGTGCTGCGTTCCTGATGTGCGATGCGGATGAGCCGGGATCCGTCGTCAGCGACCTGTCTCTGACCCACCTAGCCGACAGGACGAAGAGAGCCCTGCGTCCAAGTCGGAGCAGAGGGTGTGGCTTGCTGAGGGTAGACCGCTGCTATCACCGCGGAAGCAGCAGCCAAGCGGCCACGCCAGCCACAGTCGGCAGCCACCAAACCAGGCTGCTCGGAGCTTGAAGCCATCACGTACACGCGGCAGTCGAGGAGTGCGCTGCAATGCCCACACCTTGAGGCACAGAACGCAGCCCTGCTTTCCCGAAGCGCGAGGCAAGCGCACTGTCCTCAGGAGCCGGCGATGGCCCATCCGCGCGTCCTCTTTTTTTCTTTTCCTTCTTCCTGTTCTTTTGAATGGTGCCGGATGCGCCACCGTGAGTTGAGGGCAATGCATGTTGCCAATTTTCACCGCCTGAAAGCAACACCGGAGCGCGAGTTGGCGAGCGTGCGAATCGACAGATGCTGGACCCTGATCGCCGCTTGCTTGACCGTGGGCAGCATACAATCCAGTACAGTACAAGCTCCTCCTTGCCCCACCTGCACTCTCCGCATCCTCCCTGCTGCACCCTGCCTGCCGCAACCTGCCTGCCTCACCGTATTCCTCAGCCCGACCCTATCCCCCACGCACCCATCCCGTCTTCTGCCATCCCTGCTTTTACTCCTGCCATCATCCACAACATCAGCCACCTTCATCCTCGACAGCTTGACAGTATCCAGCCGCCTACATCTACCTCACCGTCCCTCAAGCTTCTCTCGCACCGAGCCACTACCCGCTCATACTGCATCACGTTCAACCTTCAGCCTCATCGCTTCATGCGCACGACCAAGGCGAAGCAACGCTCTTAGCATACATCTTATCGCCATCTTACCTTGCACCTCATGCCAATCTGCTTCCCACCCCTCTTTTGAGCTTCATTGCTGTCAGGTCCGCCCCGCCCTCAGGGCGAACCGAGTCATGCTCTCCCACACAGGCTCGCGGCCGCGACCGCCCGGTCTCCGCAGACCATCCTCTCAGCGATCCTCGCAGCAGGACGATGCTCAGAAGTCAGACACAGAGACAGCGAAATGCACCGCCGATGGCGCATCCCTTCCCGCGCCACGCCAACCTCTTTCTGAAATACAGAATCGTATCGATGACGCCAACGTCGACACGCTCGATCCATTCATCTCCACTGCTCCTCCGCATTCTGCAGGGAAGCGGGTCCACGAGCGGTGCAGCTCCACCTCGCCTTCCATCCCGCCGTCTCTCAGCCAGCAAGATTTCGACCACGCATGGCTCGGCGGTCTCGAACGGCACGAACTCGAAGAGCTCTTGATCCAAGCTGGTCGCAAGGTGCGCGAGCGAGAACAAAAGCTCGTCGTCGCCGCCAATATTGGCAAGGCCCTCTTGGAAAAGAACCTCTCGCTCCGCAGCGGCATCATGTCCAGCATGGCTTCAAGCTCCAGCCTCTTCGGCCTCGCCGACATCGAAGCGATGATCGAAGATTATGCCGATGACTCCGATCCGATCTCATCTGCCAACCCTGTAATCGATGCCGGCCTCGACGACTACTCGACTCGATATTCCTCACGCCCAATGTACTCTCCGCCAACGACCGACGTCGACATCCATTCACAAGGTCAGATTTCACCAGCACGATCCGAGCCTGACGACACGCCACTGGCGCACCCTGTCGGCCTTCCTAGCACTGAGTCCGACTACTTCACCAGGCCCACGTCCGGCATTTTGGATTCGTCTTCGAAATCCTCTGCACTCGACCCTCCATCCCACGGCCCTACGACTACTTCTACTTGGATACCCAACGAGACTGGGCTCGTCGCTTCGCAGCCTTGCTCTCCCAGCGCTTCCATCCGCAGTTTCGCCTCCCAAGCCTTTCTTTCCCCCGCCGCTTCGGTTTCTCTTGCCGTCTCAAAAAGCGGCCGCACACACAGCCGCCATCGATCTCGCCCCTCTCTCATTCAACTCCAGGCGTTGGAAGCTCAAAGACAGCTCGCCTCGCTTGGCGAGCAGAATGATGTCCTGCATCAACAAATTGCTGAGCTTCAACACGAAGCAGAAAGCGCCCGCTTTGACGGAAGCAAGAGACTCAACAGGCTCAACAAGGAGATCAGAGGGCTCAAAGCAGAGCTCGAGGCTGCAACGCGCCGCAATCTCGAGCTCGAGACCGGCACATCATCCGCCCGGCCGGTCTCCGCCGCAAGAACCCCGCTTCGATCACGAGCTACTCCTCAGGCAGCCTCTCCCGGATCTGCCTCGCCGCGCTTCTTCAAGAGTCGAAATCATCAAGCATGCACTGCCACGGATGCCTTGCCCGACGATTTCCAACTCGCGAGGTTGGAGTCGTCCGCAGATCCACCAGACCTTGTGCCTTCCACATCGAACCTCGAGCATCTTGTTCGGACGACGCAGAGCACGGCCGGAGAGAGTGCTTTGGTGGTCCAGCTACTCGCCAAGATCAAAGAGTTGGAAGAGACAAACGCGGCTATGGCCAAAGCTGAGGTCGAGTTCGGAAGCCGTGTGGGTCGTGCCATGGAAGAGGAAGAGAGGCTTCGCGACGCTTTCAACATTGTCGGGCAGGACCTGGGCAGAGATGTCAACATGCCCCTAACTTTCGACAGCCCAGAAAGAGATCCGGGCAACATTGATCTTCACGCTCCTCACAGTCCTTCCAGAGTGTCTGCACTGAAGCCGGGCTTCATCACTCCCTCCAACTCACAAGGAAGCCTTGCCTCGATAGGGTCGACGGACATGTCCGCCCTGGCAGCGTCCTTGTCGCCGGGTCAAAGGAGAAGGGCGCCTGGCAACCGTCACATCATCGAGCATCGCAAGACTGTGCGTGCCGCCATTCGTCGAGCGAAGAAGGAGCTCGCAGCCGATACCTGGAATCCGGACGTGGAAGAGACCCTCTCCCAACCTCATCTGTCGCGTTCCTCGACAGAACAATCTCTCGGCACATACTCCATCGATCTGAGCGGCGAGAGCAGCGTTGCTTCCTCGCCCAGGTCAGGGGGAGCCCTGCATCGCAAGACCTCCGCAAGCTCCTTCGGCCTCGGTCCTGCTGGCAGACCAAGGATCCGCATCACGCCGTCCATCGAAGACCTGGGTCGCCGAAGAAAGACGCACGAGCAAATCATCAGCGGTCCCCCGCACGATTTGACCCCGGCAGTGGACTGGCAAGATGTTAGCAGTGCAACGATGCCGGGCTTTGCACGTAAAGATTCGCTTCGACCCGCCGACGCAGTGCAGGTCCACGCAACTCGTTCCGTCCAAGATCCTGCCAAGGACCTTGAAACCCAAGGAAGCCCCGCCAGAAATCGCTCACAAGCCTCGGCAGCGTCTTCGCCCGCTTCGGAAATGCTCGCTTATCTGGCGTCTTCGCAGCAGTGGTCATCCAATCCGACAGCGCGCGTGCGCAGATCCAGGTCAAGGTCCTCATCCTTTGGTGCAGACGGACGCAATGGAGTTGGCCTGTCCTCCCGGCAATGCAGCCCTGATCCATTCCTGAGAGGCTCGAATGCCTGGGGCTGGCAGGGAGCAGCTCAAAGCCCTGCATCTGCAACGTCTCAACGCGGGAGGACACTCAATAGTGAGCTTGGCAGCATCTTCGGCGGCGACGACCGCAAGAGTGACTTTGATGATGACCTTCCACAGCGTCGCCGCGCTGTCCTTCCACCGGCAGAACGATCAGCCACAGCCTCAAAGTGCCTGGTTCTCGCGTCGAACGAACCGGTGTCCTCGCAGCTATGGCGTCAAATCCAACCTCGGGTCGAATCGGATCGGCCCACCGCCAACGTAGGCCGCCTTGTGCCAGAATCCACAACAGAGCAAAGCGACGATTTGGAGTGCGTGCTGGCTCTACCAGCCCACGGCCAGATCGAAGACGTCTTTCTGGATGGATCTCCTCTCCGCCCACGTGACGCTGCGCTGCTGACCCGGGTCGCAGAGGGAGAGCAGGGCGGATGGCTCGCTGACCGTCCGATCATCGAGGCCGGCGGTCTGCAAGACGAGGACGAGCCTCGAGGTGCTCAATTTGATCTCATCAGCGCTGTGGTTCAGAACGAGGCAGTCGCATGGGCAGATGACGACGATTATGGTCGAACGATCAGCCAACGCGAGGCTCTGAAGCTCGGTTTACTGGCCCCGAGCCGTTCTTCCGCAACCAGTCGCACTGCCCGGGGTATCGCAGATCGTACGATGCGAGGTCACTCCGCCTTCAAGCATACTAAGCTCGCCAAGAAGGGCAACGCCAAGCACGATGAAGCCGGTACAGAGAAAGGTGTTGCTTTCCGTCTCGAGATCGAGTCGTCTGAACAAGTCGAAGATCGACTCCGACTCGAGTCGTTGCTCCGCCAACGAAGGATCAGCCTTCTGCGAGAACGTGGCTACGCAGATGGATGGGAGCATGACCTGCATGACCAGAAGCAAGAGGACCAACTCGTGGCGACATATGCGCCAACACCGCGACGATTACACGAAAGGCGCCGCAGAGCCTTGGAAGGTGATGAATCCAGCGGCCCGCTCGCCTCGCCCGGTTACGCATCCCCAGGAAGCCGTGAATCACGTCACACGATGCGACAGTGGCTTCGAGGTGTTTCGATCGTTTCGCCGACGACGCCAAGTGACGAGGCCAAACTGCGCGTCGAGAACCTGGAACTTGACTACGTCGGCCCGGACGAAGGCGACTTTGAGCTGCTCGACTGTCCCACCTGGAAAAAGCAAGGCGGACGTGGAACCGATTACTTCCCGACTTCGATCCGCGCCCGCTACCATCCGGCCATGGTGAAGCAGAGGGTAGCCCACGTATCGCAAGTTACGTTCGGCTGGGTGGAAGAGTGGGTCCAGTTCGCGTTCGTGGTTTTCCTTGCCTTCGTTGTCATGGTCGAACAGGGGCCCAATCGAGCCATGCATCGCGCTAAAGCCAGCCGTGGCGCCGCCATCCAAGCTCTGATGCCCAAAAGTGAGTAGCGACCGACGCACTTGGCGTGGTCGCTGCGGTGCACATTTGACCATTCATTACAAACGTGTCAGACCTATCCTTATGTTTGACAAAGTCCACTGCCAATTGCACGTGCCTAACGGATCATGTCTGACCCATCACTCCAGCGTCCTTTTTCGCAAAAGTCAGTTGTCAATGTCAACGCTGAATTAATGTATTCCTGATCTCACCGTTTAGCGTGATCAGAGACTGTGCTACGTAATTCTAGTATGACGTAACTTTGCATGTGTACGTAACTTGCGTGTACGACGTAACTTGCAGCTGCTGTACGTAACTTTGTGATGATGGTAGCGCTACTTACTGTGGTAAGGTACGTAACCCTAAACACACTCGCACACAATCAGGCACAAGCACTACCATCACATTTCTTGCAATATCTGTGTCTCCTCAGCGTCTGTGTTGCTCCTGTGTGTGTGTGCTTGCGATCCCTTGTGAAACTGAGACATTTGCGCCATCAACTCTGGGTCTGGAAGAAGACCATGCTCCCTGAGTGCCGCAGTCGCATCGTGATGAGGCGCAAGATGATGGCCTGCTTGTGCAACCTGAGCCCACTGTTTGCATTCCCAAATACGCCCTTTGCATGATTCTGGCGTGATCCAATTGAGCCGTGCCTGAATGACACCATCTAAGTCTGTGTGATCGTGCAGCTCCTGGCGTCCAACAGCAGGCTTGATGGCGGCAAAGACCTTTTCCTAGGGTTAGGGTTAGGGTTAGGGTTCCAGATCCTTTTGACGGTGGGTTTCCAACTTTTGGACGCGCTTGGCATCCAGCGGTCCCTGGTCTGCCCTCATGGAAGACGGTCCAATTCAAAAATCTGACGCATTGAATTTCACAGGAAGACAGTCTGCTTCAAAAATCAAGACGGTCTGCTTCAAAAATCAAGACGGTCCACTTCAGAAATAAAGACGGTCTGCTTCAAAAATGGAGACGGTCCACTACAGTCAGAGAGACGGTCCACTACAGTTGGTGAAACGGTCAGCTACAAAAGGGAGACCGTCAAGGGCAAGTAGCAGAGATGTGCACCCGTCAATGCCCATCACATCACCCACTCCCCTCCGCCAGCCAATATGTCACGGACAACCTGCCCTGTTTGCGGTCTCTCCTATGCGGCAACAAACATCACCAATCATTTGCGCAAGGCGCACAGCGGTGCACACGTCAGTCAGGAGGCTGCTGCTACTGTTGGGCTGGTTGCATGCCAGTGCGGCCAGGTAGTGGTGAATGCTGCGGCACTGCGCAAGCACCAGGGCATCCGTAAGTGCCAGGGTGTACGGTCCCAGCCCACAGCAGCAGCAGCTGCAGCAGCAGAAGATTTTGCTCCAGCACAGTCAGAATCAGCACCGGCAGAGCAGGCAGCAGCCGTCATTGTGGCAGCTGGGTCAGCGCTGGCGCAGGCTCTGGCCCTGCTGCCGCCTCCAAGTGCAAGCCCAGCACCCGTGCACACAGCATCACCGTCCTGCAGCTCACCACTGGCCCCGGAGGCAACAGGCACGGAGGCAGATGTGGAGGAGGAGAATTTCCAGGAAATTGACGCGTCTTCTGGTCTGGTGCCCAGCCTGCCTCCAAGCCCAATCTTGGATTTTCCAGCGGAGACACACATCTCTGATTCTGAGCGGGAGCCAGATGTGGATCCAGAGCCAGAGTCTGGGCAAGATGGAGACGGAGACGGACTGGAGATGGACATTTCCCTGGAAATTGACGTGTCTCCTGGTCTTGTGCCCAGCCTATCTCCACATGGACCTGACACCAACACGGACTCTGACCAGGAGTCGGATGGAGAAGAAGACGGAGAGACGCTACCGTACCTTCCCCAAGAAGGACCTGCGGCACCAACACAAGCACATCCCCAGCATATGCTAGAGCTGCAAGATGTTCAAGACATGCCAGCAGACGGTATTGTGGTACTGCTGCCTGCTCTTGACACCGCTGAGGAGGAGGCAGAAGCACCGTCTGCACCCCAGCTGGTGCTGGACACAGGGGAGCAGCTTCCAGAACTCCCGCCTATCCCAGCCATGGCACCAATTTCCAACTGGGACGTGCCTGTCCACACGGATGTGGACTCCTTTGCGGTGACAATTTCTCCTGCCAGCATGCTTCAGATTTTTCCAGCTGGCTGCTACGCGTCCTTGATCAGCCATGCACCTGATTTCAAGGACATGCACGTCTTTGACAATTGGGTCTATTTTGCCGAGCTCAAGGTGGTCTTCCGCTTTGAACCGCAGTTCAAGCTCCCCCTTGTAGCACGGCTGCAGGGACCGCCACAACACGCCATCCTTGTCCCCTCTGAACACCCCAAGACGCTCACCTTTGGAGAGCTGCGGGTGGAGATCAGCATCCTGGTGGAGGCGCTGCAGGACATAGGCTGCCAGAGTGTACGCATGGGTGCGTACGGCTTCAAGGTGCCCATTTACCGCTTCCTGGATCCAGCTGCGCTAGCAGAGCATCCAATGCAGGCGTTCAATGTGTTTGACATTGGCTGCACGGTGGACACAGGCCACGTCACGCTGCTTGCACCCAAAACAAAGAAGGGCGGCTACAAGCAGTATCCCAGCGCTCTGCGCGTTGGCCGTGGTTTTGGCAGTGTGGAGCTGCGGTGGACTCACCGTGCAGATGGAATTTCCCATTTCAAGGCATATTCCAAACTCACGCACCTGCTCAAAGCCGGAGCAGCAGGTGCCGGGCAGGGAGGTCAGCCGATGATCATGAAGACGGTGAAAGACCGCATTGCCACACTGCAGAGGTGGAAAGAGCGCGTCTCTGGCACTGCACCAGAGGTGGGCAGCGGCATCCGGCTGGAGCTCACCGTGCAAGCGGCCACCATACAGCAGGCGCAGCAAGTGGCAAAGGCAAGCCGCTTCCTTGATCCACGCTACCTGTTCACTGCACAAGCAGGAGTGCAGCAGCTGCTGACGCACACCATCAAGAAAGAAGACATGTTCAGGGATCTTGACGTGCTGCTTGCTGTTGCAGAGCAGAAGCAGCTCTTCCGGGGCAACAGCAGCAAGCAGTCCACACAGTTGCAGCAGCAAGCCGTGGTGGACCTGTACAATGCAATGGGTTGGCATCCGGGCAGACGGCCCACAGCGCTGGACAGTCCCACCGCATGGTGGGTGTCCAACCAAGCTGCGGTGGATCTGGCGCAAGAGCTGGAGCGGTTCAGCACGCCCAAGCGGACCAAGAATTTGTTTGGGCACATTCAAATCCACCTGCGGTGCCAGGGTTGCCGGCGCGTGGGCACGTACATCCTCTGTGGAGGTGCCCATCAGTTCCGCATCCGCTGCACTGAGTGCTGAGCCACCCTTGGCGCGCAGAAATTCCGCATGCACATTGCCAGGCTGGCATTCAACCGGCAGCTGGGCGTTGACCTCAGCACGCTCATTGTGGATCCAGCACGGCTGCTGTTTGCAAGCATACCTGCAGACCAAGCTGTCTGCAAGCTCAGCCAGCAGAGGGACCTCAGCGGTCTTGTCCGCACGCATGAGTTTGCCAGCATGCGCGAGTCCATGCTGGAGTGCCTCTCCTTTGCATTGGAAGATCAACACGGTGGGCCAGGTCCCATTGAGATCCAGGAGGCAGCAACAGACTGGCTGCGGGACAACACTCTGGCAGTGGAGCATCACATTGGTGCACGGAGCAGGGTTGCTGTCCATGCCTGCATCAACAAGCTGGCTGTGCGTGATGCAGAGCTCAGCACAGAGGAGGAGGTCTTGCTGCTGCACGGTGTGGCAGGTGCGTTCAACACTCACATTGCCCACCTCACGCTTCTGCGCAGAGCGTGGTCCTGCCAGGTCATTCCGGTTGGCAGCATTGGGCCATATGTGGGCCTCGTCAAGCTTATGGGTGATGGATACGAGGTGCTGACACACTCTAGGCAGTAGGAGAATATCATTTTGTTCACATGTGTTTGTGCAAGCTGAACAGTGGTCGGCCAGCAGACCGTGGTCCAATCGTCCAAACAGCCATTGTGCTGCCAGGCAGGTTTAAAAACCCGCCTGGACAGGCTCTTTGCTCGGCGAGTTTAAAAACCCACCTGTACAGGCTCTTTGCTTGGCGAGTTGAAAAACCCACCTGGTTGGCCAGCAGACCGTGGTCCAATTGTCCAAACAGCCATGGTGCTGCCAGGCAGGTTTAAAAACCCACCTGGACAGGCTCTTTGCTTGGCGAGTTTAAAAACCCACCTGGACAGGGGCTTTGCTCGGCAAGTTTAAAAACCCACCTGGACAGGCTCTTTGCTTGGCAAGTTGAAAAACCCACCTGGTTGGCCAGCAGACCGTGGTCCAATTGTCCAAACAGCCATGTGTCAGGGGTCGCGTGCCCAAAATCCTTGTTCGGCGAGTGACGTGAACTCGACGAACGACTTGACTTATTCGGCGAGTGGCGTGGACTCGACGGATCGCCTGAGTTATTCGGCGAGTCGACGCGACTCAACGGATAGCGGCTGACCACTGTGAGCACCCCGTTCAGAGGTAGCGCGGCACAACTCGATTGTTGCAGACGCCTTTGGGCGTCGTGGGAAGGACTTCCGTCTTCGCACGAGTGCTCGTAATACTCAGACGGTTGTCGGGCACTGGTGGAGGTTCCAGGGCCGCAGTGGAGGTACTGCCTACGGTGTAGGTGCCGTAGCGCCGATGGAGGTGTCGGCGGCGTCTGAAGCGGTGATACAACACACACGCAAGTAGTAGCAACGCCCTGCGATTGCTACTGTGAGACGAAGTGACTGGAAGACAGTGATACTGACGAATGATAACAACTGAGTGCTGTAAAGTAAAGTAGAGTGGATGGGGCGCAGCCCCATCGCACTCGATGAGTCGAAGCTATAAGTACTTGCCCTCACCAGGAGGGCCAGCGTGTGGCAGGGTGCCGTCTCGAACGGCCCCTGCTAGCATCTCATTGATGCCAGGAGGTTTCGCCCACCCCCTCGGGCTCAGGCCTCCTGTCGTGCATGGCTCCCCTTTGCACGTTACGCTCGTTGCCCCCTGGGCCAACAAGCACCCCTCTCCTCCTCCCCTTCGTCTCCGAGCCGGGTACGTCCATCGTATGACCCGCTCGTTGTTTTCCGGGGTCGCCGCAGGCCGTCCGTCGAGTGGGCCTCACTCGGCGAATTATTGACGGCATTCGTCGAGTGGCCTCCACTCGCCGGACCGCAACTTGGCGCGCTCGTAGCCCTTTGGGTTACAAGGTTGTCTGATCTGATCTGCTCAACAATCTCAAATCTGTACTAATGGAATGTGTAGGGATACCCCCAAGGAAGCCACATGCAAAGTCTGACGTTACCACGTAACCTGGTTGCGGAGCTACGGGCCGGCAAAGTTTTCAGTCCAAGTTCCAACCCGGGTTGAACCCAGCTCAACCTAGGTTGAACCTAGGTTCAACCCGGTCAAGGTAGGTTGGAGCCTGGTAACCTGGTGCAACCTAGGTACAACTAGGTTGAATGTCAATGAAGGTGGACCAACCTAGGTTGACATACTCCAACCTAGGATCATAGTACTTGAACCAAGTTCAACGTGGGCTCAACGTATGTTCAACATAGGTTGAAGATGGGTCTTGGGTATGGCCAGTCTGTGGCAACTTCTGCCGGTACCAGCACGGTAGCAGCCAGGTGCTGATAGTGTTGTATATTGGTCAGTGAGGAACGTATATGGATTGTGAGGATGGTGGTTGATGTGTTGGGTTGTTTGTGAGTGATGTGTATTGACAACGGGAATGGATGTGGCCAGCTGCAATGGCTAGGGTGACTGTGCTGACTGAATTCCCAGGTTACATGACATATAAACTGTAACCAGGTCACATGACTAACTATAAACTGTAATTTTGAAAATTCCCACGGCGCTGGACAGAAAATTTGGAAAATTTTGGTGCCCTAGGGTTAGGGTTAGGGTAGGGTTAGGGTTAGGGTTAGGGTTACAAGGTTGTCTGATCTGATCTGCTCAACAATCTCAAATCTGTACTAATGGAATGTGTAGGGATACCCCCAAGGAAGCCACATGCAAAGTCTGACGTTACCACGTAACCTGGTTGCGGAGCTACGGGCCGGCAAAGTTTTCAGTCCAAGTTCCAACCCGGGTTGAACCCAGCTCAACCTAGGTTGAACCTAGGTTCAACCCGGTCAAGGTAGGTTGGAGCCTGGTAACCTGGTGCAACCTAGGTACAACTAGGTTGAATGTCAATGAAGGTGGACCAACCTAGGTTGACATACTCCAACCTAGGATCATAGTACTTGAACCAAGTTCAACGTGGGCTCAACGTATGTTCAACATAGGTTGAAGATGGGTCTTGGGTATGGCCAGTCTGTGGCAACTTCTGCCGGTACCAGCACGGTAGCAGCCAGGTGCTGATAGTGTTGTATATTGGTCAGTGAGGAACGTATATGGATTGTGAGGATGGTGGTTGATGTGTTGGGTTGTTTGTGAGTGATGTGTATTGACAACGGGAATGGATGTGGCCAGCTGCAATGGCTAGGGTGACTGTGCTGACTGAATTCCCAGGTTACATGACATATAAACTGTAACCAGGTCACATGACTAACTATAAACTGTAATTTTGAAAATTCCCACGGCGCTGGACAGAAAATTTGGAAAATTTTGGTGCCCTAGGGTTAGGGTTAGGGTAGGGTTAGGGTTAGGGTTAGGGTTAGGGTTAGGGTTAGGGTTAGGGTTAGGGTTAGGGTTAGGGTTAGGGTTAGGGTTAGGGTTAGGGTTAGGGTTAGGGTTACAAGGTGTGCGTCCCCTTGGGGTTGGGATTTGACCACACTCCTTTTTATGATGTTTTATAGGTTACAATGGTTGGTCTGATCTGATTCTGCCTCATACAATCTCACAATCGTGTACTAAATGGAATGTGTAGGGATACCCCCAAGGAAGCCACATGCAAAGTCCCAGACGTTACAACGTACTACGCGCGTTGCGGGCGTTATGGGGCCGTCAAAGTTTTCCAGTCAGGTTCCTACCCAGGTTTGAACCTGGCCCAACCTAGGGCTTGAACCTAGGTTCAACACACCCGGTCAAGGTAGGTTGGAGCCTGGTAAACACCTTGGTGCAACCTTAGGTTACAACTAGGTTGAATGTCGAAGACAGGTGGACACAACCTAGGTTGACATACTTTAAACCTAGGAATCAAAGTACTATGAACCAAGTTCAACGTGGGCTCAACGTATGTTTCAACATAGGTTGCAAGATGGGTCTTGGGTCTATGGCCAGTTCTGTGGCAACTTCTGCCGGTACTCCAAGCACGTGGTAGGCAGCCAGTTGCTGATAGTTGTTTGTATATTTGGTCAGCGTGAGGAACGTATATGGATTGTGAGGATGGTGGTTGATGTGTTTGGGTTTGTTTGTGAGTGATGTGGTGAATTGGACAACGGGAATGGATGTGGCCAGCTGCAATGGCTAGGGTGACTGTGCTGACTGAATTCCCAGGTTGACATGACATATTAAACTGTAACCAGGTCACATGACTAAACTATAAAACTGTAAATGATTTTTGAGAAATATTCCCACGGCGCTGGACAGAATAATTTGGAAATTA